>OV170229.1:0-657500 GCA_921882275.1 Brenthis ino
TTGAATATTACAATAAGTTCCGGCTTCTCATCGTTTGTACCCGAGAATTTCGTTTCTATTATCATTATACATACGCTAATTAAAAAGTTACAATAAGTTTCTCGGCTTCTCTTCGTTTGTACCCGTTTGTACCGTGGATATTTTAGTTTGTATGTCATTATACACGTGCTAATTGATTTTAACGAATAAGTTCTCAAGCTTCTCATCGTTTGTACACGTTTGTACCGCCGAGAATTTCGTTTCTATTATCATTATACATAACGCTAATTGAATGTTACAATAAGTTACTCAGGCTTCTCTTTCGTTTGTACCCGTTTTGTACCGTGGAGAATTTAGTTTGTATGATCATTATTACACGTGCTATCTGATTTTTACGATAAGTTCTCAGCTTCTCAATCGTTTGTACCCCGTTTGTACCGCCGAGAATTTCGTTTCTATTATCATTATCCATACGCTAATTGAACTTTCCAATAAGTTCTCGGCTTCTCATCCGTTTGTACCCCGTTTGTACCAGAAGCCGAGAATTTCGTTTCTATTATCATTATTCATACGCTTATTGAATTTTCCAATAAGTTCTTACTTCTCTCATCGTTTGTACCCGTTTTGTATTACCCCCCGAGAATTTCGTTTCTGTTATCATTATACATACGCTCATTGAATGTACAATAAGGTTCTCGTCTTCTCATCGTTTGTACCCGTTTGTACCGTGAAGAATCTGGTTTAGTATCATCATAATACACGTTCTAAGTGGATTTTTACGATAAGTTCTCAGCTTCTTATCGTTTGTACCCGTTTGTACCGCCGAGAATTGTCGTTTTTTTCATTATTATACATGCGATTAATTGAATTTTTCAATAAGTTCTCGGCTTCTCAACCGTTTGTACCGACGATAATTTGGTTTGTACCATCATTAATAAACATCCGCTAATTGAATGTTACAATAAGTTTCTCGGCTTCTCTTCGTTTGTACCCCTTTTAGTTACCGTGGAGAATTTAGTTTGTATGGGGGGGTATTCAAATTTTTTAATACACGTGCTAATTGCTTTTTACGATAAGTTCTCAGCTTCTCATCGTTTGTACCCGTTTAATCGACGAGAATTTTGATTTGTATTCATCATTATACATACGCTAATTGAATGTTACAATAAGTTCTAGCTTCCTCATCGTTTGTACCCGTTTGTACCGCCGAGAATTACAGTTTCTATTATCATTATTCAGACGCTAGTTGAATAGTACCTAAGTTGTCAGCTTCCTCTTCGTTGTTACCCGTTTTGTACCGTGGAGAATTTGGTTTCATCATCGATATACACGTGATAATTTGTTTTTACTAATAAGTTCTCAGCTTCTCCTCATCGTTTGTACCCCCGAGAATTTCGTTTCTATTATCATTATTCATACGCTAATTGAATATTACAATACGTTCTCGACTTCTCATCGTTTGTACCCGTTTGTACCGTGGATAATTTGGTTTGTATCATCATTATACACGTGCTAATTGGTTTTTAACGATAAGTTCTCAGCATATGATCGTTTGTACCCTGTTGTACCGGCCGAGAATTTCGTTTCTTTCTTTCATTATTAATCATGCGATCATTGAATTTTTACAATAATTTCTCGGCTTCTCACCGTTTGTACCGTTTGTACCCCGAGAATTTGGTTCTGTGCATCATTATACATACGCTAAATTGAATGTGACAATAATTTCTCGGGGGTCTTCTCTTCGTTTTTGGTACCCCTTTGTACCGTTGGAGAATTGTTTTTGTTTTTGTTGGGCATCATCATAATACACGTGCTAATTGATTTTTACGATAAGTTCTCAGCTTCTCATCGTTTGTACCCCCCGAGAATTTCGTTTTTAATTATCAAAATTATTCATAACGCTAATTGAATATTACAATACGTTTTTCTTCTCTCCTCTCGGCTCTCTTCATCGTTTTGTACCCGTTTGTACCGTGGAGAAATTTGGTTTGTAGTCATCAGTTATTACACGTGCTTATTGATTTTTAACGATAAGGTGTCTCAGCTTCTCTTCGTTTGTACCCGGTTTGTAACCGCCGAGAATTTCCTTTCTATTATCATTATTCCATACGCTAATTGAATATTACATAAGTTCTCAGCTTCCTCATCTTTGTACCCGTTTGTACCGCCGAGAATTTCGTTTCTTTCATCATTATACATGCTAATTGAATTTTACAATAAGTTCTCGGCTTCTCACCGTTTGTACCGACGAGAATTTGGTTTGTATCATCATTATACATACGCTAATTGAATGTTACAATAAGTTCTCGGCTTCTCTTCGTTTATACCCGTTTGTACCGTGGAGAATTTAGTTTGTATCATCATTATACACGTGCTAATTGATTTTTACGATAAGTTCTCAGCTTCTCCACCGTTTGTACCCGTTTGTACCCGAGAATTTCGTTTCTATTATCATTATACATACGCTAACTGAACGTTACAATAAGTTCTCGGCTTGTCATTGTTTGTACCCGTTTATACCGCAGAGATTTTTTGTAGGAAAAAAAAAATTATGTACATATATTTATAAACATGATATTTTTTTATTTATGTATACTTTTTCAGTTCTAATAATCGTATAATCCTTTACAAACGATATACTTCCAGTTGGCATCAACAAACATGTCGTATTTTTAGATTGGCTGTGAACGATACATATTTTGTCACCCCTATATTTCTCACCCCTTAGAGGTACAAAACGATTTTAAAGAGCGGTACAATCCAGTACAAACGATATGCTTCCAATTGGCATCAACAAAAATGTCGTATTTTTAGGTTGGCTGTGAACCATACTTATTTTTGCACCCCTATATTTCTCACCCCTTTGAGGTACAAACGATTTTAAGGGCGGTACAATCCAGTACAAACGATATGCTTCCAATTGGCATCAACAAAAACGTCATATTTTTAGGTTGGCTGTGAACCATATATATATTCGAACCCCCATATTGCTCACCCCTTTGAGGTACAAACAATTTAAAAAGCGGTACAATCCGGTACAAACGTAGTACAATCGAATAAAATTGATAAAAACTAATTATTGTTTAGTCAGTTTCTAACTTCACATAGGTTAATGATCAGACCACAATACGTCATACTTAACATATACATTTAAAATTGAAGATACAGCGGATTTAGTGGTCACACAGTGATCAAGCCACCTTCTCGACCCGTTGGCCTCACTAACAAAAGTGTAAGTTCCAGACCTAACACCTAAAAGCTGTACATCCGCACACGCCCATTCTTGTTCATCACAAAAACACATTAACTCATCATAAAACCTATTATTTGGATGCGCATTAAAGTCACCAAGAATGTAAACACATTCGATATTCATATTATTAATAATAGCACTCACCGAACTGAGGCAATCCGTGAATTCCGTAAGGTTTATCATTTTATCCGTAGGCATATACACACTAAACACTAAAATAGACCTATCGCTCAACACTATTTTTATGGCACATATTCGTGGGTTTTCACAATCCACCACAGACACATTAGGAAATACACTTTTATTCCACAACAGCGCTACACCTCCATAAGGACGGCCGTACACGACGCCAGCCGCCGTATCAATAGCAGAAGTGCCCGTGCTGCCGAAACGCCCGTCAATCCCGCTAAGAAACTGAATATCGTGTGGAAATAACCATGTTTCCTGTAAGGCTATTATGTCCGCCAACTGACACAGGTGCCTCACATTGTCTATTGAGCGTTTTATACTTTTACAATTGAAACTTACTAAGTTACACGGGAGACTATTATCCATTGCAAAAATTAAAGCAACAAATTAAATTATTTTTCACTAGCGACTCACCCTCGCTTTGTTTGGGTTCATCCCCATTTTAACCTCCTTAAGGGATGATTTCTGGGACAAAAAAATATCTTTTGTTCTTCCCAGGGTCTCAAACTAACTTCTTACCTAATTTCATCTAAATCAGTTCAGTAGATCCAGAGATTGTCCCCTAGAATGTCACAAACTCACAAATTTTACCTCTTTATAATATTATTTATATTAGTATAGATTAATTTTACCTGCATTTATAAGAAAGATTATTTATTTAAAACAAAACTGTTCTTGATTTGAATATAATAATTAGCAGAAAATAAAAAAAGTTGAAAATTAAAGTTAAACAGATTTACTATAAATAAGTAGGGAACGCTCGGTGGGCGAGTCCGACTCGCACTTGTCCGTAATTTTTAGATCAAAATTTCCATGTCGGAAGCGTTCAAAGTCAAACCAATACCTAACGAGTAGTGCGTTCGTTTGTAGTGTTTACTCCGTGTGCACGTCATTAATGTTTTTATGCGGCATTGCTACCGCGACGGAACATCTATACTACAATAAATAAAACTGTAGACGTAGAGGACAAATCCAGATTTTTTTCAAATTTTTTGTTTCTCTGTCTGTTTGTCTGTTTGTACAGGCTAATCTCCGAATCTATTGGACCGATTTAAATGAAATATCATATCCCCGAGCAACATCTTAGATACTTTTCATCCCGGAAAATTAAAGAGTTCCCGTGTGATAATAATAATAATAATAATAATAAGCCTTTATTCGCCAAGATAACAACACATAGGAAAAGTTTTATATAATTTTTACGTATTACAGTTAAATAAAATTACATACGAAATTACAAATACATAGAATAATACTTATGAATCATAGCTATTATTGACATAATAAAATGGAAATGTTTTTTTTTTTACAAAACATTCCTTTTATAAAAACTATTAATTATTATTTATTTATCTTTTTTTAATTTGTTTTTTTTTTTGTTTTTTTTTTTAAATCTATATAAGCATATCATCATTATTCGTATTTTTTTTTGTTTTTTTTTTTTTTTAGTGATGTATTTGTGATTAATAATTATATATTATTATTATCCATCTTGGGAACCCATTTTCGGGTATAGGCCTCCTCCATCCGCTTCCATTCTTGTCTGTCCTTCGCGATTCTAGTCCAGGTGGCGCCGGCTACAGCTTCGATGTCGTCTCTCCAGCGCGCGCGCGGTCGGCCGCGGCCCCGGCGTTGCTCGCGCGGCCACCAATGTAGCACTCGCTCGCTCCACCGGCCGTCGGTCGCGCGGGCAGCATGTCCAGCCCATCGCCATTTGAGTCTACAGGCTTCCTCAGCTGCATCTGTCACTTTTGTTCTTTTTCTTATTTCCGACTGACGCTGTCGATCTCTGAGATGAATTCCGAGTATGCTTCTTTCAGCTGCCCTTTGGAAAATTTGTAGCTTATGGATTAGAGTTTTTGTTAGTGCCCATGTTTGGCAGCCGTAAAGTAGTGTTGGTAAAATTATTGAGTCCATGGCTTTCTTTTTCAGTGCTAGTGGTAGTTTTGATTTAAAGATGTATTTTAAAGACCAGTACTTTCTCCACGCCAGTTTTATGCGTCGTTCTACTTCTTTTTTTGTATTGTCAGTAAATGATATACTTTGACCCAGGTAAACATATTCTTTTACGTATTTAATATAATTTGATTCGATCATAGTGTGGATCTCATTTGCGTTAGTCATTATACAAGTTTTGTTCATGTTCATTTTCAACCCGCATTTTATGCTTTCTTCGTTGAGCGTTTGGAGCATGTGTGAGAGGTCATTATGGTTGTCGCTTAAGATAACTATGTCGTCGGCAAACCTAAGATGATTCAGGTACTCACCATTTATTTTTATTCCCATGCCATCCCAACTTAGTTTTGAGAATATATATTCTAGTAGAGCGGTAAATAGGTTTGGTGAGATAGGGTCTCCTTGCCTCACTCCCCTCCTTACTTTGAAGGTCTCGCCTACTTGATCGAGTCTTATTTGAGCTGTACTTCTTTTATATATTTCCTTCAGGATCGCTATGTATTTATCTTCTATATTGTTGAACTCGAGAGCTTTCCAGAGTGATTCATGCGATATAGAGTCGAATGCTTTGGCGTAATCTATAAATGCAATGTAGAGTGATATTTTATATTCGGTAGACCGTTCAATTATTTGGTTTAGAGTGAAAATATGATCAACTGTGCTATAATTTTTTCTGAATCCTGCTTGCTCTTTCGGTTGGTTGAAATCTAGAGTTGTTTTGATTCTTCGCAATAGTATGTTGGTGAATAATTTATATAAGCTTTGTAGTAGGCTTATAGGTCGATAGTTGCCTATATCTAGAGGATCTCCTTTTTTATATAACAGCGTGATTATAGAATTATCCCACTCTTCAGGTATCTTATTTTGTTCCATAATTTCGTTAAAGAGATTTGTGAGTATAGGGGCTATAGACTCAGATAAGGCTTTTAATATATCGTTTGTTATTCCATCTTGACCTGGGCTCTTCGACGACTTTAAGGATTCTATACCTGTTCTTATTTCACTTTGAGTTAAAGCCGGGATATTTTCTATATATTCTTTGTGACCGATGTTGTTGTCGATGCAAGTTGGGCTTATGTCAGAGTTTTTGTAGAGGTTTTCATAGTACATCGTCGCTAGTTTAAGTAATCCTGTTCTTTTACTAATTTTGTCTCCTGTGGATGCTTTCAGTGAGGTAATCCAGTCTCTATGTTTCGACAAACGTTTTTCTGACCGTTTGACTGAGCCTCTATCTTTAAGTTCTTCTTCAATGATTTTATACTTTAGTTGATATTTTTTCTTTTTTATTATTTCTTTTATTTTATGATAGAGTTTTGTTAATCTTTTCCTTTCTTCCTTCGATCTGTGCTTCTTAGATTTTAAGTATAATTTTTCCTGAATTAGTTCTCTTACATAGTCATTAAATATAATTTCATTTTCTGATTTTTCCTTTAGTTTTGGTAGTTGGTTGATAATTTCTTTAATTTGTAACGTTAAATCTGTATATTTTTGTTCAGTGTTTTTACCTTCCGTACTATAACTTTCCCGTATTTCAGAAAATTTGCGTTTGATCGTTTCTTTTTCTATGCAGGTGAGCTGAACTTTCTTATGGCCAAATGATTTTCTGTCCTTCTTCACATTGTACTTTAAATTATACACTATTCTTAACAGTCTATGGTCTGTGCTAAAAGTTGTATCAATAGTTTGAATATTGTTTATTTTTCTCATATCCCTTGTTATGACATAGTCAATTTCGTTGCGTACAGCCCCGTCAGGTGATACCCAAGTCCACCTTTTTTTCAAATTCTTCTTAAAGAATGTGTTAGCTATGTAGAGCTGATGTTCGAGGCAGAACTGTATTAAGATTTCACCCCGGTTATTTCTTCTACCATAGCCCCATTTTCCTGTAGTTTTTCCCGTCGTCTGACGTAGTTTGTCCTATTTTTGCGTTAAAATCTCCTAGGATTATGGTGTTTTTATTTGACTTCCGTAGAGCTGTATCGAGATTTTTGTAGAATTTATCGAGATCTTCCTCGGTTGATTTTTCTGTCGGTGAGTATGCTTGTATTAAAGAGAGACGTTCATTTCCAAATTTAAAGTCTAGTTTAGCAACTCTATCGGAGATGGGCGAAAATTCATCTATATTGGATTTTAAGTGTTTTTTTACCATAAAGCCAACGCCATTTAAGCCTGCCTTTTCTCCTTTGAACATCATTATGTAGTCTTCATACTCTATTATTTTGGTTCCTACTAATTTTATTTCTGACAAGCCGAGTATATCCCATTTTATGTTTTCAAGAGCATATTCAAGTTCATTTTTTCTACCTTCAGCAACAAGAGAGCGTATATTATACGTTCCAATATGTAAGTGTTTCATTTGGATGGAGGGTGGTGGTCGACTGCTCCCACGGGGACCGGCCGTATTGGGAGAGTTATTTGTTTTTTGTGATATAATATTTTTGTTGCTTGTAGTTGCGTGGAGAGGGGCCTGTTTTAATTGCTAATTTTGTGCTAAATTTGAAGTAGATGGAGATACTAAATATGACTCTAATGTTTTATTCTTTTTTGCTGTATTTAATATATTTCTTTTTGGTGTTTTTTCAGTTTCCGGGGAAAAAATAGGTTTTCTTTTATTAGTGTTTGTGTGGTTGTATTCCTTAGTAAATAAATTATTTTCCTGTTTGGTATATAACGTAACTATTTTGTCTCTTCTCATTACTATTTTTTCACCCTTTTGTTTTCTACTTCTGTATTCTTCCTGTAGCTCTTTCCTTCTTTGTAAAACTTTTTGAGTGTAGTCTTCTTTTATATAAAGTCCTCTTTCCTTTAAATATTTACTATTTCTTAATATGTCTATTTTAAGCCCCATGGTGTTTGTTGTTATTAGAACCGGTCTAATTTTCCCATCTTTTTTTACTCCAATTCTCTTAACATATTCAATATCTCTTTTTTCACAAGGAATTTTCATACTAGTGTTAATAATTGAAATAATTTTTTCTTCTAGCTCTTTATATTGTTTTTCTTTTTCTTCAAGACCAAAAATTATTACATTTCTTCGTTTTAATTGATTTTCCATTTTGTCTATAATAGTTTTTTGCTCCTCAATCACTTTCTCCAGGCCCTGGGTTTTCCTTTCTAAATTTTCAATTTTTTTATTTATGTTTGAATTAATTTCTTCAACTATTGCTTCTTTTATATTTGTTATTTCAATTTTTTGTATTTTAATATCATCTTGAATAGTTTTTAATACTTTCATAATTTCTTCCATAGTTATTAATTGAAATATAAGTGTAAATAAAATAAATCAAAAGTTCACCAATAACTACTAAGGCCCTCTAGTGGGTGTTGTAGCTCAGTACGTTGTGGTTGAAGTAGCTAAGTGATGTTGCTTGATCGATATTCACAGTAGTAGTGTTAACGTGTTACGATAGATGGCGTTGCATTGTAAATATATTATTTTATATAGAAATAACTAGTTGAATTGTGTTTGAACGTTTGATGCAAGTACCTTATAAGTTATTTCTGTGAATGCCCTCAATGTATCTATAAACTTTTGTTAATTATTATTTTATTTTCATTAGGTAATTATTCTGGAACTTGTATCTAAATTGTGAAATATGTAGTTATTGATTTTACTTGCCAGGTAATTCTTCTATAATTTCTTTTGAGATCCTTTTCGTTCCATTGTGTATAGCTGAATTTCCTTATGAATAGCACAAACACGATTTTAAGCACTAACTATATTTTTATTAGTTTTTAACCACTGCTTTCAATTGTACTCATTCCTTGTTAACTTATTTTGACTTGAAACTGTAATTCACAGCACATATCTGGTTAGATTTTATATATTTAGAAAAATAATACGGAGCTTATTCTTAACGTTAGCACAGTTGCGCCCTCTCTCCCTAGTAATAATATAGATAATACATCAGAATAACAGATGGGTTACTTTTTATCCCGGAAAAATGAACGGTTCCCGTGGGAAAGAACTGTTTGTGCTTTTCTAGAGGCGAACCCGAGCGAAGCGAGGGCGAGCCGCTAGTGTACAAATATAAATTAATGCAAAATATAGTAAAATGCTTAACATTTTAAGGTGACGCAACTTGCTTTATAATGTCACATAGGATGTTGAAGATGTAGATACTAAGGTAAGTAGTAGGTAGGTACCTTAGTTAAATCAAAAGCTTAAGTTTGTATAAAATCATTCATTAAGCCAAGTGAAATTTCCGGAGATATACGAGTATAAAAATGTATGTTTGCCTAATAAATAAATATAATAAATAAATACTTATATTTATTTTTTAGGCAAACATACATTTATACTCGTATATCACTGTAAAAATTTTAACCATGCATTATTCACTTGACTGAATGAATGATTTTGTAGTCTTTTGTTCAAATATACTTAGTTTCACGTTATATGCAAAATTGTGTTTGGTACAAGAACTAAAAATACGAGCAAAACCATTGACATAATTTAGTATGTATATATTATAAGGTGTCATATTGTAAAGTGCCAATTATATATTACCTTTTAGTGAAAGGTGGCTTTTTAACTAGACTAAACTACCTGTTATTACTGTCTACACCTATGTGGTCGGTCATTAAGAATTAGTGCTTAAGTAAAATTGACTTTTGATTAGTTTCCATTTACCTAATATAATGTAATTGTCGGGTGCGAATTGATGTATATAAAATTGGCTCTGTAAATGCTACAAGGAATGCTCATGAATAAATTTCATAGTAAATTGTAAAATATTAAAATAATAAGAATATTTTCATACCCATATGCTTTGGCTTATGGCTGGAGTTATAGAAAAAAAAATGCACTATTATTATGTTAAATCGATACTTTAGGTATGCATATGACAACATTATTTTTAAAATTAAAAGAAATTGTATTTTTGAATAGTTGTGACGCGGGCTGTTTTTTTTTTTAAATATTTTGTGAAAATTATTGCATTTTTTTTGTTTATAAATTTAAAGCCTAAATGGTCGGAAAGGCAATGAAAATTGACTGTTTTGGTGTTTGACCATTAACTTTCACTTCCACTGTTCTTCATCCAGTTCTTCTCAAGACTCATGCTTTTTCTTTTCGAACTAGTGCAAGACTGATGACGTTCAGAAAAAAATGTAACAAGTTTGTATTTGAATCTAGTTGAATAAATAGCCATAAGAAACATCGTAACAGCTTAAGAATTACTTTTAATATTATATTATCATCTGTGTTCGGACTTCGGCATTAATGATATCAGCATTTCACAGTAGCATTAAGAGTATAGTTATATTCACTTTTTGTACTAGATATTTCGATATTTTTATATATCCATATAAATTTCCGTTTGTGTGTTCGTAATTCTTCTCATCCTTATACCAATTTTGGTGATTTTATGTGTAAGTAGGTACTTACGGTGTCTCTTGGATGGTTCTTAGCTATAGTTAGATACCCTAGAACCTAAGGTAACCTAAGAATCTGGAATATCTAAGGCATATAGATGGCGCTCATATATGTAGATGGCGCTGTTTTCGAGATTCAGAATTTTCCTATAGTATTTTTTTTTATATTTTGATTTGGATTTTTTTTTGATTTCTCAATACAATTAACCCCAAATGTTCAGCCTTCAAACGCTAAGGCAGGGCTACGTCTGTCGTATTCTACTTTTATAAACATTACAAGCGACTCACTCTCGCTTCGCTTGGGTTCGTCCCTAGCTTGATTCCCCAATCCCCATACCAACATTCATAGCCATTTTCAACCCCTTAAGTGATATTTTCCGGGATAAAAAGTATCCTCTGTCCTTCCCAGGGTCTCAAACTATCTTCTTACCAAATTTCATCTAAATCGGTTCAGTAGATTCAGAGATTACCCCCGACAACGTCACAAACTCACAATCTTTACTTCTTTATAATATTAGTATAGATACCTATAATATTAAACATTATATAATATGTACATACTAAAAGTTACTCTTTTGGTCTGCGACTTTGTATGTAGCCAGCTACGAGCTTCTATATATTTGCTGGTACGAAATCTGTTCTTCACTAATAATCGAGCGAAGCTAGGATAACGCTAGTATGTAAAAAGCACAAATAATTAAAAAAAAACTTCTTTTCCAACGTCATTTAAAAACATACAAATAAAATGGACATTAAACCGCTATTCTGAAATATCAATCACATAATTTTAAAGTCCGATATCTATAAAATAGAGCATTTAACGCCATAATGTTAGCGATAAGCACAACTAGGTACAAAGCATCATGTAGATGGCTGGCATGATACCACAATAATGGCAACCTAGTTGAAATAATAAACAACGTTTTTCAATATATTTAATACGTATATTGTTATGAAATGTTATCGTTGGAAATTATGGTCTGATTAAATGTATAGGAGGTACGTGTTTTATGTAATGGTGCCTTATTACGTAGTTTGGTATACAATGATTTAAATGGTAATATTATATAATTTTATTTTTGTTAGTCTATAGTAATATTAAATGGGTATGGTATTGGGAACGAAATGATCGCCTCCAGGCTACTCCAACTTTATAGAAATATTGTAATTTATAACTTAACTTTATAAAAAAGATAGCCGTTATAAGTCCCGTTGAGTTTCTTTCGCCAGTTCTTCTCAGGTCTGAGGTTTCTTCTTTTCGAACTGGCACTCGTACGTTCAGTAAAAAAATGTAATAATTTACTGTTGAGTATAATATTTTGAGTTTCAATTTGAATTTGAATGAGCAATTCGTGTATATATGTACCTACCTTAGTACCTACATATATAATTTATATCGTGTATCTTGGAAACGTCTCTAACGATTTGGATCCAATTTTGTATTTGGATACCTAAGGTTTTTCTTTTTAAGTTTTTCTAGCTAGGTAAGTCTCTTAATACTATCAGAGAGTAGAGAACGGAGAGAAAATATTTTTTTTCTCTTTACACGCTTAAGGAAAAAAAAGGTACTTTTTAATAGACCGACTTCAAAAGAAGATGTATGTACTTTATACGTTTGAAGACTTATTTGTGTTATGTTTGATATATAAATACATATTTTTTATGAATTAGTTGGTCTCATTTACCTTCATAAAAAAATCTTAGAATGGGCAATTATATTTCTAGTGATTTTCATTTATTACGTAATTAGTAAGTACTTACCTAATAAAAAATATACATAGATAGATACAGAAATCAAATTTAATACATCTTAGTGGTGGTTACTAGTAGGTACCTGGCTAGATAAGTCACAAGTACCTAGTGGGTAAATAAGCAGAAAAAGCCAATAGCGTAAATGTTTTGTTATATTGATAACCATAGAATTAGATAGAGGGGCAGGGGAATACCCCAAGCTACTTGGATGAAGATGACAGAATCCAGAGGGGCATCAAATGCCTCGGCTTAACGAGGAGAACGCGAACACACAATCTACGTGGCGTCACATAATAAGGATAGCTGACCCCGCGTAACGGGATAAGACGAGGACAAATAAGAAGATAGCCGTAGAATTACGTTTGATTCGATCTCGATTTTAGACGCCTGTAGTGGTATTCCGTAAAAATTCATTGCGGATTCAGCAGTCGAGTTTTATAAAAAAACACATTTGAAGCAATATCATTTAAACGAAAGCCTTTATCAACAAATATTTAATAGCTATTTAAATATGTTTATTATTTAAATATGTTTGTTCTGATAAAACTTCATGAAAACAAAATTGTAAATGTTTTTATTTGTAGTTAATTTTCGAGTAATTCTAATTATTTATTTTTAATTTGTAGGATTTTTCGTACTTAAGCTGAAAAAATATTTTTTTTTTAATAAATATCTTACTTTTATTTGCTTTGATTTTAAAATATAAAAGAAGACGAAAGGAATAGGAGAAGTCTTCTTCAATCACTCTATAATATATGAGTAATAGTAAGAGATATCAGAGTTGTAAGTTATTGCTCTAAAGACGCCTTTTACTTGTACCTAGTGATTGAAATGTGGCTATTTAATATAAGTGTAAAATAGACTCATATTTTACAGAATAAATAAATAAATAAATAAATGAACTTGTTAGCTCAGTCGTAGCAGACAGTACCTATAAGGAACTAATTTGCTAAGTCATATTGGTATTGTAGCAATTTTCCTCACTGTTAACAGGTATTAGACTCTTATTATACACACGAAAAAAAATTGTATGTATGTGTACAATATACATATACATATGTATCTACCTACAACAATTTGACGACACGTTTGGCTTAGTTTGTAGTGACCCTACTTGCTGTGCTTACTTGTAACGAATAAGTATACTCAAAAACTACTGGACCGATTTAGATGAAATTTGGTAACAACATAGTTTGAGATCCTGGAAAGGACATATTTTTTATTCCAAAAATCATCCCTTGAGGGGGTGAAGTAGGGATGAAAGTTTGTATGGGGAATCATACTAGGGACGAAACCGAGCGAAGCGAGGGTGAGTCGCTAGTTTATTTATAAAAGCTTTTTATATTATAATTAAAGCTCTAGCCTTTAAAGTATATATTTATAAATTGATAGTTAAATTAGATATTTTTTTAACAAAATTAAGTAATTTTAATCAAATTCAAGAACAAGCGAAACCCTCCATTATTATTTCCAATTTGCTTTTTCGATAGCATCAAAACGTTTGAACCATTTTCAAACTTCGAATTCCTATTTGCCCCGCCCACTGCCGGATTGGCTACCGGTGTTATACACTATGAAAACAACGAAATATATCTATCTTTTTCACACCCATACAATATAAGTCCCCTTATCATCCCTCTCGCTCTAACGCACGGATTATTACAGATTACAGAAAGTTATTGCTAACGCGGTTTTTCTACGTATTTTCGTCCATAATTTTTATAGATTTCACTGCACGCGAGAAAAATAATTTAGAACTCATATATAAGGTAATTAAGTTTAAATTTCTTCAACATAACATGTAAGTTAGGACGTTTGAATTTTGGTAATTCAAAAATAATTTTTAACACGGGGTTTTTTCGCCATATGCTATAATCGCCATAGTGTAATGGCGTCGAATTTTTAACTTTTAAATTCATGCCGTTTTGCCGTCGCCGGGTGTTAGTTATTATATCGTTATCAAGATTATTGATAAGATAAAACCTTATTGCTTATTGACTGTCCTTCCGGTTCTTACGGATATTAGGAAGGAAATTTTCACATATTATAATGTCGAGTTGCCAAAATGACGGAAACGCGCAATTTAGCGTTGATTATTTTAGTTATCTTACTCAATTTCTTTTATACGCCTAGAATTGTATTATGATGAGTACCTATTAGGGCACTGTGGCGACTCGGTGGTCTAGTAGCTAGCATGTACGGCCGCACATCCGGAGGTCCTGGATTCGGGTCCCGGGTCGGGCCGAGTTCAGTTATTGAGTATTTCTGTCAAGAAATGCTCAGTAACAGCCCGGAGTTGGGAAGTTGGCGGTGTTTCACCTCCGTGCCTCGGAGAGAACTTAAAGCCGTCGGTCCTCTCACTGGTCGTGTCGAGCAGTCGTCCCACCGGAGTATGAGAGTGACAGGAATAGAGGGTGCACTTGCGTTTGCGCGCACACGCGCTGCACTATAATATTTTCAGCGCAGTTACATCCCTACTTCGGTAGGTTGTATACAACCTTATTATTAACGTCCCTTTGCTGGGCATGGTCTTCCCTTTAATGCTACATAATGGCTTGGCGGACTTCACTTGTCTTCTAAAAATTTCTAGGCTCTCAGATAGGTATATGCCGGTTTCCTCACGATGTTTTCCTTTATCTTTTCAACGTAAGTACCACTTGTCTTATACAAGTGGTAATTATGTTAAAACTGATTCGCACATGAAAATATCAGAGGTGCAAGATTTGAACCCGATTCACTCGGTTTCTCAAGCAAGCGCGTTACCACTGGGCTACCACTGTATGTAACTCACTCACTCACTAACTTTCATTTTTATAATATTAGTATACAAAGAAGATCCTACCAGAAAAGCTGAAATCTACTCTTTTCACTATTGCTATGCGAACTGAGTAACCAAGCAATAAACATCTGTACCTACATATACAATACTAGAAAGGCTAGAACAAGAGCCTAGGTTTTAATATTCCCCCGTTGAATAATAATTCATTTGTTATGCACTAGGTACTGCGTAAAAAGCCCGTCGGGTTACTTTATTATATTTCTAAAGGTATAGGACACGTACCTATAACACTATGAGTGTCATTTAAAATGTAATATAATTATAAATTAAAATTAAAAAAAAAACCAACGCAAATTAATTGTCATTTAACGATTACACAGGCACGCGTGAAGCACTTAATCGAGTAATCATACGCCAAAATGCGTTACATCATTTTGGAAAAGAGCTGATAGTCTTACACTGCTGGACCGATATTAACCAAACAAAGCTAAGAACCACCGCAAGGAAACTGGCTTTCAAATGAAAAAAACCGCATCGAAATCGGTCTATCCGTTTGAGAGCTACGATGCCACAGACAGACAGACAGACATCGACGTTAAACTTATAACACCCCTCTTTTTGTGTCGGGAGTTAAAAATATAGAATAGTAGGTATACCTGCTTTAGTACCTACCTACTAATGGGTAAATTGAGCTTGACTTTAGTTAGTGTTAACTTTCAATATTTTATCTTATTTTACCGAAGAATCTCTATCGTATCTTCTCTATTCTCCGTGATGTACTATGAACTGCCTCGGTGGTGTAGTGGCTAGCATGTACGGCTGCACACCCGGAGGTCCTGGGTTCGAGTCCCGGGTCGGGCCAAGTTTAGTTATTGAGTCTTCCTGTATAGTAAGTCTCAGTAACAGCCCGGAGTTGGGAAGTTGGCGGTGTTTCACCCCCGTGCCTCGGAGAGCACGTAAAGCCGTCGGTCCTGCGCCTTAACTCTCACCGGCCGTGTCGAGTGTACGTCCCACCGGAGCATGAGAGTGATAGGAATAGGAGTGCACGTTGTGTCTGCGCGTACACTTGAGCACTATAATATCTCCTGCGCAGTTGGCTAATCTCATTGAGATTGGCCGCCGTGGCCGGAATCGACTAGGAGAACATCATTCTCCGTGACATTGGCGAAGTAATCTGTGCTCAACTGGCACGCTTTGAAGCCATTAACAAGAGAACTGAATTAGCATGAAAAAACATTAAGAAAAGACGTTTTGCCCTCAATGTTGAGACTTATTTTAACTTTTACAACATCAGCAACTGCATTGTTTATAATTTTTTTTTTTTTTATTTAATAATTTATTTCAGGCAATATTTACATAGGGATCTTAAATATGTAAACAGAGGCCCATAGCATATATACCTTAAAACTAACATATATATTATTTATAAAAAACTTAAAAACTATTTAACACGTAGTGCACGCACGTAGTATTAAAACAGTATTCACAGAACGTACGGAGATATCACGTCTAACGGCAATTAAAACTCCACCACCCATAGAGTCTCCATGTAATTCATAGTTTCTGTCACACCTATATACGGAGTATCGACAGTCAAATAACTCCTCGCTGAAAATCCCATCCAATAACCAAGTCTCCGCTAAGCATATTATATGATAACCAATTTTGAGAAGATTTCGATAGAAAATATTAGTTTTAGAACGAAATGATAGTAGATTGAGAAACGGTTATCCATTGCTAAAATAAATATTAATTTCTCTTAGTTGATATTTATAATAAATTAACAAAAAATCCCATAGTTAAAATAAAATCGAATTATTGTTGTTGAACAACTTCGCGTTAAATTACAAATAAGTTTAAACTTTATGATGTTCTCGCAATACGTTAAATTATACATTTTAATAATATAAAATAGACCATTAGTAATAAATAAATCGAATATAAATATGACATGCAGTATAATAGAATTTTTCAAAGGGAAAACAACACTTAAGCTATTTTTTTTTAAATCACTTTGATTTATAATATGCAATACGGGGCTAGTGTCAGAACGTCGGACCATGATTGTACAATTCTTAACCCAAACATACAGAAAACTCTTTTCTTTGGCTAACTTTTTGGCTTCTTGTAATAAGTTTTTATTACTCTTAGATGATCGTTAAAATATATATTTGAATTATTTCCAGAAAAGCCAAGATCGCTACATTTCAACTTGTTTTTTCGAGCTATAGACAAAAAGTCATCCTTTTTCCAGCGGGATAAAAATCTTATTATGATAGGTTTTGACCGACGATTTTCTCTAGAAGTTGGCGCTACTCTTGTGATAAGGTCAATATCCGTTGCAGGATTGACCTGATAACCTATATGATTAGATATTGATTGTAGGAGCTCCATTAGATTTTCGTTTTTCTTTTCAGGTATTCCATGAATCTCTACGTTAGATCTGCGTACCCATTGTTCTCGTTTGTTATTCTAAGCTTCCATGCTATCTAAATTAATCCTCAAATCGTTTAAGCCACTTGATTGAGCAGACAATACTTTTATCTCAATTTTAAAGCGACCAATTTTCTGATTTATTTCTTCGTACTTAGTGTATATTAGTGTATATCGTATATAGTATATGTATATAATATATATATATATATATATATATATATATATATATATATATATATAAAACTTGTATATTTTTGGAACGGCTCACCTCTGCTAAAACACCCTTCGCCACTGGTGGTAGGTGCCTATTATGTCAGTTGGGCTCATTCCTAAAGGTGACTTTTTATATCCATTGATATCTATAAAAATCTCACGAAACCTCTCTATACACCGAGATAATGTGGCATTTATCAACTTTCAGTCCACAAATTATTTCTACAAAAACCACATAATCTGTTACTTAAGTAGCAAGAAAGTAAGTACAAAGAATTTCCTGTAATGCGCAAGCGCAGCTAAAAAACACCTAGATCGGTATATAATATATTGCAATAAAAACAATACCGTCTCGTTTCCCAGAAATCTTTATTGGAATGAAATCGAACTGACGACCTTTTCATATATTAATTATTCGCACGCCACCTAATGTGAGCGTTTTGAATTTCAACGCTCCGGGTGTTGATAATTGACTACCTATTTCTTTAAATGGCAAAAAAACTTTATTTATGTTTCCAAAGTTCGACAAAAACTTATGGTAAAAAGTTTGCAACTAAGGAAATGTTTCGAATGATTATTTTGCAAAGGGTGAGACTTATTTAAATGAATAAATAAGTAGGTTGCTATTAGTAACGGCCACCCGAAGACAAAGCAGAATTACAAAGCGGTTATTTTATATGTTTACTAGGGGCCTCTAGGAAAACAAAAAAAAATTATCCCTAGATATCCGTATATTTTTCCGGGATAAAAAGCAGCCTATGTGCTATTCCAGACTACAATCTACCTCTGTGCCAAATTTCATCCAAATTCGTTCAGCCGTTCTTGCGTGAAAGAGTAACAAACATCCACACGTACTCACAAACTTTTACATTTAATATTTATAATTATAATATTAATACGATTGATCCGTTAGTTATTATTAAATAAAACTATTGATAAAATAATCAATATTTACCTAAAAAGATATCAAGACTTCAAAATAACTTTAAACATGATGGTTTTTATGTTGAAATATATAACATGAATTCTTGCAGTTTCGCACATTTGCAAAACGTATTCAGTTTCTCCTGTTTTGAAGATGTTCAATTAAAAGTAGTTGCTCTACGTATTCTAAATCTTTCTATATATCTATTACTTTAAAATAGTTTAGACAACCCTTAATTAGCTTCAAGAAATATTTTTCAGCCCTTTTTAACATCCTACTATTGGGCGCGGGCCCGCCTTTCGATACGAGAGGAGCAGGCCGTAGACTACCTCTAGAAGATAAACAAGAACAAAACAAATCCTAAGCACTTCTGTGTACTGAAATATTAGTAATCAATTATGTAAATTAGTGTACACAGAAAAAAAAACTAACATATGCATGTCGTACTTAATTAAGGGGATTATATATTTTTTTAATAATAGGTACTTATTTGAAATATTTGTAGTTGTGTTTTGGTACAATTGCTGTGGATATTATCCAAGAAAGACATGAGTCTTAATCTTAATTCAATAAAAAATGGTGAAGTAGTCAATTACGTACATATCTACTTAGCATTATATTTTTTCTCTGCTTTTTCATGTTATTTCTCATGTGGAATAGACGGAGAGAATATTAGCAGTAATAATCTCGTCAATCGCATCTCAATCTTTTTCTTTATTCTTTTCTCCAACCTCCAACAAAAAAGAAACGTATCAGTTACTGAATATCATACCTAGCCTATTGCCATTGATACTTAAACGAAAATCGAACCAGTGACCTCATATATCAAAATTCATAACTCAACCCATATATTATTAGACTGTTAAAGTTATAAATACATTGTGTTTTAGCTACAACACAAAAGAAATAAATGAATGGACATACCAGTGACAGTAAAAGAAAAAAATCGTTACTATGTCTCTGTCAATATTATGAATATGTAATTGCCATAGTTTTACTTAAAAGGATATAAATATTACTTATACAATTACTTAACGAACGCTTACATTTTTTATTACAAAGTATTTATTAGTTGGTACCTACTTGATAAATATTTGATGTTTCCAAGTATTATGGAAAGCCACCATATCAGAAAGGATTCTGATTTTCATGTGAAAAACATTTTCAACTTGGTTTCCACTTGTCTTACGGTGAACTATAACATTGTGAGGAAACCCGCATGTCTCAGAGAACATAGCAAGTTTTCGACAGATACGTGAAGTCTACCAACCTGTAGTTGCAGAATCGCTCTCCCTGTGACCCCTAGGTGAATTTCTTGCCGATCAAGCCACACACACTTCCAAAATGCTAAAAATATTTAAGAACACAGATAAAAATGTTTACAGTTACGTAATGTCTGCGTTTTTGTAGGTTTTTCTCTTTTTTTTCGCATTGCACTTCTCACTTACACTTGAAAATAACACTGAAATTAGCCGCGGATCGTGTGATCGTACTGTTAGACCAACCGAGGGTAGGTTATCAAACAAACAAATATATCTTAATATATTTTTTTGATTTTAAAACTTCACACACAATAATACGTAAGGAAAGATAGAAAGAGAATGAAATAAACGTTGCGACCATTGCATACCATTTGATTTTATTATCATTCTACTCACGTATTTAGTGCCTTAGACAAGTCGCTTTTTTATCTATATCGCAAATAGAAAACAAACCTTAATGGGAATTACATAATTCTATCCACATAACAAGGGTGAGATCATTTCCGTACATAATTTAGTTTTCAATTAACAATGGAATTTTTGGAACGTCATTTGGTTGAAATTTATTCAGCGGGTATTACCGTTTTGATGTAAATATTGTATGGATTCGCCAAAAATTGTTGAACCATTTAAAAATAATAATAATAATAATATTTTGTTAATGCTTCGTACAGTAAATAATTTGATATATAAGACTAGCGGATGACGGATCAATAAGGCAGACGTTGGCCGGCCAGGCCACAGCAAGCCAGGCACAGACCTTGTTTGGCTTAAAACCTAAAAATCTCTCTGGGTCTCGACTAGGTATACTATAACTGTAACTAACCATCCAAATGACCCTTCTGTAAGTACCTACACAAAAAATCCAGTAAAAGCCGCGAAGCTGTTTAGAAGACAAATTACAAACAAACGCTCGTCAGAATTTTATATTTAAAAAAACACACTTAATTGCGTCAGATCACGTAGCGAAATAACAACATGACGTTGTAATATTTAGAACAGGGATTATATTATATAGGCCGGAAAGTGATACGTAACGTTATCGGAACCTTTTAATTTTATATAATAACTAGTAGTACCCGCGGCTTCGCCCGACGGATTAGTAGTTTCTGAGATTAGCGTGTTAAAACAAATAAATAAACAAACAAACAAAATCTGTATCTTTATAATATTAAGTATACCTAAGAGACCTAGGTATATGAAGCGAAGGCACATCTAGCAATTCATAAGTGGGAGTTAATGATTTTTCATATAAGATCATTACAACTAATGTATAACATTAAAATAGAATCGCTCGCTAAACTACTTGGCTATTTAAAACCCCATGGAATACGTTATATAAATAATAATTCCATCAACAACTTGTCACAAGTAGGTACGCTTGCATAATATGAATTTTATAAGCATTACAAAACATAAGCAGCGGCCATATTTGCGGTTATATGGAAGACGTTGAAAAAAATTTGTTTTTTTTTTCGATTTTTCCTTGTAATGGTGGCAAAGGTCACGGTAACTTCTTTTTGTTTTATTTACACTAAGTACTGTATCTATAACAAATAAAATGCTTGTACTTAAATTGGTCTTTTGTCTTTTGAGATAGGAAACTATACATATTATGGCTTAAAAATATTTTTATTAAAAAAAGCTATACTAATATTATCAAGAGGAAAGATTTATTTTTTGTTTGTTGGTACCGAATAGGCTCCGAAACTATTTAGATGAAATTTGGTAAGAACATATTTTGAGACCCTGGGAAGGACATAGGATAGTTTTTATTCCGGAAATCATCCCTTAAGGGGGTGACAATGGGGGTGAAAGTTTGCATGGGGAAGCAACCTATGGACGAACCCGATCAAAGCGAGGGTGAGTTCCTATAGACTATAAAGATTAATTATTATTTAAATATTTCTAAACTCATCTTAGTTTCATTTGCGTATACTAATTGTATATTGTTAGTCTACTTCCAAGAAACATTTACTTATTTAAATTAATAAAAAAATAAATAACTGTCTATACAGAACAGAACATAGATTTTTTTTTATCTCCATCATCTTCCAAATTAAAAAAAAAATCAACATGAAAAACCACTTTCATAAAATATATAATAACATAGGATAATTAATAACTTAATATATGCAAGATCGAAAGCCAATAAAACACATTAATCATTATAATAATCTTCCCCATATCGCTGGTGTGGCAGATGCATAAACAGCAAAAATGATATAAGAAAAGCAAATTACCGGATGGTATGCGTTATTAGCATTAGTATATGCCTTATATGGTGGTTGCATAGAAATCGTGGTAAGAAAAAAAACATCATGGGTTCCAGACTTACTACGAAATTACTTCAATGGTAAGAATGTTTTGTGAAATATTAAAGCAATATGTATATTTTTAATTTGTGTTTGTAATAACTTGTTGGCGTGATCCCCTTTTTGATTATTTCAAGAAATAATTGAAGAATACAATATAATTAAATAATATTATTAATATTTATCTTTTAAAATAGTATAAAGTAAAATAAAAAAAAAAACAATGGTAAGAAGATATTTTGAGATCCTGGGAAGGATATAGGATAGTTTTCATTCCGGAAATCATCCCTTAAGGGGGTGAAAATGGGGATGAAAATTTGTATGGGGAAGCAAGCTTGGGATGAACCCAAACAAAGCGAGGGTGAGTCGCTAGCTGTTAAGTATAAATAGATATAATATACACTAAATAAAAATAGATGCTTCAGAAGTCAGTTATGGTAAAGCAACTATTATCAAAATAAAAAAAAAAGCTTATAAAATAGACTTTAATGTTGTACTTCATAATATAAGAATATAAAATTAAAATATAAGAATATATATATATATATATATATATATATATATATATATATATATATATATATATATATATATATATATATATTACTATTTAAAGCTCAGTTTCTACACTCTACATTGCTAATAGAAAACTTAAGAATGTAGGTAATCAAAATATATTAAATAGATACCTAGGTACATCAATGACATGTTTCGACCATGTGATATAACGCTTAAATATGTCTCTTTCATAGTAATTATAACTTTAAATGAGCAATAGCGACTGTAGAAAGTTAATTAATCAACCAATATTTTCTATTTCATTAGTAACAACTCTACATAGTGAAGCGATTTTATATTGATCCCTAAAACGTCACAACCGATCGACTCGGATTTTCTCCTCATTTCATATAACGTTATTCTAGGAATGTAAATTGCTTTGCATAAGTGGTAGTAAACAATTATTACACATTATCGATTATTGAGCGCAGCAACAACTGCTCAATAATTTAAAATTACTTAGTGTTTCTTTTATATTGTAACAAAAATAGTAATTATATTTGATATTTTAAATATCTTTTTTAATTTTTTCACAGATCTATTTTGATTTTGGTCCCCCGAAAAATAAATTAGTGAAAAAATCTTAAAGGATCGTTTTATTTAGAATTGATACCTCAAAGGTTCTCATAAATCCACTAAGAGTGGAATAAATTTCAAAATGTGCCTTAATACTTTAAAAGTTTCTTATTTAGTCTACTTAGTATGCTTATTGATTTAGGAATTAATCGAACGCGCTATATTTTACTACATATCTAGTTCTGCTACATATCTCTAATTACAATTTGTCATATTATTTAACAAAAATATATCTATCCCAAGGGAACGGGAACTTTCACATTTAGAATATTAGTAAGATTGGATTCACAGAAATTTAAACACAAGTTGACCAAACCTAACTGATACTAGTCAAATCCGGTGATGATGATGAAATCCGGTGATATTATAGTGCCAAAGTATGTAACAGTAATTTCCAAAACGGATTGTCACAGACAAATTTTTACAGAATACTCTAAGAATTCTTTATTTACCTTATCCGTGACTCGAACTCATGACCTTTTCTCTAGTCATATAAAATATTACCTAGATCAATAAGGCAATGAGTAAAAATTCAAATATTAAAAAAAATATTGATAAAAATGTTTCCATTATCATAGTACCTATTCGGAGTAGTTGTAAAGTTCGTCATAGACTCTACAATAGAGCATATACCGCAGTAATAAGATAATTAGCCGGTACATCTTTGTGTATTTGACATCACACTTGCACTACTAATAAAGTCGACGACCAATTTATGAGATCCACCGGATTTCTGACTGAACTAGGTTTTTGGTCCTTCTTTTTGCCTCAAAAAACTATTTTTGTGTTATTTTTTGTGTTTAGTTAGATAGATATTTTAATTTTATCGTTTAAACATTAAATCCATACTAATATTATGTGAAAGAAACTCTGGCTGTGTGTCTGTCTGTCTGTTATGTTTTCACGGCGAAACCGATCGATTTTGATGAAGTTTTGGTATAGAGAGGGATAGAACCTTGGAGAAGGACATAGGATACTACCTACTTGTCTATACCTCTGTATTATGTAGTCTATATATTCCATACTGACCGTTAAAACGAACGAACCCAAGCGAAATGAGGGTAAGTAGCTAGTTATACAATAATAATAAAAAGTAAAAATAAAGCAAATATAATCTATATACTAGTTTAACATACACTTCCATAAACAGACGAATTTAGAACCAGCTATCATCATCAAAATCTGTCCAGTGGTTTTCTCGTGATGTGTTCCTAGACAGACAGACAAACAAAAATTCTAAAAACTATATATTCGGCCTCTGTACTGATAATAATGACTATTTTAATTAGATTTTCCAAAAATATTAATGTACTGATTCGACTCAGAATTTTATTATATGTACCTACAGAAGATTATATAAACTTCATAGAGTAACGTTTCTTTCAAATCAGATTTTTAAAACAAACAAAATGATATTATCGTCAAGTATACCCACTGATAATAATAAATTCTTTATTTCCACAAAAAATTCTCTTTTTATTCAAGGTTTTATAACCAAAAAAAAATGATTATTCAAACTAACTTCAATCCACCATAAAATTCCTTCATTCACTGCAGTTAACATTTTATTAGAACCTAGTTTAGTGGAGTTCATCTAACGCTGGTCTGTTATGTTTCTACTAAATAGCCGAGTCAAATCGTTCAGGCGGCGTCTTTGATCAATACTGGGAATATGAGTGAATTCTATAATTGTAAGGGTTCAGTGGGTCGAAAATATCTTGTTTTTGTAGTACATTAAGTATCTAATACCTTTTTTTTAAATAATGCTACACTAGCATCTCGCCTTCGTTTCCGTGTTTAATATCTTGCAATAATAATTGTACTTTCTTAAATTTACGCGACATTTTAAAGTATAGTTTTAAATTTTTTGCATTTTTTCGCGGATTTATTTTGATTTTAAGTTTCCGACGTTTCGATGCTTTATAGCAATCATGGTTACGGGAGGGGATAAGGTTTCAGACATCACAAGAGTCATTATATAGTGTTTTAGAAAAAACATAGATTTATTTTAATAGATAAACTATTATAATTGGGTATAATATATTATACTAATTGCTGACTCTACATGTATAGTGCAGGGGTGGCGGTTTGTTTTGTTCGTACTCATGATATATATGTTTGTATTGATATACATATGTATGTATTTACATGGACTTGTTAATAAAAGCGTGACAGTCAGTTCATTAACCATCTGAGAGTAAATGATTATTAGAAGTTCAAATAATATGTAGGTAATTTTGTTAATTTTTAGTTTGTATTTTGGTCGATGTTGACGTATTATCTAAATATACATATTTTTTAATTTTCTCGTAACTTAATTCGTCTTTTACAGTATTAAAAATGTATGGCTCACAATAAAATGCAATACTCAAGCTAGATCGCGATTAAGAAAATAAATTTCATCTGCTCCTTAGGAGACATAGAATCATACAAAATACAAACAAAAAAGAAGAAGCTGAGTTCTTTTTCTCAGTTTTATCCCGTGGGAATCCCTTTTTTCTTCCCTGAATCCCCTAGTTACCTAGTAAAAATCCCACTAAAATCGGTTAAGCCATTCAGATGATTAGTGATGAAACTAGCAAATAAGAGAATTAATGGTTGCTTGGACGTAATTTTACTCACAAATACATATATTAAGTAAGTTAGAGAGTGATAAACATTAAAATTATAATATTTTCACGATTTTAAACGTAGATATTTGTATAAAATTACATGCATAGTTATGTTGTAAAGAATTGTGAATTAGATTTCCGTTCGTTACAAGTAGGTAATATCCTCGTAATAACAAATTAAGGATGTTTAAATGGTGTTCCGATGTCGTAATAAAGGTGGCCCTTCACGCACCGAACATATTTATTTGGTAATTAAAAAATTAAATTTCCATACAAAAGTACTTACAATTACATTGTTATCAAATTACAAAAGTAAAACTGTGATAAAAATACAAAATATATTAATGACAGTCGTTAGAGTAAATATAAAGTTCAGTTACAAACGAATATCGTAGTAGGTACAATGGTTTGCTTTTCACCGACTTCCAAAACAGAGTATCGGTTTTCGGCTGTAGCATGTATGTATGTTTATTTTTATCGAATCATATATTATTGAATAATACATACACTATTAATCGATTTTATAATAAATTTTTTCAAGGATAGTCTCATTTAAATTACAAACTAAAATTCCTATTAAAAGTTTAATAATTACTTTCAAGTGATTTTGAAGACAGTAATACATCTTTTTTTTTTACCACACGAATTTAAATAGTGCCCGAATTTTTTTTAGTTCAGTGGCTCTTCTTAGTGGTTATCCATCACCGTAGCAATATGTAGTCATTAGTTTCCTAGGTTTATCGCATATACCAGTGAATTAGGCTCACTTAATTTTATATGTAGGTATATGTACGTATAGATATCCAAGGTAAAATATATATATACATATAGTAAAATTGTAACTTAGCCGAATCTGTACATTAAATATTTTTTGGAAAATCTTATTGAAATAGATTATAATCGATACAGAGGCCGAATTTATAGTTTTTAGATTTTTTGCCTGTCTGTCTGTCTGTGACATTATCACTAAAAAATCACTGGAAAGATTTTTATGAAATTTGATATGATGACAACTGGTTATCCGGGTCAACATATAGGATACTTTTTACTGCGGGACAATATCTCATCTCTAAGGTAACTAAGGACGACCCCGAGAGAAGCGAGGGTGAGCCGCTAGTAAGTTATATAATCGTTTATCCCAATGTAGTTATGGGGCTATTAATATTAAAGCGAAAGTTTGCATGTACATGGATGTTTGAGATCCCTTCACGCTGCAACAGGTAGACGGATTTTGATGGAATTTAATATGCACATAAACTATGACCCGGGTCAAAAGTCAGGTTAAGTCTATACTAATATTATAAAGAGGAAAGATTTTATGTTTGTTTCTTTGTACCGAATAAGCTTCGAAACTACAGGACCGATTTAGATGAAATTTAGTAAGAAGATAGGTTTGAGACCCTGGGAAGGACATAGGATAGTTTTTATCTCGGAAATCATCCCTTAAGGGGATCAATTGGGGATTAAAGTTTTTATGGGGAAACAAAGTAAATTATAAATATTTTCGAAGTCGGTGCCAGCCGATGCAAAGCAAATCTAATATATTTCGATACGTAAAATACATCACAAATTGATGACTTCGAAAATATCTGATTAGGTATCTACATATTCTAAATTAAAACCCCCGTTTAGTTATTTTTTCCATTTTTAGTGTAAACGTAATAAGCAGGTAATTTGTAAGAAGAAAGTTTTTTAATAACATTATTAACCATTTAAACATTTAAAAAAATAATTTTTGATGATTTTTTAAAAAACCGCTTGACCGATTTCGATAAAATTTAAATGGGACCACCTGAGAAGTATACCCTTCGAAACAAAAACAACATATCCAAATCGGTGCAGGCGTATTTGAGTAATCGGTGAACATAAATAAAAAAAAAAAGATTCCGACGAATTGAGAACTCCTACTTTTTGAAAGTCGGTTAATAAGAAGACAATAAAGTCACAATATTTACATAAGTCCTTTTCCCATTGTCCTTATAAAACGGAACTAGGTCGTAAATAGATGCGTAAGAAAGAATTAACTATAGTTTATATGATAATAAAAATTATCTACACATATAATAAAATTGGAAAGTCATTGGGTTATTACTTAAGTTTTACAAAAAAAAAAAATTTATGTACATAAGAAATAAATAAATAACTTCTTTAATAATGTTTGTCTTTGTGTTCATTTACTTTTTGTTATTTTTACAGCCTCCTTTTGGTTTTTTTCACATGTAAGGTACTTTTGTAGCCTTGTTAGACTCGACGAGTAAGTCTTAAAAATGTGTTCGTTTCTCGATGGTGTTTGATTGTCTCATTGGAAATTATAATAACTTGGGTTTTATGTAAGTATTGTAGCGTAAATTAAAAATAAAGTTAAATAAATGTCTATGTATATAAAAATCAAGTCAACTTCAAAAACTATGAAGTTTCACACAAACATTCATTCCTTACTTTAGTCCATTTCAACTGCCTCGGTGGTGTAGTGGCTAGCATGTACGGCTGCATACCCGGAGGTCCTGGGTTCGAGTCCCGGGTCGGGCCAAATTTAGTTATTGAGTCTTTCTGTATAGTAAGCTTCAGTAACAGCCCGGAGTTGGGAAGTTGGCGGTGTTTCACCCCCGTGCCTCGGAGAGCACGTAAAGCCGTCCTGCGCCTTAACTCTCACCGGTCGTGTCGAGTGGTCGTCCCACCGGAATATGAGAGTGACAGGAATAGAGAGTGCACGTTGTGTCTGCGCGTACACTTGTGCACTATAATATCTCCTGCGCAGTTGGCTAGTCTCAATGAGATTGGCCGCCGTGGCCGGAATCGGCTAGGAGAACATCATCACTTTAGTCCATTAAGGGATGATTTTTGAAAAACCCTTTCCTATTACTTATTTTCGTCATATTATAAGTCAGTCCATTTGTTGTCTGTAAGATAGTATAAGAGTTCTTTTAAGTACTTTTAAGATAACGGCGGTGTTTACAAAAAAAAGGACAAGTATCGCCGTAGACAGAAGGTAGTATGAGACAAGATATTGAAAATAATAAATAATTTCATGTGAACCGATGTCCTTGTTTTAAATAATCATAAAATATGTATATCGACATGTTTGTAGTAGCTATGTATTGTATTTAATGCGGCAATAAAAATTAACAGCAGGAACAGGTACGTTTAAAACATTTAATAAATTGGAATTCAATATGTTAAATAGAAAGTTGAATGTTTTTGTGATAAAAGAAGTATATATTTTTGAAAAAAAAACCACCAAATAATATGTGTTTGTGTTTAAAAATTGTTATCCCTTGAAATTATAATATTGGTAATAACTTTGTAATTTCATTATAGGTTAAATTTTATACTAAGACCCAAATTACAATGCATAATTTTGTCTGTCCGTCTGAATTGCACTAATTTACAGGGAATGGTGTAAATTATTTTTCATTGGATTAAACGTGAGTTTATTACAATGAATATGTATATATAGGTTACATTACTTATTAAAAGTGATGATGAAACTGCCTTCTTGGAACCTGCGTTCTCACAATTGGCTAAGATCATATAATATGATGGAATCCCATTGACCGATTTTGACCACAGCGCGGCGGCAAATCTGAAAAAAAAATCTCACTGAGACTAGCCAATTACGTAGGAAATACTATAATGCAGAACTTTTGGCGTTGACGCCAGAGCACTCTCTATTCCATTCTCTGGCAAAAATTCGATGGCACGATAATTCAACACGGGGGTAAAACACCGCTAATTTCCAAACTCCGAGCTGTTACTGGGGCTTTCTTAACAGAAGCCATTTATTTACTCATGACGTTCAGTAAAAAAATGTAGTAATTTAATGCTGAATAAATAATTTGAATTTGAAATTTGAATTTGAAGGACTCAAAAACTACACTTGGCCCGATTTAGGTCTCGAACCCAGGACCTCCGGATGTGCAGCCGTACATACTAGCGACTACACCATCAAGGTAATTTCGTGTAATGTACACACAAAATTACATATATTAAATACTTCCTTTTAATTAAAGTCGGTCAAAAATAATTAAGTGTACGTAACAAGTTCTAGTTGTAAGCAAAATTAATTAAAAACTAAAATTGTATTAACAAGCTACGAGGTGAAGTCTGTTGTAAATGAAGTAGAATCATCAGTAATTTTAATTGTAAAATATAAAAAGGTGTCTCGACAGTAATTGAATAAAAAATATTGTACAATACAAGTCAATATAAATTATAAAAATAATAAAAAGTTATTTAATTAATAAAATATATGAGAATGACTCATTTAATCGATTAAATTTAAAATTTGTCAGTACGTGTTTGTTTGTTACTTCTTCAGGTTGTAACGACTCAGTCGTATTAAATTAAACTCTGAAGTAATATTCATAGAGTAACTTAAATATACTGAGAATTAATATATTAGGTATACCCTGAAATACAGCATTGACCATATTTTGTAGATGTTCGTTAGAAACTTATTTTTAGGCCATTTGCGGATTATTATGTAAGAGGAACATTTTTATACATCACAGTACTTCCTGTTAATATTATAAATGCGAAAGTTTGGGCGGATGGATATTTGTAATTAAATCAAGCCAGAATGGTTAAACGGATCTAGATAAAATTTGGAACAGAGATAGATTATAGTCTGGAATGGGTTACTTTTTATCGCTGAAAAATGCACGGTTCTCATCGGGTAAATTTGTTTTTGTTTTATTCACAGACTTTTTCTATTCCATACTAACTGTTAAATGTGAATGTTTGTTACTGCTTTAGGTTGAATTGGCTAAACAGAATTGGATGAAATTTAGTACACAAATAAGCTATAGCTTGAATTAACACACAAGTTACTGTTAGGTACTCAGGGGCGCCAAAAAGGAAGTCGCCAGTAACTTATAACTAAGGGAAGCCACATACGAAAGCTAGTAAATAAAAAAACGAAAGTGGAATATTTCGTTAACTAAACCGGTTAAGGATTAATAAAGAAATTATAATTACTTATCAATAGAAATAATTAACCCACCTCAGTTAATTGTTTAACCACAGACGTAAAATAACCGTAACATAGTTGCGGTAAATTAAAATTTTTCCATTGTATTATATATAGCTTTAGTGTTTTGTGGCTGGTACGTTATAATTTTTACTATTTTATAGTTCTTTGTGTTACAAACATAAGAAGGTTTGATTAGAAATATTAAAACAAATGATCTCAAATTAAAAAGGATTTACTTTTTGCCAATGAAGGGTTGTATTTTCTATAGTTTGTACCTTCACTTATTTAGTTAGTGATTTGTTACAACTGAAGCCAAAAAAGCCTGTTAACAAAAACTGAACACTTTCGTTTTCAAGCTAAATTACCACAGACTCATATACAAAAATAGTCGTTAAAATAGCGATATTTGCTTCTAAAGGGTCCTGTTGAAATCGTGAGTGACAGACACGTGAGCTATGAATATAATATATAATTATTTTTTTTAATTTAATTTACCTCTTTTATTGTCCCACTGTTGGAATGTCAGAGTCCAATGTGCTAGTTAAACGGAGAATGATAAACTTTGGAAGAATTCGCAACGCGCTCGCTTGGAAAACGAAGTGTAACGAGTTCAAATCCCAGGCTATTCTCATGTGTGACTTCCAACATGATTACCACTTTCCTTACGGTGAAGAAAAACATCGTGAGGAAACCTGAATTTCTGACTGAAGCTAAAAAGATTTCGAAAAACATGTGAAGTCCAAGTGCGAACTTGGCCAGTGTAGTGAACTTAGACCTGATCCCCTTGTATTGAGAGGTCGCCCGTGCTTAGCAGTGGGACGTTAAAAAGGTCTGAATACATACATAATATGTATATAAACACCAGTTGTTATCACGTTTATCAGACATGTTGAACACTTGTTTGTCGCTTTTCTACCATATAACAAACTATATTTACATTCATGCGTTAAAACATAAGATTAAGTTGAAGAGAGTAAAATACAGAAAAATAACTACATATAGTAGAATTTCATCTTATCTAAGCTCGTACCAACTTCATGAGACATTTACAAAATTTTAAATCGATTAAGAATTAGTACTTGATTAAATTAATTACATCGATTTATTCACTCCAATTCAATTTTCTTGTTAATGGCTTCATAATGTGCCAGTTAAGCATAGATTAGATATTTCGCCGATTTCACATAGAGTGGAGGAGACACGAAGGAGATTGTATAGCTTTAAAATGTCATTTGTCATTTTATTGGCAAAAAGACATAAGAAGTGAACGTGAGAATCCATATTTCTATATCTATGCTAACATTATAAATGTAAAAGTGTGTTTGTTTGTTTTTTTGTTTGTCCTTCTTTCACGTCGAAACGGAGTGACGGATTCGCGTGATTTTTTTGTGTAGAGATAGTTGTAGAGCTGGAAAGTGACATAGGCTTTTTACCGTGGGAGATTGTCTCATTCCCACGGGAAAACACGTTGTATAATATATAGTCTACCTATTTCATACTAACCGTTAAAATGTATTTAGGGATAAACTCGAGCGAAGCAAGGGTGAGCCGCTAGTATTAAAATAAAATGTCCAGTGTCACGTGCGCACCAAATCTTAAAAGCTTTAAAATAAAGCTTTAAAAACACTTTTTACAATCAAAGGTGCAAAATGGTCTCCATTACGTATCGCGTGCATACAAGCTCGCTTCGCGGAATCACTTGATTGAGATTGATATCGAACAACTGCTGTTATTAAACGTATATTAATATTAGTATTATTCCTTTAATTTGACAATGTTATGCAAGATGTAGATATGCAGTAAATCTTGACTGTAAAATTTTTTAAATTTTCTGTGTTTTTGTGTGAATTGTTATTATATCGAAATGTTACTATATCATATATTTTATATGTCTTAAAATTAGTGATTATTGTATATACATATATAAATTTATTTCATGTATGTGTGTGTGTCATGTAATGATTCAGAACATATTTTGTATTTATTTATTATTATTTTATAAGTTTATCTATAGGTATACTCGTAGGTGGTATTTTCTGAAAAAAAAAAAACTTTTTATAACTAATTATATATTAGAGCCCTTTGCTATCTGCTCTCATGCTGACAATGTCATAGTGCTATCTCGTAAATTTTCGTGGTACCTGCATTGTCGCTGATGGATGCCGGATGGGCCTACCTAAAGAGCGTCGCCGAGCGAAGCTTGGCAACCTAGGTACTTACGCCCAGGTATTGATAATAATATTTATTTTTATATATTAGGTATATCATATGCGTATAAATAAAGTTAAACCATTTATAATTATTAAATAAATCATTGTATGCATTGACGATATATTTATGAAGGATATAATATGTATTTATTTATTAAGAATTTTTGTATGTTTGTATGTTTGCTTAGTAGTATAGATTTCTCAGAGATAACATATTTTCCAGCAGTAAATAGTATCCTATATGTTGACCCGGATACCCAGTTATCATCATACCAAATTTTTTCTAAATCTTTCCAGTGGTTTTCTCTTAATGTGTTCCCAGACAGACAAACAAACAGACAGACAAAAACTATAGATTCTGCCTCTGATAAGATTAATATAATAATTAATATTTCAATAAGATTTTCCAAACAATATTTAATGTACAGATTCGACTCTGTTACAATTTTATTATGCGAGTAGGTATGTATGGAGTAAGTAGTAGACCTTATTACCTAATTAGGTGCAGGTACATGATATAAGTGCTAAGTGTCAAAGTGTAGAATTGTCAAAGTAGTCAAGCGCAGTCAAAGTACACTGCTAGTATTAAATTAGTTTGCTAATTACTAAATAAAAGATAAAAGAAGCATAAAAGAAACAATTTTTAATTAGATGCATATTATAAGGAACAATATCACTATTAAAAATTATCGTTTTTATTGCAAGTAATATAAGTAGCTGCAAAAACTACTCTATAAATAATTTAACTATTAAATATCTGGTATCCCTAACAGAGGTCTCGTAGCTTACCATGGTACTAGATGGTGCTGTGTGTTAATGTCCTAATATATTTAAACTATTACATTACGTGGTTTTATTAAAAATAGGTGAAAATTTGTAAAAAGTAAAAAAAATATGGCAATATGGGATGTATGTAAGTATAAAAGAAAAATCATGTTATATACCTACATAAAACAAAGCTAATTATTTGGATCAAAGATTGGCGTAGGCTTCTCAAACTACTGAAGAACGTCTGAGCAAAGCGAGGGTATAGCACTAGTCTATACATATACGTCTATGTATATATATATATATATATATATATATATATATATACTATTCTTTATTGCACTTTAAAAAACAATACAGTAATTTAAAATCAGTTGTTATTTACAAAGGTGGACTTATCTCTAGAAGAGATCTCTTCCAGCCAACCTGTGGTAGTGAGAAATAGTGTTACAAAGCGGGCTAAATTCGTGCAGTCGTAGTTATATAAATAATATATAGATACTCAAAAATATATAGCTAATTAAATAATATATATAATAACATATAATATACACTACTTACTTATACCATACATACTTATAATTATATATATATACATACACACTACTACTTACATAAATACATGTCTATATAATACAATACATAATAATAGTAATTAAGATAATTTTTGATTTAATTGAGTGAGAAGGTGCTGTTTTAATTTTTTTTTGAAAGAATCAATAGAGGGACTAAGTTGGATTTCTTTAGGAAGTTTGTTCCAGAGCAATGCGCCATACACCGAAAAAGAATGCAAGAGGAACTTTGTGTTGCTCTTGGGTACATCGAGCGTCGCAGTGATGCAAGGCCGCCTGGAACGTGAAGGAGTAGGGAGTATTTGGAAACGAGAACGGAGGTATGAAGGAGAATTAGGGTCATTAAGAATATTGAAAAGGAACGAAAGGATGTGCATATATTGATATATGATCATGCTTACGCAAGCCAAAAATAAAGCGTATAGCGAGATTTTGGAGACGCTCTAATTAGTTGAGTTGCTCCTCAGTCACATATAAATAACACACATCGGCGTAGTCAAGTATAGGGAGAAGGAGTGATTGAGCTAGCATAATCTTGGTTGTAAAAGGGAGAAAAAATTGGAGACGTTTGAGAGAGTGGAAAGTGTGATGCATTCGTTTGCTGACCTCGTTACCATGAGCTACCCAGGTCATGTTACAATCCATTATTAGGCTCAAGTTTTTCACTCTATTACAATAAGGGATTGGAACGCCAGAGAACTGGACTTGAGGTATTGAGTTCCAGTCGATTTTGCACCTCAGTCTGCTGCTGCCAAAAATTATACATTGCGATTTGGTATGGTATATAATAAAATTGTAACTAAACCGAATCTGTACATTAAATATTTTTTGGAAAATCTTATTGAAATGAACATTATTATCGATACAGAGGCCTATTCTATAGTTTTTAGAATTTTTGTTTGTCTGTCTGTTAACGTATCACAGAAAAACCACTGGAGAGAGTTTGATAAAATTTGGTATTGTGATAGCTGGTCATCCGGGTCAACATATAGGATACTTTGAACCGCGGAAAAATGTCTCATTTCTGAGAAAAAATACAAAAACTGCAATGTAAGAGTAAACCTAAGAATTTGGTATTAGGTCATCTGAACGCGGGCGGAGCCGCGGGCAATGCTAGCTAATTATAAAAATTATACTAATGTACTTAATAAGCCAATTACATATTTTACGTACACTTATCTTTTCCATTACCAAAGATATAAAATCAACATTTATCATAGAATGAACATTTTTCACTGCAATCAACATTTATTGTAAGTGCTAAATAAAAATAAAAACTAATATAGGACCTTGTTAGCGATAAGAGGTAAGTTAATTGAAAATATTATTGGACCACGAATACGTATTGCATGAAGCTATCACAAAGTACCGCGCAGGATATCGGTCCGGTTTTGTAACAATTCTACAGTTTATCGATGACTGTCCGCAGAAAAAATATTATGGTATTTTATTATTGGTGTTAATTAGTTTTTTTAATAATTAATTAAGCTATTAAATGTTTAATTAAGTTTAATATACATTGATGTGAAAGATTGTTTATATATAAATACCTAACAATTATACGCAAAAACTTATATTGAGATTTATTACAAATTAATGGAGTAAATATTATTTAACATCTGACAATATTATTATACATGTACTAGCGACTCACCCTCGCTCTGCTTGGATTCGCTCCTAGTTACTTAAACATAGGGGGTGGGGTAGGAGGGTGAAAAATATGTACTTTACGACCTATTCTCATATCTACCAAACATACAAAAAAAAATCATTAAAATCGGTCGATCTGCTTCGAGGGAGCGCGAACACAAACACCGTGACACGAGATATTCATATATTAGATTAAAATAAATAGTAATGGATATTTCTCAAAGTACTTTAGAGAATTTCTATAGGCCAAAAATAGAGCAAAACAAAAAATATATTCCACTAAAAATAACGTGCAAGTTTAACATGATATTATTATGTATAATGCACCAAACGTTTAATTTAAAAATAACGACCAGAAGATGTATACCGGAACATTTTTTCCTTATACAGTACTTATAAGTGCTTATTAACTTAGACGGTATCATTTCGCAAGTTTGCAACGTTTTAGCACTAATTCACTGTACGCCCGCGATAAGGTTTTAATTTAAAAAGAACACTTCCGTATAATTCACCTTGCATTTTGTAGTTTATGTTAACTGCGTTTTGACAAACAATTTTTTGTAATTATGAACCCTTAAATATTTTGGGATAAGATATACTTAAAATTTCTCATAATCTGAATATCTCGAAGTACGAATAAGGACGGTTGTTCTGTAAGGGTGAACTATTTCGAAAGTTGCAAATGCAGTATGGGATATACTCCCATACATGGTGTGCGAGTTTACTTGCCCTGAGAACTATGGATGTGCAAAAGTATTGTGGTGAGTGATGGAGGCATGGGATGGGAATTGTAGGTTTGATTGAGAAGATAAGGAAATATTGATCTGTGGGCGTCATTTGAAATCTATAGGAGCTCGCCTACCGACGGTTGATGCTCCCAATTGACTCTTCCTGGGTTAAGGTGGCATCGTGTCCTGACCTTAATATTGGTGTAGTTTTTCACTGGATATGATACTTCGGTATTTGATTAGTCTGTAAACTAATGTAATTATAAAAGCCATGCTCGATAACGAGGATTGAGTGTCCTTGTTGTACTGGAGGAGGTTATAGAGAAAGAAAATAAAGAACATAAGCTACCCCTAATGCACTCTAGGGTTGAGACAGGTCCTATAGTAGTATCCCGGGGGAGAAGCCAACTCCTACCGGGCGCGTCCCCAGGTGGCGGATAGGGGCATGCCACCCGCTTAGAGGGGCGGGTGGTACCGGAGAAATCCGGCGCGGACCAAATGGCTTGGATGGGGCCGCTCGTCTAGGCCTCGAGCCGAAGACGTTGCGGCCACCGGTGGTGGGACCGCTTGGTCCCACAACCGGATGATGGGTGCCGATTGCGGGACTGTGGTCGCAGGCCCGCATTCGGCGGAGGGGTAGGCCGCGGCGGGAGAGGAGTGCCGGTATTTCGGTGCGCCGTTCTCCCTACCTTCCGCGGCCTAGACGGGGCCGCCACCGTTTGATGGCGGACGCGGTGGGGCTGCAGGGGAAGAGGAGTGTCGGTGTTTCGTTGCCGCTCTCCCTGTCCTCTGCAGCCGATTGGAGGTGGCCCACTTCGGTGGGCGGTGTTTGTGTGGTGTGGGGCTGCTCCGGGTACTTCTCTGATCAGCAGAGTGAACTTAGGAGCGGCCTCACTTTTTGGGTTATAAGTCTTCCCATAATGGGGTTGTCTCGCTTGGGGCGGCCTCATGGTTGGTGGCTTCGGCCAACCGTCGGGGCGTCGCGGTTGTATGCGAGAGCGATCCCGTGGCGCCCCACATGGCGGCAGAGGGGGAAAGTTGGGTTTTAGTGGGTATGCCGGTCTCATTAGCCGGAGAGTCTCCACATAACCACCCCGGGGGAAGTCGGGTGGTATCCGTAATAGGATTTCCCAACTATAAAAAAAAAAAAAAAAAAGGTCCTATAGTAGTATGCTAACGTAGACCGTATATCATAACGTAAGACGTTAAACTATGACACCCTGCAAAAATCATAAAAATACTGCTGGGTTTTAGTGGAACTCTACCTCGCCAACTTCAATCTAATTACATACGTAAGCTGCATTAACAGTTAACGGTCGTGTTTTTATAATTTGCCGATTGCATGAAAGCTCATATTTAAAATTCATAAAAAGCTCAATGCCATTTAAATTATGTAAGACTTTCTTATAAAGTGCACATTTCAAGATTTCTCTAATTATTTTATAATGAAATTTGTTACGTATAATAGTAGTATTATTTAAAAAAAAATACAAAATTATCGTTGTTGGGATTTTAGTAACTATATGTAATACCAGCTCATACCTATATACAGATATCATATTTTTATTTATGAAGTTTATGCCACCTTTGGTTAATTGTTTTGCTTTGGTAACACATTATAAGTAATAGATGACAGAAATTATTACAAATATTATTTCACACGTCACAAGCAAACAGACGAAGAAGATATTTAATATAAGATACATTTTTTTTTAATAAAAGCTTTATTATAGTTTAAAAAAATCATTCAAATAAAAATATCTTTTCGGATTATTTCGCCGGATTTATTTTGATTTTTGGTTCCCGACGTTTCGAATGCTTTATAGCAATCATGGTCACGGGAGAGACTAAGGTTATAGACGTCTCAAACATATACTTGTTACAGACAGTGCCTACCCACTATTTTACAAAATGATTTCAAAAATTCAAAAATGGCAATGGCAAATAATCTGAAAAGATAGTTTTATTTAAAACGTTTTAAATGGATATAAATAGTTATTAGCCAGCTTTAGCCATATAATTTTTTTTTTTCGTTAATAATATTGACAAATATTGACATCAATATTTATACGATTCTAACGTCACTCAATTGCCATCAATGTTTTGCCTTCCCTGAACTTCTCCACTAACACTTAAACTTTATGTTGTGGTATTAAAGTTCAAATTGACTTTTAAGTATTATTACGAATCTTTTGTATGGCAGTATAGAAAAGTGTTATTTTTGGGCTTTTTCAGGCAATTTTTTAAATTTTTCTCTCCGTAAGACCCATCCTCGTACTTCAAGGAATATATTATTAATATATAGAAATGTCAAATATTCGCGTAAATCTAAGAAAGTAAAAATCATTATTTTATTCATACTCGTTTCTATCGAACGCGTTTCTAACAAATAGTAGCCTGAGTATTCTTCGAGGTCTTAGTCTATCTGTGTACAAAATGTCATCAAAATCAGCCTAGCTCTACCTTTTCCCTTTTTTCATGACTTTATTGAAGAGTATGGCATACCTAGAAAAAATGATTTTAATGTAACCCCACCACACTTTTGTACTTAAATATATAATCCCAAAAAATAAATATCGGCCGTAATATATATTGGAATTAGGCCATAAGTCATGGGTGGGTCAATAGTTTCTCTACAATACACACAAGTATGTTAAAAACTTAAATACATTGTAGAAAAAAACGATTAACATATATTGCTCGAAAGCTATTTTAATTACGCCATTGAATTGAAATGAGAATGTACTGACAAATTGTTGAATGATTTCTAATGTGCTACCATCTTTTATAAGGAAAAGTATTTTTAATATATTATTCCATACATATTTCGAAAGGAAACGGCATGCATGTGTTGTAAATATATCTTCTGGCAACTGCATCTTTTAGTACACTACTAGCCACTTACCCCCGGTTTACTCGTATACGTCTCTAGGTACGTTTTAAACAGATAAAAATTGTCAAATAATAAATATGATTAAAATTACAAAGTATTATTCAATTATTATTTTATATATATACTTCCCTATCTGAGTTGGATTATGTTCACAATTTCATGAATTTTAATTTTTTTGCGCGGTACCCTAATTCATTTTCTAAAATGAAACCAGTGAAAGTCCCGTCTAAATTAATCCAATCGTTTTGGAGATTAGCCGGTACACAGTCAGGCAGAAAGATAGACCAAAAAATAGTATTTTTCTTATAAGTACCGTATACAATTACATATGCATTTATTAAAAGGCTGTTATTTTGACATTACAAACAGGCACTTCAATTTTATTTATGTGTACCTATAGATGACTGTCTCGATGGTCTAGTGGATATCATGTACGCCTGAAGATCTCGAAGTGCTGGGGTTGAGTCCCAAGTATTTTTATAGTGACTTTTTGTCAATTTTTTTTTAGTAAAGCCGTCGTCGATCCTGCACCTGATTTATAACAGATTGCGTCGAATTGTCGTCCCTTGTTCGAGAGTGAAACGAAAAAAGAAAATTATATCAAAACCTGTTGCCCTTTTACTATACCTATAACTTAACTTCTAAAAATTGAATGGCTTACACACTTACCTATGGTATATTAGCTCGTTGATGCTCAAATATAAAACTAAAAAGTATAAAGTGCTCCCGTGACCATGGTTACTATAAAGCATCCGAAATGTCAAAAATCAAAAAATCTAAATAAAATGCAAAAATATCCACAAAATTCTTTTATTATAATGTCAAATACTCTTAAATCTAACAATAAGAAATAAATAAACTGCTAAAAATTTTGCATTTTAGATTCATCTGTTTTTATTTAGTATGGGCATTAAATGCGTTAGGAAAATTAATTTTACATACATAAATAATTATGTGTATTGTGTGTACATTACTTAATCTTTAAGTAGTATGAAGCAAAGTCACTGTCTACGTCTGTTTGTTTCTTTCTTCTCAACCATGTTATTATAATAACATGGTTACATACAACATATTTTGATACGATTTTCACTAATAGATAGGGTGATAAATGAGGAAAGTTTGTGTATATAATTTGTAAATATTTTGTACAAAATGACTGAGCCTAGACGGTATTTTGTAAAAAAAACTGTTTTCGTACCGTTTCACGGCTAATGCTGGCTGAACCTTTAGAGATATATAAAAAAAATGTACTAGAAAATTTTATGTCTTATAAAAGTTCTACAGACAAGTCCGCAATAGTATATGTCTATCTCCTAAGGTACTCTCGCTATAACTATTTTTACCTATATAAAACAAGTTTATTATATTTTATTTTATATACTTATGTATATAATATGTATGTAGGTAATAGATACAATATCATTTTTAAACTAGTACCTGTGTTTAAGCTGATGCTGTAGTTATAATGCTGTATTTAATTACCTCAGTAATATCGTACTTTTAGTATTTACGAGATATAAGTAGTTATTATATATCATGAAAATTGTGATATAAGTACTTACTGCCAATGAGAAGCAGTTTGACTCCCAATCAAATAATTTTTAATTCCCAAAAGAAGATTATTTGTGTCAATCATAATAATTGTTAAACTAACTTATACTAAAATAAATAAACTACCTTATTTATACTAATAGCTAAGAACCACCGCAAGGAAACTGGCTTTCAAATAACAAAAACCGCATCGAAATCGGTCCATCCGTTTGAGAGCTACGATGCCATAGACAGACACACACACAGGCAGACAGATATCGATGTCAAACTTATAACACCCCTCTTTTTGCGTCGGGGGCTAAAAACGAATAAAATGAAATAAATATACATATTTGGACAAAACTTTGCATTTCCATAAGAAAAATTAAAATGAGTGAGCTCAACAAGACAATAAAGCCGCGTACATCTACGAGTAAAAATTGTAATTAAAAAATAATCGACTCCCTAGGAAGAGTGAATTTGGCGAACGAATAGTTAACATTATTTTTTACCCTATAATAATGGCACAAGAAAAATCAAAAGAATACAATTTATTGGGATAAATAATACGTATTTAAATGTACAAAATTTTTTACAGGTGTATATTTTGTAGTGGTTATATACAGGTTGTATTAAACGGAGCCAGGTGCTATCAATGCAGATAAAATAAAAAATAGCGGTGGTATAGCATTTTGTTTTGAAGTGTCAAACTGACTGCGCAAGCGCAGATGCGGCTCGTGCGACGCGATCGGAATTTCAAAACCGTTTTACAATAAGGACATGCACACACTGTGTTGAATCATACTTAATTATACTTATTTCTTTAGTAAAAATATTTCTTTTTAATTAATTTTGTAGTGGCCTTAATTAAAATAACAGTTTACTCATTTATTTTGTTGAGCGTTGTTTGAATATGTAAGATTAGATCTGCTGGCTTAGATGTAAATACTAATAAGTCTTATAGTTATTTTTTAATGTCTGATTAAATAGAATGCGATAGTGCTTTATACTGATGACCCAACATGGCTATCTTGATATTGACAGAAGATTAAAATGTAGAAAAGGAAAATAAGATATTTAAAAGTAATATGACTTTTTTATAAATAAGGAAATGAAGTAGGTACTAAATTATATGCTTATATAAAATTACTAGCGACTCACCCTAGCTTTGCTCGGGTCTCTAGGTACGCTTTAACGGTTAGTATGGAATAGATAGACCATAAATTATATGGTATGTACGGGGTATCTAATGCAAAAAGAATTTTTCAAATCAGATTAGTAGTTCCTGAGATAAGCACGTTTAAACAAACAAACAAACTCTGCCTCTTTATAATATTAGTATAGATAATGTATGTTGTATACATATATTGCAGTATGCTTCAATTATTAAGAAAGGGAGTAAAGTATAAAAAATTTTTTTGGAAATTTTTTCAAATTATTATAATATAAATGGACCTTTATTTTTATATACGAGTTCAACTCAACACAAACGAAGTCACACGATGTTGTTTGTTCAACGACAAAAAAAAACGAAATAAACACCGTAGCAAAGTAATAGTAGGTTCGAGCCTAACCTTTAAGGCAATATACGATTTTTTAATTATTTTGATGGATTATACGCTTTATTTAAAGAGACTGTAAAGAGTATTAATAATGGGTATTATATATTTTATTGCACTATTAAAAACCTCTTAAACAGTTATTACAAAATGTACATAAAATTACATGGTTGTTTAAAAAAATTATACTTAATTGCTTGTTAATAATTAATAATAAATAGGCTGTTTTTGTGTTTAACGTATTACGGAACGTAACCTAGGAGCAGGTAATTGTTTTATTTATAAGATTTCCATCATCACGATTGTTGATGGAATTCTAGTAGGTACTATTTTCTCGGAAAATATATTTTTGTTCCCGATGTTCCCGTCGTCGGACCAGGAGAGTCAGTCTCTCCCGTGACTAAGTTTGCTGTATAGCTAACATAGTCATTAAGAGTTCCCGAAAGTTCCCGAAACGTTGGGAACAAAATTTCCGAATAGGAATTTTCATTTAAAATGTAAAAGTATTCGCGTCGGTATATCTAGGAAAGAAGTCAAGTGTGTAGGAAGGACTATCCAAAAGTTCTAAGATCGCTACTATCTTTATAATCATTAGCCATCATTTATTGTAAGAAATATTTTTTTCTATTTACTGTTATTGAAAAGTGGATTAAAAATTATTTTACGAAATTAATTTCATAGGTTTATAAGAGAATAGAAAATGCTCACAAATAGTAATAAGGTCAACTTTCCTCTATTAATAGGCTATGAAACGCAAAAAAGCTTACAAATTGGTCTAGTATATCCAGAGATTAGCGTGTTGAAGCAATCAGACTAGCATGTACAGCTGTACAATCAGAGGTCATGGGTTCGAGTACCGGGTCGGGCCAAGTTTAATTACTGAGTTTTTCTGTTAAGTTCATATCAGTAGTAGCCTGAAGTTGAGAAGTTCGCCGTATTGCACACGCGTGCCTGAGGTAGCACGTATAGCCGTTGGTCTTACGTCTTAACTATCACTAGTTCTATCGAAGTATCATCCCATCAAACTTTGAGACAAAAAGGAATAGGGAGTTCATTTGTGTCTGCACTATAATATTCTCTGCGCATCTAGCCAGATGTCTCAGTGAGATTGGCCGAAATCTGTCAGGAGGATTAGTGTTTATCTTTACTAATATTGTAAAGAGGTAAAGTTTGTGACGTTGTAGGGGGTAATCTCTGATCCTCTAAACCAATAAAGTGAAATTTGGTAAGAAGATAATATTGTAATGGGAAGCAAGCTCGGGACGAACCCGAGCGAAGGGAGTCGCAAGTAATACTAATAATATATAGATAAAAGCGAAATACTACACACTGATTAATCACGATATTTCAGAAATATAAATGTTAGAAACTTGAAATAAAAGACACATCCTTTACAGGGAGTAAGTATCTACAAATAAAGGATTTATGGAAATAATATAATCCCTAAAGTCTAAAGAAGTAAAAAATGGGTTGAAACGTTGAACGAGTGAAGCGGGTTCGAATCCTGGGTTTCGCACATCAATCAATCATCTGATCAATCATTTCCAACAAGATTACCACTTGTCAGTTGTCTTACGGTGAAGGAAAGCATCGTGAGGAAACCTGCATGTCTGAGAGAACCTAGCAAGTTTTCGAAAGACATTTGTAGTCTGCCAACCCGCAGTTTGTCAGCGTGGTGAACTATGGCCTGATCCCTCTCGTATGAGAAGCTTGTGCCCAGCAGTGGGTCGTTAAAAAGGGTTAAATACATATAGGGACCCAAGCGATGTCTGGATAAACCGCTAGTACATTATATATACATACATACTTCTCAGTAGTATTATGTATGTGAATATTTTAGTACTCCTTATAATGTTATAATAGCTGTATATCAAGGTGCTTTTATTATCATGCATTATTATTTTCTATCTTTATTTAAAAATTAAAAAAAAAACTCATGAGAAACGGTAAATGGTCTGACTAATTTATACTTGTGTTGGTTAAGAATAAATGATATATTTAATTTTTATGTATATATATAAGTATATACTTATAAACGAGTGGATATTCTTTATATTTAATTTTTCTACACAATTGCCATTTCAATATTCTAATAAGAAAAATATTTTTATAGACAAATCATGACAATAACTGGAAAATTTTGTATCTAGCCTATCATAGCACAAGTATTGAAAGATTAATTATTAAAAGGCTGTAATTATATTTTAAATTGTAACAGAAATACAAAAACAGATCTATCCCACGGGAATTGTATATTTTTCCGGGATAAAAAGTAGTCTTTGTGTTATTCTGCTGTATGAGCTATATTATTGAAAAGTTTCATTAAAATCCATTCAGTAGTTTTTGCGTAAAAGAGTAACAAACATCCATACATCTATACATCCAGACATCCATACATTCTCACAAACTTTCGCATTTATAATATTAGTAGGATGAGACCGTGTTTGTTCGTTTGTTTGTTCTTCTTGTACATAACTAAGGAACTAGTGATCGACACAACATCCGGCTAATGTGATGATGGCGTCAAAAGTATTAACAATTCGGTTCTCAATTCCAAACGTATAATTTTTTTTTATTGTTTGACCACGAATAATTTTTTATAGTTTAGTCCGATTTCTATGGTTTTTTATTGGATATATACCTCAAAGTAGGCCCCATTCTAATTTGAAAAAAGAGTCCACCCCTAAATTTAGAGAATAGGGGGGATAATTGATTTTTTACTTACTGATTTATTTTTTGTTATCTATACATAATTAATAATAATTATATTTCTCATTCACTAAGTCGTTTCCATATAATGAAACAAATAAATGCGATATGGATCGATGCGTTAACTGATGCAAATGTCTTCGACTGCACCTTAATGCAGCCATTAGTAATTTAAATGGTAAATATACTAATAATAATATTTGCGTGTCGATCCTTCTGTTACACGTTATATGTTCATTTCAAATGTCAGTTATTACATAAGTTAATGTCATTGAATGTCTTTTATTATGGAATTAAATTAATATTATTTATATTTATAATTACTATGCTTATAAAATATAAATTAATATGTTAATTTAAAGTGGACTATTATTGACAGTTCGAAGCTAATTTATTTTGAGCCAAACCTACCTATCTATAAAAAAAACTTGATGTATTTTTGTATTAATATACTCGTATAAAGCAGTGGTAGCCCAGTGGTAACCTGCTTACTTAGGAAATCGAGTGAAGCAGGTTCAAATCCCAGGTCCTTGCACCCCTGATGTTTTCATGTTCGAACCATTTCCAACATGATTACCACTTGCCTTACTGATCTCACAACTACATGTCTAATAGATCTTAGTAAGTTTTCGAAAGACATATGAGCTCTGCCAATCCGCACCAGGCCAGCGTGGTGTATGTGTGTATAGCCTGATCCCTCTCGTACTGAAGGCCTAGGCCCATCCCCAGCAGTGGGACGTTAAAGAGGGCTGAATACATACATACTACGTAGCTTCTCCCTTCACACAAAATTTCTTAAATATATATGTATGTATAATGATTATTAATTTTTGTCGATTGCAAGAGGCAATGATTTTTTTATAACCTCATTGGCAAGTGGTCTTACGCATCGCTGTGGAGTTGCTCTATTAATATAATATGTTGTGAGAATTAGGCAATTGTATAAGCTACTCTTTCCCAATACCTGCAGTATTTCTTTAAAAAAAATAATCACTTACTAAAATAATAAGAAACAAGAAGGAGAAGAAGAAATTAAGAATATTATAAAGCTTTATCTATAAATGTCATTTCTTTAATATTAACATATTGTATGTATACCCCTTTCTTTGCATTGAAAAAACTTTTCTAACAATTCAATTTAATTGTTTGTATTCAATACTACGATTTTTCTTTATTAGGTTTTTTAACAAAATTGATGCGCAATATATAAAATCCTCACCTAGAGATCGAACTCACGAAACACCACATGGTCAATTATTTTACTAAAAGACGTTATATACCTAGGTACATACAATATATATATATATATATATATATATATATATATATCTTCAGTTAAAAAAAATTAACACAAGGTTTTGATTTTTAACTTGTAGAATTTTTAATCTATAACTAACAATTATAATTAATAAACCATGGACATAAACCGCTATAAAAATATTGAAATCGATCAAAGAGAAATATTTTTCTTTTTTACCTTCAAACATATTTACAATATAAATGAACTCCACTGCTCGTAATTAAAAAAACATAAGTAGATATATTTCTTAGATCCCTTTCGAATAACGACATCCATTTGCAATGCATATGAATATAATTCATATTCATATAAATAACGATGATTAATTTTATACTTAAATTTAAAAATTGACTTTAATAACAAATTTAACCAGTTATTAAATGCTAATTTTTTAAAACATCAACCGTTTCTTTCGTATACAAGCAGTATATAGTTGATCATTGCAAGAAAATTAAAAAAAATATATTATTAGCATTGCCCGCGGCTCCGCCCGCGTTCAGATGAACAAAAACCAAATTCTTAGGTTTTACATATTAGTATACTCGTACTCTTACATTAAAGTTTTTGTATTTTTCTCAGAAATAAGATATTTTCACGCGGTAAAAAGTATCCTATATGTTGACCCGGATATCCAGCTATCATACCAAATTATATCAAATGTCCAGTGGTTTTCTAGTGATGCGGTAACAGACAGACAGGCAGACAGACAAAAATTCTAAGAACTATAGATTCGGACTCTATATCGATAATAATGTCAATTTCAATTAATTTTTAAAAAAATATTTAATGTACAGATTCGACTTAGTTACAGTTTTATTATATGTATAGATTATAATCATTATTACACACATTACAATTGACGATACACAATAAGCGTCTCAAGAGTGTCCTCAAAAAGAAGTGCACAAGTCGAAATTGAATTGCGCTATTCTAAAATGTAAATGCAGTGGTAGCCCAGTGGTAACACGCTCGCTTGGGACACCGAGTGAAGCGGGTTCAAATCCCGGGTCTCGCACCTCTGATATTTTCATGTGCGAATCATTTCTAACATGATTACCGCTTGCCTTACGGTGAAGGAAAACATCGTGAGGAAACCTGCATGTCTGAGAGAACCTAGCAAGTTTTCGAAAGACATGTGAAGTCCGCCAACCCGCACTTGGCCAGCGTGGTGGACTATGATCCCCCCACGTATTGAAGGGAGGCCCGAGCCCAGCAGTGGGACATTAAAAAAAAGGGCTGAATACAAAAATTCTAAAATCTCTTTCGTTCATTGCTTTTTAGATGAAAAAATTGAAACGCACGTTGTGTCGTTTGAAAAAGTATTATGTGTGCGTAAATTCGATTTTGTGTTCAGACAATTAGAACTTTTGATTTTTGAATTTGATTCTTTGGTTCGCACTGAAGATAGCCGTTTGAATTTTGAAAATATTATAATACACTAAATTGTTTCATAGCCACAATAAAAACGAATTGAGTATTTACACTATTTTTGAACTTAACTATGTCAGCGGTGTAGTGGCTAGCATGTATGGTTGTATATCCGCAGGTCTTAGATTCGAATCCCGTGTTGGACTAAGTTTGAAATCATTGAATTTTTCTGTTAAGAAAGTATCGGTAACGGTCTGGAGTAGGGATGTTGGTGATGTTTCACCACCATGCCTCGGAGAGCATGTAAAGTCGTTGGTCCTGCGCCAGATTTCTAACCGGTCGTGTCGAATTATCGTCCCATCGGAATTTGAAAGTAACAGGAATATAGTGTATATAATATCTCCTGCACTGATTTTTATTCCGGAAATGATACCTTACAGGGGGGTGAGAATTGGGATGAAAGTTTGTATGGGGAAGCAAACAAGTTTAAAATAATATAATGGGTTTAATGATAGAAAGGTAAAGATATTAAAGGTAGTATAATAATTCATTATTATTTATGAAAAATAATATAATATATAGACCCTAAATACTCACTATTAAAACAAATTTACACGTCAGAAGGCTTGACAATAAGTAATGCGATCGACTCATTATCGAAGGACCATAATTAAAGTAACTGGACGCGATAAATAAACATAAAGCCTTACTAACATACGACGAGCATGTGTGAAAATTACAAGCGCAATTAGTTTGAATATTTTTTAATGTTTTCTCCATATATTTGAAATGGTAATTCAATTTTAAATTATTTAAGGTATTTTTTTCTCTCTCTTTTAGGTATTTTTTTCCAATAATGGAATTTTATCTTTTTATATTATACTAGTAACATAAACTGTCGTTGCTAGGTATATTTTTTTTATTTTACATGTTAAGTATATTTTTTTCTATACAAACTTTGCTTCGCTTCACTCACTATACTCTATCTTTTGTATCTATAATAATAATAATCAGTTTATACTAATATACATATAATATGCTGGGGAGTTCGTATGTTTCAACGCGCTAATCTTTGGATGTACATGTTCGATCTGATTTTTGGAATAAGTTTCTTATCGCATGTTATTCTCAGTATACTCGGCAAATGAGAGCTAGATGGAAAAATGTGATATTTCGACCGTCACGACACTTTTTAGTATTTACTGAGAGCACCCAATGTGACGTCATCATGAGTACCAAATCAATTGTAAGAAATTTGTACATATTTTAAAATCTAATTATATTGAAATATGTTAATATAGCTTATACTTTAGAGTAACACATAGGTTATAATTTAATACATATTTGAATTAGGCAGTACGCGTGCGGAGCCGCGGGAAAAAGCTAATAAGACCAAGTAGACTCTTTTTAAAATTCAACAATAGCTTCCCTACTTGATTTAAAATCGAATTCGTGACATTAAACAATAATTATATTCTAAGGAAAACCTATTTATATTTATAATTATTACATTCAAATATTACTAGTAATATATAACCCTTATTACACCCTATAATCTTATACTATCAACGTCGGTTCGTTCAAAGAAGTGCAAAAATTTAAATTAAACTTTAAAGTTAATTGTTAGAGCAGAAGTCAGTATATATCTAAGGGAAGTCATTATTTACTTTAGTTAACATAATATTTTAAATGTGCCTCTATTAATAATTACGTATCGCTTAAAAGATAATATATAAAATAAAATAAATATATGTATAGGGCGATGTCCTTTTATTTTGCAATTATTCAATATAATAGATGTCGGTCTGTCTGTAGGTTGTAGAGGCATGTGTCTGAATTACATTATATCGCCGGAGGCAACGGGTTCTATTTCCAAATGAAGTAAATATAATTTTTCATACTTATTTGTTTATTATAACTTTTCATACCTTATCATATTTATTTCGTTTACATAAAACTACTGTTGTTGCTCTTGATTGAATGTACAGACAAAATTGCAGTGAAGATCACTTTAGTTTATAAAGAAAAAAATTTTTTGATGAATTATTAGTTTAAGCTATTGCTTGTTATTTTTTTTTATCAATATGATTTTTATTTTTCTTCTAATTTGTTTAGAAATAGATTATAAATTTTTTATTATATTATTATTATAATTATTTATGACTCTTTGAAAGTAATTTTCATCTTTTATTTGAAATATTTTTTATTTAACTTTCGTTAAAATTTCTTAGATTTAAACAAATATTGGACTACTATTTTTATGGATTTATAAAACTAGGTATCTTTTCGGATATTTTTTTTGCGGATTTATTTTTATTTTTGAACATGTCGGGAACCAAAAAGCAAAATATATCGGCGAAAATTTTTTAGAAAAGATAGTTTTATTCATCTTTCGTGTTTTTATTTAAACTTTACAGATAGTTTTGGCTTTCAATATTAAATTAATAAAAAAAAAACAGTTTACTTATAGTACTCTCTTAGCATTTATCTATCTCATAGCTTTTATATTTGACTATTTTACTAAAAACTTTTTTGTTAAAATTGGTTTTTATGTAATTTTTAACTACTTAATTTTAGTAATATATCTAATAAATATTTTATTAATTTATGATATATTGTGTTAAAGTAGGTACCTGGGTGACAGAGCTGCTCTCAGCGTTTTTTCGAAGAAAATTTAAAAATTGCGGTTTTTTTCAGAAAAAAAAAAACACTTTTATAGATATACTTAAAAAGCAAAACCTTATCTAAAAACAAAATTTGATTACTTCGGAAAGAAATGCTTCAATTTTGATAGTAACTTTGAAAATAACCAGACAGCACTATACTATATCTATCATATGTATATATCAAAATATGTATGTATAATTTCTATATATATATATATATATATATATATATATATATATATATATGTATTGTGTACTTATAGAAAGTTTATGGCAAAAAGGGTTAGAGCAATATTATTATTATATTATTATATGCCTGTAATTTAGAGTTATATACAAAAAAGGAATTTATTAACGTTATTTTAGTGATTAAGTTTGTGTATGTACTCTAGTTGGTAAGCGTTATTCAATAAATAAAAAAAAAAAAATTATTTACTTATAACTACTCGAAAGGAAAATTGCAATAGAAAAACCGACTCACGATTTTTATTATTATCTATTATAAATATTGGACAGTATTGGGCAGTTTTTAGCTATATTTGTAGTCACCGGTAGGTGGCGTTGCTGTAAAGATCCAAATTAATTTTTAAACTCCCGGATTTTTTTATAATATTTATTTTTATATGTCTTACATATAATCCCAAATTTTATATTTTCACCTTTTGTAGCTCAAAAACGTAAGTTAAAATGATAACAAACCAACCTATCATCATTTTGACAAAAATATGTATTTTTATATAAACAAACGTAGGTACCAGAATGATCTTTAATAACTCTTCGCATTAGCAGAAATTACCTTAAAACCAGCTAGATTATCACAAAAAAAGTAAATTACAATCCCAATAAATAAAATAACACAACAAAACTCATAATTTTTATTAATTAACAAAACAACACAGGTGCAAAAACACACTATAAACAAACTATCAATACGAGTAGATAAACGGAGGCATCGGGCTGGTATTAAGATCAATTAATTATTATTGCACGCGTCATGCGTCAGACAGTAATTTTTCGATTTTCAATAAGTTTTAAGGCACTCGTTCGGTTCGTCGCACTACAAAAACTACAGCTTTCGCAATTTTAAAATTCGTACCGCATAAGGAACACCTGCGCAGCCACAATCGATATCTTAATGCATTCATTTTTATCAAAGTATAGAAAGTTAAATAATGTTTTATATTTAATACAAGCGTTCTTTCACAGTTTCTCTCGGAATAAAAGGCTACGTATGTCCTTATGATGCAATCTATGTTCTTGGCAAATTTCATCGAAATCTGCGCAGCGGTTTAAGCATGAAAAGATAACAAGAAGATATTCTGTAAAACATCGCAAATAGTTATAATATTATAAAACGTACAAGCCTCTTAAAATAGGGCATATAGACCAAAGGACGGATGAACAGTGTAAATTCAATAAAGGGCTTATTCTATATAGAGCCTTAAAATCAAAATCTTATATAATTTAAATTAATTATCCTATTTAATTTTGATATTATCGAAAGGTAAACTCAATTATTGATAACGATTTCTATTAAACTTAATTAATAAAAAAAACATTGCAAATATATAAACTCTTTTAAGTCAATAAAATACTTTTAAATGACGTGTTAAAGTACTTGGCGCAATGCACTTGTAGCTTGGGGGCATGTTACTGTACTAGTAGTGGGTACTCCCTAATGTCAGTTGTAAAAAACCTGTAAAGAGCGAGCGATATTTGAATTTAAAACCTGTGGTTATATTCGCATTCAATTTAAATAATTTTACTTCTAAAAATTACGATTAGTTTAACAAAGTTTAATTACCGAGTGTTTCTATTAAGATATTCTCAGTAAAGGCCCGGAGTTTGGAAGTTGGCGGTGTTGCACCTCCGTGTGTTTTTGTAAAAAAAAAAAACTCTTTGAACGTACATAAACGAGTAGGTAGTAGGTTACTAGTGAAAATATGCGATAAAATTATCGTCTCTTTAATTCAATGTTCGACATAATAAATACATACGTACGTATACATATATACATATAATAAAATTGTAACTAAGTCGAATCTGTACATTTAATATTTTTTGGAAAATCTTATTGAAATTAACATTATTATCGATACAGAGGCCGAATCTATAGTTTTTAGAATTTTTGTCTGTCTGTTTGTTACCGCATCACGAGAAAACCACTGGACAGATTTTGATGAAATTTGGTATGATGATAGCTAGTTATTCGGGTCAACATATAGGATACTTTTTACCACGGGAAAATATCTCATTTCTGAGAAAAAATACAAAAACTGAAATGTAAGAGTATACAAATATGTAAAACCTAAGAGTTTGATTTTTGGTCATCTGAACGCGGGCGTAGCCGCGGGCAATGCTAGTTCATATATATAATTGTATCAAGAATTATATAATAATTTATCTAATAAATCTATCATCTCGTTTTCTCAATCGACTTTAAAATTACTATAGCTGGAATAAAATGCAAACAAAGCCAAAGATAAAAGCGAGTTTAGAAGTCAATTTAAAATTTTGTCATTTCTTTACTCTATTTATATATTTATCTTCATAATGGCAGTTAGTTTTTTTATGGTGAAATTATGGTGGATAAGTAATTCAAGAACTGTCATTCTACATTTTACTAGGTCGTAACAATTCAATGAGATAATCGATTAATAATAGAATAAATGGGAATTACATAAGTATAAATAAAAACATGAGTCTATAATATTATTTTTCATTATATAATAATGTTTTTGGTACGTCTGTGTGTACACCGTACATCCTATTAAATTAATATGTTCGTCTGTCAATACGTAGTGTGTTCGTGTTGATATATAAATCTCAATCAAACAGAAGTCTCTCTGCTTTTAAGGGTAGGAGAAAGCATTTACTGTAATATATTGGACTCACCGCAGAGACAAGCCGGTACCCATTTAAACTCAACAGAATCTATCCTGAAAAAAAATAATGAGAAAATTTTTTCGTTATCTCTCTCACTATCTCGCGATTAAGAATATTAAAAATATTAATACTAATTTCAATAAAACTATGGGATTGGTCAGAATATTTACTTTCTGATATTTAACATTATCAGTTACTATATAATTTTAAACATTCCCAATCAAGTAGTCAAAGTATAGAACGTTAAATAATGTTTTAAAAATTTTGTAATAATACTTTCTTAGATTTACGCGAACACTTGACATTTTAAATAAAACTATCTTTTCGGATTTTTTCGCGGATTTATTTTGATTTTTTGGTTTCCGACGTTTCGAATGCTTTACAGCAATCGTTGCCACGGGAGAGACTGTCTCTCCATCCACACATAAAATTCCACAGAAAAAATCCGAAAAGGTAGTTTTAATTAAAATTTTGTAAGAATGATTTCTAATACAAGCTTAATTTATTTATTTCCTTCTTATTCTCCTATGTAGTATTGTTGGGTGAGTATAGCGCCAGGGATTGTTTTATAAAATATATTACTAAAACAAAGCTTTATCTTTAAGAATTATATACATATATAAATAAAATAAATGTATGCTTCTTTAAAGTATTATATATTCTAAGTATATATTTGTATTTTATACCAATAGAATTGACATTTATAAGTCAATAATTGTGTATTAAAAACTCTTTCTATAAATTGGTCGTTTGGCATCCAACATTTTCAACCATGTCAGATTTCAATCATTAACTGAACTTCAGATCGTTAATCAAAAAAATAATAATATTTCATTAAATATATTAACTTTATATGGTTGTTTTTCAGACTTTGCAATACAATAATTACTTACTTCACCTGGTAATCGAACTCACAACAGCAGACGTAGAAGACAAAACGAAACGTAATAGTTATCCATTTATTAATAGTTAAAATGTCCTCTAATATATCTGAGACCAGGCATCCTCGCAGGGGATATTATATAATATATGAGTGTGTATGTAAGCCACAAGTACACTCTATATTTCTTTACCGCCATAGTCCGATTAGATAAACACTTAGTACGACAGGAGAGACATCATTACGCGTCGCCGACGGCCTTACGAGCTCACCAAGACACAACAGTGTACGAGTATTCATTCTTAGCGTATCTAAATATAATTACAGTTTTTGCCCAACCTGGGGCTCAAACCTAGGACCTCATAATCTGAAGACGTAAGTTATAAAAGCTAGCCACTAGACCACTCGATCATAAACAAATTATATACATATGTACCTACAATGTACATAAAACGTAAATAGTAAAATAATATTATGTACTTGATAATAAAATATCTAACTTCACATACATATTTTTTTAAATATTTATGTGTAAATACATATTTTAAAAGAAAGCTTATAAAATATCATTAGTTATAAACACAGACAATATAACCTAAATGTCTGTGGTTATAAATTAATCTTATTTTAATAATATTGTAAGAGCAATAAATATGGTTTTTTGGCATATTTGTAAAAATAAGTTTCTGATATTTTTTGTGAAAGATTTGTTAATAGAGTCTAGCTAGAGAGCTTTTAATATTATTACATATTTTTTTGAACGGAACCCTAATTCTTTTACGGAAATAAAAGTAGCCTAAGTTACTCCTTATAACATTAATTACCTACCAGTGAAAGTCCTGTCAAAATTGGCCCAGCCATTTCGGAGATTAGCCGGAACAAACGGAAAGACAGAGAGGCAGACAGACAAAAAATTTAAAATTTGTGTTGATCTTATAAATACCATATGTAATTCAATATGCATTTAGTAAAAAGCTGTTATTTTGATATTACAAACAGACGCTTCAATTTTATTTATCTGTATAGATATATAGATTACGTACATGTTGTAAGCACTTATAACATAAACGAAGTCCTAGTAAACAACAAGTAGTGTAGCTAGAAACATAATTTATATTCTAAAAGTTACAGTAAAAACAGAAATTCTTTGCAAATATGTACGAGTATGTATAAGTCTCCAAAGGCGTCGTAAATCACCCTTGGTTCATGTACTTGTCATATTGCCTCGGAATACGCAGTTATTAATTGCACGTTTTCTGTTGTATGTGTGTTGCAGTTCATGTAAAAAATATGTGTATACAAATAAATCTAGTATTATATTTTTTTTTATAATATATCTGAAATATAAAAAATAAAACAATCGATATATTGTTTTACTTTTTTATAGTATAACTAGCGACTCACCCTCGTTCCGCTTGCGTTCGTCCCTAGGAACGTTTTAAAGGTTAGTATAGATTTCTCAGAGATGAGATATTTTCCCGCAGTAAAAAGTACCTATCTAATAGTATTAAATAGGTACATTTAATAGAAATTTTCAATTAAACTTGTTAATTAAATTTTATATGGCTTTTCTAGCAGTAAATGAAACACAACTTCATGAATAATATGAACTGAAATATATATATATATATATATATATATATATATATATATATATATATATCAATTGCTGTTCGTTAGTCTCACTAAAACTCAAAAACGGCTGGACCGAGTTTTACTAATTCTTTTTTTGTTTTGATGGGGGTGGTTTAAGTAGAAAAAAATAGGGAAAACCTAAAAAAACAGCTAGAACATCAAAAAGTTTCGAACTGTTTATTGTATATGGGAATCATTAACCATTAAAACGTACCTTGGGACGAACCCGAGAGCGAGTCGCTAGTTAGTATATTATAAATATAATAAAATATACTCATCATTTTGAAATTGAAATTTATTATTAAATATTAATTGTACATTTAAATATATGAAGAGAGTGGACCAAACATAAAATAAAAACAAAAAATCCTCAAAGATATGACGTAACTTAAAATAAATAACCTAATAGAATATCATTAATTCAATATATACGAATGCTTGAAAAAAAAAATTTAATTATTATCAAGACATTTCAAAAAATCCTTAATTACCATACAACTGTAACTCATCCAGAATAACTTAGAAGAAAGTACGTAATTAGACGCGTAAATGAACTTGGTATATGTACAATATTTCAATTTTTAGGGTTCCGAACCCGAATGGTCTTTTCGGAAACTTATTATTATGACCATAGGCATATGCCTTGTTGGTCTAGTGGCTAGTAGGTACAGCACACATAGTTACGATCGTGAGGTCCTCGGTTCGAATCCCGGCTCTACTACTAAATAGCAGCCCAGAGTTAAGAAGTCGGTGGTGTATGTACATATAGTGTATAACGTATATATCGGGGGTATATAGTAGAGTACGTTAAGTTGTAGATCTTGCGCTTTAACCTGTATCTGGCCATCTGTACATTTGTTAGTACGTAGGCGGCAGTTGGTAGACATTTTCATAAAATATTTATTGTTTCAGAGTATTTTCTAATATCTATACATATAATAAAACAATAACTTAATAAAACTGATGTGCGCGTTTCACGCGATAAATACATAACCGATTTTAACTAAATTTTGAGTAGTGATAACTTATTAATCGGGTCAACATTTAGGATACCTTTCACTATAGGAAAATTTTTCATTCCCATGGGAAAACACAATATACTAATATTATAAATGTGAAAGTGTGTTTGTTTGTTTCTTTGTTTGTCCTTCTTTCACGTCGACACGGAGCGACGGATTGGTGTGGTTTTATGTGTGGAGATAGTTGGAGGGTTGGAGAGTGACATAGGCTACTTTTTACCGCGGGAGATTATCTATTTCCTACGGGAAAACACGTTATAATACAGTCCAAAAAAATGTTTATGATCAGAATTACTTGAAACTTGGTATTAATGCTCTTCAATAAAATTAAATAAATACGTGTTTTAGCATTTTTTGAAATTCATCCTATAAGAGGGTAAAATAAGGGGTGAATGTTTGCATGGGACTACCTTTTTAGGGATTTTTTTGTAGTTTTAGCGAGAGCAAAGCCGCGGGTTTTGCTAGTGTTTTATAAAAAAAAAGAAACATTAGATAACAAAAACGTTAGTCAATTCAAGTGTTAAACTTGACGTTAAAGACACAAATTGAATTCGACTTCATCTTAGTTCTTTAATATAACATTCATTTAGGTCTTAATAACCAATATATACATTTCACTGTAAGTACGTATCTAAATTATATGCATCAAAACCTTGAAAAAATATAAAAGCTCGTATGTCGTTAAATAATAATAATAATAATAATAATAATTTATTTATTATAACACAACAACAATAACAACTATAAATTAGATAACAATATACATTTACATTTGAAATAAAAATTAACATATAATTAATTGATTAATTTAAAATTTATTTATTTATTTATTTCAAATCTAATCAAAATTTCAAATTTTGTGGTTGAGATCCCCTTTTAAGCAAATAATTTGCCTGTATTAGGAGACCCCGCCCTTTCATAAAAAAGTAATTTTATCTTTTAGCTGATTATAATATTATGGGTGATACTACAAACTTAAATAGATCAATTAAGACAAACAAAAAAATAAAAAATTAAAATAAAAATAAAAATTAGCGTACATATATTTGTTTGTGTATTGTGTGTGAGTGTGCGTGTGTGTATGTGCGTGCGCGTGTGTGTGTGTTTGTGTGTGTGTGTGTATGTGTGTGTGTCCGTGTGTGTGTGTGCGCGTGTGTGTGTGTGTGTGCGCGTGTGTGTGTGTGCGCGTGTGTGTGCGTGTGTGAGTATTTAATGAATATGTTCTAACAGTTTTTCCGTATCATTGTAACTAAGGGTTTTTATCCAATCTATTAATGTCTTTTTGCATTTATGGTAATTGTAGGGGTAAACATAAATGATACTGTTAATTTTATTATATAATTGTGCAGATCTTTTATCGAATTGCATTGACGCAAATGTTGTTCTTGTTTGTGGGATTTTAATTATATTTTCTTTCCTTCTTTTTAATGTTAAAGACGCATCATAGGAAACAGCCTTATGTACTTTTAGTATAGTTTGAGTAATATACAGCTTTCTAACTGAGAGCAGTGTGCTAACTTGGTACAGATTCTCAGTTGGAAATGTAAGTTTTTTAAAGTACATACATTTTATTAGAGCACGTTGTGCTCTCTCAAGTTCAATAAACTTCGTTTTAGCAGCTCCGCCCCAAATCGGGATACAATATGATAGCACTGATTGTACTAAGGCAAAATATATTTCATTCAAGAGATTTCTGGGGCGAGATGAGCTGCTAAAAACTTGTTTAGGGACTATGTGTCTTAGGGACCGAAACATCCAGCTCAATTTTCTGACTCTGTTTGCCACATGATCGATTTGGGAATGCCAAGATAATCTCTGGTCAATGAAAACACCCAAATACTTAGCACATGGAACCCTCGTTATATTTAAGCAACTGCAGGTAGTGCTTTTATCATTATTACACAGATGTATTTTTATATTGAAATCTTCTCTAGGTTGTTTACGTTTACATATGCTAAAGCATATATAATTTGTTTTAGAAATGTTCAGTGTGAGTAGGTTCTTAGACAACCACCTGGCTACTTTAGCCAACCCTATTTCGGCATTAAGCCGTACCTCGTGCCAAGAATTACCCGTAAAGACAAGAGCTGTATCATCAGCATATGAGAATACCTTAGTATTTGTTAGTTGTATATTACAGAGCTGGTTTACATAGATGACAAACAGAGTAGGTCCCAGGACACTGCCTTGCGGAACACCATATGATACGTCTGTATATTCACTTGTGTAATGAGTAACCCTAACTTTCTGCTAAAAACTGTTAAAACTGTTAAATCTGTTAAAACTTTGTAAGTATGTGAAATTCTAGATAACTTAACAATAATAATATTTGATGATGGCGTCAGTGCGTTTTATCCATAGTATTATTTTAAAAGGATAAATGCGTGACGCAAATGCTTTGGGTGGTGGTACAGAACACTCCAAGCGCTAGCCCAACTCGAACTTGACCGATTTTTCTACTAATTCTAATTACAGTACTGTATCTTGTTAATGAATTGCTAAATAATTTATTTGTTCCATTACATACTACAATCTATATATCTATTCGCTTAGTTCTTATTTGAAAATCTTATATTATTATTATTTATATTGTAAGTAAGATCTAATTTTTTTGTTATTACCTTTCCTAAAACATATTTTATGCTAACATAAAATAATAAAATGTCGTAATTATGTAAAAAGGCAACTTAGAAACTGAAAAAAAAATGTATTAGCTACGTTTTCATATAAAATAGTATTTTATAGCTATTTTTACTAACTTTTATTAATTTAGAATACGAAACTCAATAATTTATGACTCCATATTATGATGATGATGATGATGATGTTCTCCTAGCCGATTCCGGCCACGGCGGCCAATCTCATTGAGACTAGCCAACTGCGCAGGAGATATTATAGTGTATACCGTATACCGACGGCTTTACGTGTTCTCCGAGGCACGGGGGTGAAACACCGCCAACTTCCCAACTCCGGGCTGTTACTGAGACTTACTATACAGAAAGACTCAATAACTAATCTTGGCCCGACCCGGGACTCGAACCTAGGACCTCCGAGTGTGCAGTCGTACATGCTAGCCACTACACCACCGAGGCAGTTTTCCACTACTTACTACTCCATATTATATTTCCTATGCGACTTTAGACATACATGATTAGGCTGTCTTTCAATGAATTTTGTAGAAATCGTCTTCATAGCACTTACAAAACTTACCAAGTTGTTATTAAATAGAACAGAACGTTACCGTAATGGGCTGTATCGTATTAAGTATATTATATAATAACCTATATACAGCTATATATCTATACTAATCGTATTAATTGGGTTTAATTGTCTGAATGATTCGTTGAGGCTTATAGACGTTAAACGTTTGACTATCGATATGGCTAATAGAAAACTAAAATATATATAGACATGACATATCTGCGCTCTATGTCACATGATCGGAAAATGTATTTCAATACGTATATTTTTTGGCGATAACGATTGTAGATATTCAGTCTAAAGTTTTATTTTTGCTTATCACATTCACTTTTAAGTATAAAATATATATTTCATAATAGTTTTGCTAGAATATTAAAATATATTTACCAAGATATATTTTCAATGCTAAGTTTTACACAAATAAATATTACAGTTTTTGTGTATAACATTGTATAGAAAACTTGTGTATATTTAACACAATTATAATATCAAACGACACAACACAAAGTTAGTCGAAAACTCATATTCAAAGTATAGTCTGGTTGCGTGTCTGGTCGTCAATTTACTTATTTAGCTGATTAGTTTCAAGGAACAAAATCCATCCGGTGGCTATATACATATCTCTATCGACGTCTATGGAGTGTCTATTGGTTTATATGATTTTATTTGGCATAGTGATGTTTAAATTATGAAAAAATTTGAAATGCTTTTTAGCATTTATAATAACACATAACGAATAGAAGAGCTGAAGCGATTCTTCCTCGCTTCGCTTCGGATTCGTCCCTAGACAAAAACAAATCTATCCCATGGGAACCGTACATATTTCCGGGATAAAATTATATGTATATATAGCTATTCCAGACTATAATCTATATCTGTGCCAAATTTCATCCAGATCCGTTCAGCCGTTCTGGCGTGATTGAGTAACAAACATCTATCCATGCATTCTCACAAAGTTTCACATTTATAATATTAGTATGGATATGGATTAGTAGACACAAGCTACTTATGTAATATCTAATATTATTTTATACCATATATATATATATATATATATATATATATATATATATATATATATATATATATATATATATATCTATGTTTTCCAAACATATAATTTATTTTTCTACTTTAAGTTAGTCTTCTGTGTCTTGTTGCTTATTTTTACAGCGTTTATGTATTTTAAATGTCTCTATATCAATAAAAAAATGTATTAATAATATCTAATGGTACTCTCTATGGTTTTCAAATATATAATCAACCGTACAATATTTCGGGCTCATTACTGTGTCAATGGAAGATTAGGGATAAATCCGAAACAAACAAAAACTTGAAGGCCATATTAAGTACGTTTTTTATATCTCCCGTCTAGCTGCGTTGTGTCTCAGCCGCGAGACATAATACAATTAGGATAAATTGGGAACGCGCGAGTTAGTTTTATTGATCAGTGTTCCGTATAACGTTTTTTATTATTTGTACACGTTTCTTCTTTATTTTAGTTATAAATAATAAAGGTGCTACACCTTAATTTGTGTAAGGATATATCTTAAATACATATTGAATATACATTTAAATGCTTAAAATATATTATAAAATATTCTGTAATATTTTATATCATTTAAATGTATATTAAAAATGCAAAAAAATGTAAAAAGTATTATACATTTGTATTATAGTTATTATATATTTAGATATTTATTTATTTTATCAAAAAAAAAATAGTCATAAATTTTTTTCTGACTCTATCAGAATATAAAACTTGAAAAACCTAAGAACAAAATAGTTAACAGTAAATTTTGGAATCCGGATATAGGACCGATTCACCGACAAGCGGATAAACTTGCGGGGGGTCACTAACTTAGGCATATTTGCCGCATAGAAAATAAATGATGCCGACAATATTATAATAAAAAATTCAAAATTTTGCTCTCTACAATCCTAAAATCAACCTGTCGATGTTGAAATTTCGTAGCGATTACAAAAGCCCAAATAATAATGTGCACTGTACTTGATTGACAGTTCTTTGTGGTAAACGGTCGCGGCGCCATTGAAAAAATTCGGAACGATTTCGATTAAAATTCGATTCAAATTAGGCGACGATTATCGAGAAATTCGTGGCATATGTTAAGTTTATTCGAAGAATACATTTTGAAGAGGTTTTTGTTTGAAATTGTCTATAATATTTGCGTAATTAGCTATTCTGTAGTTTTGCTATATATGAACTACTGGCATACCCTCGGTTCGCTCGGATTTATCCTACGCCTTTTGCGACTTGTAAAAAACATTAACTTTTCTTTATATATGTAATATAATATTGTCAAACGATCAGCGCCACCTTTTGGCAAATTTCATTACTAATAATAACCTGTGTACTCCAAGTCATAGTCTATGTACGTACTTCATTCAACTCCGTCCAGCCGTATTTATATATATAAAACCTATTACATTATAGTTACATAGACATATACAGATAGTATTACATTTAAAATGTCAAATATTCGCGTAAATCTATGAAAGTGTTATGCCTATATTTTTGTTTATAATCATCTTTACTTATATTTTACTTAGCTTTTTAATGTATGAAGGTGCATAGGTTAAATATAGAGAGATTTCACAAATACTCATACAGTATTTTTTTGATCAGTATACGAGTATATTTCCACCTTTGAGCTTTAACTTGTAAATAAAAAAGTATTGTGCAACATACACAAAAAAACCCCTTATTAAACTGGTTTGGAACCTCTTTGTTTGAAGTTGATAAAAAAAAACATAAAACCTAACGTACTTTCTTATTTAGGCGTTTTCTTATACAATACGCTGACTGTGTTTTGTAAAGTAAGTTAAAATAGATTTGAAATCTATTCTTTTAGATTAATGAAAATAAATCTTTAGTTGGATAAATAAAATTCTTTAAAAACTTCACTAAAAACGCCAAAATTGTTCTCATTCAATCACTTATTTCGATTTGTAAAGAAAATTCTTAAATTATTAAATATTATTATTCATAAATGATCACATTTAATATAATATAGCATAAGTAATAAATAATTATGACAAAAATACTTCTAAGTATAGCAGTAGATATTATATTAAACTTAAAAGTGTTATTGATTATGTAAGCCCTAAGCACAATGAGCTTTACTCGAAAAGCTTACGAAGACAAAGTTCAAGCTTGCTTCGATAGATGGTGCTGTTAAACTTTAGTACAAGAAAATTTTATTGAAATTATTCTGTTACACAAAAGTAATCTATTTTGTTTTTTAAAAGTATGATATTTATAAGATATGAATATATGGTCTTATTTATTATAATATTTACTTTAACGTTTGACTATAATACCATTATTTTTTCGTGATATTAAAAAAACACTTAATAATGATTTTTGTATAAATTTAGTGTAATATTAAAATATTTATGTACTTAGTAGAAAAATTAAAACTAAACCTTTTACAAAGTGAGATTGAAATAAAAAAATCTTTTCACGCCACATGTTATGTGTATTTTGTAGTTTTTTTTTCTTGATCGGAACGGCCCCTATTATTTATCGTATATTGCACGGAATATCAAACCCATGTCATTTAGCTTAGCACCTAAGTGAGAGTATTACACTTTTATATATGCGCTATTAATTAAAAAATATTTGTATATATGCGCTATTATTATATAATTTATTTATATTCTTTCCCTGTTTTATTCATAATCTTTTATTCATATAATAACTAGCGACTTACCCTCGCTCGCGTGCTCTCCTAAGCTTAAATGGTTTAAGTTCACATAAAAGACATACATTAAAAAAATTATTATCAGGAAACTTTGAAAGCGTATACAAAATAACCTACCAAAGTTTCATCACTATCAGACCAATGGTTTAGGAACGCATAGAGGACAAACATACGAATATTCATTTTTATTTATATAAAAGATCTGTTACAATAAAAATGTCAGATTAAGTGGTTGCCTGATTGTTTATATAATGGGAATTGAAAATATTTCATATAATAGTATAAATCGTCCCTAAATAAATGTTTTATTTGATATTCATCCCCTAAAGAGCCGAAAATGGGTATTTCCGTTGTCCAAAGCCTGTATGATACAATATCTAGGTGTCAATTAGAAAAAAAAAACAGAAAGTCCACTATTTTCAGAATGTACACTAGTGACTTAATCTTGCTTCGTCCAACTGAATCCTCAATAAGTGCCTTTTGCGATTTGTTTTTTTTTTGGAAGAGAATTTTTAATTTGAATGAGATTCACATACATACATACATACATACATACATACAAACATTCGCAGTATATAATATTTATTTCTTAATCCTATACTGTAGTTAAAACAAGAAAATAGTATAAAACTAAAACAAAAATACTTTTTCACTACAACATTTAAATCAAATTAATTAAAGAAGACCTATATTGCTGAATAAGTATAACCACGTGGTATATTTAAACGATCTACTAACATAAAACATTGTAATCCTGCAAGTAAGTTGCTGTTAAAGGCTGAAGGGATTTAGATAAAATTTAGAGCAAACATTGAACTAATGTGACCTAAAATTTCGTATGTGTAGATACTACTAACTATAACCTAGAATGACGCATATCGCGAGTTCGAGACCCGTGTTGATCAAAAGCTTGTTTTAGTATAAGCGGATAAAGGCGAAATACATATGAAATGAAGTCGCCATATTAACCTAATTTTCGTTAAAACTAGTTTGGAAACTCGACAGAACACTGTGTTTTAAAAGAAATATACAAAAAAAATCACTACATTCTTAAACTTAAAACTGCTATACTCGATATGGTATATATGTTATCTAACTCTAAGTTTGTTTTTGATGTATATATTTATGCCTAAACTATTCCAATGATGAATGGGAAAGTTTTTGACATACTAATACCATAAACGTAAAATAGGTGGCACGCAAGTTATATGGGATAGTTAGAGATTTATTACCATAGCAAAGTTAAAATTGAAGCCAAGAGGCTACTAATATATAGTTAAATACATATATAAATAAATTAAGTCAGTTAAATAAATAAACAAAAGATTTCCAACAATTATTTAAAAAACTAATAAGCTATATTATTTGTGTGGTTATAATGTTTATATTGATTTATCAATATTTAACGTGTAACGTAATGTATACCTATATATTTAAAAAAAATAATGTAACCTCCTATTTAATGTTTTTGTATCCAGCCCTTATTAACATCCCACTGCTGGGCACAAACTGGCCAAGTGCAGGTTGGTGGACTTCATATTATTTCTTTCGAAAACTTTCTAGGTTCTCTCAGACATGCCTGAGGAAATCTCCCTCACGAGATTTTCTTTCACCATAAGGCAAAGTGGTAATCAATAATCATATTGTAAACAATTCGCATATAAGAATATCAGCGGTGCGAGACCCCAGATTTGAACCCGCTTCACTCGGTTAGCCAAGCAAGCGCGTCACCACTGGGCTTACCACTGTTTTTATCATACTTACTTTTTATCGACTGTTTCATGTAGGTATGTTAATAACATGGTAATCTTTACTATCTAGTTCTATTACCTTATTCTTCTTTTTTATTTCTTCTTCCACGTAAAAGCTCATAAAAGTTACCTTACACGATAATAAAATCTGCGTCCTTTTTAATATTTTATATTAAAGCTATATCAAAAACTAATATTAAATTACCTTTGTTTACCGTACACTTTCACCTTGTATGGAGTTTTGTACGCTAACTATATTAGAAATAATTTTTATGCGACATTTAAACCGTAAAACAAAAATAAAATAGTTTTTATGAACACTTGCCCAAAATTTTACTATTGAGCGTTTGGGGTAAGTAATAAGATGAAGCGATATGTTATACTTACTAATAAAACTGCCTCGGTGGTCTAGTGGATAGCATGAACGGCTGCAGATCTAGAGGTCTTGGTTTCGAGACCGGGTCGGACCAAGTTTGATTACTGAGTTTTTCGGTTAAGATATTCTCAGTAACAGCCCGGAGTTGGGAAGTTGGCAGTGTCTCACCCATGTGCCTCAAAGAGCACTTAACACTTAACTCTCACTGATTGTGACAAAGTATCGTCCCATCGGACTTCGACAGTTAAACATTACACTTGTGCACTATAATATCTCCTGTGCATCTAGCTTAGTGAGATTGGCCGCTATGTCAAAAATTGGTCAGGAGGACAAAAATTACAAAGATTACAAAACTTCATCCGCCTGTAACTTGTACCACAGTCATAATCAGAGTAGATATTCATGAATGCGTGATTTTCGGCAATTCCTATATGATTTACGGGATGTCACTGAGCGAGGGCGGTGGACGGTGTGTAAATCACTGTTATTGTTCTCTAGTTGCGCCCGTGTCTCCGTTTACTGTTTATTGCTTGATCGATGTTGTTAACTTGGCTTTGAGTTTGACTGTATAGTAATACTAAAATTATTCTATAGTTATTGGAGCTTTTATATAGTAGTGTACGCTTGTAATTACATACTATGTACGGTCTTCTCTTGGTACTAATTAGACTTAGCTACATTGTACTCAAATGATAACAAATAAGTCCTTAATAAAATTTTCAACTATAGTACCTAATGCTAAGAATCTGCCTCATTTTTCGCAATTGCTTTTTCACCACAGGTACGAGTATAGAGCATATACCTAACTTTGCCTGTGACAATAGTGTTCTGATGTTCTTTCCATTTTTCCTTATTAAGATTGTTCTTTGGTTAAAATTTCAGTTATTTGTTTATAAATACCTCCACTTACACAATGAAAGCGTTTTTGTTACGAAATAACGCTCTACTTCCGCGCCAAGTCGACGAAAACGAGTTCGAAGATAAAATCTAAGTTAAAATAATTCAGTATTTGCAAGAAACATATTATTAGTGTCTTTTGCATTTTGAAATTAACTTCTAGAATATTGAATCAAGGCTAAATATGTAATAATCATTTTTTTTATTTAAAAAAAACTGTTTTAGCTTTAAAATCATATTATTATAGTTTATTTTGTATCATATTTATAATATATTTACACAGCATAATTTCAATACGTATCCTTATATTTTAAATGTAAAAGTATTTGAGTGAGTTAGTGTGGTTTAACGGCTAGATGGACTTTGGTGTAATTTGGTATGGAGATCATTTATATCTTGGAACGCATATAGATTATATTTTGTCTGCTTAGTAAATAAAATTACAATAAGTGGACTACCTTGTCCTTTCAAATTTGTATGCCAGTGTCTAATTTGTATACAAGATTGTTTATAAATTTGAAAGGAGTTTATTGGATAGGTACTAGCGACTCAAACTCGCTTCGCTCAGGTACGTTTTGACAATTAGTATAAATTTCTCAGAGATGATATATTTTCCCGCGGTAAAAAGTATTCTATATGTTGGCTCGGATAACCAGCTATCATCATATCAAATTTCGTCAACATCGGTTTAGTTGTTCTCTCGTGATATGTTCCTAGACAGACAAAACAAAAATATTAAATCTATAGATTCGGCCTCTGTATCGATAATAATGAGTATTTCAATAAGATTATCAAAAAAATATTTAATGTACGGATTCGACTCAGAATTTTATTATATATATATATATATATATATATATATATATATATATGGATGTACCTATCTAAGAACCTATAAAGAATAGTTTTTACATACGAGTATCACTGTCGAGAATAAGCAAAAACTAGTGTACCTAAAATAAGATTTTAATTAAAAAGAGTCAATACTTTTTTTAATTGCAATCTTATTTCACTTGAAATTTATACTCTACTAAAAAAATATATAGTCTTATTAGAAAAAAGAAACTACAATGATATAAAATAATGTCATGTAAAATTAACCTCCAAAAGTAAAAAAAAAACGAATTATAACTGTATCAAAACTAAGCACTACTTTTTAAATGAATATTGCAGTGAAGTCGAGCAATAAAAGTGCAATACGTATTAAATAATCTATATTTACAAAGACTTATAAATAATAACAAAAAATCATTATAATAACAGAAATTACCTAAGGTTTTTTTTAATACAATTACATTTTTTCCGCCCAAAAATAAAATAAACATCTATTGAATTCTTAAAACACATTATGACCTACTAATTTGGGTTGAGTCCGTTCGAGCCGACGGTCGAGGGGAAAATGCGAAAACTCTCCCTTACGTGGCAGCCATTTTGTGACGTCACTGTACTTGACCGGGGACGTATTTGAACTATAACATGTTTTCAACTCTTTTTTTCATATAAAAAAATATTTAATTTAATAATATTTAAAAAAATATACATTATAACAATTTATTGTAATGCGACGCGGTAATATATTTATAACCTAATAAATATAAAATTTATTTCCATACGAATAATTCACATACAATGTAATTAACATCCATACTTACAATTTACTTTCGATAACGAAAAAAACTGTAAAGAAAAAGTAAAGCAAAAGAAATCGTACAATTCCTTTCAAAATAAAAACTTAGTACGTCCCAGTGTGCGCTTTGATGACGCCGGGGGGGTTTCTATTGGTGGGTTGAGATGGGTGGGCGTGGCTTGCGTAGGCCCCGCCCACCACTGTTAGGGGTCTTTGAAGATAACCGGCCACATCGTAACAGGCGCTTGGCGGTAACGCCACGCGTTGCTGCCGTTGAATACAAAAACACGTAAATAATAAAAAAGTCCTGAACTAGACAGTATTGTGGTAAACAATTTGTGTATTGTGATATGGACTTGTGTATTGAATAGTGTTGTGTTGTTACCTGTTTAGATTTCGGTTATTTTGCGTAAAAACCACATCTTCCAAACGTTAGTTGCTTTAGATCTTCCAAACGTCATATGACACTTACTAACAGTGGTTATTAATGTCTGAATTTATTTTGAAATTATTAACATTGTGGATATAAAACATTGTTACTTTACAAACAAATTGCAGTTTTCAAGTGGAAAATTATATAATTCAAAACAAACAGTTGCCAAAAGCGAGCATTAAATATAAATACCGACGGATGTATTTATCAACGGATCAATAACTCTATAGAGCGAAAACAAAATCGAGGCTAGATTTAATCAATTTCCTGATTAGCTCAGAACTAATTATGTACACGAACCTTAACCTAGTCTTCGAAAATCTTTTGTGCTTGCATCATTGCTAATATAGCAATCGATAAAATAATATAATTACTATCAATTTACATACAATTTAAATATTATTTATCAAAGTGATACCAATAAACTACAATACAAGCAACAACTGACGCCAATATTAAAACTTAAAAACAAAATGATAAACAAACTAAAACAATAAAACATGAAGATCAACAAAGCCAGCAGTGAGTGAAGATATTGTGTTTGTGAACATAGAATAGTGGGTAGAATTATGTTATATTGATTGATAACAGTGATAAGCACCGTGCCGCCAAACAGAGTGGATTCTTCGCGGGGGGTAGCAACCGGCAAAATAGCTGCTGATTCGAAGTTGCAGTTGTGCGGCTGGGGTGGGCAGAGTGGCTACGCTCTTGAAGGATGCGTGGACACTGGCCTGCTTCGGCCGCCGCAACCTCACACCAGTCAACTTGGTACCGTGTATGCTACTAAACGAAGGCGAAGGAATGGGAAAAGGTGAGAATTTGTTTTAAAATACAGATTGAAATGCTTTAAGTAAGTAAAAAGTAGAAAAACAGAGTTTGAAGGAGAAAGAAAGTATAGATGTTTTAAAATTAAGTTAAATGCTTGAATAAACATTTTTTCGCATAAGGCAAAATAATGATAAAATATACCTATAGAATTTACTATTTAAATTATATTATAGGTTTTCGGTTTCAAACCGTTTGATAAACAAACACTTATTCATTACATATGTACATATGTACATATGTATATAGGTACTACAATTCCTAATAGATTATAGAGATTATATAAAACTTTTCGATATAGGTAGACATATGCATTATGCAACCACCACACCACAACAACCACATTTTAAATCATGGATCGTAGATTTCCGTTAAAATAAAGTTAAATATATACCACATAAAAGATTAATTGTATAATAATTCATAAAAATATAACAAAAAATAGAAAAAATCGATTAATAATCGAAAATTTAACATTTATATAAATGTTTTCATTTATAAAAACGACCGATGAATGATGTTTATTTAAATTCTAACAAAACAAATCTTTTCACGCATTCATATGGTTTTAGTACTATTTGTTTAACATATATTTAAAATAATTATGTAAATGGATATACACATTTGAGATTAGTAATATAATTAATTTGTGCATCGTAAGCATGATATATAGGTAGGTAGGTACCTATCAGTAGCTTCTTTGTATGTATCACTAAATAATATCAGATTAACTAACTGACTAAAAACTTCTCCAGTTTTTGAACTAAACTAAGAAAAACAACAGAATGACAAATGCAAAAAAAACTTATGGCAACTTTTTCTTCATCAAACTTCGTTTAAAACAAAATTTTAAGCAATCCTTAGAAACTCTAAGTTATATAAAACCATAAATTATTTATAAGTATAGTGACTGACTTTTAAAATATAGCAATACACATAGTATTATATTATTAGATTTTTTAAATAAGACCAAATTGTTATAAAGTTTCATGAATTGCTATATCTAATGTTAATTTCAGCAATAACTCGTACTTAATCTTTTTAAACTGTAGCTACGAAATACAAATTAATTTTTATGTAAAACATTTTTTCACAGTTTCTATTCATAAGCGGAAAAATATCTAACAATTAAGGCTATAAAAATCGAGACACGTAACAAATCGATTCATGACAACGATATGAAAACATCAAAAATTTAACGCATTTCATTACGATTGCTAAAAGAATATTCGAATTTGAAAACATTTGAAGTAATGGTACGTTTTAATTTGGTATTTTGTATATATATTGATAGAGTAACTGGATGTGTTCTTAGAGAATAGGCATTCTCGTATGATTTTTAAATATTTAAGGAAAACATAGGTATATAAATAGAATTTACCTGACTACATATTATATAAAAAAAAACTCTTTCCAATTTTTTTTTACTTAAAACACTAATACCCGATTTCACCAACAACCCATAAGCTACCACCTACGTATGGGATCCCTAGAACAAAAGTCCCCTAAACTAGCCCCTAAATTAAATTTCGTTTTACGATCGTCTTTAAGCCCATATTTAGGCCCTAAATTTAGCACCTAAATTTAGGGGGCCTTTTAATATTTAGGTGACCCCTAACTGTCGGTGAAACAGAAACTGTCCCCTAACAGCCCCCTAACCATGCTTAGGGGATCCCTTAAACTTAGGTGACGTTGGTGAAATCGGGCATAAAACTCGTCAATAACTATTAAACAAAAAAAAAAAGAAAATCGATAGACAAACACAGAAGAAAAAGGTACTGAACAGTTTTGTCTTTCCCTATTTATATATAGATTTTTTCTACAGTTTTGTCAGTAAAGGCGGGTTTCATTTGACATAGCTATTGTATCAGTTGCCAAACAAAATTGCAAATTATTCAATTTTTTCCAATCAAAATATTTTGAAATAAATCTGGTTTCTAACCACAATATATTATTATAATATGCTAGTTGACTCAGTAAAGTAACTTTGTCGTGATCAATCTTATTTTTAGGAACCATAGATTTATGTGATAGGTTTTGAATACTATGATAGATGATTTAATGTCATAGAATTTTTCTCTAAATTTTATCTTCTATACATATAATAAAATTTTAACTGAGTCGAATCTGTGCGTTAAATATTTTTTTGAAAATCTTATTGAAGTAGTCATTACCATCGATACAGAGGCCGAATCTATAGTTTTTAGAATTTTTGTCTGTCTGTCTCACGAGAGAACCACTAGTCAGATTTTGACGAAATTTGATATAATGATAGCCGGTTATCGGGTTCATCATATAGGATACTTTTTACTGCGGGAAATCTTTGAGAAATCTATACTAACCGTTAAAACGCACCTAGAAACGAACCTGAGCGGAGTGAGGGTGAGTTGCTAGTCTTTATATATCTTTCTCTAAATCAATAAAATAATTAATATTTTATTAACATATTAATAAACATTTACATAACAGTAAAATTCCAATTAAAATAATTCATTAACCGAAATTGTTACACTGTACAAGCTCGATGAATAATGGCAAAGATGTCCGAGGTAAGTGAAGCCTATTATTTAAAGTAGTGTTAGTATTGAAAACCTATAAAACCCTTCAGGGTATATGCCTAAAGCAACAAAATTTAAATGAAAACATACTGCAGACATACATACATATGTGTAAAGGTTTACAATTATTGATTAAATAATCAATTATCTCCTCGTATATATTTATACAAGTCATATTACTCAGCTTTGTCCGTTTTAACGGAAATTGTTTTATATTTTATTTTTGATATGGCAAGAAATCGTTTTATCATGAAATTTTGACATTCCCATTATATATTTATATATAAATAGACAAAGACAAAACAGTTTAGTATTTTTTTCTTATTTGTTTGTCAACCGATTTTCTTTTTTTTTTGTTTGTTAGCAATTGATGAGTTTGTGTTATCAATAAAAAAATGATTATTATCGAATTTAGACTAGGCGAACCCTAGTTTTGATAGAAATTTGGGTTTAACAATTATAGAATGATATCTGATCTAAAGCCCCAGGCTTTACATCCTCCGGTAGCTATTGAATATCTAAGGATCTCTACCATAGAGTAGGTACTTAAATAATTATTTTTTTAACGTTTATATTTATAATACTTTAGAGTTTAGGTAGTGATACTTATTTATGATAAAAGTTATTTTCTCATAGATATAATAAAATATCTTCTTAGTATATATGTACAATGTAAATCTAAATAATGCTAGATTGATATTTTTGAAACAAAATGTCTTTCTTTAGGGTTTGAGGTATTACCATATATTTTATTAAAACTAATTCAGCCGCGCAAATTTAATAAGCTAACTGCTGTGAAGCTTTTCTGAAAGTTCAGTTTTTAATAGGTCAAAGAATCGAAAAATTGGAAACGAATAAAACATATATGTATATACGTATATACGTTGATAGAAAAAAAGTAATAACGGAAGTCGAAAAAAGCGAGATATACTCTATATGGGTGTATCTGTTTTTTCGTTTTTTTTTTGCCAATTGAGAACTAATTTTCGTAATTTTTGCCTTACCCAATGCTTTCATCTCAAGGGTTAATATAAATTAAAAAAAAAATACATCCCTAAACTCAAAATAATTCATCAATCTATCTTTTCAGTTTAAAAATATACAAAAACTGTAACGAGGTATATCCAGCGGATTTACATCGTTTAACCGAAAAGCATGTCCAAATGATCCGTTCAAAAATTAGTCGCGGCCTATTATATAGATTTGATTAGTAATTTATAGGGTGAATAATGGGTGTTGTATCGATGGCTTCGAATCGATTTGTGCCGTGAATAGTGACGCTTAAATATAAGTAACGGGTGTAAACACGTAATACATTTTATTGTTTAGTTACTTGCTATGTGTTATAAATTGGCCATCTTGGAGAAATGGCGTGATGTTAATTGTAATCGTTCATGATATAGATTTTTTGTATTGATCATCCAATAGAATCGTTTTAGAATATCGAATAACTGGATTTCTGTAATTATATATACGAAAGTTTATATATGGATGTATGTTTGTGAGTCTTTACGTTGAATTGGCTGGTATGATTTTGATGAAATTTACTAAATAGATAGACATGGCCTAGAGTAACATACATTATACTGTTAGGCGTCCAGGCATACAAGTAATGTGACGACCAGCTCTTATTGGAGAATACTAAAGTGGAGTAGAAACCAAAATTCTAATTGCTATTGTACAATATTCTATTTCTTTAATAGATATAAACGTTTTCTATTTTAACTGATATTTAACTCCTCGTAATTGTATACAATACATACAAATCTATCCCACGGGAACCGTACATTTTTCCGGGATAAAAAAGCCTATGTGCTATTCCAGACTATTACCATATTTCTATGCCAAAGTTCATCTAGATCCGTTCAGCTGTTCTGGCGTCATTGAGTAACAAACATCCATCCAAACATCTAAACTTTCACATTTATAATATTACGTAAGAGTAAAATTAGTTTATTAGATAATAATAAATAACATGTAATATTACTTTAATTAGATAAATAGTCAAGAGAAAGCCAGAAAGAAACAAAGGCGAATCTAGCCTTTACCTACCGCAGTGTGACTCGTTGTCATTAAGTGAGTACATCAAATGCAAATATCTTGAGTCTATAATATAATTATCACCTAAAAAGGCAAAAGAGGTCCTATAATAAGAACTAAGGATAAAATAGCAATAGCTTAATAAGTTTTTATTTAATATTAATGTAAGGTAAATGTAACAAAGATTTTTTTATTGTTGAGTAGAACTCAGATATCGGTTCATACTTGCTGTTCTTTTACGGGTAAGACCAATAATATGTTATGTGTATATGTATATGTGTTTCTTTTTATTAGATGGGAATTTGACACATGAAGCTCATATAGAATGTTTATTTTTAGGAAAACTTCCGATAGATAGGTTATTGGGTTCCACCGTTAGTTATAACATGTAATCCGTAGTTCATGTGATGTGTATACTGTATAGGCTGTGACTGACCGACAGATAGCCATTAGCTAGATATTCGGAGCTAATAAAAATTTTGAGTCTGTTTAAAGTGTTACTATAAATTTGAAACGAAATTGGAAAAAAATATTATATTATTTTTTTGACTATAAAGGTTCACCGTCTTCTGAATGACTTTAAATGAACCCTTGAAATGAAATTTGTTTCTTAAAAGTTATTACAAAAGGACCTCACTAAAATTGAGGGCTTTATCTTGTTTTGAGGTTGTTCTAACATTATGGTCATATATTTAAATAATATTTGAATTCTAATAATATTTTTTCTACTAGATTTTTAATTTTTTTACAAGAGAGAGATTTGTTTACTAAGCCCGATCCCTCTCGTATTGAAGGGAAGGTCCGCGCCCAGCAGTGGACGTTAAAAAGGGCTGAATACATACATAATATATACAATTTGTTTATTGTATATACAATTTCAAAAAAATACATGAATCTTACTGTTATGATTATTATATTATAACTTTAAGCTATTTTTTTTTACTAAAAAATATATATTGCGGCTTACACCTATAGCCGTCGCTTTGTTGTTTTTACTCTAATTTTCCATATCTAAGGTTAAGATTTTCTTTTGTATATGTATATTTGAGAAAAAATTTAACTTGTATAGATGGAGCCCGCCAAAATAAATATTAAAGTCAAAAATAGTAGCGTATTTTGATATTTATGCTACCTTACCTTACTCTTTGACAAGCCGTTTGGCTCAGTTTGTAGAGTTTGTAGTGACCCTACTTGCTGTGCCAATAGTCACGGCATTCATTTGTGTGATGAGCACGAATGCTTGTACTCGAGTCATGGGTGTTTATGTTTATAATATGTATGTATTTAAAGTTATATATGTGTAGTGTATCAACTATCTGGTATCCATAACACAGGCCTCCTAGCTTACCATGGAACTAGATGGTGCTGTGTGTTAATGTCCCAACATATTTATTTATTTATTATATTTATCATTTTTTACTCTTTTAACCTATTTTTAATAAAAATCTCAATTATTATCGTAAAATCCTACATGAATATTATATCTATTTTCTTCAGTTAATGCTGACTGAAGTAAATATTATATTATGACAACAAACCATGATGATTACACCATATTCAGATAAAAAAGAGAAAAAATCTATTGTTAAACTTATAACTATAATAATAGACATTACACAATATAATATATAATAACAACAATAATAAAATACTATATACTCCCGACTCACCCTCGCTTCGCTCGGGTTCATCCCTAGCTTACTTCCCAACACAAACTTTCATCCCCATTTTCACCCGCCTAAGGGTTGATTTCCAAGATAAAAATTCATGTGTTCTTTCCAAAGTCAAACTATCTTCTTACCAAATTTCATCTGAATCGGTTCAGTAGATCCAGAGATTACCCCCTATAACGTCACAAACTCACAATCTCACAAACTTTACCTCTTTATAATATTAGTATAGATTAAGTATATTACAAAAGCGATCAGTCTATAAAAGTAAAACAAGTATATGCCCTATTGGGGCATCGATCTCATAAAATCCAACGTCATGAGCATTTAGTATAGTAATATCTCAGTACCGTTTCATGGAATAACAATTGCTGTTAAAATATGTAAAAATAATAATAAAATTAAGCCTTTCCAACGTATCACTGCTGGGCATAGGCTTACAGAACAGGCCAATAACCAAATACGTACGATTACAAAATAAATCCGCGATTTGAACCCGTTTACTCGATTTTACTAACGAGCATTTACCACTGCGCTTATATGCACTATTTACTACCAAATAATATTAAAGCAATTCATACTGTAGCCTTCAGATTCTGAAATCTTAAAACAATCGAATTGGTTTCGATTACTTTGAAATTATCTAAGAAAATTACAGAAACTTAAGATTCGTATTTATCTCTCAAGGTAAACGTATCCTGCGTGTGATTGATTATCATGCTAATAAAATTCTTAATATCTATATACTTATAAATTACTAGCGACCACCCTCGCTTCTCTCGGGTTCGACCTTTGGTACGTTTCAACGGTTAGTATGGAATATCTATTGCATATCCGTACGGAATAGATATACTACATATTCCTCAATAAACGGTCTATCAAATGCAAAAATATTTTTTCAAATTGTACTAGTAGTTCCTGAGACTAGAGCGTTCAAACAAACAAACAAACTCTGCCTTTATAATTTTAGTATAGGCTAGAGACTCAGCCTCGCTCCGCTCGGGTTGGTCTCTACTTACGTTTTAACGTTTAGTATAGATTTCTCAGAAATTACATATTTTCCCGCAGTAATAAGTGTCTTATATGTTGACCCGGATAACTAGGTATCATTATTCCAAATTTCATCAAAATCCCTCCAGTGGTTTTTTCGTGATGCGGTAACAGACAGACAGACAAAAATTCTAAAAACTATAGATTCGGCCTCTGTATCGATAATAATGTGTAATTCAATAAGGATTTCAAAAAAATATTGATTGTACAGATTCGACTTAGTTACAATTTTATTATATGTACAGATGATAAGTATTAAAGTAGATTTGTTTGTTTGTCCTTCTTATATGGACCAAACTCTTATTTTGGCAAAGAATTATTTTGTAAACTGCAGATGCATGGTTAGGTTTTATTCCAGTACATTACGTGATTGTGTATCGTTTAGTAGTAAATAGTTACTATGGAGTGAATTTACATACTAAATTCATAAATCAACATAAAAATAACACTTCAACATAAAAAAGCCCCGAAAATAACATTATAAATTTTATCTTAAAATTTAAAGGTTTATATTTTAGGGATGGATAGAGAGAATATTGTTATAATGGTTATATTTAACACTTTGATATATTAAGTATAGAATTCAATAAATGAATGAGGTAAGAGGTATATAGTTTTAAAATCAATGCAAATAGTCATCTTGCATACTTTACATCCCTTCTCATTCCTTTGCGGGTTGACTTTTAATCTTTTCTTAGCCTTATTACTTACCTAAATTATTAGCCCTATATCTGTACACATCTATATCTGTATATCAGTATAAATATTATAAATGTGAAATTTTGTGAATATGTATGGATGTTTGTTACTCTTTCACGCCAGAACAGCTGAACGGATCTAGATGAAATTGGCTACAAAGATAGATTATAATCTGGAATAATACATAGGCTACTTTTTATCTCGAAAAATATACTGTTCCCGAGAGATAGATTTATTTTCGTCTTTCTAGAGGCGAACCCGAGCGAAGCGAGGGTGAGAAGCTAGTATTATATAAAAACCAAGTGACATTCGTTCGTCTTGCTAAAAACCCAAAAACGGCAGGACCTATTTAAATATATTTTTTTTTATGGGTGTATCAGGAGTGGTTTAAATATAAACAAAATTGAGAAAACTCAAAAGAACAGCTGGAAAAATTAAAAAAGTTCGGAACTGTTTATTTTATAGCTATGTATATGTAATATCATACTAACGGTTAAAATGTACCTAGAGATGAACCCGAGCAAAGCAAGGGCGTGTCGCTAGTAATAAATATATTACAAATATCCATTCTTTGTATAATTATTGATGATCTTTAAAACTTATTTCGCAATATATCTTAACAAAATGCTATTAATTTTGAATTAAGTACATATTTTTTTCTTTAAAGGGCACTGTACAAGCATTTACCTTAACAGGAAATCGAACTGCCACTCAAAAAGAATTTTTTTCTTACATTTAAATTAATACATAAACATACAAACTGTTCAACCATACATCATACTTATCAGCAAATCCTCACCAAACTTGTTCTTAAAGAAAATATTGAAAGGGACTTAAATTTAAATATAAACATGTGCAGTCAAATAGGTTTTATTTTAGCGCTATTTACAGAAATGTAGAGTCGGTACGATAAGTTCCCACCTGCTGCAGATGCCAGCAATAGTTTGCCATTTGAACTCTACGATTTCGCTGCATTTAATTATTATTGATATAGGATTATTAGCTTCCTAACATTGATATATTAGGAGAGTTAACATACAAAGTGGACAGGCGTTTTATTTTTTTTAACTACATCCATTAATTTTAAGCGTACCTCATTGTAAATTGTATGGAAATTAAATTAGTGTCTCATTTCCTTCTATATATTTTGCATAATATAATAATAAAAATGTTTTTAAGTAATAACGTACATAGATTTGAAAATTAAAGTTAAAGAGAGCAATTTTGTCTTGACATTTATTCGAAACCGCCCTTTAACCTTTTATATAAAAAATAATAATGAAAATCAGCTAACAACTTGCGAATCTGAGTCTATAAAAACAAATTGCCTAAAGCAAAATCGAACCTTTGACTATTTATCGACCACACTAAGCTCTTTCGTTTGTTCATCACTTTTAAAGTAAGAAGTAGAGATAATTATGTGTACTGAAATTTTAATAGCGTACATTTAATTAAACTAGCAACGGTCGCTTAACTTCGTTTTGTATGTATTTAATTACCTTATTTATAGTTTCAACATTGTTATTAATTTTCTAGTTAAAATAAGTTAATATTATAAAAGCATATGTATATAATTACAAAATTAATGTGTTTAGGAGGTCTATTACAAATTATTGTAATGTACAGACATACTCCTGAACATATTGTGATAATGTTTAGGTGATAGTTTACAAACGTAGGAAGGTATGATGACTAAGTAATAAAAATATATACATTGGGTAGGCTTACGAGTATGTTAGCTTCTGTTATATTTAAAAAAAATATTTCTTATTTTTCTTTTTGACGTGAAATGTCTTTAAAGTTACATCGAAACATATGTGATAAAAGTGGACCGTAACGAAATCATCTATATCGTCTTACCTTAGCAATTACAAAACTAATTAGTCTTAAAATAATAAATATGTTGTTACAATAACACACAGCACCATCTAGTTCCATGGTAAGCTACGAGAAATGTGTTATGGATACCAGATAGTTGATACACTACACATATATAACTTTAAATACATACATATTATAAATATAAACACCCATGACTGGAGTACAAACATTCGTGCTCATCACACAAATGAATGCCCACAGCGGGACTCGAACCCGCGATCACTGGCATAGCAATCACTACAAACTGAGCCAAACGTGTCGTCAAAAATAAATCTATAATATCTTAGAGACATATAACACCTCAGTCTCTCCCGTGACCATGATTGCTGTAAAGCAATCGAAACGTCGGGAACCAAAAATCAAAATAAATTCGCGAAAAAATCCTAAAAGATAGTTTTATTGAAAATATCAAGTATTCGCGTAAATTTAAGAAAGTATTAAATAAATCTTGTATCATTATGTAGCTTATATAGTTAGCTTGCTGTTGTGGTCTTCACTTTGCGTCAGGGTTGAGCGGGATCACTGGGATAGGGCGTTGCTCAGAATATCCGAAATCGCCGTTTTCTCTCCTTTCTATTGGCGTAACTCACTCACACGTAATAGCACTGTGATTTTATAATGTGTTTATAGAATTTATTCCAACTGATCGATTTAAATAAAAACAAAACATTAATTACTTAGTTAAAAATGACAATTAAATTCTAAGCAAAACTAGAAAATATTGCTAACTAAATTCAAAGTTTGTTACTCCATAGCATTGAAACGTCTGTATGAAATTTGTAAACAGATAGACTATCGCCTGGAGTAACACATCACATGCCTTTTGTTAGTAATAAAACTTCCCAAAATATGGTGCTTTATACGATACTACAATTGTAAAAGGGATTTAGGCGCATTCGAGCGAAGCAAACGTAAGTCGTTAGCTATCTGTAAAAACAAGTAAATAAAATTGTAGTGTCTGTTTGTAATGTTAAAATAACTTTTTACTGCATGCATATGAAATTATATACGGTACTTATTAAACACCATTTTAAAAAAAAATTGTCTGTCTGTCTGTCTGTTTGTTTGTTCCAGTTAATCTCCAAAATGACTGGACTGATTTTGATGGAACTTATACTGGCAGATAGCTGATGTTATAAGGATTATTGAGGCTGCTTTCATTTTAGAAAAGAATTAGGGTTTCGCTTGAAAAATTAAAACGTACCTAGGAACGCACCCGAGCGAAGCCAGGATAAGCCGCTAGTTAATAAAGAAGCAAAGAAAGTAGGGTTGTTGCGATGCATACCTGTCTCAAGGTGTGCGGTAATAACGCCGTGAGTACGTTTGATTACAGAATAATTAATACAAAACTTTATAAATGTATACGAAAAACGACCGCTTAAAGATTTTAAGGTAGCTGTAACGACGGTGCTTTAATATCAGGCAGATGCAATTTTATGTTGCGTTTAAACGAGCGAGTTACTGGAATTACACGTATAGTAATGTAATAATATTATTGCGACTTGGAAGATTTAGTATTTAGGTTATACGTACTATACATAATAGACTATATTATAGGTCCTAGGTTCGAAATCGGAATTGGTTTAAAAATATTATAATTTTTTGTCACGAAATTGTTTATTTTTTACGTTGTTATATCTAATTTTAAGCTATTGGTTGAAAATAATCTTTCAAAGGCATATTATGTCAAACCACCATATATTATTATATTTTCACCTAATTTACCCGACTTAATGGAACAAAATATAATTTTTATTTTCTACTTTTCAAATGCCCTAGTCTATTCTTCTTAAAAAATATAAAAGAATTTTCAATATTTCCATATATTGATAATGTTAGATTAAATAACAAGGGAGACCACAAACGAAGATGCACTTAAAAGTACACTCTGTAACACATCACGATAACATTCAAGTCAGTACGTCTAACAAAAAAATAATACGGCTCATTAATTTAATTTACATATACAATATGTTCAGTGTTTTTGCATTTTATTTGCAAATCCATGTAATTAATAAATACTAAGTATTTCCACTGACTTTCTCTACTTTTATTGATTATCTAATATATATATATATAGGTATAATATCTTAATTTTATATATTAGTTGATATTTTAAATGTTTGTTTGTTTCTATTTAACCTCTCAATGCTTATACTAATTTTAACACCTCCAGGTAAATTTCTAAGAAATTAATTAAATTATACGAAATCTATTGTTAACTGATACGCCGGCGTGTCCGCGATCGTTGAGGGATTAATGAAATTTTGTTCACATACGTATCCTATGTTATGGAAAATGTTATATACTATGTATATATTTCATTTGTGATATAATTTAATAGCTTACTTATGAACATATGTATGGTGCTAGTAAAGATAGAGTGGGCTACTGATAGTAATGATAAGGTATAGACATAATAAAACAAAAAAATAAATAAATAAAAACCACTTAAATAAAACCCTGCATCTAATATGAGTACAACTCTCGCTTAGTCACAATAGACATTTTCAAGCTTAAAATTAAAAGCTTCCAAAAACAAGCTTAACTGATTTCAAAACATTTTTATACATGTTTTAATTGATTGATTTGCTTGAAATTTATTTTACAAATGAAATTGAAGATTTTTTTTATTTTTATGATGGTATGTGAACACCACAGATATTTGTCCGAGCCTTTTTAAGAGCTTTAGTTATTTTATTTTTATTAAGTAATCTCGCGTTCAAATTTCAATTTCAGTTTTATTTCAGGTAGTTTTAAGGTTGAAAGTTTTGACAGTTCGATAGTTTCTCGCTACTTCTACGATTGCCTCGCAGTCTTAAATCTTTATATATATAATTCTTCTGTGAGTGTGTATGTCACTGAACTTCTCTCAAACGACTGGACCGATTTTGATGAAATTTTTTGTGTGTGTTCAAAGGGATCTTGGAATGGTTTAGATTCACAATTTGAATAATAGTTTTCATCAAAAAAAATATTAAAAAAAGTTTGAAATTTTCAAATTAAAGACGTGTAGACAGGACAACGTCTGTCGGGTCCGCTAGTAATATTATATAATCCATGTCACTCCTTGTTATGACAAGTCTCCTTGTTGAGGTCATATCAAAATGCTTCATACTAAATGAAAAAGAATTTCCAGGAAATAGACACACGTATAAATAAAAAAGCGAATATTAAAAACCAGAGAATAATAATAGAATAAAAATACATATAAAATCATCATGTATTTACATGAATATATCATTACCATATAGTATGTAGTGTAGTAGAATAAAAACTTTGAACTTCCTATTACTAAACAAGGCACAAGTTTCGCAGTGGCGCGTGGATACGTGACCGGCTTCATATAATTACTAATATCATCTTGAGGGTACTTTTGTTATAACTAGTGCTTCACCGCGGTTTTGTTTGTGTTAGCTTAGGTTATATATATGTATATATTTATTTAGTAGAATATAACAAATCTACGAATAATGCTGTTTTCTTTATATTTGTCTATATTAATGTTTATAGCTAAAGAGTTCGTTTGTTTAAACGCAATAATCTCTGGAACTAACCAACTGAGTCTAGACCAATTTGATTTAAAAAAAAATTGTTTATAATTATCTATCTACATAATAACATTTGGAATAGGAATAGCTAAACGGATTTTATTCTTACATATTTTTTTATAGTTATCTCCATATAGGCTATGTACGAACCACGTGATATTTATTTTTTATTTTTAGACTTTATGACATGAAGTTACAAACCAAAATATAAGCAAACTCATTGAGGTCAACGACTAAAACAGATATAAGCCTGTTTTTTACATAAACATTCCTATTGAAATTTGGATGTTTTTTAATTTCTATGGCTTCTCAAATCATTCTAGGGCGAATCATTCTAGCCCTAGAATGATTCGAGAAGCCATAGAAATTAAAAAACATCCAAATTTCAATAGGGAAGATGGCTGGGTACTACCATCGTCATGGGATCCTGTTATACACATTCCTATTAAGGACCTAGACTCACCTCACCCAGTGCTTAAAATTCGATCATAATCATTTTGTATAACGCTAAAGCTCGCCAATAGCTACTAAATAAAAAAAAGATAACCGGTTGACAAAAAAAAGGAAAAAATATCCTGAACTTTTTTGCCTTTGCTTACTACTATAGACTATTTATTGTTTTTTTATTACGTAAATAGTATTTAATTAAGCAATTAGTTACTATCTCTAGTATTCATACAATCAGCATTGGTCACGTGTCACGCGCTGTTGCAAGCTTACCTTATTTAGTAATAGGAAGCTTTAAGCTTCTTTCAATGTACTATAATTATTGCTAAGAATGCATGTAAAAGTGGATAGAACACACATATTTACCATATATCAATAAATGCTTAGTTAAAAATATTTATAGTGATAACAAACAAACAAATTCTGTCTCTTTATAATTATATATAAACATGTATACCTACATTTATCGACATAGCATTATATTTTAAGACTAAGAAATAATATAGACAGAGCGTCAGTCATAGAACTAAACATGAAGCCAAATAATAATGTTTTAAATACATATATAACACAAATTGGAATTTGTATACTTAATATACATAATATGGTAAATAAGTAAATGTTAATAAATATATTTTTTACGTCCCACTGCTGGACACGGGCCTCCTTTCATTACGAGGGGGATCAGTCCATAGTCCACCATGCTGGCTAAGTGCGGGTTGGCGGACTTCACATGGCTTTTGAAAACTTGCTAGGTTCTCTTAAATATGCAGGTTTCCTCACGATGTTTTCCTTCACCGTTAGGACAAGTCGCAATCATGTTGGAAATGATTCGCACATGAAAATGTCTGAGGTGCGAGACCCGGGATTTGAACTCGCTTCACTCGGTTTCCCAAGAGAGCGCGTTACCATTGGGCTACCTCTGCCTCTCAATAAAAATAGCCTATGGTTTATATTATAACAAACAAAAATATTAAGATAAGCTCATATTGTGCTATCTGTCTTTCAAGGGGAAGAGAACTAATGCTTAAAAAATACAAAAGAATATAGTATTACTAGCGACTCACCCTCGCGTCGCTCCGCTCGGGTTCGTCCCTACTTACGTTTTAACGTTTAGTATAGATTTCTCAGAGATGAGATATTTTCCTGCATTAAAAAGTATCCTACAAGTATATGTTGACCCGGATAATCAGCTATCATTATACCAAATTTCATCAAAATCCCTTCAGTGGTTTTTCCGTGATGCGATAACAGACAGACAGACAGACAAAAATTCTAAAAAATATAGTTTCTGCCTCTGTATCTATAATAATGTCTATTTCAATAAGATTTTCCAAAAAATATTTAATATACAGATTCGGCTTAGTTACAATTTTATTATATATATAGATATTTATTAGACATATTTTATTCTCAAACATTTAATATTATTTTAACTAACAAAAATATAACAGACCAATCTTTTTTACAATATTAATTATCCAATGTTAGTTATCTATGTATTCAAATGACGTTGTTAGTACACGTCGTAAACATTATAAGCGCATATTTATAAGGAATAATAAGTTTAAAAAAAAAAAAACCTAACCGTTTATAATATGCTGAATACTGTTCGATGTTAGTTGCAATTATTGAGCGAGATAATGTTAATTACCGATATATTGTAAAATATCTATCTCTACTTGCAATAATGAGATATTAATTTGGCATTCAAAGCCATTGCCATGTGCAATAATATTAGAGATAGAGAAAAAACATATTATTCTTTTATCAAATAAATTAATAATTGATTAATCTTTTTAGTATGTATGAAGTAACTATCTTTGCACTGAAGTTTCTAAAAAAATATAAAAATACTAGCGACTCACCCTGTCTTCACTCGGGTTCGTCTAACAACTAGTTTATTTATAAACCGATTGAAATAAAACAAAGACTAAATGTTAAGTGAAGCTTTATATGATACATTAGTGAAAAACGCACCCAAATCGGTTTAGCTGCTTCTGAGATTAGCACGCACAAACGCACAGACAAACAGCCAAAAATTTAAAACTCATTGTTTTAGGTTCTATTGCGTTAATAAAGACCAACAATAATAGTTTTTCTCAAATATCTTCAATGTACAGACAGCGATCATTACATTTTTATTATATATTATTGTTATATTATATACATACATATATACATAGTAATCATGATTTATTGTTGATTGTATTATAACGTGTTTTCCCATAGGAATGAGATAATTACCCGCTTTAAAAAAATTATATATTATACATACGTATATCTGTACACAAATTTTCTCTAAACTGTATAGAACCTACTAACCTTGGTCACTGAAAAACAAACAGATAATAATAGCTTCTTGTGTGAGATAAATTGAGAAAATACAAAATAAGTATGTATTGCTCAACTAAACTCTGTTGAAAGTCTCGACCACGGTCTGGAGGACCATTTAATTATGGTTACCGCCTGATAACATTTAATATCATCATTCTTTTAATCATCATAAAAAGAATATCACTATAAGTTTTAACTTTTTAAATTAAACTATCTTTACGGATAATTTCGCAGATTTATTTTGATTTTTGGTTCCCAATGTTTCTAACGCTTTACAGCGATCATGGTCACGGGAGAGACTAAGGTAATAGATGTCTCAAAGCCGTTATATACTTGTTATAAACAGTGCCTACCCTATTAAATAACTTAGTTAGTAAATATTTGAAGCTTTTTATTTGAATTAATTAAAACTATGTAAACTTAGACTACCTCATAAAAGTCCTCTAGCCTTCTCGATGTAATAAGAACGTTGCCTACAGCAGTTAGTCGTTGATAGGTTTGGGCTCTGAATTAATTAGATCAATTTCCTATATATACCTACTGGTGAGGCAGTGGTAACCCAGTGGTAACGCGCTCGCTTGGGAAACCTAGTGAAGCGGGTTCAAATCTCGGGTCTCGCGCCTCTGATATTTTCATGAGCAAATCATTTCCAACATGATTACCACTTGCCTTACGGTGAAGGTAAACATCGTGAGGAAACCTGCATGTCTGAGAGAACCTAGCAAGTTTTCAAAAGACATGTGAAGTCCGTCAACCCGCACTTGGCCAGCGTGGTGGACTATGGCCTGATCCCCTTAGTATTGAAGGGAGACCCATGCCTAGTATTGGGACGTTAATAAAAAGGGCTGAATGCACCTACAGGTGCAAATAATAATCGGTCTGTACTCATAACTTTAATAGATAAGCAAGTTTGTTGACTGCACAAGTCTTCAACGGTAATTGAATTTTTGAGAAATTAATTATATAACTACTATATAATTAAAAATGTCATATTGGAAGCAGGCGTGTCAGTTAGCTGTCGGTCTGTCGCATAAAATTAAAAAAAAAAATTAAATATCAGACGCTCTCATTACAACATTCCCTACACCTTATCCATTGTCACTTTTTACATCGATATTTCTCAACATTTCAATTACACTAAGAATATAATTGGTATTTTAATTATTTGTCACGCTTTTAAAGTTGTTAAAAGCTTGAAATACTACACTTCTAAAGCTCATGAGACATCTTCATGTATCTTGAAAAATTATGTATATTTTTTTTTATAACCAAATATAATATATATAATAATATAACTTCACTTTTAAAGGAGACACGCTATTGTTATGAATATATAATCCTTGTTATCGCAAATTATTTGACTTTTAAACCAATTTAACTAAATATATATAAAAACTGGCGACTTTCGCTCCGCTCAAGTTCGTCTATCGATGGTTTAACAATTAGTATATATATTTCTCCGAGATATTTTCTCGCAGTAAAATGTTTCCTAAGTGTTGACCCGTATAACCAGCTATGATTATACCAAATTTCATCAAAATCTATCCAGTGGTTTTCTCGTGATACGTTCCCAGACTGACCGACAAAAATTCTAAAAATTATAGGTTCGGCCTCGGTATCGATAATAAAGTCTATTTCAATAAGATTTTCCAAAAAATATTTAATGTACAGATTTAGCTTAGTTACAATTTTATTATATGTATAGATGAGGAAAACATCTTGATAAAAATTTCATGTGCCGTATTCATAGACGGAGCTGTGGGCAGATGTGTGTAAATGAATAATTCGCGTTTCACCACAGCTATGGGCGTCACGGTGCGCGCGTCCGTTAGCGCGATCAATGCAAGAATGCGCTTAATGATTTTGAACCTAATCTTTTAAAGTGCTATACGGCATTATTTTTAATTATGTTGTTTTATACTATATTTTCACGATTTCTCAGTAGATATGTGGGCGCCAATTTTATTTTCCATTGCGAGCTTATGGCTAGAAACTCTACATACAATGTAGTGTTTATATTTGAATAAAGTGCTGTTAGAGTAAGATAAACGATAAGATTTCTTTTGTAACATAAGGTTTATCTTACAATCTCTCTCTCTCTCTCTCTTTAAAACTGAATAAACTTCTAAATGTTAAAAATCTGCTATTCTGCTTAGAGGAAATTGTCTGTTTGTAATAAAAAAAAAGATTCCGACGAATTGAGAGCCTCCTCCTTTTTGAAAGTCGGTTAAAAAAGTCTTTATTTCATCAAAAATTGGTTATTTATATTGGGATGAAGCATACACCTTTATTATTAACAAAACTACCCAATACATAACCCTAAAAATGCTTATAAGGACCTAACAGTATGTATGTATGTACGAATATATTGTATCCAAATTAGTTTCATGCGCTTGTAGAATTTTCACTCGCTAACATGTTCGCAGTATTCATATTAACACTGACTCTATCTTAAGAAATAATCTATTGTATAGAATAAAATATTTTATACAATTGAAATATAAAACACTAATTCGTTATCATTCACATAAATACATACTTCAACGCGATGGCAGTTAGATATCTTTTATGTTCATATCACTTTATTTATCTTTTAATAAGTAAAGTATTATTTTATTATTATGTGTTTTTAATTATATATTTATAAATATATATATATATATATATATATATATATATATATATATATATATATATATATATATATATGTAATAAAATTCTGAATTATCTTATGAAATTATAGGCAAATAAGACTTTACAAATAGCCTAATAAAAATTGTAGAAAATAATTTTTTTATTGCAAAACTTATAACAAAATATGTTATCAAGTTTCATTTCAATAAGTAGAAATAGATCTTCAGTTATCTTGGCCCTAAATAAAATGGATGCTTAGGAGCAGGAAACTTATGATGAGATACAAAGCCATAGACATACGTAGCTTGCACGTACGTATCTAATCCGTACTAATATTATAAATGTGAAAGTGTGTTTGTTTGTTTGTTTGTTTGTTTGTTTATTTGTTTGTTTGTCCTTCTTTCACGTCAAAACGGAGTGATGGATTGGCGTGATTTTTTTTGTAGAGATAGTTGGAGGGCTGGAGAATGAAATAGACTTATCTTTACTGCGGGAGATGATATCTTATACACGGGAAAACACATTACAATACAACCCAAAAAATATGATTTATGATCAGAATTACTTAAAACTTGGTATTAATGCTCTTCAATACAATTAAATAAATACATGTTTTAGCATTTTTCGAAATTCATCCCATAAGGGGGTAAAATAGGGGATGAAAGTTTGTATGAAATTTACCTTTTTATTAGTTGTTTTTTATAGTTTTAGCGCGAGCCAAGCCCCGAGTTCTGCTAGTATAATATAAATATCTCGTGTCACGTGTTTGCGGTCGCACTAGTCCGAAACGACTCGACCGATTTTAATGTTTTTTTAGTATATTTGGTAGGTACAAGAATAGGTTGTAAAGTATTTTTCACTCTCCTACCCCCACCCGCCATTTTTAAGTAACTAAGGGCGAACCCGAGCGGAGCGAGGGTGAGTCGCTAGTATATACATAATACATACATATAATTCAAAAAGACCGTGATCATGAAGGTAATTTAGTTATATACATATTACGTAGAAAAAAATATACGTGTCGTATTGAGAACATCCTCCTTTTTTTTGTCGGTTAAAATATTTACTACTTTTTGCTTATGTTACAGTTAAACAGGTAACATTTTATTAATAAACGTTGCAGGAACTTTCATGAACATTAATATAACTGATAAACAATCTGTGCACGTATGAGTGAATCAGCATTGCTTTTTATTTACACATAACGTGGGGTTGTCAAAGTGGCAATAGAAATCACCTAATTTGCATAAAACACGATTTTTCTGTTGCGTGAATTTCTTTGGTAGTGTTGTTTTTTTCTCGAACTTCATAGAACTAAGGACGTTATATTAATTATTGTTAGCAATTATAGCTGTTATGCACTGTACATTATCTGTTTTTTTTAATACATATGATGTGTCAGCTTCCGTGGTACTGGTTTTCCACAAATGACGCGAAATATTTCATCTTTTTTTATTAGGATTTTTTTATGAAGCATATCGTGATACTGGCATAGTATTTATGTTTGCGTTTTATTCAAATATAATAAACATGTTTAAACAGGCATCTAATGCAATATTTATGATATTTGGTGTGACACTGACACTTGACATGGTCGTAGATTCGATTTCCGCTTAAGTTAATTAATAGTTTGACATAAAGTAAATAGCAATAAGTAAATATATATATATATTAATTTTTTGACATTAACAACTGTTACAGGATATCTGGGATCATTACTTTTGTTGCTTATTATATTATGCTATATTTAATTTAGATTTTTAATTCTTTTTTAAGCATCCCGTTTAGTATTGTACACTCAAATTCCCACTCAAAGTTGGTACTTATTAAACACAGATCTACCAACTTCCAAAAACAAATAATAATTTAACTAACTGTATTTGACCTTTTAATAAACAATTGCAACTGACATTGATAGATTATCTATAATCATCTTCGCACGGAACAAAACAAAGTTACTTATTACTGTACTCTACGTACTCTATCTAGATTATACACATGAATGCAATCTCGTATTATTTTTATCAATTTCTTACAAATGCTTTCTAATTTCTTCTAAAGGATTATTATTTTGTCTTCATCCAAAACAAACCTTATGTTATAGTGGTAGAGTTCGAATTCCATTAAACAGAAAAAACTAGAGTATAAAGAATAGAGCTACCATGCATTAATCATATGAAACTAAATTGTTAAACAAAAATTTCTTTACATAGAATTTTTTACTCTAAGCCTTTCTGTTAGAGTTAAAAATAGATTGTAAATACTGTCTTCTTAAGGTGAAGAATATATTCTAAGATTGACATTTAAATGGTTAAGTGGAAGTGAAAGGTGATATTTTTGATTAAAATTGGAAAATAATTGCGTCTCCCACGAGTTCACTGTTCGTAATCGGTTGGTTTTTTGTTTTATAAATATTTTGTTGCGATTGTGTGAACCAAACTTCTTGTTCTTATTCCAGGTATTTAGGTGATATTTTTTATATATTAAATTAAAAAAAATGCTTGTAATTTTCGTTGAAGTCGAAAATTGGTACCTATTATAGTATATTAGATAATTTTAAAGTGTAGGAATACGTACATTATGAAAACCGTTAAAGAAGTAACAGAATAAGATAAAATAGTAATGTAGGGTCTGTACAACTAAACTTTAAATCTCTATACTTCATCTCCCGTCTTTAGTGTCATGTAAAAATTATACGTACGTCTTAAATTTTTACTTTAAACTTTATTTCCTTAAACTTTATTTGTCTAAATCTACAAAATATACTTTAATTGTCTTTAAATTTTTAATAAACAAAAGTAATTTTTAAAATAATTTTTACTTTAGGCCTTTAACATTGAGGTAATAAACTTAAACTAATCTTAATTATAGTAAAATTAAACTTTCGTCCATTAGAGTTACATATTTAATTTTATTCCTATATATTTATTCCTAATAAATATACGAATTTTGTTGGCATATTCCTTTCAAATATGAAACCAATTTTAAAATTTTAACCCTTAATTTGGCAAGACATAAAAAGTTGCAGTAGGAAGATATCATTAATATATTATGTTCATAAGCATTCAAAACACACGGGAAAAATAAATTAAAAAATCTTGGCTGAAGGGTTTCCTGAAAAAACGATGTTAAGTATACTCAACAAAATTCGACGGTTAACGAATATGATCTTAATGTAACTGTTGAGTATACTTAACAAATCCAGCTTATTACACTTTTAAATGAAACAAAATAAAAATGATTAAAACAATTATTTATTGAAACAACACAGTAAGTATGGTTAATTATGGTGATAATTAAAGTGACAGTTCCTATCTTTCACGAAACATAGCCTAACGTTACATTTAATACAATAAACTGTAGTGAAACCTTTTTTGCAGTAAGCACATCGACCATATTCCTTACCATGCTCAGGGAAATGGTCGACATTATCATATTTGATATCATCTACAGGCCTGGGACGTTTTGGGTTTTTTATTTTTTCTTCAGGGATCAAATCTTTTATTGTAGTTGTATCTACATTTTTTCCTTTCTGAAGCAAAGCTCTATAAATTTCAAGACGAAATTCTTTTAAAGTTTTAACCTTTTTGATTCTTTTCCTTGTACTATCTCGCCTATACATCAACCAAGCATTGTTGACGCAGATGTCTAGTAACTGCGAAAATATGGAGAGATACCAGCGCCTACTTTTCATTTCTGTGCGGTATAGCGCTATGAGCATATCCGCCAAATCAACGCCGCCCATATGGGCATTGTAATGCTTTACAATGTTCGGATAGTCAACATCAATTTTCCGCTTATTAATTTTACAATACCGCTTGACTTTGGTTGTAGGATATGCATCAGCATAACTAGAGGCTAGAATAACACACTTGTTATCATTCCATTTCAAAAGCGATAGTTTTGTCTTATTGCACACAGTTTGGCTGAAAGATCCTCTTCCTAGAGATTTCAGATCCTTATCACTTTTTAGCTTGCTCGTAGCACTTCGCAGTCGATTTGTACGCATTGTACCTAGACTAAATATGCCATAAGTATTCCTGAGATGGTAAATCAGCTCCAATGAAGAAAAAAAGTTATCAAAGTAGACGATACATGGCTTCTTCTTTATAGTTTTACAAAGTCTCAAAACTGCTTTAGCTCCCCAACCTAAGCCTTCCTCTTCTTCTGTAAAACTGCATTCAACAAACATGTCGTTACCAGCATATAAAAAAAAGTCGTAAATGATCCCAGAAGCTCCAGCCCTAACAAAGTTTTTGAAACCCCATTTCCGTGGCTTACGAGGATTGTATTGCCGTTTCTTTCCCGCTTTGGTTCCTTTATAAGGAATTACCATCTCATCAATACTAAACCTTGTTTCTTCTTCAATTTTGAGGCAGTTTTGTCGAATCTTTTCAATAACTGGTCTTATTTTGAAGTATGGATCAGAGTTTGTTTTATTATTATCAACGAAGTGGAGATATCTCCGGATAAGCTGATAGCGTTTCAATGGCATAACATCTGCGACTAATGAAAAGCGTGTATTTATACTCCAATAATCTAAATAAGATGGCATAGAAACAATACCCATTATTACTTTTATAGCTAAGAAGCTTCGTAACTCGTCAACAGTCAAATTTATTGATCGGCCTGTCGTCTGCAGAGAATACATATTTGTAGAAAGGCAAATTTCGTCAAAAAGATCTTCAGAAAAGAAATCGGTGAAATAATTGAATGCATTCTTTCTATCGGGAAGGGGACTTTCAAACGTATCAGGATCTAATTCGGCACGATGTTGAAAACGGTCATAAGACCATTTGAACTTGAGTTCTATTTTCTTCTTAGGTACACGCCGGGGTTGCCTGGATCCAGTCAAGTTGGCTGTATTATGTCTCCGACGTTGTGCTCTTGTACTACGTGTTGACTGTGGCGTAGATGCCAAGTTTTGTGGTGATTGTTGTGGAGAATCACTTACCTGATTAAGAATGAATGATGTGGTCACCGACGGCAAATTTGACATAGGAGACAATGTTGGCAACGAACTAATGGATGGTAATATATCATAGCATGGGTGCTGCTGTTCTTTATCATTATTTTCTTCAGGATTAAAGTCAGCAAGTATTGAACCAGATACATTGAGATTTTGTGCATCATCGGAGGAATCCAGAATATTGAGCCCGGCTAGTGACGATGAAATCGAGGGAGCTTCAGACGATTCTGATTCGTGGCGTTCATAGTGACTAAACACCTCTGCTTCATTTTCAAAGCTTGATTCCCCGCTCACTTCGGAGGTGGCGTTTTCTTCGGGTACTAGGGCAAGAATATGTCTAGATCTTGAATTCTGAAAATAATATAGATATTTGCAGGCACCCAGGCAACGAACAAAATAAAAATAACGCGACATATACCTATAATATCAATAACGTGCAAGAACAGGTTAGTAGGTAATAGCGTGATAAGCGTGAAAATTAAGCATTTCTGTATTAATTTATGTACATTTAAATTAAGTTAAGATCGAAATTTACAGACTTCCATTTTTTTCAAAACCATGACGTATCCATATCGTTATGACATAATCCGATTTTAAATTGTTATACTTGTCATACTTTTGAGCCAAAGCGAAAATTGAATTTCATTTCCAAAAACCATCCCTTCAAAAAAGCGAATCAAGACGATATTTAATCATTTTTTCAATAAATCTCACCATGCAGATTTGTTGAGTATACTCTACATACACTGTTCACACTAGATTACTCACCATCGGATTTGGTTGAGTATACTCAACAATCATGTTTACTGACTCGTCGTATTGTCCTTTAGGTGACAAACGGATTGTAAATAATTTTATTGTATTGATTATACATTATATTAATAGAAATAAGTGATTTAAGTTTCAAAATTATGCCAAAAACCAACAAAAATAAATATTTACCTGTAAAGCTCGCAGAACACGTTGTCGCGTCGCCATTTTTGCTCGCTAATGACAAGTAAAATGTTGCCAACTGAGCAAAATATTTTTCCCTACTAAAGTAAATTAATATTGAAGTGTTCTTAGCTTACAAAACTCGGAACCACAGAAGAAAATTTGATGTCTATATTTTTTTATTTGTAACGTTGAGTATACTCAACGAAATCAAATTAAGGGTTAAAATAAACACAACAAAAAGTTCAAATATAACAAGAATTTAGTTAACTCAATTTACAAAGAAAACAAATTAAAAACTAAGAGAGCGAGTATCTCAGGATTATCTCTAGAAAATGTTTTTAATTTTTCTCGCTTCACTCAACCGCGTGCATTTCCATTAATTAATAAGCAATAATAACTGTAGATAAAAATAGCCGTAATGGCCTTAGAGCAGTGATTATGGTAAAAGTAGCGTAGGACAGTAATAATATGGAGTGTGCAATATAATTAAACTTATTTTGTATAGAAAGAAATGAAGTAATACGTGTTTAGTTGATAATGATAGAAAATCTTACAAATTACAAATGAAAATTGTGTTTTAAATGCAAATGAGCTCTCTACGAAATATTGTTCTTTTATTTTCCTGTTAGAATACGATGAGAAAAAAGTAAATATTTGCTTTCTTTATAGTAGAATGCCATTTACCTTCTATTTAGAGGACAAGAATAAAGTATAAGTGATCGGGCATCGAATCTGCGACCTCCGTACATTCATACTAATATTATAAATATAATTTGTGTGTTTTTTTTATTTATCCATCCTACACACAGCTATTAGGATATCATTATATCTTCCAATTTTTCGTAAAAAAATGGTTCTTCTCTTTGTCATCTCTTTAGTTACTAATGGTGATGATGAAGTACATATTAATAGTGTTTATTATGTTTTTAAATAGAACTGTCGAGTTTTTTCGCGAATTATTTAGATTTTTGGTTCGCAAATTTACCATAACTATGGTTGCTGTAAAGCATTCGACACGTCGAAAAGTTTTAAAATGTCAAATATTCGCGTTTTAAGAAAGTATTATGTTTATTATCTACTAATTTTCAAAATTAAATTTTTTTTTTTATATGAATATCCTTACAACAACAAACAATAATCTATATAAACATAAATAGACCTCGTATTCCTATTTTTTCAAGCAAATTGTATTGACATTTCCATTGAACATCACATTCTTAGAACTAATAGCTATTTACAAGTTTAGACCTCATACTATGAGATACAGTATAGTACAGTTTTTCTTATAATTACCCATCGAGTGGAACAGTGTGGCGAGTTAAAGTCCATTTTTCTCTTCACGCCAGAGTACAGTTTTGCCCAGATGTGGGAACCCCATTTTTAATTTTATTGTAAGAAACCCCTGAGTATTTTTATTATAATATTTTTTTAATACATTCCATTCTATTCGTTTAAAATAAGAGATTAACGTATAAAGATTTTTGCATTGAGACAACTATTAATATAGATTTTAAATATATATATATATATATATATATATATATATATATATATATATAAAAAATCAATTGTCGTCCGTTAGTCTCGCTGAAACTCCAAAACGGCTGGACTGATTTGAATAAAATTTTTTTGTATGGAGATGTGTCAGGGGTGGTTTAAGTACAAAAAAATAGCGAAAAGAAAAAAAAAACAACTGGAAAATCAAAAAGTTCAGAACTGTTTATTTTGTACCGTACCATACTAACCGTTAAAACGCACCTAGGGATAAACCCGAGCGAAGTGAGGGTGAGTCTTGCATAATATAAGATGCCTTTCTATATCTTATTTTTTATTTTAACAAGTTTTTATGTAATAATAAATTGGTCTTATCGATTTTTCGTGACATTGGCGAAGTAACTTTTGCTCGACTAGCACGTTTTGAAGCCATTAACAAGAGAATTGAATTGATTTGAATGATAAATGGCTTTGTTATTTTTTTACAATACTTACAGTTTTTGTTAAAACTGTTTAATGGGATATTAAATACTATGTTACGAGAATAATTTAAAATGTATGGTATATACATAATATGTATCTTTCTTTGTATAGTTTTTAATAATGTTAATAATCAGTTACTTTAATAAATGAATAAAGTATCTTAGCTTCAAAAAATACCGACAGACAAAAAAACGTGTTAAAAATTTTATTGTAATAATATTTTTTTTATATAAATACTATTATAACTTCAACTACTCAGTAATGATGAAGAAAGTACAAGTGGATAATTATAAACGTAAAAATATTGCGGTAACATCAAAGCGTACAATGAGCAGTAAAGGTTACGCCTAATTATGACAATTGAAATTAATTCCTATTACGTTAGCGAAAAGACGAAAATCGCTTAAACAATTTCGAATATTTTTCATGACATTTAAAAAAAAATACATCTGCTTACAATCAGGTATATTATAGAGGGTGGTCTTTTAATTACATTAGAAGATATTCGTACAAATGAATGAAGACGTTTCAAATTTTTAAAGCTCCGTTCTAACATTATAAAAGCTATTTATTTCAAACACTACTTTTAAAACTACACTTAAGTTTATTTATGTCGTTACATTTTTATGTTAAAAACATAACACAATAATTAGCGCTCAGCTCATAAGTAATGTCCAATGACCATATATAACTATACTGCGTTTTGCCCTCGCTTCGCTTGAGCGAGTCCGGTACCTAACGGTACTTAGTCTATATTATGGTACTTCAGGTCATACTAGTCTGTGTACTAAAATTAATCTAAATCTGTCCAGCCGTTTCCAGGTGAAGATGTAACAAATATGTACACATACATATTAAATTTATATCTACACTACTATTATAAAGAGAAAGATTTGCATTTTAGTATGTTTGTAGCGAGTAAACTCAAAAACTACTGGACCGATTTAAATGAAATTTAGTAAGAAGATAGTTTGCGACAATGGAAAAGACATAGGGTATTTTTTATACCGGAAATCATCTCTTAAGAGGGTGAAAATGGCGATGAAAGTTTGTATGGGGAATTAACCTAGGGGCGAACCGAGAGTGAGTCGCTAGTGTATGATATTTTTAGCTTGTAGATTCCACCTATACAGTCATAGCTTTTAACATAACTAAGCAAAAAAGTTCAATTGTATTAAGTAAACACTGCAGTGAGGTCTGCATAATTGACTAGAATATGCAATGAACTACTATATAATATTAGAATGTTTATTGCACAGTGACAGAGTGTTGGGTTCGATTTTCGATTTAATTTACGGTTCAGTATTATAGAAATTCAATGAGGCAAATATAAATATGATGAGCAAAATAGCTCAGTCAACTCTTAAACCAGTACATAATATTTGGTTTAAAATTCACTAATTTCTCAAAAGAATACAATTTAATTACTGAGAATCATTAGTTTTATGTAGGTAGCGTTATAAATATATATAAAAAAAAAACATTTTTAATCTTTATATATATAATTCTTCTGTGAGTGTGTATGTGACTGAACTTCTCTCAAACGACTGGACCGATTTTGATGAAATTTTTTGTGTGTGTTCAAGGGGATCTGGGAATGGTTTAGATTCACAATTTGAATAATAATTTTCATCAAAAAAATTATTAAAAAAAGTTTGAAATTTTCAAATTAAAGACGTGTAGACAGGACAACATCTGTCGGGTCCGCTAGTAATATATATAAAAAAAAAACATTTTGCGGGTAGTACAAACTATTTTACCGATTAGAACTCGGAATAATATTATTGGAAGTGGCTATATATAAGTTTATCTTACTGTTATATATCATGTTTTCAATTCAATTCAATTGAATTGTTATATTATATAAATAGTGAATAATTATTTACCATAAAGTTAAGCTTTTATTTTGACACAATATAATAGCATTAAATCCCTCAGTTAAAAATTCGTATTTTAAAAAACAAAAAAAGTTGTGGCACAATATAAAAAGACTATTAACCAAAGTAGGTTTTAAAAAGCGGACGGTTTAGTCTACAGTCTGCGGGGACCCTAACGTTTCTTGGTGAGGCCAACCATCAAATATAGGAGAGAAACGGCTTATTGTTAAGGGCAAGAAGGTCGTTGCAGTGCAGGATACGGTTCAAAACATACAGACCTTTTAAATAAAAGTATCCTTTAGGTTTTTTTGTGGCCTCATTTTTATTTTTTATACTAGATCATATACGATGTCTACCCACAAAATTATACAATTAATCAAAAATGAAAGAGAAATGGCACCGAACCACGTTTTCGGTTAGGCGTGCAAGAGTCGAGTGCAGAAATCTATATACATATACAAATAGGCAAAACAGTACAGTACATTTTGCTCTTATGTTTGTCAACCAACTTTTTTTGGTTTTTAGCTAGTGACGAGTTTTAGAGCTACCAATAAAACATTTTTGGAAACACTTATTTTTTTATTTAGATACATTCTATTTGTATATAGGTCGGTGGTGTAGTGGCTAGCATGTACGGCTGCACACCCGGAGGTTCTGGGTACGAGTCCTGGGTCGGGCCAAGTTTAGTTATTGAGTCTTCCTGTATAGTAAGTCTCAGTAAGAGCCCGGAGTTGGGAAGTTGGCGGTGTTTTACCCCCGTGCCTCGGAGAGCACGTAAAGCCGTCGGTCCTGCGCCTTAACTCTCACCGGTCGTGTCGAGTGGTCGTCCCACCGGTGTATGAGAGTGACAGGAATAGAGAGTGTCTGCGCGTACACTTGTGCACTATAATATCTCCTGCGCAGTTGGCTAGTCTCATTGAGATTGGCCGCCGTGGCCGGAATCGGCTAGGAGAACATCATCATCATCATTATCTATACGTTTTCCTGAAATGTTCAATAATGATTAGTTTTATTTATAATATCAAATCTTAAATAAGGTGGAATAGAGTGACAAACGGACGAACAGATGGGTCATAATTGGATTTATAATTGGAGGTTTTATAATTGGATTCCGACTCAACTCTCATATACGGAACTCTAAAAATTTTATATACCTAGTAATTATATTTATTATAATTAAAAAAATTACGATCTTCGCTCGCTTTGATCTATTTTTTGCCTTACATAGATGTAGCATGAAGCTATTTACATCATTGTTAGTTTCAATTGTATTGTGTAATTCTACCGCTGATTCATTGACATAAGGAAAAATGTTTTGAAATAATGCAGGCTGGTGGACAACGATGCATTTAACCTTAACTAGACAAGAATAAATATATTTTTTTATTTAATGAACTAGTTATAGGCCCCGATTTCGCTCATGTAATTATTTAATTAGAAAACTGATTGATTTTAGATTAACATATTATTTGTACCGCTAAGCTAAAATTTTCATATATATTTTTTCAGCCAATAAAAAAAAAATGTTTTTTTTTTGTTTACTCTGAATATTTAATTTATAAGCAAAAAGCCAAAATATATTAAAGTCTTTGAAGACCAAAAGAAACATTTACGTACGCTCAGCAAAGCGTGAACAAACAGAAGGTGACGGCTAGTAACATACATATATAATTATGAGAAGTAGGCTTAGCAGCATTTATGGCTACATGTCATGAGGTCTGGGATTCGAGCCCGGGTCGAGCCTTTCTCACACGAGATACTCAATAGCAGTTGAGGGTTGGGAAGTTGGCAGTGTTAAATAATAATTGTCAGTATATCGAAATATGAAAGTTCAAGGAATATAGAGTACACTTGTGTGCGTATATGCAAGATTAGACTATATCTTCCGCGCAGTTAATAAGTCTCAGGATAGGCTGAATTCGCAGCGAAGTTTTTAAGAACCATACTGTTATTAATCACATATAATTGTATATTTTTAATATAACCTTATACCATAAAAAAATTATATCAGAAATTTTTTGATAACGAATTGGAAAATTTGATAAATTATTTTTTTGTTATAATTAATAATTTTCATTAATAAAACGTCCCTTAACCCTTTTTTTAAGTACTAGGTCATCTCTATTAAGCCCTTAAGAATAAAAGCCCTACAAAATATAATATACATACGTAAGTTTTTCATAATTGATCCTTATTACACCGCATCAAACAAATGTTTTGGAATTTATTCCACGAAATATATATGGGTAGCGTCGGCAAAATTATCCTATTTCACGTTTAGGTAATTGCACCCATTATTTATGATTATTCATAAATACCGTACATTTCTTTTGGAACCACCGGTGTTATCGGCACTATTTATAAAGGCTTAAACAACTTGCAAATAAATGAGGCTACAGTTCAGTTTTATTTTTTAGTTATACTTATTGTGTTTAAGTGCTTGTTATTTAACGTACTTAATAACTTTTTACAATTCTTTATTTATTTGGTTAGCATACGTTCTATGATCATAAGTGATATATAATAGATATTAATATTTTCATAATAAGCGTTTTTTTTGCCTAAATGTGTTTAAAACTCATCCAATAACCCTTAATTTTAATGTTTAAATTAAATAAAATATGTATATTTTACAGCCGATTTAAGTAAAAATTTGAGTTATATTTTTTTGCCCACCGTACAACTGTACACCCGCACCGCAGGCAACGTTTAAATGACTTATCATTATGTAATTACTATCATTGTTATCGCACACACGCGTCATCACGCACACTGGCATATGGTGTGGATGTGGGAATAATCTAATGTCTCATTGAATCAAAATGATTTTAAGAGTTTTATCTATACTAATGTTATAAATGTGAAAGTGTGTTTGTTTGTTTGTTTGTTTGTCTGTTTGTTTGTTTGTCCTTCTTTCATGTTAAAACGGTGTGATGGATTGGCGTGATTTTTTGTGTGGAGATGGTCGGAGGACTGGAGAGTGACATAGGTTTTTACCACGGGAGATTCACATATCCGCGTTACAATACAAACCAAAAAAATATTTTTGATCATAATTACTTGAAACTTGTATTAAAGTTCTTCAACAAAATTTAATAAATACGTGTTTAAGCATTTTTCGAAATTTATCCCATAAGGCGTTAAAATAAGGGATGAAAGTTTGTATAAAATCTACCTTTTGAGAGTTTTTTTTTGTAGTTTTAGTGCAAGCAAAGCGGCGGATTTTGGTAGTTTTTGAATAAATAGCTCTTGCCTATGGCTTTGTATATCAATAAATACATATACCTATGTACATATATATAATTTGTATACACCGTATGTATGTTTAATTAGCTCAAGGCTTCTAACATAACATTTATTAGCCTCATACTAAAGCATACATGTCATCTGACAATAAAAAAGTTTTATTCAAATTAGTCCAGCCATTCTCAAGTGATGCGCGTTAACTAGAAAGATATCCTAACAGATAAACAGTTTCTACTGTCTCACCCTAATACAATGAAAATCTATAGCTCTTTGAAGATCTTTCATATTTTAAATTAAAAAGAAGTTTCAATAAACAAAAACATTTTTAATTAGTTTTTAATTAAACAGGTAGGTACATCGATTTCAAAAGTTACTATTTTACTAGCCCTATTATTATTTTTTCTAAAAATGTTTAGACGTCTTGTAACATGTCACACTCAAAAACATATATAATACGAAACAAGATATTTTTCTTTTTTTGAGATCGGTCAAAAATACAATTAAGATTCTTTTTAAATATAATACAATATAGATTATATTTGTATTAAATATATATGTACATATATATAATGAAATAAAAATTTAATACTTAATAAAAGAAAATTTACCGCCGGCAAAGTAGATGATTTTGTTTCATAATTAGATTTAACCATATTATGATTTTTACATGGGTCTTAGAATAATTATTTTTGTAAGAAAATAGCTAAATTACGTAATATTATGAACAGACGTATACTATTTAATGACCTTAAAATTACGGTGCTTTTAGTTAATATTATAGCTACTTTAAAAACTTTCCAAGCTTTTTAAGAGCTACATATTATACAAATATAGTGAACAATGAAATAGGTATATACAATTAATAAATCAATCGATTACGTGAACATCGATCTCTAAATCGATTTAACTATTATTTTATCGATTTACCAAATTAAACTGTCATAAAAATTCATAAAAACTTTTTAACAAAAAAATAAAAACCGACTTCAAACAAAAGCACTAAAAAGTAAAAAATAACTGATTGGTAGTTTTCATTTACTATACATACCTAATCAAATATTTTCGAAGTCGGTGTGCTTTGCTTTGTATGGGCTGGCACCGATTTCGAAAATATTTGATTAGGTATGTATTTAATAGGTAGGCTTTAATTACTTAGCCAAAGCACACCGACTTCGAAAATATTTGATTAGGTATGTATAGTAAATGAAAACTACCAATCAGTTATTTTTCACTTTTTAGTGCTTTTGTTTGAAGTCGGTTTTTATTTTTTTGTTAAAAAGTTTTTATTTTTCCCTTTTTAGTGTAGACAGTAGTAGCAAAGTAAGGATTCTAATGTGCTAGGCTTGTCAAATCAAACAAAATAAGCCCAAACTCAAAGTATCTACTTTTAGCCGTTGAAGAGTTCCACCTATCCACCTTCTGGCCTTGCCATCAGATCAGGTCAACAACACCGAACCACTGTACTATCAACGAAAATAGAAATACTTGCAAAGTTTCAAGTCAATATGACAATTAGAAGTGGGTTAAATTCATTATTAGTTGTTTTTCCACCCTTAGGGGTGGTATTTTTTTTGAAATTTAAATGGGACCAATCTGGAAGTATACCCTTTCAAACAAAACAAAAATTGTCCAAATCGGTTAATAAATGACGGAGTTCTGAGGTAACAAACATAAAAAAAAAAAAAAAAAACATACAGTCGAATTGAGAACCTCCTCCTTTTTGAAGTCGGTTGAAAATAAAATAATTTTAATCTGCGGTGTCATTAATTCAAATAATAATCAGTTCAGTAGAAAGAGTTTATTGTATAAAGGCGCCGCTTCGAGGAACTTTTAATCAACCAATGAAATGTTTTAATTTTTAACATTCATAAAGACGAAGTAATAAAATTACTAGTTTATTATTTACATACAAGTGATACACCCGTACTTCGCTCAAAGCCTAAATATACAGTGTGAGTCTTACTATATTTTTATAGCAATATTTAAGCTTTACATTAAAAAATTCTTTTGCTTGATAAAATACTAATAACTAAGGAAAAAAAGAAGAACGACACTTATGTAGAATCACTTTAAAAAGTTATCGTATTATGTTATTGATTTTAACCTCCATAGACCATAGGAAAGGTTGTCAGTGCGCGTATTAGACAGTAGTAGGTACCTGAGCTACCGAGCTTCGCTCGGAGTTTTTGGCCTGAAGTACATTTTTCTTTTTTTTTTAAAAACTAAAAACTTGAATAAATATAAAAAAAAAACAAAATGATCTTGCACCTTGGCCACTTAACCACGATTCTTATGCCCGAGCGTTCAAATTACCGACAATATTTTGCGTGGAATAATGCAAAAGAAAACTGCATGAAAACTCAAAAACGCGTTTCTCAGACATAAGACTAATCTAGATCGATTCATGGCCCCCGAAACCCCCCGGGACTAAATTCCATGAAAATCATTGGAGCCGTTTCCGAGATTCAGATTATGTATATATATACATAATACAAGAATTGCTCGTTTAAAGATATAAGATTTATACCATCCATATTGATAGATCTTGCTTGTAATTTTTCAGATTAAGAATTTCTTAAAACGCCTTTTTCATTTATGTTAAACCATCATAAAAATAAGCTCAGGTATTAGTAATTTTTTGGCTATCTAAGAAAATAATACTACTATATATATATATATATATATATATATATATATATATATTATCTAGAAATATGGTGAACTAGCGGTTATAGCGGTCCATACAATGTACTTAACTATGAAGTTTTATTTATCACTCGTTCGTCAAAGGAAGTTACGTTTTACTCGGAATACTAATAATTATTCGTTGGTTTCGCGTAGATGACACCTTGCGTGTAATTGGGTAAGTCCGGTTGCTTGAAACTCGCCTGTCACATGCTTTTAGATGTTGTTGGTAGATTTAATGAATGATTTTATTACGTTTTTGCTGACTGTAGCTATAGTGGAGTATGGGAATTGATGTAATCGGATGTTAGTAATTTATAAAATTGAAATATTTCACTGATTTTCTTCAGTATTTTGAAAAAAGTCATCTAAAGCTGCTATTTTGTTGGAAAGAACTTAATATAAATGTTCGATGTAACAATCTGCAAATCCTGCAGGCTTAGACGATCGTTGCTTTATATTAACGTCAGAGTGTGTAGAATTTCCTCTGCTGCAAACTCTATACTACCTATAAAAGTGGATTAGGCCTATTTCGGTTCCCAATAACTTATTTATCTGTGCTTTTATTTACTAGTCATAGATATTTGACATACGAATTACGTCATATTGCTGACTTTTATTAATTGTAATTACAATCCAATTTTAAACTACTTGCTATTCTAGTAGAGTTCTAGCTAATATATGAGAATAACATATAAAATCAAAGACTTTACTCATAACTCGTCTTTCTTCAATTAACGATAATATTTTTAGTTTTCTCTTAACGATATCGATAGTAGAAAGTCGTTATATGTAAAGGGTAATAAAGCTTGATTACATCGGTTGTCGTTACCTAAGAACTACTCGATTAAGTTATAATAATCAATCGACACCAAACCCACAACATTAATGTCTAAAACCTCACTTGTCCACTAAAACGCCTCATAAAACGCTCAAACGCGTTTGACGTACAGATGTTAAATGTTTAATGGTATGGAAAATACTTTGGTTTAGTAATCCTATATGGTCTGTAGCCCTATTTCACGGGACACTCATCATAATTACAATGAATTAAGAATCAAATTTCCCTAACACATGTCTGAGATAATTTTGAATTTAATAGCTTTTATGAAAAGGTATTAAGGATGATTATTGGGTGACATGTTTCGGATATTTGAGTAGCTTTAAGCCACTGACAAATATCGGCTTACGCTAAGTTTCGATGTCCAAAATGAATGGCTCCTGGTTTCGGGGAATACTCGTGTATCAATATTGACTGGGTTCGGGCAGAACGTTGACCGGAGATTGGTCAAATGCGAATGACTGAACCGAAAGCTTTTGATTAGATTTTAGGGATCATGTTTCAGAATTTCATGTGAAGACTCTCTTTCTTCAGGTAGGTTTTAGCCTTAGGGTAGGCAGCCTGTGTTTTATATTTTTTTTAAATATTATCTTTTAATATAGCAATTTGAAATTTATTGTAAACGTTGTGACAGTAAAACCTTATTTTTACATATGTACTTTATTTTCATTGTTTTCTGTTCATTGTAAGTACATAATATTTGAGATACATAAATATTCTTTAAAATTATTATTATTGTATAACACTTTTTAACCTGGTACCATACCTTACGATTGTAAGTAGACGATAAGTCGCAGTATAAGCTTACTTAAAGATAACTAAATACAAAGAGCATAAAATTTTAATTCATAATTTTGGACAATTTAAATATATATACATATAATAAAATTGTAACTAAGCCGAACCTTTTTGGAAAATCTTATTGAAATAAACATTATTATCGATACAGAGGCCGAATCCATAGTGTTTAGAATTTTTGTCTGTCTGTCGGTATGTTTATCTTTCTGTTACCGCATCACAGAAAAAACCACTGAAGGGATTTTGATAAAATTTAGTATGGCGATAGCTGGTTATAACGTATATAACGGGTCAACATATAGGATACTTTTTACAGCGGGAAAATATCTCATTTCTGAGAAAAAATGCAAAAACTGCAATGTAAGAGGATACTAATCTGTAAAACAAAAGAATTTGGTTTTTGATCATCTGAACGCGAGCGGAGCCGCAGGCAATGCTAGTTCCTTATAAATAATTGAATAATGACCAAATAAATTCTAATAATTAAGTTTGAATTGAGAAAACAATTATAAAATACACTCTCGCAATAAAGTCGACCGTCACCATATTGAATGCAATACCCCACTGCGCACAGCCCGGCGCGGTAATTGAGACATATATCAGCGCCTGCGTTCGCGATCTGACTACGGGTTTTAGGGTTCTATGCAAAAGGATCTAAGTGTAATAGAAACAAAATTTTTAAAGAGTAAATTCAATTTCTTTTTTTTTCGACATATAAATGGTACTAAATCGTCTAAGCGTGGAAAAAGTCGTGCGAAGAAGAACCAAAAGTAGGAGTATTTTTTTCAGGAATGACATGCATTGAATAAATTAAACTAACTCTCATAAGATTATATACCAACATCTTATTATTAGCTTAGTGCGAATAATATTTTCTTAGATTTACGCGAATATTTGATATTTTAAATAATTGATCTTTCGTTTTGATTTTTCATTTAGATCTTTGGTTCCCGACATTTTGAATGGTTTTTGCGAAGTTTTTTTTAAAATCATTTTATAAATTTGTGGGTAGGCACTGTCTGTTACAACTATATTAATATTAATTGTTTATTATTTTGTAGAAAATAAAATTTTTATAGATAATTTTAAGCAACAAATGGATTAGTTGAAATCTTAAAAATCTTAGATTTATATTTTTGCATTGGACCGCATTGAGTTAATACACACATCGTCTTCAAATTGAGATCTGCACAAAGGTTGTAAATAACGAGGTATTTATAAATAGATAATAAAGTACCTATGAAGATACACCTAATGATACTTTGTATGACGTAGTTTTATGGTTTTGGATGATAATGATTTTAGAGCTTACATCTGAAGTATTGAACAACTTTTTTAAATTGAAACGACTACAATATGCGTCCTTTTAAGGACTGCTGCTTTAAATTCAAAATATATATAATTTATATAACATTAAATTATTACAATTTTTACTGAACGTCTTGAGTCTACTACCAGTTCAGAAGAAGAAGCCTCAGACCTGAGAAGAACTGGCGAAAGGAACTCAGCGAGACTAATATTATTTTTAAAGTAAAGTAAAGTTTCTTTAAGTTAATATACGTCTATTAAATCCCATTAGAAATTTTATAATGATTATTAAAAATTGAAAATGGACTGCTATCTGAGTTAGCAAATATTTTATACTAAAGTGAAATTTTATCCCTTACCAAATTTGAGTCCTGACAGATACTCCCATAAATGTGCGCATGTATTCCAATAATCTCTAATTTCATAAGTGGAGAGAGATATGCAATATGCAGAACTAGGTTTATGTTCACTCTTAACCACGTATACAACACCATAAAGCTTAAAGCTGCAACTGAGAATATCTTTGACAAATATCCCTAAAAGCTCTTCTAGCCGTACCCTTCACTCGACCCAAAAAGTGTTCTGCACCAGTTCATACTAATATTATAAATGTGAAAGTTTGTGAGGATGGATGGATGGATGTTTGTCACTCTTTTACGCCAGAACAGTTGAACTGATCTAAATAAAACTTTGCACGGCGATAGATTATACTCTAGAATAGCATATAGGCTACTTTATATCCCGGAAAAATGTACGGTTCCTGTGGGATAGACTTGTTTTTGTTTAGAGACGAATCCGAAGCGAAGCGAGAGTGAGTCGCTAGTATTATATACTGGCGTATCTTACGTGTTTGTGATGTTACATACAGTTGCCGATGGCATTTCAACGACATTTTTCCATATAAACACGTTTGTAGCTTACAAGTGACGAGCGTACCAAACCATACAATTTATCAAATCTATTTAACGCCTTAATTAAATAATCACATGTAATTCTGTATAAGAACTCCTTTCATTAATGATTTAAGCTGTGCATTCTCTGTCTGTCTGTCTGTCTGTCTGTCTGTCTGTCTGTCAGTGTAGGAGTTTTTTTTAATTAGATGATGATTTGGACCTATTTACAAAATTATAGCTGATGTTGAGAAAACATTTGAGTACTGAAGAGTTCGTGCTCCGCACTTATATCTACAGGCTGGTGGCATTTTTGGCTTGATTGAAACCACGAAAGTGAAAGTCACGAATAACGTGTTGCTCCTAAGAAACTTGCAGCCCTTAAGCTACAGCGTGAAGCTCATGAGGTACTGCACTTAGAGCATTCACGTAAACAATCCGTTTAAAGCTTTACGAGCTTTACGTTAGCGTTACGCATCGAGAGCTTTTCTCATTTCAATTCTAAACATACAAATTGCTACACTGCGTGTCGCGGTTGCGTGTGCTCCACACATAACGCTCTAGACCACGTGTTTGGCTCACGCAAACCCTGTCAATGGATGGCGTGATAGCTTCTCTTTCGCGTGACGTTGGGCGTGGGCAAGGTCGCTGGGCCTTGTAAGACACCAGGTAAATCTTCTGGACAATAACCTATATCTAATTGTTTAAGTACGCGTCCGGCTCAAAGAGTAACAACAGGTATTGTGGGTTCAAAAGATGCGTGTAAATGTTATGATAGTTGCAAAACTACTGTAAACTCAGTGTTGTTATATAACTACTATTGAAGATGTACTGATGTTATAAATGTGAAAGTAAGTCTCGTAGTACGTCATAATTTTTTAAGCTTTAACCGCTAAGCAGATTTTGATAAAACTTCCCAAAGGCATAGACTACCTTTTATACTGATTACACTTTTAGAATATATTTAATATATTTTACTCGCACTTTATGTTGGAGGTAATTGGTGCATTTACTAAAGAGTTGTCTCGGCTTCTTTGAGGAAAGCAAAGATGCAGACTCTTTATTTTCACGAATCATACTAATTATAATAATAATAATTATTATTAATATATTATATTAATAAAACATAAAATTTTGTTGTGCTATTTTTCATTTTATCAAATTCATCGACAACTAAGATTGATTGATATCTTACTCGTATAAGAGACATGGTTTCAGACTTTTATTAACATTGGTTTTGGTATCGTGACCACGCTAGCAAAATAACACATAACTAATAACTCTTTTTTTCCAAAAGCCTGCATATGCATTTGACGACACGCTTGGCTCAGTTTGTAGTGATCCTACTTGCTGCGCCAGTGGTCGCGGGTTCGATTCCCGCTGGAGGCATTCATTTGTGTGATGAGCACGAATGTTTGTACTCCAGTCATGGGTGTTTATATTTATAATATGTATGTATTTAAAGTTATATATGTATAATGTATCAACTATGTGGTATCCATAACACAAGCCTCATAGCTTACCATGGAACTAGATGGTGTTGTGTGTTAATGTCCTGACATATTTATTTATTTATTTTATTTATATATCCTTAACCTTCTATCCAAACACTTAAAATACATTTTACAAACCTTTAAATTCATAACCAACAGTCATTATACTTTCTAGATTTGTAATTTACATTTAATGTTGTAAAAATAAACATATCAAATATTATTTTACATGCCGACGAGTAATTAGAAATTAATGTATGAATAAGCCACATGATAAAAAAATCTGTATCCAACATGACGAGAATCAATCTTAAAAAATACTAGCGGCTCACTCTCGCTTCTCTCGGATTCGTTCCTAGTGAAAAACAAAAACAAGTCTATCCCACGGGAACCGTAATTTTTTCCGGGATAAAACGTAACCAATGTTCCATTCCAGACTATAACCTATAGCTGTGCCAAATTTAATTCAGATCCGTTCAGCTGTTCTGGCGTGATCGAGTAACAAACATCCATCCATCCAAATTTTCGCATTTATATACTCGTAGTAAGTAAAATAATCTTTTGATTTACATAGTATTACAACACCCACGTGTGCGATAACATTTGTTTAAATTAGTTAAGTAAAGAAAAGACGATCCGAGATTAGTATAATGTTACCTAATACATAATCCAACCCAAAGAGGGTGTAAGTAGATAACAGTGTAATTTACACACTTAATGATATGTGTGAGACACAAAATTCCACAACTCAACGTGATCTAAATTTTTCTTCTTGCTATACTTTGTTACAAAACAACCCCTTAATACTTTCTCAGATTTACACGAAAATTTTAAATAAAACTATCTTTTCGGATTTTTTCGCGGATTTATTTTGATTTTTGGTTCCCGACGGTTCGAATGCTATACAGCAATCATGGTCACGGGAGAGACTGAGGTGTTAGATGTCTCAAAGGCTAAATTTGTACCCCCTTTTAAGAAAACTACGCGGCAAAGGTATGTGAATACAGTTAAAGTTTATATAGAGAAGTGCGGAAAGCTAAAATTTTTATATAAAATGCATTAGAAATATGTACATTAAACATAATAAAATAAACACATACACACACTACCGTGTACATGACATGTAAACACACACAAATAAATTATATATAGATAGGTAAATTTTATTCTATTGATATATGTTTCCCTCAGATTTTCAATAATGATTATGGTCGATTTTTTACTAGCGAACACTAGCTATTATTAAATTATCTTCTTCATACAACTCTAGGGAGAGAGTCTTCTAGAAGTACATCTAGAAGTTCTATCATAAAAAATATACTATAAATGATTCTCCTTATTATTTTATTTCATAATGAATAGGAAGTTAGAAAAAAATTTGCAGTTTTTTTTTACAATAAATTTAAATACAATGATTTTGGCACGGTAATGTATATGTAATATTACCGTGATTTTGGTTTTGCTTCTTGACATTCGTATAAAGACTTTTCTTTCTTTTTAACTGTATAATATACGCTACAATTAATGTAGCCAATATATAATTATTTAAAATCACTAAATATGAATTGAATCAGACTAAAAACCACTAAATTGCTTCTAAGGTACAAAAATTTTGATTAAAATAAAAAACATATAATTATAATATATATAACATTATTGAGAATTTTGACCTTCAAAAGTCGAAAATTTATAATGACCAAGCTTAGAGTAACGGGTAATAGTAGCCTGTTCGATTTCTGAGCAGCATTTGCATATTTCATTGTTAGTTTCGAACAGTAATTTTTGGCTTTATGCTGCCTTAAGTTCTGGTAATCAGAGGTTAGAAGAATTCAGTGATTATCGGCACTTTCTAATAAAAACCTGCTCGAAATTCTAAGTATGGATTTTGATATACGAGTATTCATACGTTGATGCAAGACTATTGACCTTTTTCGCGTTGCTCATTTGATTACTTGAGGTTAATATTTTCTAAATCTCTATATAGTTAATATGTTATTAGTTAATTAGCGTAGTATATATATATATATATATATATATATATATATATATATATTATAAATGGTAAAATACATATATCATATCATATAAATGTGTCAATAATGCCTATTTAATTAGCAATTCCAAACCAATTCAATGGCAAAAAAAACTAACTTTAATAGTAATTTCTAATCAGAGAATTTATAAGAAAATGATTTATCCTCATTTTAAAACTAGAACATTACGAACTTCTAAATTTCTATGTTTATAGACAACACTACCAATGTAAATATTCATTAATTTATTTGTATAAACTCTACAAATATTGAGCTATATTACACGTGAAACGCTGTCTGCTGGAGTGAACGCCCTTTACTTGAGAATTACAACCAATCTTAAATAAAACTATCTTTTCGGATTTTTTTGCGGATTTATTTTGATTCAGAGACTGTACCCCGTGACCATGATTGTTGTTAAGCATTCGAAACGTCGGGAACCACAAATCATGATAAATCCGCCAACACGTACTGAAAGAGAGTTTCATTTAAAACGTCAAATATTCGCGTAAATATATGAAAGTGTTACAATCAATCTAATAATAACAAAAAATAACTACATAATCTTCCAAAGACTCGTCAATATTTTATCTTGAAATACAACTACCAACAAAAACAACTATATAATTACGAGCTCTACAAACATAAGCTAAATGACACGTATAAAGCTGTCTGCTGGGGTGAACACCCTAGCTATCTGCCCATCTCGGGAGTCGAACCTGTCAGCTGATATCAACGTACCGTGACGTTCGTGCGCGTTGCACATTTGGTTCTAGTTACTACACTCGCTAGAATCAATAAAATCTGAAAACGTTGGCGATTGTGGGCTTTAAAGCTAATAATGTGTTGAGATTTTGTTGTTTTATTTGTTATCTATGATTTATGATTCGTTGTCATTATGATTATTTTGTAGATAATTTACTAAAATCTAAACAGATTAAAAAATATTATTATATAATATATAATTTTTAAAAAAACATTATTTTTAAAACCGGTTATCTATACTAATATTATACAGAGGCAGAGTTTGTTTGTGTTCAATCTCGGGAACTACTAATCCGATTTGAAAAATTCTTTTTGCATTAGATAGCCTGTTGTTTATTGAGGAAGGCTATATTATATATAGTCTATCTATTCCATACTAACCGTTAAAACGTACCAACGGACGAATACAAGCAAAGCGAGGGTGAGTCGCTAGTTGCAGTATAAAAGTTTTAACAATTCGTCATCGGCTTACATTGTATTCATATTTTTATTCGAAACATTGTTGTTGCTTCTTTTATGAAAGTAAACAATTTCCAACTCTACCACTAATCTATATACTTATTATATAAGAGTACATGCTTTGTTATTGTTGTACAATTAGTTTCTTTGTCAAATAAATATTTTTAATATTATGTATCTACATAATTCATACATAACTGGCTCTACATTATATATGAGTATTTTAGCAAAGTGTAAATAGAGACTTTATTAACTTCTTCGTCTTTGAGTTTTCTTTAATTTTTTTATATATTTTATTTATAAGGCTACCGTACACACTATATTCCATAACATTTAATATGATTTTTATGTTTATAGTTGTTGTACACTAAAAATATAAAGATTTTAAGGGTGTTTTCTTAAACAATAAACTACTATATAACTAAAATCCATATTTTATTGCTTATACAAACCATAAAGAAGGCGCCGGTTATTTTAAAAGGTATATTTCGTATCAATTCAAGAACGACGAAGAAAAATCGAAACTATCTCAAAGTGAAACAGATAGAGTTTCTGTTTGCGTTAGAAAAGGATCGGGTGCCACGCCCCTTTCTTCTAAGCGACTCTAGGGTAAATTCTTTTAGGGATTTATATCTATAGTTATATTATAGTAGGGGAGTATTTGGACTATTGCTGTAAGCGATAGTGAGTCTTAATATTGAGATTATTTAAAGGTTTTGGGTGATTTTTGCTTGTGCTCATTTTTCAGTATCAATTTGTGAATTCAGTCAGTCCAATCAGTGTCTGTTGGCTGACTATTGTTGAAAAATGGATAAGAATTTGTCAAAGTTGCTTTGAAGAGAAAGAAATGAAAATGGAGTACGAAATATTTCGAATTTGTTAGTATATACATAATGTTACAAAGTGTTGTATTGTACCTGAATTGATTAACGTTATATTAATTTTTAGTAACTACTTAGGTGACCGAGCTTTTTTCCGATCGAGCTTTCGGAAAAGTATAAAAAATACATTTTTCAGAAAAGACAAGATTATCCTTTATTTTACCTTTAAAAATCTATCCAGGGGTTTTCTCGTGATGCTTTCCCAGACAGACACACATACATAAATTCTTAAAACTATAAATTCTGCGTCTGTTTCTGTTTCAATAAGATTTTCCAAAAAATATTTAATATACAGATTCGACTCAGTTAGAATTTTACTTTATGTATAGATAATGGGATCATACAATCGATATTGCCGAACTTTTCATGGTCATAAGAGTATATTTATGCCCATGACTATGAGACATATACCAAGTATTTTCAAAGACAAAGAAATAGTTGTTAGTTCCTCCTCACAATGTAAATGGACACTGAAGGGTTGTTGCGTGAGTAATTATCTATCATCACGTGACCGGGGAAAGGGCAAGGAAAAATTCCTAACACAATTACATTTTGAAATTGCTTTTCTATTTGGATTTTGGTGAATATTGTAGTAAAGAAGGAGCAAGTTTGATTTTATATATATATATAATAACCTACCTCAAGTTTTTATGTACGTATTACTTATTATGATAACTGCTTCGATGGTCTAGTGGCTACCATGTATAACCGTAGGTCCGGCGGTCTTGGGTTCGAATCGCGGGTCGAGCCAAGTTTAGTTATTAAGTATTTCTATAAAAAAATTTTAGGAATAGTCCGGAATTGGAAATTATTATAATATATTTATGAAGCATTAATTTTTCATGTCAATATGAATAACAATAACGAATTTATAGTGAATCAGAGATTCTACATACAAAATAACAAATTTTACCTCTTTATAACATAAGTAAGTATAGATAAACCACAGATTATTGACTGAGAGAAATTTTTTTCTACGTGCACTTAAAAATTTTACCGTGTTTCAAATGAACGTGTGTAGTAAAATTACTCTGTGACTCATACAAATAAGTACTACGTACCATCAGTGATCGACGTCAGACGCCAGGCCCCCATTAAACCTACTTGCCACCCTATAAGAAATTTGGCTTGAAATAAAATTTCTTTTAAATGGACGATAATTCATTTGTCTAAAATTTAGTTACATTGACAACATCAACTAGGTACTAGGTAGATAATACCGACTTCGATTCTGGATGAGGCAAAGAAAAATATAGAGCTACTATTATAATTGCGAAAGTTTGTACCTACGTGTGTCTGTACTCTGTACACATCGTTGGATTTGTGCTTATTTGTCCAAACCACCAATACTCGTTGTAGGTACTTTACAATAGAGAGTTTTTTTTCTCTATTTTAAAAACAAAGCTTTATTTCTACGATTTATATACTCGTATATATACATAGATAAAATACATCTTTATTATCTATCTTTCTTATCTTTATTATCTCTATTAGACTTGACAATTAAGAAATATAATCCTGCATTTAAAACTATTTCGGTAAACTGTTTTTTTGAACAAATAAGAACTGAGACGACGACATTTTTGTTACTGCTTCTAACTAAAACTGAAAGATAGAATATTAACTGGAGTAATAAGTAATACGAGTATATCATCGTTCGGCACCTTGGATCACATGGCAACGAAACAGTAAGTTGCTAGTAGGCTTTATACTATGTAACTCATTTCTTGCCTTGGCCAGGTCTATATTATAGATCATATAGCGTAAGCTTCTTATACCATTTTTAAAGAAAATCACTTAACTTACCAAGTAACTAATAAGGATCTACTGACGTTGTATTTTCATTTTAACATAATGTACGACATTTCTATATACATATATACATGTGTATCTATTTATACAAATCTTTACCTCATGGTAGATGAATAACGACCATCACCTTAAAATGAAAAGCTTTGAATAAAGAAACCCATTGATTTGCTTCACACAAGCCTCGTAGCTTACCATGGAACTAGATGGTGCTGTGTGTTAATGTCCCAGCATATTTATTATTTATCAAGAATCTCAATGACCTTACCTGTTCTTATCCTAATAAATCAATATGAGTAGAAACTATGAACGTTTGTTATAGAAAGATAAATCTATAGGATTTCTTTAATTTTCCCTAGGTTTTGTTCATAAGTATTTCTTAATTAGTCGATTTATTGTTGGTGTCAAGTTTGTTCACGGCTCTAACAATAGGGTGGGAGAGTGTGACAATGAATGCTATCGATGTGAAAACGTTTAAGTACAAAAACATATCCGATCCATATTATATCCAGACTCTATATTGAATCTACTTACCGTATATTTTTTACTCAAGTTTTGCTTAACAGCAGTATATAGGGAGTTATCGTAAATATATTTTTACTATTGCACTAAATATAACTTTTTTTCATTGCGTAAGCACACAAATACAAAAATTTTTGCCATCACAAAATTCTTAGTAATTTCTTATTACATACTAGTGGCATACTCTTGCTTCACTCGGGTGCGTCCATAGATACGTTTTAAATAGATATGAACAGTAATTACGATTGTACCTTAGAAGAAAGACTTATGCTATTGCAGATTTTTCTGTAGCCCTTATTAAGATCTACAATTTTCTAATACATTGTTTTGATATATATATAGGTAGGTATAACCTTAAGAAGGTTTAGCCAGCGTAAGACATGTAAATTTCTAAACACAACTCCATAGAACCAGTTATTATGTTTTCCCGTGGGAATGAAAGATTTTTCTGTAGTAAACGGCATCCTAAATGTTGACCCGAGTAATAAGTTATCAATACACAACATTAAATTAAAATCGGTTCAGTACTTTTTGCGTGAAACGCGCACATCGATTTCGCTAAGTTACTGTTTTATTATACATATGTACAGATAAGTGAGTATATTCGTATATTTCATAGTCAGATAGAATTATGTAACTCATTAGATTTTAATTTTGATTCTAATAAGGTTCATTAGAACTTGAATAAAGCTTTGAAAACTTAAAAGCATAAAAAATCTTTTTTGTTCAAGTTTCAACGTAATCGATCGCCCTCGAACCATCGAGCTCAAGGCTACGATAACTCTTTGCTACATTTTAATCTATAGTTAAATCCGTAGATTGAAGATTTAAGTTTAAGTATCCAAATGAAATAATTATAATATAACTTAAGATTATTATTATTAAAAAGTATATTATATATATTAGAGTTATGATTAATCAAAACAATTTAAAACCAATTAAATTAATCAAAATTTTATATAATAAACCAAACAGCTCACAAAATACAGTTGAAATAATCATATTTATGGCTTAAAAGAGTAGCTTAAAAGAAATTTAAACATAAATAACAAATAACTAACAATAATTACTATTTGAACAAAAAACTGGTATTTCTGTTTGGAATTCTTTAATTATCCAAATAAACGTTGGCTTGGAAAGTATTTCAGTCTAAGTAATTATAATATCTTGCCATCACTGAATTGTGACTAATCGTAGTAATATCATGATAACAAATCATTTGTACTCGCTCATTTAGCAAACTAAAGGCAGTGGTAGCTCAGTGGTAACGCGCTCGCTTATGAAACCGAGTGATGCGGGTTCAAATCTCAGGTCTCGCTCTGATATTTTCATCTGCGAATCATCTCCAACACGATTACCACTTGTCTTACGGTGAAGGAAAACATCGTGAGGAAACCTGCATGTCTGAGAAACACCTAGCAATCCCCCTTGTATTGAAGGGAGGCCCGTGTCCAGACGTGGGACGTAAAAAAAGGGCTGAATACATACATACACACATTTAGCAAAATCATTCAAACCGTCCAATCTCTATAATATAAATATCAATAAAGACCCGTTAGTAGTTAAATATAAGTTTTTTTCATATTAATTAAGTAGTATACAAATTATGCAAATTTGTACGCGAATCTACAATGTTTTATTGCATTTAATCGGATCGAGATTGTTTTAAAGATAATGTTAGTGTGCAAGTTGGGAGACGTGGCGGAATGGCTTTGTTTTTTTTTTTTAAATTGAAACTTCTTTAGAATCGTTGTGATTTGAAACTCGATGAAACGGAAATGCGACACTAAAACGAGACAAATACATAAATATATAGAGCATTAAGCCAGCGAGAGAATGAGATAATATATTGCCATGGTAACCGTTGATATTGTCTGACAAATATATAATATTATATTCTTAAGAAAAAAAAATGAAATGACAAATAATTTTTAAACTTGATAAAAATATTATAAAAAAATAAACCTTACAATTATCCTACTCCTGGTACTCTATATTTGTCTTATTCTGAAGTTTCACTTCTACTCATGTGTGAATCGCACACATACTATATAGTACATTGGTTAAGACATTGTTAAGACATTAACACACAACATCATCTAGTTCCACGCTAAGCTACGAGGCTTGTGTTATGGATACCAGATAGTTGATACACTACACATGTAAAAGTTGAAATACATACATATTATAAATATGAACACACGTAACTAGAGTATAATCATTCGTGCTCATCACACAAATGAATGCCCCCAGCGGGACTCGAACTCGTGACCGCTGGCACAGAAAGTATGATCACTACAAAGTGAGACAAACGTGTTGTCAATAAAAAAGAAGACCAAAGACAACTAAGTAACTTTTCTAGTTTGACACAAAAATAGATCTATCGAGAAATATCTACTATAATATAATATTCACGTTATACAGAATTGACAGGTCTAACTAATAGCTTACATTTTATGCCAAACTGCAAATGGCTGTTAAAATCTACAGCCGATTATTACTTTACCACGGGGGTGTTTTATAGCGTCTGGCCAGTATACTGTGTTGTTAGTTTGTAATCCAGGTCGGTTTCATTGTTAACTTAAATTAAATATTAAAAATTATCTAAAGAAATCGTTTATTAATATTATTTTGATTTATTTTAAAAAGCTTTTAACATTTTATTCTTTGTATAATTCTTCATACTCTTATATCTTGTTATGTCACACGGTGAAGGAAAATATCGTGTGGAAAACTGCATGTTTGTGAGAACTTAACAAGTTTTCGAAAGACATGTGAAGTCCGCCAACCCGCACTTGGCCAGCGTGGTGGACTATGGCCTGTTACCTCTCGTATTGAAGTGAGACCCGTATAACTGCAATCGTTGATTTGAAGTAATAAGTTTGATTCCCTGCAAAACTTAGAACAAATATTTATTTATGTTAAAAAAATACATTTTACAAAACCTGGCTCTACCTACTGAATTTTATATACAATTAATCTTAGACCTAATAGCTATTCTACGACGTCTTGGCCTTCAAAAGAATTAGCTATTGATTCTCGATAACAACTTTGTTTTAATTCTTGAATGTTTTTTTGCTTTAAACAAAGGTATTACCTCTGCTTATTGTACATCGAGCAACTGTGTCAGTAATTAAAATGATTAGAGGATGCTGTGGAGTGTGAGTTCTAGCGATTTTATTACAAGCGAACTCAAGTAACAATATCCGCTCAATAACTAACCGATTCGGAAAGAACATGCCTCGGTTCTAAAATAATTAATAATTTTATTTAACATTGGAAACATCTGAAGGCAATCACACTATCATTATTAGCGTGCTATTTATAAAGTACTAACATTGCTTACGGGTCCGCCCGCGTTCAGATGACCAAAAACCAAATTCTTATGTTTTACATATTAGTATACTCTTACATTGCAGTTTTTGTATTTTTTCTCAGAAATAAGATATTTTCCCGCGGTAAAAAGTTTTCTATATGTTGACCCGGATAACCAGCTATCATCATAACAAATTTCATCAAAATCCCTATAGTGGTTTTTCCGTGATGCAGTAACAGACAGACAGACGGACAGACAAAAATTCTAAAAACTATAGATTTGGCCTCTGTATCGATAATAATGTCTATTTCAATAAGATTTTCCAAAAAATATTTAATGTATATATTCGGCTTAGTTACAATTTTATTATAAGTGTAGATGAAGATTTCGCACTAAAATTATAATAGATAATGAAACCTACTAAAACACAAGTTCGTAGAGGAAAATCGGAAATCATTTTGCTCCGTAATTGATTTTTAAGCCAGTATAAAAGTAATTTTTACACCGTTAAAATAAAGAAGAGTGTTACTAAAGGTTTTTAATTGGCACTTTATACCAAGAATATGATATAATATTCATTTAGCACCTTCTTTCATTTAGTCAGAAGATTTTTTTATATACACTCTCCTTACCTGGATGTCTTCGTCAAAACAGACCAACAAATCAAACCCAAAAAAAAAACTTAGAAGCCATTTCCATTAATTTGGGCGACAAAAAATATTTTTGTAAGTTCATCATCTCCGAGACTTCATCAAATTCGATTCTAATTCAAAATTCTAAATATTTCATTCAGCATTAAATTATAACAATCTTTATTGAACATTATAAGTACAGAAGGAAAAAAACCAGTCTTGAGAAGAACTGGCGAAAGAAACTTAACAGGACTAAAATTAATTTTTCCGCTCACACTGCAACTCCACAACGTATAGCGATTACAAATTATGTAAATTATAAACGTTGAGTCGACTAAGAGGTTGTTGAAGCGATGTTATGAAAAACTATACTCTACGGTCCGTCTGGTGTTTATTAAAATAATTGATCCTACCGCCTTATCTTTTGTTACTGCAGAGAAATGCATTCGCGAATTACTTCGAAACGCTTATATTTTCAAGTTAAAATATTTTACATCTTCATTTTATAGGTCTTAGCATTGCTATATATTATAATATATAAATAAATGTGCCTTTTTTATTATGTAAAGTTATACGTATTTACGAGTAGCTCTTGCATAAATATATTCAATATTCATAGATATTATGAATAATACTATCTTTTCGGATTATTTCGCGGATTTATTTAGATTTTTGGTTCCCGACGTTTCGAATGCTTTACAACATCCATGGTCACGGGAGAGACTGAGGTGTTAGATGTCTCGAAGGTATACTCGTAGTTGTTACAGACAGTCTACCCACAAATAACAAAATGATAGATCCGAAAAGATAGTTATATTTAAAATGTCAAATATTAGCGTAAATCTAAGAAAGTATTAGATATTATGAACTTAACCTAATATTATTAATTGTTTTAATTACATTACATTACAGAGGTAAAATATATCATTGTTCCTAATATTATACATATTAATGTATGTCTTTAAAGTTATATATGTGTAATGTATCAACTATCCGCTATCCATAACACAAGCCTCGTAGCTTACCATGGAACTAGATGGTGCTGTGTGTTAATGTCCCAACATATTTATATGTATATATAATATTTAATCATCGCACCGCAGACACGACTTGTATAGTAATAACTAAGTGTACATTTGTTTTGTATATAATTAAGTATTTTTGAAACAATGTTACTATAAATATTAAGTGTCAAACTTTTATATTTCTATAATAAAATTGCAATAAATAAAAAAGTCACATACTGGACAATATTTGCAAACATAAATACGTTTTTGCATTATAAAAAAAAAAATATCTTTTATAAAAAATAAAAAATAATTTTGTGTTCTGATTAGGTTCGAGTATATGATTATATCGTTATATACATATACTAGCGACTCACCCTCGCTTCGCTCAGGTTTGTCCCTAGCTTGGTTCCCTATACAAACTTTCATCCCCATTTTCACCCCCTTAAGGAATGATTTCTGGGATAAAAAGTATCCTATATTCTTTCCAGGGTCTCATACTATCTTTTTACCTAATTTCATCTAAATCGGTTCAGTAGATCCAGCAATTATCCCTTACAACGTCACAAACTCACAAACTTTACTTCTTTATAATATTAATACCTATAGATTATAATTGCAAGCAAATTCTTACCACGGTATGTAAATAGATATTTATGAATATATTTTTTTTAATAAAAACAGCTTAAAATTACTTTAAATAATAATAACTAACTAATAACTTCTTTCATATATATACAAAAATTGGTACATGTGGATGAAAATATTTTTTATATCAAAAAGCTGTTGCATTTATCATTAAAATTATAATACATAAGCGGAGTCAGGTGCAACACTAGTTAAAGTTTAAGTAATCAAACCCTATGAAAACTAAATCCGTACGTCCACCTTAATTCAATAAACGCTCTTTACTAATCAAATAAGCTGCGTTTAACTCTACAAAGGGTAGACTTACAATGCGATTTTAAAACGCTGATTCATCTAGGAGTGGTATTATAAACGATGTTATTTAAAAATATACGTTTTACATCCAATGTTGAAAATAACGAATAGTGATTATAATTTGAGTGTTTTTTTTTTATTATGTATGTTAAAATTATTTATTAAACCGTATGTACTTGATATTTTAGTCTTTATAATGTTTTTATTTTAGACATAATTACGTTTTGCTAGGATATACGCTGTTGTTATTACTTTAGCCATATCAATATAGTAATATAAGAAGCTTTAACTGAAATATGACAAATTCGTTTTTACAATTGGTAAATTAATGTCTGATTTTTAAAGATATATCATTTTACTAGTGACGTCACTACGGTAATTTTCATATATTTTGTGTTGAAATTTAAAAAAAATAAAAAAAATAGATTAACTACGTCGATTAACGTTACCTCGCATTACTGTCCGTCGCTCATCGCCGATATAAAATGCATTGCCGGGTCGTCACCGAGAATCCAATAGGTTTTCATTTAATAAAACCCTTTTATTGGTTTAACTTGGATTTAGTATTATACTCCACTAAGCGCTTTATACGGCCTTTATTCATTAGTGGAAATAAGCCTGGTAGACAGCTACCATACAAAATACTAGACAGAAATGAAAATCACTGTATTTAATTAAAAAACTAATATATTATCAAATTTAATAGATATTATGTTTAGTTAGTCCCTTGTATACGTCGTTCTTTAATCTTGGGCGGATTGCGCCGTGTTTGGTGCAATTCATACACGAAACAACCAATTGCAATTACGCTGAGATGATCGCGTTTTTTTATTTAAAACCGTACCCCGTCGATTTAAAATTGATTATCGCTTGTGTAAGTTATTGTAAGTGGAATACAAAGTCTGTTATATCGTCAAATGCTAGAACAATGTAATAAAAATCTGCTATGATTGGTCGTAAGGCGTGGTCCTGTTCGATATTTGTAAGGAGCTAATGAGATAAAGCTACTTACAACTGTACAAACGTCACGCCTACTGGATATGATAACGCACTGGATTACTGTAATCTGGTTTGCATTGAAGGATTTGCATATATTCCAATAAATACCTAACAAAAAGTAGCGAAAGGCTCGGCCTCACTTTGAGCGTTTTTAATTCGATATTAATTAGTACATTACAATGTTAGAGTAATACAAAAAACAAGTGTTAAACCAATACGGCCATGTAGAAACCCTAGAAAGAATTGTATGTACTTATTTGTGACCGTTGCTAATGCCCCGTTAAGATACTGTAACTTGAGTGAGCAAATATGAGGCAAGTGGATAAAATGTATAAATATTATTAAGTTTGTTAAATTGGTTATTTACAAATATGACATTTAATACAAGCATGGTTCTATAGTTTTTTTCACACAAACATTTTTCGTATTAAAATATCCATTAATACAATAAATACAAAATAAAGTTAAGTTAAAACCTAATTTTGCGAGAATTATCTTCAAAAATTGTTAATTTTTAGATTTTTATTATATGATTTAGATTGGCACCTCGTTATTGCAAATATTTAACTTGTTAAACAAGAAAACAACATTTTCTCTAAGAGACAAAAAATCATCTACTAAAAAAGTTTTATGCGAGCATTTACAGTCAAGACTAATAGTAGTGTAGTGCTTAAAATAATTAAAAAAATATAGCTTGTAGAGCTATATGTATTCGAGTCTTAATATAATAAGAATATTTATCTCTGGCCAGTCAATCGAAAAAATAAATTAGAACAACCGTCGTTAAAATATTATACTTAAAAACTTTGGTTTCTGAAACACAAATAAAAGTACTAAAAAACCCTAAATAGTCCTAAAAAGACGTATGTTTATTTTAAAAGTTTAGATACTAAATAAGAAATACTAAAAAATCCAGACCCCTTGTCGGTCTATCAAAAACTGCATCAGCTGTGATTGAGAACGAAAGGTTCACTCGCGTGGAACTGTTCGAGGAATCCCAATTATCTTGGGGATTGTATACATCGATGAATTTTTCAGTGCTAATTTATACCATAATAATTAAATATTATTAGAAGCAATTACTAATATTTTTATTATTAAATCAAGTTTCTACTTTTAATAAAAATCTTTTTGCTAGAAAAAAAAATAAAAATATATGTATTTTCTCTTTTAAATTAAGCTCTTGCAAGCTAAAATTTTTAATATTTATGAGAAAAGACGATAGAAAGGACTTGGTGTAGACGATCTATTAATAAAATAGCACGGGCTTAAAAAATATCCATTTTTTTAAGTGTTTGTGTAAGAAATTTAATGACTTAACAAAATGTACACTAAAATTAAAAGCTACGTGAAGTAAAAAAGTTTCAATTCTATCTTTAATTCGTACAAAGTAAGCTTTCTTTTAATTAATAAAAACTTTTTAACAAAAAAAATAAAAACCGACTTCAAACAAAAGCACTAAAAAGTAAAAAATAACTGATTGGTAGTTTTCATTTACTATACATACCTAATCAAATATTTTCGAAGTCGGTGTTTTGCTTTGTATCGACTGGCATAATCATTCATGGTATCGTTATTCTATAGGTATAGGTACTTACTGCTCTGCCATGGGGTCGATGTTATAGGTATCTCCCTTCCCCACACTAAACCCACCAAGTTAGGTTTTACATACGAGGATATTTTTCAAACATACATACATACATACATACATACAGGTATGTATGTACGTATATCTGTATTATGTATAATGTATATACATAAAAATGTATCACTCATTCAGCATTTTGTTCCAGTTTAGTAAAAATACATAATATTTATTTTTGTTATTACTTATTTTTACTAATTTCTTAGCTTTTTGCAAAGAATGAACCTTTTGTTTTCTATCCTCTCTAAGAGATTATAAAACTACTAAATCATAAATTAACAGAATTTTCTAAATGTATCCTATCGCTACAAACAATAAATAAAAAGTTTTCTCAAATTCAGTCCATCAAAATTATACAACGATGTACAGTGTGTAATCTGCTTTATGATTTTGATATCGTGTTGCATCGTTTAACTACTGTTTAAACGCATCTTCCCGCGAATTTGGATTTTTTGTGGGCTTTAATCGAGCGAAATGCTATTCTTTATTTTTAACATATACCTTTTTTCTTTTAGCACAAGTTTAGAATTAATGAAGTAGCTTTATGTCAGAGTTGGACGTTGAGTAAAGAGGCTCGATACTACCTACATATGTTCCTATGTAATATGTACTGTGAGAATATTTTATGTTTATTATTAACGGTTAGTATGGAATAGGTACACTAGATATATATATATATATATATATATATATATATATATATATATTTATATTTAAATATGTTTTCTCATGAGAAAGAGTTGATCTGCCGCGGTAAAAAATTTCTTATGTCACTCTCCAGCCCTCCAACTAGCACCACACAAATCACGTCAATTCATCACTCTGTTTCGACGTAAAAGAAGTACAAAGAAACAAATAAACACAGTTTTGTTTTTAAAATATAAAGTATGGATATTTATTTTTATTTTGTTTATAAAATAATTATATTCAAATTTAACTGCCTCGGTGGTGTAGTGGCTAGCACGTACGGCTACACACTCGTAGGTCCTGGGTTCGAGTCCCGGGTCGGGCTAAGTTTAGTTATTGAGTCTTTCTGTATAGTAAACGTCAGTAACAGCCCGGAGTTGGGAAGTTGGCGGTGTTTCACCCCCGTGCCTCGGAGAGCACGTAAAGCCGTCGGTCCTGCGCCTTAACTCTCACTGGTCGTGTCGAGCAGTCGTCCCACCGAAGTATGAGAGTGACAGGAATAGAGAGTGCACGTTGTGTCTGCGCGTACACTATAATATCTCCTGCGCAATTGGCTAATCTCAATGAGATTGGCCGCCGTGGCCGGAATCGGTCAGGAGAACATCATATTCAAATTGGTCATATCAATATACTTTTGTTATAATTAAGAATCATTAAATTTTACAGTATTCGCACAAACACTTGTGTACAAAACTGAATAACCTTTGACTCAGTAGGTCACGACATCTATGATATGAAAATTAACTAAATTACAGTTAATTACAGTCGTAATTACAATATACTGTTCTCACACAATATTGGGGCAAGGATGCAAAAAGTGTAAAAAACAATACTTTTGCAAAAAGAATCAATGACTACAGACAATGATAATGAGACGTGTCTAATTGCGAAGAACAATTGGAAATTACAAAAGTATAAGTGAGTTTATTTACTGTCAGTGTGTTCATTATTTATACTAGTCATTACGTTTTTGTTGTTGTATAATTTTACACAAAAGATGAGATTGTTGTTTGCCTAATATGGTTCTGACCTATACTTTGTTTAATTATATTTTTATTTTAACACGGGCCTCTACAACGCTAACCGAGTACGTACTAAGTTGGCGGATTTTACATAAATAAATAAATAATAAGAAAATAAATATATATATATATATATAAATAAATATATAAATACTAAATAAATATATATAAATAAAATATTACATGTCTTTTGAAATTTTGCTAGGTTCTTTCAGACACATAGTCGTATCGCATCGTTTAGACAAATCAAAGAGTTTATATAAATAAAAATGAATCACTGAAATGTATGTACACGGATAACTTCCGATCGACTGCACCAAATTGGATCATTCTTTTTTTTGTGTTTGTTATTGTCCGCACAAGTTTTTTATAGATTTAAATTTAAAGAAAAATTGTTTAAAACTAAAATAAGTTTTTTTTTTAAATCTCATGATATAAAAAGTGAGTGAAGTAGTTTTTATCCCGAAAATCATCCCTTAAGGGGGTGAGAATGGGGATGAAAGTTTGTATGAAGAAGCAAGCTAATGTTAAAATGTTTTATGATTTAATTGCCTTACGGTGACGGAAAATATCTTGAGGAAACTGGCATGTATGAAAGGACCTAAATGGTTTTTGAAGTCTGAAGTCCACCAACCCGCACTTGGTCAGCATGGGGAATAAGGCGTAATCCAATTCACAATAACAGGAGACCCATACCCAGCATTAGAGCTTTAAAAAAGCTGTATTATTAATACAAAATATAAATACGAACAAAACTAAACACTAGAATGTAAGACATTACACCTGAAGGGTTCAGTGGTTATTTAATTTAGTAGTATTATACAGTCCAAGCATGGTTTCAATATCTTACAGCTTTAATAATGAAATAAACCTACTCAAACCTACTCAAAAGAAAACATCCCAACGAAAAATCTCATTCCTTTGAAACTCTATTCCAATCCATTACCGATACCCTCACTTAAAACGCATTAGGCACGCGCGTGTGACCATTCACATTGTCTAATACCTGGGTAACCGACACCCCACACTGACCATTGTGCGAAATGGTTTGACCATATGCTATTTAACTACAAGTTAGATTAAAAGGTTAATTTTAACTATAGCTTTTAAATATCTTTTTGTGTATAATAATAATAATGAGACCTTTATTCTGAAACCTAATATAACATATTCATTTAAAAATTAACTTAAAAATAGCTTTTGATAATAAACACAGCCAGTGGGTGCCCTGTGGTAACGCGCTCGCTTGGGAAACGGAGTAAATTGTTTTCAAATCATTTTTTTTTGGAAAACCTTATTGAAATAGTCATGTTATTGATACAAAGACCGAATCTATGGAAGTTTTGTCTGTCTGTCTGTGACTGTGACCGTATCACGAGAAAACCACCGGACAGATTTTAATGAAATTTGGTATGATGATAGCTGACTATCCGGGTCAACATATAGTATACTTTTTACTGCGGGAAAATATTTCATCTCTGAGAAATCTATACTAAACGTTAAAACGTAACTAGGGACGAACCCGCACGGAGCGAAGGTGAGTCGCTAGTCTTTAATAAAAAAAATAGTATTAAATATATCAAGTTATATACACTAGCTTTAAGTAGTGGTTTTTCCTCATCATTAAAATTGCAAGCCAAATATTTAAAATCTACATACATACATACAAACAAAATTTCACTTTTTTATAATATAGCTTCCTTTCTAATTTAAAAGCATCAGTAGCGAAGTATACAGATGAGAGTAATCAATGAAATTTTGGGTTGCTTACAAAGTTGACTAGCTCGTATAAAAGTCATCAGATGAAGTCAGCTATTAAAATAGTATTAGGCCCGCTCCAGGCCGTGATACATAATGACGCCTAAACAAGTAGATCCGTATTATAAATGAATGTGAGATACATTGTAGCACTGTTCAAATCGCTGTTTGATTCAATGTTTGACCGACCTCAAAAAAGGAGGTTTTCATTTCTTATTTTTATTATTTTTAAACTATTCAGGAACCCATTATAATATACACACAAAGTTTCATCTAAATCGGTCCAGCCGTTAAGTAGACGGTAAGTGACAAACACACGTACTGAAGAATTATATATATTAAGATAGGTTAATACAACATTAATTTAATAAAGTAAGAGTAAAATAACAATGAATGCCCCTTTAGTTCTCCTATAATCCGTTTCTCAACCCCAAATCGCTAGTACAATACATTCCCGATCACTTTCCCGCTTTGTTGTGACAGGAGTTAATAGCTAGGGAATGATATCTCTACCTGTGTGATGTGTGGACAAAAATATATATGTTAATATGTACCTTTCGTCTACAAATCGAATAGAATAGACAATAAAATTACATATTTTAATATTACAAAAATAATCTTGATTTCTATTTGAGTATGAACCTCAAGAAGGAATCAAACCTGATACATTCGACTTTGCGACAGATATTATATATATACTAACGTACGTTGCTTCGCTAAATTGCATCTCTAGTTACCTAACAGTCTATGTGAATGCTGAAATTTCATCCAAATCTGTTCAGCCATCCATACACATACAGACATACAAACTTTCATATATAATAAAAGTTTAATTAAAATATACATATTTTTTATTTTTTCATATAATATTAATTCCTTTAAAATTAACTTAATACTGCTTACGTATAAATAGAGTCGAATTGGTGCACATTACCTTTAGTTTTCGCAACAAAGTGTATCGTTTTGTGTTTTGACAGGGCACTATAACGAGGGTCTGACTACCTGTTCTTGCCCCCCGACGCGTGCGCTATTGAGAGTAACAATTGTTATTTATCCTGATAGGGTGACTATCATTAGATTGCTTTATTGGCAGGGGACTGATATATAGTAGGGTACTGACTTTACATTAGCGCTTGTTCGCGTACACTTTGTTGTATTTAGTTATTTTATATGTTTTTTTTTTTTGTATTTGGATTATTATATCTTACGCTTATATAGTGATGTAAGTTGTATTTGTTTGTACTATGTTTGTACAGAAGTATCTTTTCGTATTTTTCGCGAATTTATTTAGATTTTTGGTTCCCGACGTTCCGAAGGACTGTCAGTCTCTCCAGTGATCATGATTGATGTAAAGCATAAAAGTATTACAAAAGAAGTTTTTAAAATATTTTATCAATAAAGAATTTTGCTATGAGATCCCATGAACGTAAGTACCATGGGAATGTTTAATGTTTAAAGTTAAAAAATATTGTATGGTAATTGGTGCGATTTTCATTTTGTTATTTGTGGGTAGACTGTCTGTAACAACTATACCTTCAAGACATGTAACACCTCAGTCTCTCCCGTGACCATGGATGCTGTAAAGCATTCGAAACGTCGGGAACCAAAAATCAAAATAAATCCGCGAAAAAAACCGAAAATATAGTTTTATTTAAAATACCATGGGAAATTAAATGTTTTTATTAAAATTCTTTTCAGTCCAAGTAATAGTTTTAATTTAACATCTAATTTATATTAATATTTATTAATAGTACAAAAAGGAGTACAACACTTGATTCTCCTTTTAATAAACTTAGCCGCGCCCTAAATTAACGCTGCCAAGGCCACTATGAAACGATATATAAAGTTTTATTATCATAATTACTGCTTTATTTAATTTCATACAGACATACATCACAGAAGGTCGACGATGCGCAAAAAAGCACTAACTCTAAAATATAGCTTTATATACACGTATCCTACGCGAAAGTATGTGAGGATAGATGGATGGATGTTTGTTTGTTCCTCTTTCATGCAAAAGCTACTGAACGGTTTTCGATGAAACTTTACAATAATGATGATGATGATGTGCTCCTGACCGATTCCGGCCACGGCGGCCTATCTCATTGAGACTAGCCAACTGCACAGGAGATATGATAGTGCACAAGTGTACGCGCAGACACAACGTGCACTCTCTATTCCTGTCACTCTCATACTCCGGTGGGACGACTGCTCGACACGACCAGTGAGAGTTGAGAGAGAGACCGACGGCTTTACGTGCTCTCCGAGGCACGGGGGTGAAACACCGCCAACTTCCCAACTCCGGGCTGTTACTGAGACTTACTATACAGAAAGACTCAATAACTAAATTTGGCCCGACCCGGAACTCGAACCCAGGACCTCCGAGTGTGCAGCCGTACATTCTAGCCACTACACCACAGAGGCAGTTTACAATAATACAGCTTATATAATAGAGTGACATATAGGCTATAATTTGTAAAGATATAGTAAATACATAATTGAAATACACGGACGGAGCCACGGAAATACGCTAGTAGTAAATGAAAACCCACTTATTTCTTAATTTTTAAAGAATTTAGCATTTTTAAAGTCTACATTTTATTACAATAACATTTTTTCCGTTTGTACGCTTTACTTATTAACATAATCTCACGTAAAATAGCTGTAATAGTGAAGATCGCTCCTAGTTTCACTCACAATGATAAATGCGCAATTGATGACAATTGCAATGATTTGCTGCAATCAACGGTTATTATATAATATGTAATATGTGACCTAGGTAGGATACCGGGTAAAACGTTGAGGGAATTTTGCTTTGTACATTTCATAATATTTTTATAGTCTAGTGGCTTATACGGTAGGTCTGTAGGTCTTGGGTTCGACTCTTGGGTCGGGCCGAGTATAGTTATTGGAATTTTTGTTAAATAATTATTAGTTCCAGTCTGGTATTGAAAAATTTGCTGTATTATTCGTCGTGCCTCGAGGAGTACGTGAAGCCAACTTTAATCTTCCACCAGTCCTGTCTCATGGAAATCTCATCGCACTTTGTGACACTAAAAGAGATAATGTACTTGTGCACTATATTATCTACTGCGCACATGGTTATTCTTAGTGAGATATACACAATCGGAAATTTTAACAACAGAAAGAGGTAACAAAAGACCGACAGATTTTATATACATAACAGCTTTTGACCAAATTGAAACATGACAAAAACACTGTGCAGGGTCGGGAGGATGTGCTAGTCTATGGACATATATGATTTTAGAATTTCTTTGATAGACAGAAAGAAAAATAAGTTTTCACACCTTTTTCCGCTTAGCCGATATTGATTTCCTGTTGAAAGCTTTATTTTAAATTAAATCGTAAAAAAAAAACTAACAGACTAATTCAAAAATTAACAGTAATATTTAAAAATGGAAATGAAAATAAGCAGACTGTAAAAAGTAATGACGACAATGTAAAAATATATTTTTGTATGAAATTTTGTATTAAGTCACAGCCACTGATGCCAAATTTTGTTAGATATTTTAATATTATTCAAATCTAATATTTTATATAGTATTAATATAGACGGAGCCCGCCAAAATAAATGTCAAAGTCAAAAATAGTATTGTAATTAGTTGTTTATGCTACTATCTCATATAGATCATTTACTTTCTTTAAAGAACAAGGGAAATTTTATATATCTATAATTCTGTTAAATCAACAATTTTGGAGAATAAAATATGAGTAATGAAAATAATACTATATTCTTTTGTATTTTAAGCATTAGTTTTCTTCTATCTCTTTCCCTTAAAGGGAGATAGCATACCTAAGATTAGCTTATTTAATCTTCATGATATATTTTTTCTTTATGATAATAAAATCCGTTAGCTATTTTTACGTATTTATTTACGTATCACCCGATATACAATTATATACTATTTTAAAACAATATATATTATTTTGACGACAATATATACTATTTAGACGACACGTTTGGCTCAGTTCGTAGTGACACTACTTGCTGTGCCAGCGGTCGCGCAATCGAGTCCCGCTGGGAGCATTCATTTGTTTGACGACAAAGGTTTGTACTCTAGTCATGGGTGTTTATATGTATAATATGTATGTATTTAAAGTTATATATGTGTAGTGTATCAACTATCTGGTATCCATAACACAAGCCTCGTAGCTATGGTGCTGTGTGGTAATGTCCCAACATATTTATTTATTTATTTATTTAAAACATTATTGTTCGGTTTCATGTTTAGTTCTATGTCACTCTATTTATTTTATTCCATATTCTGAGAGTATAATATATTTACATAAAATGCATAAAATCAGCTTCCCAAATCAAGACCTTGAATAGAATAGAAATGTCCGTAAATTATACGAGAAAAATCGACGGAAAACAGTTATTCAAACGAAGGCTACGTGCGATGAAGCGAGAACGCTTATGATATTGGCACACTTAATTTTGCTTGACACACATGCCCAGCGATGTATGAACATTATTTTCTTAATTGAATAAAAATAAACTCTAATTAACTGTTTTAAGGCTTATTTTTCGATGAACATTCATTGCTGCTTAGTACATTTTATAGTAAATTTGTTTTCATAGAATGTCCTATCTGTGGCTGGTATTTTCGCGATTTGAATTTCAATTCTTTTGTTTTAAAGATTGATTTTAAATGTATTTTTTTATTGAGACAAAAATTAATAATACGCATCTAAGCCCTAAATTCTTTTATTTGATTATTTAAGTACTCAAGAAGGTTATGAATATGAAGGTATCTATTGTCTAAATTTTTTTTGCTACTTACAGAAATATACTAACAATGCCGTATAAGATAGATTTTCCCAGCATTTTATGCACAAGGGTATCTACTTAGCCCACACCTTGAAAAAACCGCGTTTATACTATTACAAAAATTGTTTTTATTATAGTTGTCATTTTTCTGAATCATATACATATTCTGAATCTGAATCATATTCTGAATATATACAGTTTGTTAGTAAGTGCATCGCTTACAGCATCTTGACTAATTCAACTATTTTTTTTAAATGTTCATGATAATCTGATTAAGGTTTTTAAGGGAAAAAATGGATTTTTTTCCCGGAAGATTGAGAAATTTGGGATTTTGTATAGACTAATAGATCATAAGCAAAATGATTAAAATTTAATTTGCACAGAATGAGATCTATCGAGTCAGCTAGTTTATAGTAGAAAAACAAAAACAAATCTATCGCACGGGAACCGTACGCTTATTGATGTATAAGCTATATTATTATAAAGTTTTTTTTAAATCCGTTCAGTAGCTTTTGGGGGCAAAAATAACAAACATACATCCAAATATCCTCAAAAACTTTCGCATTTTATAATATTAGTAGGATAAATAGGATATATCTATTGTACAAATAACCGTTAAACCATTCTTCATTGTTGTTATTTTCCTATTTTTAGAAACAACTCTTTTGTAATATAAATTATCTACAAGAAAAAACTATACTCGTACACGTCTACTTGATAAAAAATACATGATCACTTAATTAATATGATGAATTGATCAAAGAAATCATTTATTAGTGGGTAAGTTTTTATAGAGCTGCTGTTTATAATTATTTTGTTTAAGGTGCAAGTAGATATATCGCATCTAAAGAAACTATTCTTCTGAAGTTGTACAGAATATTTACTGCTTTGGTTAAAGTTGTAGATGAAGTGTATTAATTTAACATGAAATCTTACTACTATATAAATGCGAAAGTTTGTATGGTTGTATGTTTGTTACTTAATCACACCAGAATTGGCACAGTGATAGATTATAGTCTGGAATAGCACATAGGCTACTTTTAATCCCGCAAAAATGTACAGTTCTAGTGGGAAAGATTTGTTTTTGTTTTCTACTAGGGACAAACCCGAGCGAAGCGGGGGTGAGCCGCTAGTGAAGGTTCTCCATTAGCTACTAATAAGTCCCCTGATTTTGGGTTCATTTGTTCTATTTGACAAGTCCCATACATTACAATTGATCAAACGCACCATATTTTATTATTTAAACTATAATTATTCCTTCTATTCAATCATCATGCTGTTTCATGTGGCTGATTGCTTCCCACTTACATTCCTCGGCTATTGTTTAACCATTGTAATTATTCAGTAGTTTATATTCTTAGTTTTTACATTCGCCAGTCAATTTCCCTTGAATTTAAACCATTATGTAACCAAATAATTCTAGTTATATAAGAATCTTTTATATTATTTGTTTTATTTGATTTTATTTAGACATACGATGATGTAATGTTTAACAGCTTTGACCAATTAACTTAACAAATAACAATAAAAACTTAAAAAGCTGAATTAATAAAATAATACAATATTAAACAAATGTATATACAATAAACAATGCAGCACCTAAAACACATCCTTGAAGACGCCATCATAAATCATTGCTTTGTTCTACAAACCTATTATATCTACACTACTGTTCCAAAATAGTGGTTTTTTCAAACGGCCTTAACCCTTAGTTCGTTGACCTAACTAATACGATTATAATTATACCACACATGGCGCGTACATTTGTAAATATAGGGTGTATGACGTAACCGCCTAGTTTTTGTTTTCATCTCTACGAAGGCTTTAGTTGAGAAAAAACAATAAACAAACAATATCCTTGTGATTTTTCGGTGAATATATTATGAAATACTAATAATTCGACTAATGAATGATAAGCTGTAATATCGAGATGAATTTTTAGTTTCGAATTCGTATGCCTAAAGTTGTATATGATTTGAAATAAATAACTTAACAGACGGACTTACTATACACGCATATCCTTTTCGTCACTTGTCCAAAACCAATGGAATCATGTCATGATAGATATAAGACAATATCACGGGAAAAACTGAGTATTTGCTATGATAAAATAACAGTAAAATAATAAATATGTTGTAGCATTAACACACAGCACCATCTAATTTCATGCTACGAGACTTGTGGTATGGATACCAGATACACTACACATACATATATAATTTTAAAAACATACATATTATAAATATAAACACCCATGACAGGAGTACAAACATTCGTGCTCATCACACAAATGAATGCTACCAGCGGGACTCGAACCCACGACCGCTGACACAGCAAGTAGTGTCACTACAAACTGAGCCAAACGTGTCGTTATCAAAAAACCTCTGAGCTCCAAAATTTTGTAGCCAGGCCCTTGACTCGTGACCTGTCTATATAGTAAGATTCGTTTTCGTTAGCGAGCTCGCATGTCAGCACGACACTCATTCACGTCTTGGTCAATGACTCTTGCACCTATAATTGTTATGTTGATAATGCTTGTAAAGATAGCACGCGAGTGCTGTTTTGACGTAAACCGTCATGATGTCAGATTTTTACATCATCCTGTTTATTTATTAAGAGATGTTAGTTATTTATTAAATTCATTTCTTTAATTAATTAAAATTATAGTAATTCTTGTCTTTTTTAGAATATACATAGATGTATTCGACGACACGTGTGGCTCAGTTTGTAGTGACCCTACTTGCTGCGCCAGCGGTCGCGGGTTCGAGTCCCGCTGGGGGCATTCATTTGTGTGATGAGCACGAATGTTTGTACTTCAGTCATGGGTGTTTATATTTATAATATGTATGTATTTAAAGTTATATATGTGTAGTGTATCAACTATCTGGTATCCATAACACAAGCCTCGTAGCTTACCATGGAACTATATGGTGTTGTGTGTTAATGTCCTGACTTATTTATATTTATATTTATTTATATATAATGTTAGGTTAAAAATAATAAAAAGTAACATAAATATGTGATACTTTCGTCTATGTCGTGTCGACTTTCGTATGTCTAATAGTTACGAGGTAAGATAATAATATAATTATTGTTGGTAGATGTACACTTATACGTGCCGCCTGCCTGCGTATTTGAATTTAATTTGCAGAATCTATGTATATAAATAAAAATGAATGTTGGTAAGGGCATAACTCAAGAATGATTGGATCAATTCGGCTAAAAAAAAATTTCGTATATTCCTTAAGGTCCACGGAAGGTTTTAAAAAGAAAAAAAATGAAAAATTAACACAAAAAAATTTAAAATTTATATGGCTAACTCTGGCTACTAACTATTTATATCTATTTAAAACGTACCTAGCGACGAACCCAAGCAAAGCGATTGTGAGCTGCTAGTTTCCTATAAATATTTAATAATTATCAGACTACTCATAATTGTGAAATTTTGTATGTGTATGTATGTTTGTTTCTGATTCAAGCTGAAACAGCTGGATTTGGAAGAACTTATGACCTGGAGAAAGATACGTTAATAAGATACACTCGAGTGAAGTAAGGTTATGCACTAGAAAATAAATATGTTGTGACATTTAACACACACCACCATCTAGTTCCATGGTAAGCTACGAGGCCTGTGTTATGGATACCAGATAGTTGATACACTACACATATATAACTTTAAATACATACACATTATAAATACAAACACCCATGACTGGAATACAAATATTCGTGTTCAGTACATAAATGAACGCCTTCAACGGGACTCGAACTCGCGATCGTTGGCACATCAAGTAGCACAAACAACAACAACTACAAACTGAGCCGAACGTGTCGTCATTAGTAAAATTATAAAGTTTGATAATATTTTTAAAATAATTAGTTTTTTTGTTACTTCTGACATTAATTTTATTATAACAAATAAAAGTATGCAAATATTTAAACAATGTGTAATTAAGTAAAGGTACTATAATATATTTTTATAAAGAATGAAGAAAGAGAAAGATAGTTGAAATAATCTTCTTGTATATATATACTATAACTATTTGAATTGACCACATAAATATTTTTCAAGATTTTGGGTTCAAAGCCGTCGGTTTTTCGTTTGATCTTTTCCGTCGGGTCATCACGCTCTATTATAAGACTGCGAAAGTGCTTGAAAAAAAAATGCCTGTATTCTTAGGTACTTGAACGCACAATAATATTTTCATCGTAGGCTCAGCTCGGTGACATTGGTTTGATCAGACCTTCAGCAGGATATTATTTGTCACGATGAAGCTTTTATGTATAAATAAATTTTCGTTTTTTATACAGAATACGGAATGACTTAGTAGAAACCGTTATATATCGTTATATTTGTTTCAAACTAAATTTCGCCCGTGGTTCTACTCACATTTTACTATGGTATTTTATGATGGGAACCTACACCACTTCCGTCAAAGTATCTTAAAAGTACATATTACTTTATATTGATAATTGCAATGACAAGTTCTCTCGGTGGTTTAGTGGCTAGCATGTACGGCCGCAGATCCGGAGGTCTTGTGTTCGAGTCCCGGGTCGGGCTAGGTTCAGTTACTGACTATTTCTGTCAAGAAATTCTAAGGAACAACCCGGCGTTGGGAAGTTGGCCGTGTTTCACCCCCGTGCCTCGGAGAGCACGTAAAGCCGTCGGTCCTGCGCCTTAACTCTCACCGGTCGTGTCGAAGTATAGTCCCATCGGACTTTGAGAGTAAAAGAAATAGAGAGTACACTTGTGTCTGCGCGTACATCTGTGCAATATAATATCTCCCGGGCATCTAGTTAGTCTCAGTGAGATTGGCCGCTGTAGTAGAAATCTTACAACTGTGACAAAAATTCATAAACAAATTGGACAAATCTTATGAGGTCGATATGGCTATGTATATTTTGAAACGATTATCAAACTCTTAAATTCTTGTGTGAAATTTAGTTTTGAAACATTATAATAAATTTAATTCAAAATTCAACAATCACGCAACAATTCCAAATAAATAAGCACGTTATATTTAACTTCGATACAACTCTGATAAGAATATATTTTACATATTTTTTGGACAAAATGGCAGCACTTACTTAAGATGTTACGATAAGATTGAGCATCGATTAAATGTTCATTTGATGTAAGAAATTATACTTAAATATGAGAAATACACACTTTTGTTTGACCGCCACGAATTACTCTAACAGTTCGTTTTAAAATCGTTTAAGCTTTCAGTGCGTTCACCCGTCTCTATAATTGTATTTCACTACTTATCTATCTTCTATTTCTATACATATAATAAAATTGTAACTGAGTTGAATCCTTAATTAAATATTTTATTGAAAATCTTACTGAAATAGTCATTATTATCGATATAGAGATCGAATCTATGGTTTATAGAATTTTTGTCTGCCTGTCTGGTAACGCATCACGAGCAAACTACTAAATAGATTTTGATGAAACTTAGTATGATGATAGCTGGTTATCCAAGTCAATATATAGGATACTTTTTACCGCGGGAAAATATCTCATCTCTGAGAAATGTATACTAAACGTTAAAACGTAACTAGGGACGAACCCGAGCGGAGCGAGGGTGAGTCCTTAGTTTATATCTATAATCATAAGTATATTTGTCAACAAAACACAATAATAAGCTAAAATATTACATGAACTATTTTCAACGTGACAATTAACAATTTGCTAATACGGTAACAGATAACATAGTGTGTGAAATCTCCGTAGCTGCATTTTGCCAGAGTGGTGGACTATGTCTTTAATCCTAATCCGCGTTAAGATTGTGCATGCCCAGCAGAGAAAAAAATATATTTCTATAATATTCCAGATTGTAAAACATAACCAACCATATTTGTATGTACATAGCCAGATAAAGTATTTCCAGTCAAAAATAAAATGAAACAAAAACAAAAAAATCATATAAAATTGTACAGTAAAACTATAAAAACAAACAAACAAGCAGACAATGAGATGTTATGTATAAAATTCAAGTTATTGCTCACAGCTCCACTTGCATGGTAGCTTATTATACATACACATTCCGAATTTCACTAAAAACTCATCCATTATTTTTATCGTTATTATTTGACAGCGTTTAGAGGACAAACCGACATATCCGTGACTATTTGGTAATGATATTCGTTATTATTTGATAGCGTTAAGCTGACAAACACACAGACTCAAATATTTTGCATTTAAAATACAAATACATATATGTATGTGGAAAGATGGATAAAAGGATTTGTTAATTTTCTTCTAAAAACAATAACTATCGGTATAAAACACGTCGCCACGTTCCAATGCCTTACATGTGCGCTAAATTAATACCATTTGTAGCACCGTTAAGAGCAAAAACCGATTGAATCGATTATTTTTTATCACATTTGAAACGGCAATTTAAATGATCACCGCGCGTTACAGTTTTCTTTCATTTAGACTGTTACATTGTTACAGATTTTTTTTAATCATGAATATCGATAAAAATATAAAATGTTTATTATTATTGATTAAAATATATATAATATTACTTGTAAAGAATAAAATCGATTCGATCTTAATCATGCGCGTGTGCATGTTTTTATAAAGAGGTTTTATACATGGATAGTTTATTAGCAAGAGATTGGCGTCAGATATTTTAACCTGTTACATCAAATTATAGGAATACATTAGGCTTTTTATTTTAGCTTTAAATATTAAAAAAGTCTAGCCAAATAGAACATAATAATACAAACCTTACCATATCCAAATAATCGAACATCGATTATAACTTAATCGAGTTACAATTTATAGAAATAATCGGTCATTGATTTATTTTCCCATAATTTTACTATTACATAAATTCAATTCTAAATCTAACAATTTAAGGTTTATTCTACATTAAAACAGTATGTATGAATACAATTTGTATCGGAAAGATATCAAAGGCAAGCTCGCGTTTGATACCTTTGAATAAATCAACAAAAACGACGGGCGGCAATGAGTAATGCCCGAATACGCACAGTAATTTCTAATAGGAAAAGCAATGGAGCCTACTTTTATTGTAATAATCTAATATTGATTTGTAGCTTATTTTATATAATAGAATATTAGATTAGGTGAGTGCTGTTATCTTTTCTTATAGAAAATGTATTATTTATAATATGATTTTCAAATAATGGGTTTATTAGGAATATAAAGCATTATAATTTTAATTTTATTCGTTTTGAAGAGCTTCATGTATTATAAACATGAATAAAATTTAAACTATTTAAAAAAAAATTGTTTTTTTTTCTATATTTATGAGTTTTAATATTTTTATTCAAATTAAGTTAAATAGAAAAAAAGTTGATAGTTTAATCAATAACATTTTATTATAGAATAAAAGACGTACTTTTTTAGTATTATTATATATTAAGTAAAAAAAAACAGTATATTTCTAAGCTTTCGACTCCATTGCTTTTTAAAGCTTCTTAACCAAGTAATCTATGCAAGAGAGTTGTGAACGTAAATTAAGAAAAACAAATATTTTTAATATGTAAATTGTAATTTAGCTTTAATAAATGATAATTAAAATAGATCACTTTGTAAAATATGATATCGTTAATATGATTTTGTATGAACACCTATGAATAAATTCATGAAGAGATTGAGCCACAAAATTTTTGATTAATAGTAATAATTATAAATTTTGGGACAATAACACGCAGCGCCATCTAGTTCCATGGTAAGCTACGAGGCTTGTGTTATGGATACCAGATAGTTGATACACTACACATATATAACTTTAAATACATACATATTATAAATATAAACACCCATGACTGGAGTACAAACATTCGTGCTCATCACACAAATGAATGCCCCCAGCGGGACTCAAACCCGCGACCGCTGGCACATCAAGTAGAGTCACTACCAACTGAGCCAAACGTGTCGTCAGATTCTAAATAGTTAATCTGTCTTAGAAAAATGCTTGGATAATAAGTAACAAATATTTCACTATTTAAAGGACATATAATACATACATACATACCTATATCCAATAAACTTAAAATTTTTAAATATTTTTTTTTTTGATGACGATACTATTTTTCAAGATTTTTCTTTTCACCTGCTTCTTGTAAATATATAATCCTCCGATACATCTTTCTGAAATCTAATGATTACAATAATGATAGCGGCAAGTTTATTTAAAGAAAATTTTTCTAGTAGCAGTTGTATACATGTTTATATCTATCTGTCAACCTGTTCAGTATCAAACGGCAAAGCATTCAACTTGACAGCCGTCAGAGTTGTCTGTCTAACAAGCATTGCCCGCGGCTTTGTCCGCGTTCAGATCATCAAAAACCAAATTCTTAGGTTTTACACACAAAAATTCTAAAAACTATAGATTTGGCCTCTGTATCGATAATAATGACTATTTCAATAAGATTTTCCAAAAAATATTTAATGTACAGATTCGACTTAGTTAGAATTTTATTATATATATAGATTACAGTACTGCTTCAGAGGTAATCGATTCGATACGTAATTAGGGTAATGTAAAAGTTTGTATTACTAAGAGACTTTTTACTGATTCTGGCTAGCTCTATATCGATGCTTTAGAAAGTCGGTGGAAATGGTAAAATCAAATTTTTACGTTATCTTTGTCTTTTCATAAAAAATATGTAGACTAGTTCTAAATAGTATAAAACTAACAAGTACACTATTTGTTCATGTTTTCAGTACTTAATAAAAGTTTTAGTTACGCAATAAAAAATGCAGTTTTTACAATAATTTAGAAAATCCCAACAGAAGATTTTTGTGTACTTCATTTTCACATCTATACTAATATTATAAAGAGGTAAAGTGTGTGAGTTTGTGAGGTTGTTGGGGGTAATCTATGGATCTACTGAACCAATTTAGATGAAATTTGGTAAGAAAATAGTTTGAGACCCTGGGAAGGACATAAGATAATTTTTATCCCAGAAATCATCTCTTAAGAGGGTGAAAACGGCGATAAAAGTTTGTATTGGGAAGCAAACCAAGCACAACCTGAGCGAAGCGAGGGTGAGTCGCTAGTATCTAATATTTTTTTATAATTACGCGATTATTTCATATCTATATATATATAAAAGAAAGTCGTGTTAGTTACACTATTTATAACTCCAGAACGGCTGAACCGATTTGGCTGAAAATTGGAGGGGAGGTAGCTTAGAACCCAAAGACGTTTTTATCCCGTTCGACTGCGTTCCCGTGTGATATTGTTTGTCTGTTTGTCTGTTTGTACGGGCTAATGTCCGAATCTATTGGACCGATTTAAATGAAATTTTGCATGGTGGTACCTTATATCCCCGGACAACGTCTTAGATATTTTTTATCCCGGAAAATGTAATGGTTCCCGTGGGATAGTTAAAAAACTATTATAACTTATACAACTTATGCACCTAATTTAGTAAAATTTAACATTCTGATACCTTATATTGCCGGTCAAACAACCGGTTACTTTTCATCCGGGAAAAATGAACGGTTCCCGTGGGAACTAATAGATTTTTATTAGTGTTTTTCTAGAGGCGAACCCGAGCGAAGCGAGGGTGAGCCGCTAGTTTTAAATAAAACTATCTTTTCATATATTTTTTTTGTTTTAATAAGACACTTTGTTGCCATTTTTGTATTTTTAAATTCATTTTGTAATTGTATGAGTAGGCACTGTCTGTAACAACTACATTTATAATGGACCTTTGAGACGTCTAAAACTTTAGTCTCTCCCAAGATCATAATTGCTGTAAAGCATTCGAAATGGCGGGAACCAAAAATCGAAATAAATCTACAAAAAAATCCCAAAAAATTGTTTCATCATATATCTTTTGAAGTTGGCCAGCGCGGGATGCGATTAGGGGCTGAATGAAATACGACCTAGTTATTGACAGTAAAATTATAACGTGAATTTAAATGAAGAACACGCTGAAAGTAATAAATAATTGATAGAAGAATAAATTAGTAAAATAAATATGATTATGAGCTTTCTCTTGTTGTGTTTATGGTCTGTCCCCAATAATCCAGTAGCACACTTGGTTAACGAGGGCCGAGTCACGCGATCTGTTTCCATAACTTATGCAAGGGCGAGCTTTATCAAGCTTTTTGCTTTGTTATTGCGAATATATGAATCGATGAATGTGAGCTTTTTGTTTCGTACCATCAAAAATGGGTGTAAGCCGATATGGTGATGGAGTGAAAGTTAAAATTATTCTAGGGACTATATTTTGAGTACTCACTAGTTTTTTTTTGAAACTTAAGTTGTTTTTTAATAATCTCACTTTCTTGAGTTATGTTTTTTTGGACTCATTAATTTAAAAAATATTGCATTTTGTTGTTGAATATTTGCAAAAATGGCCAAAAAGCTATTATAAGTTAATTTAAATGAGTTTTTAATATTCGAAACCGAGTTTCAATGTGTAATGTAATTTAAAAAAATATGTTTATTTATATTTCATAATATATCTAGCTTCAGTTGCAATGAAACTTCACAACGTCTAAGACAATCGTTTTATACATATTTAGGAGTGCGCGAACCCAACTAAATATTCAGAAATTTTGGGTAAATATATAAAAATATAAAATTTGATACAAATCGTTAGAGCCATTTCCGAGGTACACCAAATAAATTTATATATAAACAAGAATTGTTCATTTATAATGTTATAAGATACATACATATTTTGTTTATATCTGTATCATTTTACACCTAGACGCAAATCAACAATAATTTCTATTTTTATTATAATAATGACTCAAAACTCATTGTCCTACAGCATCAAACCACCTTCAAAAGACGGCGTCACGAAAAGTAATCCAAGCAAAAGACACCGCGAACGTCTCAACGCAGAACTGGACACGCTGGCGTCACTCTTGCCATTCGAACAGAACATCCTTAGCAAACTCGACCGGCTTTCTATATTGCGACTCTCAGTCAGCTATTTACGGACTAAGAGCTATTTTCAAGGTAAGTATAGAAGATAGTTGTATTATATGTTTGTTTGTTACATCTTAATACTGAATGAAATTTTAAATGGGCTTATATCAGATTAACAATAGGTTGAAAAACTATCAACAAACATAACAAGTCCGGTAATAATGAATACCTATGGTTGTTATTTTTTAATTTTTAATATTAATTTAACTCTATGTTAAAAAACGTCACGAGGAAACCTACATATCTGAGAGAAATGAAGTAGTTTTCGAAAGACCTGTAAAGTCAAGTGAGCATTTGGGTAGCATTTCCCACCCGTACCCCAGCAGTGGGCCCCACTAAAAATAAAGTAAGGTAAATAAGATAAGGTTTTCAATAAAATAATTATATTTTTTTCCTATTATATACAATTAAGTGTTTGATTAATCGGTTTTAATCAATAAATAAGGGAATCTTTAAAATATCAGTTTAACTTAGTTTAGCTATTTCTTATTGTCTTATACCTGTTCATTTAATAAGGAAATGCTAATATTTTTTTTTATTAGAGGAAAGAATTATAAGAAAAATTCCTGTAACAATGACTAACACTCACTTTAAACAGACAGTTTCATGGCATCATGTTAATATCCTTTCAATTTAACCTTCAGATAGAAAAATTTTTGGACAGCTTCCTTAAAATAAAATATAAAAATAATATTTTTTATTTTAACGTCCCACTGCTGGGCAAAGGCCAGCCGCCAATGCGAGGAAAGTCACGCCATTCTTCCAAATTATCAAAATTTTTCACAATATTTTCCTCTAAGTATAAGTAAGTAGCGATTACGTTGAAAATATCGCATGAAAATTTGAGTGATACATAACCCGTGTCGTGCGCTCCAAGTACACGCGTTATCAATAGACTATCACTTTTATCCTTTAAATACAAAGTCTTTATAAGGTATATTTAATATAATCTATTTAGAACACTAAAGCGGAACTTTTTACACAGGTGTAATTTTTTGTAACATCTCTTAGCAAGACCTAATAAGGGCAGCCGCTGTCACTAAATATACATCAATCTTAATTAAAAAAAAAACATGTCTTCACGCTACGTGAAAGAAACTCAAACCTACAAACATCTTACATTAAAACAAATCTACAAACAAAACTTACTATGAAAAATATACTAACAGTTAAATTATCATCAGCAGTTGCTCAGCCAATTTACACTGCGATTAACTAAGCCATATTAAATCATTTCAACCCACCATTTGCAAAACAAAACTCCGCTTAGAATCCAATACGAATGGATTCGATTACTTACAAATGTGTTCCATGACACGTATTTAACGTTGTCAGGCAATTTTATTACACAGCATATTAATAAATGAATCGTACTCAGATTCATTGGAACGAAATGGATACTTTGCGAAGCGGTCTATACGTCGATACTCATTGTTTTAGCTATCTTTTTAATTTTGTTTTGAGTTAGAAATATTTTAAAGTGTATTCAGGTGGTCGCTAGTTCGATTCCCATGTGTTTTAATGTTAATAACTATTAAGGATTGATATGTACATTGTACATACATATGTAAGGATGTAAAGTAGGTTTCAAAGATAAAATTTTTGAATTTAGCACTATTATTTTTTATTGTTTATATCATAACCATATCCGGAATTTAATTATTTTACAAGATTGAAAGCTTATAACGAGAGAAAACTTTGAAAAAAATCAACAGAAATTATTGAAATGATGACTTTTAGTAACTTAAATATTTTAAACAAAATCTCCACCAAAATCATTATAAATTAACGTGAATGAAATCACAAGCAAGCACTAGTCGTATCACAAATTCTATGATTAAAATAAATCCAGATATCGATAGCAAATCAATATCCGATTAATCGATAATTGGAACAGTAAATCCTAAGAAAAAATACCACTTTGCATACGCTACTAGCGCGTATATCATTTGCTGAGTTATTAATGCTCTTTATAATTTTATTCTGAACGAGATTCGAATATAAAAATCAGTAGGGGGCGATTGGTATATGCTTTATTGTGTACAGACGGACCTTAGGGTCGACGACGTGAGTACTGGCAGCGATAAAATTATATTTATAATATACTTAATTATAATTTTCACTATCGGACTAATATATTATATACCAAAAATGCAAAAGTTTGTATGTATGTTTGTATGTTTGTTACACTTTCACGCTGAAATGGCTGGACGTATTTGGATGACATTTAGTACACACTAGTTTACTTACGTTTTAGCGTTTAGTATAGATTTCTCAGAGATGAGATATTTTCCCGCTGTAAAAAGTATCCTATATGTTGACCCGGATAACCAGTTAAAGGTTGAAAGAAATTTAATACATAGATGGAATATAACCGGAAGTAACACATAGGCTACTTTTACCTAGAGAAACACCCAACTGAAGCATGTAAAGTCGCTATTTTAACCATGATTCTATTACTATGAGTTTGATACTTTTACCTTCTTTATTTTATTTTTAAAAACCTTTTATATTCGATTGTACGTCCAAAATATCGATAATTCTAATTAAAATGATTGTTGAAGCATCGATTACATGGTCTCTCTCGATTCGTAAAGATTTCGCCGCGCTGCGGGACGCGTTATAGTTGAAGCCAATATATAATCGTATATATTCAGTACCGGTAGCTGTAAATTATTGGTTTTTCTTAGTATTTTTATTGAACGTATGTACCTACATATTTTAAGAAGAGATTTGTTTGACCACCGGTAACATAATTGTTAACATTTACTGTTAAAGCTTACGAATACTTTATAATAGTGTGTATTCTTAGAAATTCATTTTTCATTTAAATATGAGGTATTAAAGCTAATATGTATTGACGAGAATGCCGAAAAGCTCGTATCTGCTAGATGCAAAGGGCCATTAGAAATCACATAAAGGTACATATCATGTCTCACTTATCACAAAACATAATTATATTTTTTTATATAATAAATAAAATAAAATGATATTTAAATTATAATTATTATATAATTAAATTGTTAAATAAAATATGTATTATTTATGCGTAGCTCAAGTATACATATAGTATATAATATAACTTAAATATATTATAAAACAAAAAAAAACCTAAATACTACTTTACATATCATGATATAAAGTTCAACATATGTAGTATTGAAGATCATTGAAGCTTTTTGGCAAAGCTTTTTTACAAAAGCTCACCTGTCACGTGCGCACTACAAATATATGTATATACAAACAAAAACGTAAACACACGTAATTTTCTTATATATCTTTTATCAAGATCGCGATTTTTGTCATCCAGAGTTATAAAAATAACAAGGAAGTAGCGTACATATATAATACCTACGGTGCCTGCCGCAGTAAGGCACGGGGCGGAAGCGATATCGACCCATGCTAATTCTATGCTTCGAAAACGTAGCTAAAGGGGAGAAATTGCTTTTGGTAATTTTGTTTGGCTTTAATTTATAGGAAGGATTAATCAAAATGTAATAAATGTTGATTTCTTATGTATTGATGTGAAATCGAATTGTTTGGGGTATGTGTGTACTTGTGTATAATATTATGGTTTGTTTTAGTAGCTTATTTGGTTATTGCATGGAATCAAAGTCCTGGTCGGTCATATTTTTTGTGTTTGTCTGTTGGTGCCTTTTATTTCTAATAAAAAATTAATCTTGTAGCGCAGGACAGATGGTTTTTTTATATATAGATCAGTGCATGATGGTAGATATCTATTACCTACTGTACTATAATAAGGGGGTAAAAGAGAGGATTTTTAGAACTGATTTTAATGTTACAATTCATATCGATAAATTATAAAAAGAAATATGACAAAGTATAAAACAAACCACTGATTCTTTCACTGTACTCTTTCTGCATAGGGCTCCTTCTAATGTAATTCAAACAAGTAGTTTTTGTCATTTTCTAACCTAAAATATATACATATATGCAAAAACTCACAATATAAGGTAGTTATTGAGTGAAAGAGCAACAAACAAACAATCAAACAGTATGGAGTTTGTTATATTAGAAATGAATATCATACGAGAATATTTATTAGCCCTGACATATGTACCTAAGCACGAATAATTGTTCTCAATCTATTTATAATATCACATAATATAGGTATATAAACTTTTTACTTAATCATTTTATAACATGGAATAATAACAGCAAAACAAAACTCAATAAATAAAAGAAAAAAACTAATTACACTTCAAGACAAGTGAAGTCGTTCATTGAAGTATCATCGTTTTTAGTTGTTTTAGTTAGTTGCAAGTTTTTTGACGTTACGTACATGTATTGTAGGCAACAGCTACGAGTATTGCAAGAAAAAAAAAATAATTCCACGGGCTTTTATGCAGTAGCTGCTGTAAAACCATTAATGTCCTGTAACATAAACAATACTTTTCTTTATCTAAAACGGTTTCAAATGAATGTTGCTAACTCATAATAATAGCTTGGGTTTTAATATATATGTACATTTGAAGTTATAGTTCAATGGTAACGCGCTCGTTTGGGAAACCGAGTGAACCGGGTTCAAATCCCGGGTCTCGTACTTTTGATATTTTCATGTGCGGTGAAGGAAAACATCGTGAGGAAGTTTTCGAAAGACATGTAAAGTCCGCCAACCTACACTTGGCCAGCGTGGTGGATTATGGCCTGATGACTCATATTGAAAGCAGGCCCGTGCCCAGCTGTGATACGTTAAAAAGGGCTGAATATATATGATAAACCTAAAAACTCTATTACTTCAAAATAAACAAACTTATGTGTTATTCAGATATTTCATATTTTGTAAAAAAACCATGATATTTGCAAATTATTATAGTGTAAGGAATAATTCCCTAATGAACCCTTTATACTGTAAAAAAGGGTTCCTATAATTACGTGAAGAACCCTTTCACGTATTTTTTTATAGAAGTCCCTATAATAATAATTAACTTATATCCAACGTACAGAAAAGGTAAAATAAATTAATTAATCTGAAAAAAAAAAACGTTCAACGCCATAATGGATTACTGTACTTTATTGTTTTCCATAAACCACAAAAAGAATAATTTGTCACATCGATCGCGATATCGGTAATTGTTTTTGAAATCTGAAAGCCTTGCATCTGATAACTCGCGTTGAGAGATTAGCGACTTGCTAATGATTTTAAGGCGATTGAAAGCACAGAGTAGGTTTATATACTAGTGTTTTCATATGGCATTGCTCGGTTATAATAACTATAAGGTTTATTTATGTATATATCATTTGTATTCAGCCCTTTAACGTCCCACTGCTGGGCACGGGCCTCCCTTCAATACGAGGGGATCAGGCCATAGTCCACCACGCTGGCCAAGTGCGGGTTGGCGGACTTCACATCTCTTTCGAAAACTTGCTAGGTTCTCTCAGACATGCAGGTTTCCTCACGATGTTTTCCTTCACCGTAAGGCAAGTGGTCATCATGTTAGAAATGATTCGCACATGAAAATATCAGAGGTGCGAGACCCGGGATTTGAACCCGCATCACTCGGTTTTCCAAGCGAGCGCGTTACCACTGGGCTACCACTGCCTTGGCCTTGCCTTGCCTTGCAATATATCATTTAATAGAACCAAATATATGTATCGTACATAATATGCAATTTTTAAATGAAATTATGTGTCAAAGTAAATAAGTTAGTTCAGTTTTGTGAATTTGTAATATTATAAATTTAGCTTAAGTATAATGAATATTATATGATTAAACCACATTTATGTATAATGTGTTTAACTAAAAATGAGTCCAGCCATTTTCAAGTGTAAAATCCAAAGTTTATTTTTTTAAATATATAGAAATATTTTTTTTTATAAATACAAATGCGAAAGTTTGAATGGATGGATGTTTGTTACTCAATCACGCTAGAACGGCTAAACGGATCTAGATTAAATTTGGCACAGAGATAGATTATAGTCTGGAATAGCACATAGACTATTTTTTTATCCCGGACAAATGTACGGTTCCCGTGGGATAGATTTGTTTTTGTTTTTTACTAGGGACTAACATAAATAGCTCTACTTAAAATTCTTAACAATTCTCCATTATATTTTTTAGAGTATAACTCAATGTCTTAGTAATAAATGCTAAAATATATCTACAAACAAACCGTATATTAATATTTATCGTGCCATAAAAAGAAAACTGCCTTACCATATTTAATATTAAGTTCATTCGTACATAGCTTTAATTTTTTACTTTTTACGCCCTTAGAAATAAATTAGATGGAGAGAATAAATTGACTGTTTTTTTCTCCTTTTACCGCAACATTTATTATCGTAGATGGAAATGCTTTGTTTTAAAACGTAATTAGATCAGAACAGAGTAATATTATGTATGAGCATTGAACATGTGCGTCTGATATGGGAAGGTACTTCTCCTAAAACACAGTTTTCTAGTTCTGGAGTTAAGAATGTGTGCATTTGTAACCATTGTGTTATTTAATATATCTGTTTTTTTTTTGTTTTAGCAACTAATTAGTCCCTATGTGTAACAGTACCTAAATGTTACTCTAGAATCTATCTGTGTACTAAACTGCATGTTCCTACATGTAAGAACAATACATACATACAAACTTCCTTATTTATTATACCTTTAGACAAAAATCGAACCCGCTACATCAAAAATTGTAAAGAATCATAATTATTGTGGACTTTTCGGATTTTGTCGTGGTTTTTATGATTTTTGTTACCAAAGTTTCGAAAGTTCTATACCAACAAAGTTACAGGAGAGACCTTTAACGGAAGAACAAAAAATTAAAATAAAACTGCTATAAAATCCGATAGGACAGTGTTATCTAAATTGTTAAAAAATTAAGCCATTTTGAAGCCTATATACTTTTTTTTAATAAAAAGTAATTATTACCATCTTATTACTAAACTTAATAACGTAAAAATCATCAAAAACAACAAAAGTCAGGACGCAAACATAGCCGTTAATGCTCTTATAAAGTTAAAAGGTGTTTTAGTTCACCCGTTATCAGATCAATTATATTCGTGGCTGACTCACGAACACACGAACACACGCTAAATTATGTTTTAATATACATTTTTATTATAAACGAGAACTCTGTGCAGTGTTTATTCATGCTCTTTAGCGGATTACATTTTTATATGGGCTTCCACGATAGATTTTCTGTTCCGTCGCTCGTAATATATTAAATAATATTGTTAATTTTAGTGTAAATATGTAAAAAGTATTTGTTTGTGTGGTTTTTTGATTGATTTCAAAAAAGGAGGTATGTAGTACTTAATATTTAACTTTTTTATAGTGTTTTCTAGTGAGTATAATAAACACCACGGAAGTTCTTGTGGTTTATAGATTCAATATATTTTAAGCGTAGCTTTATACCTATTCTTAAGCTTAACCGTTTTAAATATTTTATAGATATTTGATTGATAGCCTGAAAAGGCTGGAGTCCTTCAAGTCATACTCAAGGGTAGTCTCGTATCAGTTTAAAAAATCCATCTTTAAAGGTAGAATAGTAATTTTTAAAGTGATGTTGTAATCGTTTACGTTTAGTTAAATATAAATTATAATCTATTAGATATATATATTATATTATATATATATATATATATATATATATATATATATATATATATATATATATTATATATATATATATTATATATATTTCGTATCGATCGTAGAATGCTATAAAATACTATTTTATCACAAGTAGATACTGTGGTAGTTACTAAACACAAAAAAACAATTGGTTGACAAACAGACGAGAATAAAAAGTAAAAAAAATTAAAAACCGACTTCCGGACACTAAAAAGTAAAAAATTACTACGTGTAATATGTTTTAGAAATATTTAATATATTTTATCGAAAATATCTGATTAGGTATCTATTGTAAATGAAAATCACCGTTAAGTTATTTTTTACTTTTTAGTGCCTGGAAGTCGTTTTTTATAAAGTCTTTATTTTTCCATTTTTAGTGTAGACATAATAAGCAGGTAATTTGTAAGAAGGAAGTTATTTATAACGTATTCGATTAAGCCATAAGGCTAGGGGAAGCCATTTTAAAATAATTTATTGTTTATTTTTTAAAAACTACTCGACCGATTTCAATAAAAAAAAGATTCTGACGAATTGAGAACCTCCTCCTTTTTGGTAGTCGGTTAAAAAGGTACTTAACTGTTTTGTGTTTGTCCATTTATATATCAAGAAATTTTATATATACAGGGCTGTTCTTTTTACCATCAGTCGTATTTAACGTTCTACAATGTCTCATCAGCAAGTAATCATCGTGAGGAAAATGATTCGCACATGAAAATATCAAAGTGCGAGACCCTGGACTTGAACCCGCTTCGATTTCCAAAGCGAGCGCGTTACCACTGGGTTATCAAGGCCATAAATATGTTTTCTTTTTAATATATTTTCTTTTTAATATTTTTTCTTTTAAAAGAATTTTTCTTTTATTTCCCTTTCTTTCAAATCATTCAAAAGAATGAATATAAGAACATACCCCCATAGTATTATTACATTTCTAAGAAACTCTAAGGCGTACAACATTCATTTCTTCATTAGCTCGAGTTAATAATTAACTTTATATTTACGGTTCTATTTAAAGCGAGGTTGGCCACTGGTACTGGTTGGAATTGTTTAACGAGTTCTAAGTAAACTTACTAAGACGTGTATTGATTAGTTATACGGGGGTTGCTTTATAAGCTCTGGTTATATTTATACTTGTAACTTACCCTTGCTTTGCCTTAAATAAATAGATAAATATGTTGGGACATTAACACGCGGTGCCATCTAGTTCCATGGTAAGCTACGAGGCTTGTGTTATGGATACCAGGCAGTTGATACACTACACATATATAAATAATAAACAAATAAAAAATAAAAATAGTTTTTATTTCTTAATCATCTTTACATTTTGTGTTCGAGTCTTCCCAGTAAGTAATCCGGGGATACTTGTGTTGGGAATGGCCCGCTTCTTCCCATATGCATACTCTATGATTAAGTTAAACTATATATAACTTTAAATACATACATATTATAAATATAAACACCCATGACTGGAGTACAAACATTCATGTTCATCACACGAATGAATGCCCCCAGCGGGACTCGAACCCGCGACCGCTGGCACAGCAAATAGGCTCACTACAAACTGAGCCAAACGTGTCGTACAGTCGGCCTTAAAGTACCTTATTTATAATTTTAGATACATGTGGCGCCACCTTTTGGCCAATTTTATTGCTAACATTATCTCTTATTCTAGATTATGGTATACTAGCAGTACCAACGGCTTCGCCCGCGTTTAAACTTCCGATCGTTACCCATCTTCACAGGATCACCCGCTGAGCTAATTTGAAGATGCTTGAGAATTTCATCAAAATTGCTCCAGCCGTTTTGGAGTTCATAGAGAATATGTATACACGCATTAATTTTTATATATTTAGAATGTGGATGTATGAATCATATATAGATAACATTTTTACATGAAAATACTGAAATAACTGTGCGTATTAAGGTGTTATCAAGTAATTCATAGGCTAATAATGTTTCTTTGCATTCTTGTAAAATATAAAAACACAATCTTAAGTTTTTATATAAAAATACGTGTCTGTCCGTCACATACGACACGTTCGGCTCAGTTTGTAATGACTACTTGCTATGCCAGAGGTCGCGGGTTTGAATCCCGCGACATTATTATTAATGCGATAATTGGGGGTATCCAATTGTGTGATGAGCACGAATGTTTGTAGTCCAGTCATGGATACTTATAATTATAATATCTATATATAAAAGTTATATATATGTAGTGTATCAACTATCTGGTATCCATAACACAAGCCTCGTAGCTTACCATGCAACTAGATGGCGCTGTGTGTTAATGTCACAACATATTTATTTATATATTTTTCCTAGCATCGTAACTCCCAAACAAATGAAACAGTTATATGTATTTCAAAATTTAAATATTTAAAGATTTTTTTAATATAAAATATAAATTTATCACATTTTCCTAGCAAACACCCTGTATAGTAGACAGGGCGGGACCACCCACCTGCTATGCTCTTCGCACTTATAAAATATAAAAACGCTTTGTTACCTTACTGTTACCTACACTGCCTTAGGCTATGTATATAAAGCCTTCGCAAGCATCACTAGTGGAAATTCAATTTAGTACTCATGTGAAGGTTTTTACTTGATTTCGTATGTGTAGTACAAAATATTTGAATGGAAAATTAATTTTCTTACTTTTTTCATTATAGCATTTAATTTTTATAGCTTTAAAAATGTAGTATTCTATATATCATTAATATATGAAAATGTAATTTTTTTAACTATATCTAGTGGTAACGTTTTGATGTACACTCATTTTGGGGTAAAAGGGTTCAACTCCCGAGTCTCGGACCTCTATGCTTATCCCATTTTGATGATCACCATTTGCTAATACGTTAAAAGAAAAGATTATAAGAAAATCTATATGTCTAAGAAAACCAAACCCGTTTTCGAAAAAAGTATGAATGTATGTAATATGATGCCTATCGGCATTTGACTAACGTAGTGGAATGCCCCGGAGGCAAAAGTTAAGGGTTGAATTAATATAAATTATACAATACGTATGTTACTCTAAGTTTTTTAAATTATAATTTGATAGAGAACTAAGATTGGCGTGCTGTAGGAAAGAAGAGCCATATTCCGTTTTTGCTTTGAAAACTTTTCGATATACTTTTAGTTTATAGTTTACACTGTAACAATATTGTAATAAATAACCAAAAACTACATTTACAACTAATAATAATTACCAAAAATTAATAATTTTAAACTGCAACGGTGTATATTTAAAAAAATATAATCGAACTCTATCAGATAAGCGTGGCCCTAAATATCAATACTATTATGAAAAATCAGGACAATAAAACTGCATCGTAAAATATCCTTTTCTACAAACAGCCAATGGCATAAAAAAGCTACCCAAGGGGCGCTTATGTACGGGGGTTCAGAATAACGGAGGGTAGTTTGTAAAATTCGCCGACTCTTCGAGGGGGGTGGAAGCAACCCTTGATGGCTGGATCGCGTGACTGAATTTCGGCAGTGACCCGGCTTGCTATGTAAAAGTGAAAATAATTTTATGGAGCTGATGAAACTCTTGTTAAATATTGTTTATTTTAATTTTTTTTTGATGGTTTAATTATATAGTTTTAGAACGTATTTGTCGTATCGAAATATTCATTGTTTACAGAACGGTTTAAAATTAAAGGATTATTTCATAAGCATTCGTTTTTATTAGAGATAATTTTTTAAAATTTTACCGATAATGTTTGAAGTCATACTTCTTTTGGCATGTTTGGAAAATAATATGAGAGTAAAATTTTTACGATGCGCGCGCACACCGTTTTTTTCTTAATTTACTTCGATCCAGACGAAACACGTCCACTGCTGGGCATGGCCATCATGGCCTATGAGGCCTCCCCAAAAGACTTTTTGTTGAGAAATTTACTTATTATTTAGTAAAAGTTTACGTTAAAAATTTTTTTTTTCTAAATAATTACATAATAAACTTTAAAAATGATAATGATAATAGCAACTTTATCTTAATAATATATAATTACTACTGCATTAGATAAATAAATAACAAGTAACTAAATTTTTCATTAATAAATATTAAAATGTACGAACAACAGTACCTCGTTATTCTTCGTGTTTCAATTTATATATAAACAGCTCTTATAAATCCAGTCAGCAACGGACAGCTAGGTAAGTTTTGTTATAACCAAATTGTGAGCAATATTTTCGTAAATATTTTGGGTAGAACTTGTTTGTAGAGTTCAGTGAATGGAATATAAAGCAATGACGAAAAAGAATTAAAACACCTTTAATATTAACTATTTGCTTAAGATTATAGTATGTCTTAATTTGACCGACGTCAAATATGTGTATTCATAATATACGAGTATAAGTTTTTTTTTAAGTATAAGTTAAGTTTTCAAGAAAAATATTCACCTCGAAGGATAGAAATGGAATAAGGATATAAACCAATGACGAAATAGGACAGACCTTTAAGGTCGGAATATCCCTTTTTCAAATAACTACATCCTACTAATATTATAAATGCAAAAGTTTGCGAGGATGTATGGATGTTTGTTACTCTTTCATGCAAAGATTTCTGAATGGATTTTAATGAAACTTTACAATAATATAGCTCATACTTCAGAATAACATATAGGTTACTTTTTATCCCGGAAAAATGTACGATTCCCGTGGGATAGATTTGTTCTTGTTTTTGTTGCTGGTATATTATAAATCCGAAAGTGTGTTTTTGTTAAATAATTATTAATAACATCAAAAAAATTGTTTGTGTTACGAATAAAACAAAATAAAGCTAGAATTATACATATAGTTACAGCATTTAAAACTCTTAGCGAGAGTTCTACATAGAATTGACTTTTCTTTTATTTATTGCTGAATTTTTTAAAGTCTATTTATTAAAGTTCAAACCAAAGGTTATATACGAAAGATTATAGCAAGCAAGACATTTTAACGGGTTTTCTGAGACACGGTGGTGTACCTACACATTTTTTTTTAATATGAAATTTCATGACAGAAAGACCCTATAAACATTTTTTTGATCTAATCTAAGACTCGAACCCAGAACCTAACGATTTACATAAAACATGCCAGGCAATACACCAACGAGGCAGGCAACAAGGCGTAATTAGTAATAGGGTTGCGATGGCCCTTAGGACTCTAAAAAACTAACTACTAGGTCATTTGAGCTTGTAAACATATAAAGTAGGTGTTTTGTAAATAAAGGATGAAATACACACCCTGGAGGGCGCTGCCTACTTACATGTACTTAGATAATATTTTATTAGCTATATTAAAGTAATTTATGGAAAGGTCGTAATGAGTTCATGCTAATTATAATGAAAAACTACAGTGTAAGTGATACTAAAAAAAATGTTGACACTGTTGCTAAGCGGGGTATATATTTTTGAGATTGCTTACTTAATTGTAGTGCATAGGTTTGATTTTCAGGCGAAGTTATTGTATGATTGATATAGATAGGCAAAGACGAAACACTCCATTCAGTACCTTTTTCTGCTGTGTTTGTCAATCGGATTTTGTTTTTTAGGGTTCCGCACCCAAAGAGTGCCGACGGAAGCCTATTACTAAGCCTCCGCTGTCCGTCTGTCTGTCTATCAGAAGGCAGTATCTCATGAACCGTAAATAGGTTATAGTTGTAGATATTCATGTCTTAATCTATGTAAACTAAAATGAATCTTTCTGTCTTTGTTTGTGTTGCATGTGCTAAACAAATTGTTATGTAACTTTAATACATTATTCTGCGTACGTCAGTGAAGGTTTCGGGGTAAAAAAATTTTTTTGGTGTATGTTTGTCCTTTATGCGTTTACCATTCAACCCTGTAAAATTCTGTAGTGCACCCAAGCGAAGTGACAGTAAGGCTCTAGTAGATATCTTTATATATATAATTCTTCTGTGAGTGTGTATGTCACTGAACTTCTCTCAAACGACTGGACCGATTTTGATGAAATTTTTTGTGTGTGTTCAAGGGGACCTGGGAATGGTTTAGATTCACAATTTGAATAATAATTTTCATCAAAAAAATTATTAAAAAAAGTTTGAAATTTTCAAATTAAAGACGTGTAGACAGGACAACGTCTGTCGGGTCCGCTAGTTATATGTATACTTTTAAAAACTCCCTAGCTCAGCCAATAACTACCTCTAATTTGTAAAAAAATACATTTAATTAAATAGTATTATAAACATGTAATACCCCCGTTTGCATAATCTCATAATTTAACGTTGAACATGTCGCAACTGTCAGTTCCCATATAAATTAACATAAATCATTATTCCTGTGTAGCGCGCTATAATAAAACTTTCTGAAGTATAACTATTATGAATGACAAATTTAATGAAAATATAATTACAAAATAATTCAATATACATACATACATTCATATGTATGTACGTACAACTTACTTAATATTATAAATGTGAAAGTTTAGATGGATGTTTGGATGTTTGTTACACAATCACGCCAAAACAGCTAAACGGAAGTGGATGAGAATTGGTACAGAGATAGATTATAGTCTGGAATATCACTTAGTCTACTCTTTACCTCAGAAAATTGTACGGTTCCCGTGGGATAAATTTTTATTTTTCCCTAGGGACGAACTCGAGCGAAGCGAGGGTGAGTAGCTAATAGTTAATACACGCTCAATATTTAGATTTATGATCTTTCTTTAATTATTGTAATAACCAAAATAGAATAGATTTCTATTTCTTAACATTAATTAATGAGAATGAAACAATAGCATTAACTTAATTTCGTCTAATATTATCTATAATTATAAATTTTTTTTAAGACAAAGTGACAATTAGTTTAATTGTAATTAATTAAAATAATTATCATTTTTAACCCCCATGAAGTTTTAACCTTGGTCCCCCCAAATTCATTGTCCGCCTCTGTTTTTCTCACGTTGTATATACTCGTATGTATATATTTTATATAGATCTCAAGACGTTTAAGTAAATTTTTGCAATGGATAAACAATTTTTATCGACATATCTTGAATGAATCTTTATTGAAAAAAATATTACATCGTTTGCACCAAAATAAAAACTAAAGCCGCTAATTATAGTACCCCATTGTCTATACATATAATAAAATTCTAACTGAATCGGATCTGTACATTAAATATTTTTTGGAAAATCTTATTGCAATATCGATACAGATATTATCGATACAGAGGCCTAATCTACAGTTTTTAGAATTTTTGTCTGGGAACGCATGGCCACAAAACCCCTGGACAGATTTTGATTAAATTTGGTATGATGAAAGCTGGTTTTTCGGGTCAACATATAAGATACATACTTTTTACTGCGGGAAAATATGACATTTCTGAGAAATCTATACTAACAGTAAACATAGTAAAAGTATATAGCCCATATAACGATTGTTTCGCATTTTATTATATTTATTACTTTTATGTAAGTAATAAATAATTATGTAATAAATAGGTGACAAATTAATTTGTTCATAAATTGTAGTCGAAAATGAAATGCTAACGTCTAGTCTTAGACAGACATAAATATTTACACTCGTACATCCAATGCTAATATTTTCTTGACACAAAAATCGAATTCACAATTCTTGTTATTAAATAATATTCATACTATATACACCTTTTTATCTATTATTTCTGAGTCATTATCTCTCCTGTCTCTCTCATAACCATGATTGCTGTAAACCATTCAAAACGTCGAGCACCAAAAATGAAAATAAACCCGCAAAAAAACCCGAAGAGATGGTTTTATTTAAAGTATTATTTTCTTGATTACACCAACTTTTACCATTTGACCAATTTTTTACAAAGACGTATAAAGTACAAGTGCTCAGAAACTTTCCTTAACTCTCTCATTATTAAGAGCATTAACTGCGCATAGCGTAACGTCCCACATCCCAACACCCAACACCCCTACAGTAAATCACAATCGAATAGTTTACATGAGTTTACTATTTCTGAAACCTAGATTTTTTTTTAATTCTCATTCAAAAAACTAATGAAATTAGGTTTATTTACGAGAACAAGTACATATTATATTAAGTGATACTATAGTTTTCTATCAACAAAAAAAGTATAAGATGGCGTCAGTAATTTAGGCGTCAGGAAACTAGTGGCTCACCCTCATTTTGCTCGTGTTCGTCTCTATAAAAACAAAAACAAATCTATCCCACGGGAACCGTTCATTTTTACGAAATAAAAAGTAGCCTATGTGTTATTCTGATGTATGAGCTTTATTATTGTAAAGTTTCATTAAAATCCATACAGTAGTTTTTGCGTGAAAGAGTAACAAACATTCAGAGATAGATATAGATAATACAATAAAAATATATATAGTAATGAGAATTATTATACAATTGGGCAAAATATATTTATAAAATGTTGTTTAATCTATTTATTATATTCATGTACAAAATTCTAAACGTAAGTTATTTCGTCTTTTATATTACAAATGCAAACTTTTGTACCAATTTTAATATTATTTTTTGCAATCAGAAAATTATCATTATTTCAAAAATATATTATACAATCAAGTACATGTTATAATTTGATTTTGAAAAGCAGTTTAATTCATCATTTTACTCATACGCTAGCGAGTATCGAGTATATGAATTTATAGTAGGGGCAAAGATTCTATCTTGTAACATAGATTTTATAAACAGTAGAAAAATATGTCGGATTTATCTAAGCTTGAGGTAGAAAGTGAAATAAATGCTGTGTAATTAATTTATTTGTTAATACGATATCTATTTTTATTATGTACGTGTACATATGCGTATTTAATGTATACTTAAAAGTAATCAATACATATAATAACTAAGTCGATTCTGTACATTAAATATTTTTTGGAAAATCTTATTGAAATAGACATTATTATCGATACAGAGGCCGAATCTATAGTTTTTAGAATTTTTGTCTGTCTGTCTGTCTGTTACCGCATCACGAGAAAACCACTAGACAGATTTTGATGAAATTTGGTATGATGATAGCTGGTTATCCGGGTCAACATATAGGATACTTTTTACCGCGGGAAAATATCTCATTTCTGAGAAAAAATACAAAAACTGCATTGTAAGAGTATACTACTATGTAAAACCTAAGAATTTGGTTTTTGGTCATCGAACGCGGGCGGAGCCGCGGGCAATGCTAGTCATACATATAATAAAACTTAGCGAAATCTGTACATGGAATATTTTTTAAAAACAATGACTGTAGTGTATTGTGTTCAGAATATAGACCCCAAAACAATGGTTATCAAAAAAACTGTTTGTCTGTTTGCGTCTCACGTAAAAAGTACTGGGCCGATTATGATAAAAGTGTAATGATAGCTTACGCGGGTCAACATTTAGGATATTTTTTACTAAAGGAAAATCTTTAATTACCATGCGAAAACACAATAACTGGCAATGTCAAGTTCTTAGAAATTTACATGTCTAACTAACGTTGGCCAAACCTTAAAACAATGTACTAGAAAATTGTAGGTCTTAATACAACCTACAGAAAAATATGCAAATGCATAAGTCTTTCTCCAATACTAAGTAATAAGTCTTTCTCTACATTCGCAATAACTATTCATATCTATTTAAAACGTACCTATGGACGCTAGTTGCTAGTCTAAATTTATATAAATAGACAAAGACAATACCGTTTAGTATCTTTTTCTTATTTTTATTTATCTGTTTTTAATTTTTTTATGATAGTCTGAACATGTTATTCTCTGGAACTAAACATAAGATTTGAAAAATTCTTGTTGTATTTATAATCTATTTACTGAGGAAGTTTGTGAATAGGTACTATATAACGCCTAAGATTACATTTATTTACGAGAACAAGTATATATTCGAGAATACTTTGGCTTTCACGCTACGAACTACGAACCATAGTGTCTAAGCGATTGCCATTAAAAAACAACATGAAAAACCCAAGGATGAAAGCTAGTATTATCGTAAATCATGGGATTAATTTATGTACCAGCATAAAAAGCCAATCACATCGATCAATTCACTGTATACAAACACACATCAACATTAAAATTAGTTTAATATTTTCCAATATTTCAGAACTTATTAAAGACGAACGACTCACCCTCGCTTCACTTGGGTTCGTCCCTAGCTTGCTTCCCAATACAAACTTTCATCCCCATTTTCAAACCCTTAAGGGATGATTTTCTTCTGATTCTAATCCTTCCTAGGGTCTCAAACTATCTTCTTACCAAATTTCATCTAAATCGGTTCAGTAAATCCAGAGATTACTTCCTACAACGTCACAAACTCACAAACTGTACCTCTTTATAATATTAGTATATATAGCAAGACAATAATTTGTCCATATATATTTCCCTTTATCTGTTTACCCACGATATATAATACTTAAAATCCACTACTTTAATTATCCGATATACTTTCTAGTATAATTGCTCTCTCCAACATCTCCAGATGTTCTGCGAAAAAAAATCGAAAGTCGATATAAAATATCCAATTACACGGTCGGTATAGAATCGAAATAACCGAATGCGATTTTACAGTTAATAAACTAATTGAAAACGATCGCAAATGCGTGCAGAGTGAGATATGTAACGCGAACGTGTCGTTAGTTTAATTTTTTTATGTTCATAAATAACATAACGTTGTATCAAACGGTAGAAACTTTTGGAAACAATTATATTTTTATATATTGATAGTTATCACCTATGTATGTATGTCTTCACTTCCGAATAGTAGGTTAATGAAAATAGCTACTGTTTCTCATGTTATGGCATATAACTCTTTATTACTGAACTTGTGTCCTGTATAACGTACCTACGTTGTTACTAATTTTTCTAACTTTTTGTGTAAATTTCTGATTTTCCAACTAACAATTTGGATTGATATAATAAACATTATTGCAATATAATAAACATTTAATCTATAAACGCTTATCAACTAAAAGAATATCAATTTTATATATTATGTATGTATGTATATTAAATGTAATCAGTTTTAGAGAGTTTACAAGCAAATTAAAGCGCACATCGATTTCGCTAAGTTACTGTTGTTTTTTATTATATATACCTATAGATGAAGACAATTTAATTTATAATTGTTTTAATTTTTAGAAACTTTTAAGCATTAGGTACTTACGACTCTATACCTCAAAGGTGTTGACTTATTTTGAAAAATACTTACATCGAATGAAATATCTTTAGATCTTATCTCTATAAAATACAACTAAATAAACATTAATAAAGCAGTTAAAATAAGATAAAAGTATATGTACAATGTTATAAGCGTAGCTGCGCGGGCGCAGTGGATCACAATCGGTCGCATTCAAATGAGAGAGCGGATTTATGACTCTGTGAGGGAATGAGTGAGACATTGCCTATAGAGTTAGGAGTATAAAGACAGTGATTTATATTTATTTAAACTGTGTTTTGTTTTAAAATATATCGCTTTGCTTTAAATTTTTTAAGTTTAAAATGGCGGCTTTTACTAAAGGAAAAAAAAGATCGTATGTTATTAAAATACTACCTGACCCGATAGACGTCCTCAATTATGATTTTAATAATAATATTTGAGGCCATACAAAAATGGTATAGAAAAACTTTAATTTTCTCTATAATTTCACAATTTTTCAGACTTAACTCATTTTTTATAACAAACAAACAAACTAATAAAAATAATTTGAAGAAAGAAATAGCCAAATAAATACAATCAAGCGATGAACAATTATCAATGAACAATAGTTCATTTTCATTTATAAAATTTTATTCTAAACTTATCTAGCTCTGTATTAAATAATGCTAGGTTCCGTATTTAAAGTAGCTACTACCTTAGAATATATCGGAGGTAGTTCAAATTAACAGTCCCCTGTACATTTCATTATCTTAACTGTATTAGTTTAAATCAACTCCAGATGTTTATAGACTAACTAGAAGTGATAATTTCACAAGTTGTTGCAATCATTGCTAATATTTAAAAAAAAGCGTTTATGTTTGCCATTTCTTTAATTTTTGCATACAAATAAATTATTATGGTTATATTAAAGGGTTTTCGTGGTATCTTAGTATAATAAAAAATATTTGATGTGTTACTAGTTTATAATATAAGCTTCAATAACCAAAAGCTATGACTCCAGTCGCATCTTAAGCACGGTGGAGATAAAAAATATGTAGCTAATATCCGTCCTCGTTATACGACAAATTTTCTTGTCTTTCATATTATAAATCCGTTTGGCGGTTTAAGAGTAAAAACCAACAAACAGACAGACTGAGGCATTTTCACATTTTTAATATATGTAAGTATTGATTTTATGTTATTATTATTTTATATTTTACTGCGTTACCACTTACCATCAGGTGGAACGCAGTCAAGCACTAATTCAGAATACTATAAAAAAAAAAAAATTTCAAGTTTATTTCATTTCATTTATACTATTTTTAGCCGATTTTAAAAAGAGGCAGTTCTTAGTTCTATGTTTATTTTACATAATTGGAAAGTGATCTTAATAGTTTTTAGTAATGAAAAAGTTAGCTATGAGGTATATTTCTATTCAAATTAAAATTATTATTTCATATATTTAACAAAATAAAATAAACAGTCAGGATGTTTTCACCATAAAACAGTAAAATACAAAATTATACTCTTTAATTAATAGGAACTTCAGTAATTTTGAAGCCTTAACCTAAATTAAACAATAATTTATCCAATTCGAATTTAAAACCGATATCGCATTACAAAATCAAAAATTTAGGCAATTAACGGAATATATTTATTTGATACTTATCACGACCCGCCAGCGACCACTCATTGATAAAATTCACAAAAAAAAAAAACAAAAAGTAAATAACAAGTGAAAAAGAATACGACAACCGGTCACGACCATACCGCGATATTGGTGACAAAATGTTTTACGCCAGAGCTACCTCACTTCATTTGCTTTTTTTTTTTTTTTTTTATTCAACTTTGTTTAAACATTATGGAGTTTTAATTAAGGCTTAATTTTATCTCGAGCCTCCATTTAATTGAGTTCGGTAGAAATCTGACCGATCGAACGTCAAAGAGAAATATAGCGTTTAAATTACAATTTTAATCGTTAGTAAAAAGGTTGCTAACCTCTGTGAAATGTTAATTAGGGGTTCGTGTCATTTGATGACAATTCTATATAGTTTATGAAATCGATACTCGAAAGTATTTTGTCGATTTTTGGTTAAGTTTGCTATTGTCGTTACGAAATAATTTTTACGAGTATTTGTTGCAGTTGTTGCAATGAGGACAGATGTTTTGAGACTTGATGAAACAATAATAATTGCATATAAGCACGTACGTATACATTGTAATATGGCGATTCTATCGATGCAATCGATAGCATAACTCGATTGAGCTTTTTTATATAATTTTTTTACGTGAAATTTTTAATTAATTCTAAATTCATTTTAAATAGACATTCTGTGTTTGGAATACTAAATATATAAAAGTATGAAATATCTACACTGCTATTATAAAGAGAAAAGATTTATATTTTTGTATGTTTGTAACGAATAAACTCAAAAACTACTGGACCGATTTAGATGAAATTTAGTATGAAGACATTGAGACCCTGGGAAGGGTATAGCAAATTTCATCCCGCGAAATTATCCCTTAAGGAAGTCAAAAAGGGAATGAAAGTTTGTCTGGGGAAGCAACCTAGGGACAAACCCGAGCGAAGCGAGGGTATATCCCTAGTTACTAATATAATCGCTAAATTCGTCCAAAATTACTGAAAAGTAATTAATTACATCGTAAGGAAAAATCTTTTTGGACATTCATATGAGACCCTCCTTGAGGTATAACAATTTTAATGAAATAGAATCACGAAAATCGATTGCCTCTTCTTTTGATGTCGGTAAATATAACGAATATAGTTACTATGTATATAATTAATCAGTCAGAAAATTCCACCATTTTAAGACGCTTTTTAAATTACAAATAAATTTGTTTTTTTTTTCAGATGTTCTTACTTTAATTTACTGAAAATCTGATAGGTAATATGTTGTACTTGCAAATACTTAGGTTAACTAGACATAATATTGATCCCTACGTGGTAAAGGATATCTTTATATATATAATTCTTCTGTGAGTGTGTATGTCACTGAACTTCTCTCAAACGACTGGACCGATTTTGATGAAATTTTTTGTGTGTGTTCAAGGGGATCTGGGAATGGTTTAGATTCACAATTTGAATAATAATTTTCATCAAAAAATTATTAAAAAAAGTTTGAAATTTTCAAATTAAAGACGTGGAGACAGGACAACGTCTGTCGGGTCCACTAGTAGTCTAATAAAATAATAGTTAAACTATTATCTATATATAGAAAAATGTATCTACATTGTAGAATAGTTCATACATAATTAAAATATAAATAATATTACGCGATAAAAACAAATTACCTAAAATAAACTACCAAAAATTTGAATTACTTGTACGTGCCATTATGTAGGATGTAAAATAATACCTTTCGAATATGACAACACTGTTCAAATAGCCTTCTTTTACCAAGTTAAGAATTTATTTTGGACTATAAAAAGCACTCATAAAGTGTGCCTTTTAAGCGATTGAACTTAATGAACACGTCTGAAAGATGGAAAAAGTATAAGAAAGAAAAGGACTAATTAAAAACATAACACTCGAACGAAATTATCACGTCAATGTACAAGTAACTATGAAAGGTATTAATGTGAAAACCTATAATGAGACACCTTATTTTGTTACGAAATCAAATCCGCATATTTACGAGTAGTGTTTAAAGTAAAAAGGTCTCTCCCGTGACCATGGATGCTGTAAAGCATTCGAAACGTCGGGAACCAAAAATCAAAATAAATCCGCGAAATAATCCGAAAAGATAGTTTTATTTAAAATGTAACAAGGGTTTTTGACCTATTTAATTGATATTTTTTTTTATACTTGATGATCCAAGTAGTGCAATGTAGTTACTAACCTGAGGCGCTCGCTTGGAAGACATGATGAATCAACACTTGTGCGAATTTCATTTTCATTATGATTACCACTTGCCAATTTGGTAAAGGAAAAATCATGTATTATATGAACCTACAAGTCTGTAAAAACCCAACTGGTTTCCGAAAGCCGTGTGAAGTCCGCCAACCCGTATTTGGGCAGCGTGGTGGGCTATGATCTTCTTTACCTCATATTTAGGGGATTCCTAAGTACAGAGTTACTGGGAACTACTCTTAACTCAGGCGTATCAATAACACAAAAATATAGAATTTCTTCTAGATTTCTAGTATCTAGACTTATTAGAGCATATACTAAAAACATAAAATCTGTGCATTACAATATTTACGGACGCAATAAACTTTCTAAACCAACAAAAGCACTTAAAAATCAATAACAAAGACGAGATAATTACATATAAAACTATCGAAGCGCGAAACATATCAAGATATTGAGGTAATAAAATGGTATTCTAAACGTACGGATGATGATCATTATGATTTTAAAATACATTTTTTCTAATTATAGTTAAAAATAACGAATAATTAATTAAGAATTTAAATATATATTTTTTTTAAATATTTTGCAATAGTTGATATGCTGCTCTCTCACTCTTATATGCAGCGGGTCATCATTAAGGCCCGTTCCACACTATAAAATAAATAAATAAATAAATATGTCAGGACATTAACACACAACACCATCTAGTTCCATGATAAGCTACGAGGCTTGTATTATGGATACCAGACAGTTGATACATTATACATATATAACTTTTAAATACATACATATTATAAATATAAACACCCATGACTGAGCACAAATATTCGTGCTCATCACACAAATGAATGCCCCAGCGGGACTCGAACCCGCGACCACTGGCGCAGCAAGTAGGATCACTACAAACTGAGCCAAACGTGTCGTCTATATATATATGAAGTAATAAAACTAGAACTAAGTACTTTAACGGTAATTACTAGTGTTTTTATACGTAGTAAAAATAAGCAGTTTTATAATTACATTTAAAAATTATAATTTTATATCTTTATGCATTTTTTCTTATCTTTACATAGTATAAAATGAAGTCGCTTCCGTTGTCTGTTCGCTTAGATCTTTTAAACTACTCAACGGATTTTAATGTAGTTTTCAGCAATAGATAGAGTGATTCCAGACGAATGTTTATATGTATAATACATGCATATTATAGTACAGAAAAGCCGTGAAATTCAAAGATTTTTATTTCATATTAACCATTAAAACGTACCTAGGGACGAAGCGAGGGTGAGTCGGTAGTAATTTAATAAATGAAAAATATAATATCAAAATACTTCGACCATTTTCTTCTATTAGTATCAAAACCCTGTATATTAGTTTGTAGTACGTAGGTACTACACAAGAATTATTAATGTTTGCTTAAATCGTTTTGACCTAAGAGATCGAGATTGACTTAGTACTTAGTATTTGTTACTTTTCCTTCTGTATTAGTTCAAACAGTCGCCTATTTTTTGGTCCTACGAAATATTAATAATTGCCTCTCACAAGAATCGATCTCGTGACTATCGACGTAAAAAAGGTCATTCGTTTTTGGCATGTTAATTATCTATTACATTCAACTCTTTTCAACCGACTTCAAAAAGGAGGAGGTTCTCAATTCGACTGTATGTTTTTACCATCCCACTGCTGGGTTCGGGCCTTCCTTCAATGCGAGGAGGATCAGGACATTCTCATTCTTATTCTCTCATTCTTTCGAAAGTTTACTAGGTTCTCTTACTCACGATGTTTTTCTTCACCGTAAAGCAAGTGATAATCATGTTCAAAATGATTCACGTGAGAATATCAGAGGTGCGAGACCCGGGATTCAAATTCGCTATACTTGTTTTCCCAAGCGAGCGCATCATTACCACTGCGCTCATTATCTATGTGTCACTTAAAAATAACTGCCAATTATTTTAGTAAAGTTACATGGTTAGAACCAGTTTTTCTAAATTACCCTTCATCGATTTTTTTCTATGAGAAGACAGTTAATATTTGCACTTTACTAGGTGAATATTTTAAAACAAGCGACTCACCCTCGCTCCGCTTGGGTTTGTTCCTAGATACATTTTAACGGTTAGTATAGATTTCTCAGGGATGAGATATTTTTGCGCAGTAAAAAATATCCTATATTGTTGACCCGAATAACCTATCATCATACCAAATTTCATCAAAATCCATCTAGTGGTTTTCTCGTTTCCAGACAGACAGACAGGCAAACAGACAGGCGGGCAGACAGGTAGACAAACAGACAGACAAACAAAAATTCTAAAAACTATAGATTTGGCCTCTGTATCCAAAAAATATTCTAACTTGCTTAGAATTTATATGTATAGATTATACGGTAAACAGCTAAAATAGACAAAACCATGAGGAAAGTAAGGATAAATCGCTTGTTTTTTTATTAAAAAATTAGCAGTTTTTACATACACATCCTTACATGTCCAATTTTTTATCATAATATTAATATGTATATCCATTATCCATATTATGAATTATTCTATTCGATTATAAGCAACCGCCACCTCATGTATGACAATATGACCAAATTAGTCTTTGAAGGAGAAAGAAATAGTATTATCTACGCAAATAAAAATATACAAAATAAATTAATTAAATATACAACTTACTAATTATATATTTGTCTATTATAGGCGAGGAGGCGAATGTTTCTTTTTTATGTTTCAAGATTAAAGAAATTACATATTAAATACTAGCGATTCACTCTCGCTTCGCTCGGGTTCATCCCTAGGTGACTTTTTACATCATAAAAGTTATGTTAATTTTTTTATTTATGAACCGATTGAAATAAAACAAATATTAAATGTTAAGTGAAGCTACCACAATACATTAGTAAAAACTGCACCCACATCGGATAAGCTGTTTCTGAAATATCCTCCTGACTGATTTCAGCCACGGCGGCCAATCTCACTGAGACTAGCCAGATGTGCAGGAGATATTATAGTGCCAGTACGCGCAGACACAACGTGCACTCTCTATTCCTTTTACTCTCAAAGTCTCATGGGACGATACTTCAACACGACCGGTGAGAGTTAAGGCTCAGGAACGACGGCTTTACGTGCTCACCCTCGCCGATGCACAGGGGGGAAACCGCCAACTTCCCAACTCCGGGCTGTTACTGCGAATTTCTAGACAGAAATACTCAATACCTAAACTTGGTCCGACCAGAAACTCGAACCCAGGACCTCCGGATCTGCGGCCGTACATAGGCCAACGAGGCTGGACAGACTTGGATAAAATTATTAGCTGAACTAACTAACTATTAGCTGAATATTTGAGTAATTTTATAAATGTGAGAGTTTAGATATTTGGACGTTTGTTACTCAATCACGTCAGAACGGCTGAACATATCTGAGTGAAATTTGGAACAGAGATTATGTATGTATGTATTCAGCCATTTTTAAAGTCTCACTGCTGAGCACGGGCCTCCCTTCAATACGAGGGGGATCAGGCCATAGTCCACCACGCTGGCCAAGTGCGGGTAGGCGGACTTCACATGTCTTTCGAAAACTTGCTAGGTTCTCTCAGACATGCAGGTTTCATCACGATGTTTTCCTTCACCGTAAGGCAAGTGGTAATCATGTTAGAAATGATTCGCACTTGAAAGTATCAGAGGTGCGAGACCCGGGATTTGAACTCGCTTCACTCGGTTTCTCAAGCGAGCGCGTTACCACTGGGCTACCACTGCCTACAGAGATTATAATCTGAAATAAATAGCCCATAGACTACTTTTTATTCCGTAAAAATATACGGTTCCCGTGAAATAGATTTATTCTTGTTTTTCTAAAGGCAAACTTGAGCGAAGCAAGGATGAGCCGCTAGTGTTATTATATACTATGTATACAAAAGCCTCCTAGGGATGAACCTAAGAAGGGAGGGATAATTCAATAGTAAAATAATTAGGTACATTAAACAATAAGCCTGTAAAGCAACCAAGCAAGCTTTCATACATTAATACCTATACATTTTCAAGAGATACATTTAGTGGTCACTTACGTTATAATTAAAACTGCCGTTCAAAACTTCATGCTTAAAATATTTTATGTTCAATTTTTAGAAAAAATTGAACGCCTTTATCTACATATGTAAGTTAGTTATTTGTGCAACACCGGAAACCGAAAGCTTCTAGTTCTTCTCCTTCTCCTTCTTCGTCCTCTTTTTTTTCTTATTCGCGGATCTCACTGAAACTTTGTCAAATATAAGAGTTTTTACATGGGAAGGTTTTTGTTCTGTCAATTTTGTTACAACTCTATATAATTTACTTCTACGACTCGATTCAGCCGACAAAAGTAATGTGTCATATCTTATTTTATTTTTATACTAGCGACTCACCCTCGTTTCGCTCGGGTTCGTCCCTAAGGTGGACCACCCTTATCACTTAGGGGTATGGAAAATAGATAGTAGCCGATTCTCAGACCTACTGAATACGCATATAAAATTTGGTAAAAATCGGTAAAGCCGTTTCGGAGGAGTACGGTAACAAACATTGTGACATGGAAATCTATACTTATTATAAAAATAAGTCCCCCGGCCGCGTCTTTCTGTCCTCCTGTCTGTCCTCCTGTCTGTCTGTACGCGATAAACTCGAAAACTACTGAACGGATTTTTATACGGTTTTCAACAATAGAAAGAGTAATTCTTGAGGAAGGTTTAGGTATATAATTTATTATGCTTTTATGTAAATTAGCTGAAATACGGCGACAAATGTTGAAGAGGTCGCAAAAAATCTCGCCAAATGGGAACTTTCCACGCGAACGCCGCGTAAACTAGTAAAGATACAGTTAAGTAATGTACTAGAGAATTCAAAATCTATAAAAATGCTACAAAAAAGTCCGCGATAGCATATCTCTATCTCTTACGGTTGACTTACAATAACCACTTTTATGTTAACATTTTTAATTAAAAACATTACGTTATTTTCAAAGTTATTTTCTTTAGTTCGGTATTAATCCTTATCCAAATGAATATTTTAGTTAGCTTAGTCATTTAATGCAGATTAAAATTGCTCTTTACACTAAATCAATCAGATGAATAGTTTTTGAGATATCGTTGTTAGAAGTAATTAGTAGCGAAACATTTTTAATGCTTGGCGAGCATTGAGATGCCTACGGCGAGTCCATCCCCTCTGCCCCGCATCGCTCGACCGCCTGCTCAAGCTATATAAACCGGGCGATGTAGCGCGCGATCCTAGGATACTTTTTACCGCGGGAAAATATCTTATTTCTGAGGAAAAATACAAAAACTGCAATGTAAGAGTATACTAATATGTAACACCTAAGAATTTAGTTTTTGGTCATCTGAACGCGGGCGGAGCCGCGGGCAATGCTAGTTTTATATATAAGATTATCATATCCATCTTTTATTTTATTTCCTTATCATTTAACTAGACTGATCTCCAGTAAATTGAAAAGTAGTTAGACATAAAATAGCTATAAAATGTACATTATAATCTAGAAATGACTTTAGGTTTCAATTAAGACCTAACTATAAAAACAAAAAAAAAAAATTATGCTATATATATTTCTAGTAATTCTTTTTAACTTAATTTAATTAACGTCGTAAATATTGAAATGTAAACTTTTTTTTAAACATTTTACAGTACAATATATTACTCGTTTATTTTAAGTTATACTGGCCATAAATTTTTATAGTTTTTATTATTACTATTTATAAAAAAAATAAAATAAAAAGGAATTGTCTGTCTGTATATATATAATTATTTGTATTTAAATTTGTCTGTCTGATAACCTCCAGAACCACTGCATTAATTTTAATTTTTTTATTGACTTCAAATAAGAAGCAGATACTTAATTGCGTGTGATTTTTGCGTGGACTAAATATTTTTGTACATATGTATAATGTACATATACCTAATAAAAGAGTAACTTAGCGAAATGAAATATTTTTTTAAAATGATATAAACCCCAAAAAAAAGTTAAAAAAGTAAAAAGGTTGTCTGTTTGTTTGTGTCTGTTTGTGTTTTCGCGTTTCACGCAAAAAGTACTGGATCGATTTTAACTAAATTTTGTATAATGATAATAAATTACTCGAGGGTCAACATTTAAGTTACCTTTACTACAGGAAAATCTTTCATTTCCACAGGAAAACATAATAACTGGTTCTATCGAGTCGTCCTTAAAAAAATTGTCTAACGCTGGCTAAACTTTAAGAGATATATCAAAACAATATACAAAAAAAATAGATTTTAAAGAGACCTACGGAAAAATCTGCAATAGAATAAGTCTTTCTTCTAAGAAAAGTACACTCGCAATAACTATTCATATCTATTTAAAACGTGCCTAGGGACGCATCCGAGCGAAGCCAGATTTATTCGCTAGTACTCTAATATATTGACAATACAAAAGCCTAGAAGCCATAAGATAAATAATTAAATTTACAATACAAACTGTAGTTGCAGTAGTAAAGTTTCATAAAGAAAACAGTAAAGTTTTTAAAGATATCAAGCGAAGTAACACCATGTTGCTAGTATGTTTACGTGTAAGCATACCTCATACATGCAGGTCTTATCAAAAATTGTAGTTCGCAATATGGAGAAAGCTCGGTAGTAACGATCGCAGGGGGTCCTTGCTAATGAGCAAAAAGTTATAAATGTGAAATGTTCTGGTAATAAATTATTTTAATTTAACTCTACCCTTTCGTTATCTTAATTTTTTTCGTCTTCACTTTCCATTGAGGAGTGCACCATTCGGAGTACATACAGTGTATTTAATTATATATGTGTTATCTAAAAGCATCGACCGTATTGATTAAAATTACTTTTTCGGATTTTTTTACGGTTTTACTTTGGTTTTACGAGTAGTTCCGGGAAAGGCTAAAATTTTTGATATCTCAAAAATAATATTTATTATGAACGGTGTCCTCAAAAATTATGCAAATATTTTGAAGACAAACATGACAAAAATGAAATATTTTAAAATAAAATAAGATATTTACAAAAAACCAATGAGAATGAAAAAAAAACACGCTTAAATTTTGTTCGTTTCGCTTTAAATATCTTTACCCCGTGCGGGAATTGAACCCGTGAACAATGACGCTATAAGATATTCCAATCATCCAGATTATAGTGCAGTGTATCTATAGTGTTACATGTCTTAAGAAACCGCACCTCGCCATACTGTTTCTTCCGGCATGAACTCAAATTGCTACTATTCCCTAGGTAATACTAAAACCTGGCCATACCTATAATGTATTTATAACAATATTATGTAAATTATAGGTCAATGGTTCTTGAGTTATAGCATACAAATAAACTCAGCTTTGATAGCTTAAAACACATATTTAGTAGGTATAATACTTTCATAGATTTACGCGAAAGTTTAACATTTTAATTAAAACTATATTTTCGGATTATTTCGCGGATTTATTTTGATTTTTGGTTCCCGACGTTTCGAATGCTTTACAGCGATCAAGCAAAAAATATAGTCACGGGAGAGACTTCCACCACGCAGGTTTCCTAGCGATGTTTTCTTTCAAAGTAAGACAAACAAATGGTAATATTGGAAATAATTTGCATATATTTGTGGGATTTGAACCCACTTGACTCGGTTTCCTAAGCGAGCGCGTTACCACTGGGCTACCACGCCTTCATTTTTTTCCAAAATTATTAACTTATTATAAGTAATCGTGAGTTTATAATGTAACTTAATTAAAAAATTAAACAATTAATTAAAACATAAATTATTGTACATATATAACACGATTATTATACATAGTTTATACTTTTAATTAAAATATTTTTCCTTGATCTTATTGCCATACATTCATCGATCAATAAATATGATGCTCATATGCGCGTTTTATAGAAGACATACCAGACGTATCAACTAAAATAAATAAATTTATATTTTATTTATCCTTTAAGTACATGTAATAAAATTCTGAGTCGAATCTGCACATTAAATATTTTTTGGAAAAATTTATTGAAATAGTCATTATTATCGATACAGATGCCATATCTATAGTTTTTAGAATTTTTGTCTGCCTGCCTGTGTGTCTGGAGAAGCATCACGAGAAACCACTGGACAAATTTTGATGAAATATGGTATAATGATAGCTGATTGTCCGGGTCAACATATAGGATATTTCTTACTGACGGGAGAATAAGAGATAAATAAGAGATGAGATCTCTGAAGAATCGACGACGTCTGAGGAATTGATGACGAACCCGAGCCGAGCGAGGGTGAGTCGCTCGTATAATTTATAAATATAATTGCAAAATAAATTGGTTTAAATTAGCAATGTAATCGGAAAAGTATAAAAATATTGATAAAACATGGACAGCTGACACCAAACGACATTTCAAGATGGTATTTCAAAATACATATACGAATGTCAGAAAGTAAAAACAGGTGGCGCGAATACGAAATAAATATTTTTTTTAAAACAAAGTTTTATTATTAATTTAGTATGACTTATTTGTAATTTTTCAATGATCTAACGATCAATATTAAACGTGAAACCGTAATATTTGATGATTGCTTTATATTATATTTATATCAAACTAGCGGCTAACCCTCGCTGCACTCGGGTCCGTCGCTAGTGAAAAATAAAAGCAAATCTATCCCACGGGAACCGTAATTTCTGGGATAAAAATAGCCTATGTGCTATTCCAGATTATAATCTATCTCTGGGCTAAATTTCATCCATCCAAACTTTCGCATTTATATATTAGTAAGATTAAGAATTTGGTGTTAGTGTATAAAACAATAAGAACAGTTTTTATAATTATATATCTATATTTCATAATTTAATAATTTTGCTCGACGCCACCCATTAGATTATGTATGTTTTGCGATATCATCGCCAATTATTGTAAATCAATTTTTATAATTCTGTTATGAAAAAAAAATACAAATAGTTAATTTTACAAAAAACATTTTAAGTCTCAGTAATCCAAAAAGCACTAAGTTTATAAAACACCAACCTATTAACACCGAAAACAACAGATAAAAAACAAACAGGCCACAGATAACAAAGACGTTAAACCTGTCACGACCATAGACAAACTATTCCAAAGCATAAACAAGTACAATCAGCATGATTTAAGCAACCCTAAAGGGATAGGATTTACGGGCTGTGCAATCAATGAGTGTATTTTGACGTTCCATTATGGTCTTCGACATCTTCATATCTCGGTTATTTATGACGCCGACTGTACCCGGGGGTGAACTTGTTTGCATTTTATCTGTTTTCACACTATTTCATAGTTGATGGACAGTTTTATGGTCAATTTCACGCAATTTAGTTGATGAAGATACTCTAAATATACATATTATTAACAGGAAAGTGAGTGGATATTATATAGAAAAACCTATACATTTATCTTTATACATAAACATCCTGCGTACGTATGTTTGTAATTAAACTTCTAAGCAGCTAGATCGATTTTGATAAAATTTATTTTATACACAAACTAGGGACTCATCCTACGTACGGTTGGTATGAAAAAGATAGATTATATATTATATTTCTTGACTTTTCTCTGCTATAGTATGCATGTATTTTACATATTAACATTCCAGAAGAAATTATGTAAATACATAATAGTGAAAACCGTATCAAAATCCGTTGCGTGGTTTAGAAGAAATTCGCTGATAAACAGACAGACAAAACATCTACTTTGCTTTATACTACTATATATTTATGGGTTGCTATTATAACAGCATCTTTATAGAGATCCAGAATATTTTTTCTACTTTGCGGACCAATCGATGCAGGCAGGACAACATCTGCCAATCGAATCTGTTAATAAACTTGTTAATTTCACTAAAGGTTTTGTATAAGTTTTTTTTTTAATAAAATTCCTATACTACCTGACAAGCCGATATAATGTCTATAAAAAGAAAAAAACTTGTTCTTGTATTAATTAATCAATTGTGAAAATAACTAAGTACATATCCGAAGAAAACACTAGAATATGTAGGTACAAAAATCGACTTTTCAAATTCGAGTAGGTACAAAATATTACATTTTTGTATCTTTAAGAAAAAAAAATTATCAAATTAAACCGTTCTACGTATTCGTACTGTGCATTGACATTAGCCAAAAAGAAATTACAGCGGCGCGTAATTATCGATTATAATCATGAAACCGATTCCGATCATAATTGATCGAGCGCACGAGCCGTTTTTTCGGTATAACCTATATTTCAATATAAAACACGAACAATTTCAGCCTTTATTACATAGTATTAAGAGCCTAAATGACAAATTAGGTATAGATTTTCGAAATCTATCAAAAAGACTGTTTAAAAACCAATTTTAAGTGCTAAGGAATATGGATAAAAATGAATCGAATGCACAAAATGATATGAATTGTTATGAATAGTATCGATAAAGTATAGCAAATTTTGGTACCTTTGATTTAGCATAGTTATAACCGGAACATATTGCACTAAAAAAGTTTAATCGATTATTTTTAATTGTTTATTTTAACTGTTTTTACGGTTTTATATTTATTATTTTTAATCTATATGTCAATATAATAAGTAATATCTAATTACTATTTTTAAAAGAGGCTAACCAGTATATCATACTAATATTATAAATGCGAAAGTTTGTGAGGATGTATGATGTCTGGATGTATAGATGTATGGAGTTACACTTTCACGCAAAAACTACTGAATGGATTTCAATGAAACTTTTCAATAATATAGCTTTCTGTTAAGTGTAAAGTTAATGTAATATTTTTGATGACACGTTTGGCTTAGTTTGTAGTGACCCTACTTGCTGTGCCCGCGGTCGCTGGTTCGATTCGCGCTGGAGGCATTCATTTGTGTGATAAGGAAGAATGTTTACACTCCAGTCGTGGGTGTTTATATTTATAATATGTATGTATTTAAAGTTTTATATGTGTAGTGTATCAACTATCTGGTATCCATAACACAGGCCTCGTAGCTTACCATGGTAACTGTAACTAGATTACATTACAACTAAGTTACATGTAACTAGATGGTGCTGTGTATTAATGTACCAACATATTTATAAAATATATTATTATTAAAGTCCATTCTATATATATTGTAACTACTCTCCATGAATATTTTTGAATTTTGACCTAACAGTTATATTAACTAATATTTGACAAATAAAAAACAAATAAGTTTAAACTAAATGATATCAACGACAATAAACGAAACCGGTGAGAAAACTCAAACCGTAACAAACACTCGTTTAAATTAGCACAAACTTAGTTAAACTAAAGTATATCAAAAGGGAGATAATGAGGGGATGATTCACGTTCCGAAATAAACAGTTGACAAAGCATTTAAAAAGGTCCGATGTATCTTTAAAAATAAAAGTAGCAGCCTTCTGTAACAGAAGTACATCAGATAGAGGTTTTTAATTGAGCTACACTCGTGTTTCTGATTTATAACCTCGCCCCGCCAAAAGTTATTTTCATTTCGCGCCTGACGGTCGGGACACATTGGGTTGAAGGATAACGAATAAAAAGCTATTCGAAACATTTAACAAGCGTTAGTTAAGACTAATTATGGGTTATCTATACATATAATAAAATTGTAACTAAGCCGAATCTGTACATTGAATATTTTTTGTAAAATCTTATTAAAATAGACATTATCGATGCACAGATAGAATCTATAGTTTTATTTTAATTTTTGTCTGTCCGTCTGTCTGGGAACGCATCACGAGAAGGCCGCTGGGCGGATTTTGATGAAATTTGGTATGATTATAGCTGGTTATTTGGGTCAACTTACCTATAGGATACTTTTTACTGCGGGAAAATATCTCATCTCTGAAAAATCTATATTGAACGTTAAATATAAAAAGAAGAATTCTCTTCCTCATCTTCTTGTGTATGTGTACTACGTTAATTTTGTTTCGTAAACTATTTTAATTTTACATATATATACTACTACATATATATACTAATAAATAATTCAATTTAAGTATCGCGATTTCAAAAACCATTCTCAAGATACAAATATTTTTTTTGTCTATCCATTTATCCGAACTATATCATAAATACAAAGATTTGTATGCTGTAAATCAAAATTTTGACACGCACTAGTTCAAAAGCTTAAAGCACAAAAATCATAATTATATTTGAGGAGCTTTTTAATTAATCCGCTCCATATTTTCCATAGCAGTATGTTACATTTCAAAGATCTTCACAGCTGATACGGACCCGGCATCCACTCTCGGTTTGTTTTGTTTCGGTCGAACGTCGATGGTAAAATATTGTTGCATCTCGATTGAATGTCATCCCGCAGGCTGTACGTGATGCGACAGGTATTGACTAATTTGATGTAAACTATCAGTACAATAATTATTTCTTAACTAAAAAATTACTAAACTATAAGTATTAAAAACACTTTACATGTATTACTTTCTTAGATTTACGCGAATATTTGACATTTTAAATAAAACTATCTTTTCGGATTTTGTCTTTGATTTTAACTTAAAATGTTTAAAGTTAAAAAATATTGTAATGTAATTGGTGCAATTTTCATTTTGTTAATTGTGGGTAGGCTGTCTGTAACAACTATACCTTCAAGACATGTAACACCTCAGTCTCTCCCGTGACCATGGATGCTGTAAGGCATTCGAAACGTCGGGAAACAAAAATGCAAATAAATCCGCGACAAAATCCGAAAAGATAGTTTTATTTAAAACACTTTACATGTAATTATTCCACCTCTTTAGGTGTTTTCTTTGAAATGAGGTACCATCTTTGAGGTACATAGATAGTATACCCTTGGCGAAGATATTGTGTATACATACCAAATACATGTATCAAAATTAAGAAACTCGCTTTTTTGAAGTCGGTTAAATAATTTTTATGAGAAAATTTTCTAATGCATATCACAGTTACAAAAGCATATTTTAAAGGCACATTATAGCTACATATATTTTCTTTTTACTTATTATTTATTTCTTATATTATTCTTGTTCCTCATTTAAAAAAAACTATATATACATATATTTAAACTTCATAATATATTTTTAAAATTTTAAGTACCAAAATTTCTTATGAATCACAAAAATCTGATAATTTATTATATAAGATTTAAAAAGTAACTAAAACACGTAATTTTTGTCAACATTAACACCAAATTACAAGTATTAATAACGAAGGCTGAATAAAATTTTCCCTTCGCAAAAATCAAGCCATTAAAAACAGGCATAAAGCTAATCAGTCTATATTCGTTAACATAAAGCAAACACAAGGAGGTTTTACTTGTGTTAATGCAACTTTTTTTTATTTGCAAAGCGTGACCTGACGGGGACTTCTGGCGGTTAGAGTTGGCTTATATGGGAATGATATAAAACGACATAAATATACCAGTATGTTTATGATTAAATTGCATAATTTTATAATATTTTGAATATATTTATTTAATATATACGCAAGATATTTATAATATGTACATAAATAAGCTAAGTAATGATAAGTCAGTATCGCAATTAATTAATTCAGTCTACTTGTAAGACGTAAGTAAAACAGATCAGAAATTAAGATAATTTTTAAATATCTTTATTGAACCTCTAATTATTTTTAGCAAGATTAAATCTATAATAATAATTTTCGTTAAATAAAGAATGTTATGAAGATCTAAGCCTTCGAATATTTGACTAATTATAATATTAAATTACGGCATTTTCTTTTATAAAAGAACAAGTTAGTTATTTACTCTATATCCCTCTTTCCACAGACACTACTCGTAGTATCAAGAGAATTATTCTAAATATAATTAATTTTAAATGTCAGCACCATGTAAATCGACCGTGTAAGAGCGGTGTGAAATCAGTATTGTGATAAGCTAACGACCGTTTCTTCACTCGGATTCCTCCGCCGTATCAATTAAATGGCGGGCCCAATCTCGCGGGAAATATTTCTCAGTCTTTTAATTAATGAATTTTGGATGTCCGTCAAAATTTTAATATATACCTAATTGTAATTTTGTACTTATTCTGATTAATTAGCTATTCATGTTATATTTTATATGTATTTTATAGCACAATAACCACGTCTTATTATATACTAGCGACTCACCCTCGCTCCGCTCGGGTTCGTCCCTAGTTACGTTTTAACGTTTAGTATAGATTTCTCAGAGATGAAATATTTTCCCGCAGTAAAAAGTATTCTATATGTTGACCCGGATAACCAGCTATTATCATACCAAATTTCATCAAAGTCTCTGTCTGTTCAGTGGCTATTTCTTGATGCGGTCACAGACAAACAAAAATCCTAAAAACGATAGAATATAGATTCGGCCTCTGTATCGATAATAATGTCTATTTCAATAAAAATTTCCAAAAAATATTTAAGGTACATACAAGGTATGTAAAGATTATATTTTCAATAGCTTTCTTTACAGATATGGCTTGAAAACTGACATGTGAAATTAAAGCACGTTGTAAAAAGCGTAGATCGACAATCATAACTCTTTTTAACATATTATTCTATTTAAATTTACATAAAGCTCAAATAGCTTATAAAATAAATTAAAGCTGTAGATTGAAAAATAGCCGCCATTCACCGCCCAGACATATTAACATTAAAGTATAAAAAAAAGAAATTTTCATTTATAAATATAAATAATTTATTTACCTTATCTATTCACATAATAAAGATATGAATTATAATATCATTTTTAACATTATCACATAGAATTACCAGCCCACGAGCCATGACAGTCGTCTATCGTCCAATCTCGATTAGCGCGCCCATGACGTCCCACTTCACACAACTGACGCGGACAGTTGGCGCGAATAGATTATCTGTGGAACGGAACGTTTGGCATTTGGAATTAGTGTCTGTGTTTGTACTGTTTTTGTTCTTTCCTTATCTTAATTTAAAAAAAAAAATGCAAAAGGATTTTCGTTTTAAAATAACAAAATTGGTTTGTAAAATGTAATAGAATTACATAACTTTGCTTCACTGTTTGTTATTTAGGGAGTTGAATGTTACAAAATAAATTTGTTAAGTCTAAATATATTTTAACAAATACGTATGGAATTTCCAAATCAGCCCGAGACCGACACATAACTACATCGTAATTTAAAATATTGTGAACAAAATTGTAATTGTAAATTTAGAATAAAGGTCCCTATAACTCTTGAGGATTCCCACAGGGAGCGCTGACAGCCAATGATTTATCTGCTCTCCGCTCCTTAATTAATACGAAACGAGAAAATGTATCTATCTCTTTCCATCCTGACCAAAACAGAGCAACATCTACTCCTATCCTTGTCTTGTTAACCCTAAAATTCTATTGAGATATCCTTTACCCGTGATTTATGAAATCGACAAATACCGATTTGTTTACTTTAGAAATTAGTGGTTCACACAGTCGCTATAGCAATTCAATATGTAAATCGGCTGTATTTCATACTTACTCGTGTAATAAGATTATAAGATGTAGAACAAAATAAAACATTTGACCGCTGAACGGTTATAAATTAAGAATATGGTTAGATTTTTTATTATATTAGTCCCATAAGAATAAATGTAATCGCTCTTTTGATAAATACCGCTATACAAACATTTTTACTGTCACTCTACTATGTACTGTTTCGTTTATGGTATATAAATACAAATTATTCATATTTTTAATTAATTTGCAATTCACTTTAATAAAGAGTGTCAAAAAACCCTTAAAGGTTCTTATCACACTCAAAACTTCCCTCGGAAGGGGCCAATGTGACCCCAACGTCTAATTAGTTGAAAACCTTTGTCTGAACCCGTTGAGCGTTAAACCGATGTTGACACGGCGCGAACTATGTCGCGTGTCGGGCACAGATTAAATAATGATATAAATGTATACAGACTAAACCATACGTTTATTTTTTTATTACAGAAAGAAAATATGCTTGCCGAATCTACAATAATCTAAGACTTGAATCAAATATTCAAGGACTGTCTAGATGTTGTTACAAACATTTTGAAGTTTGAATGATTAATGAGGTCATTTTGAACAAATTTCTTTATTTTAAATGAAAATACGTAATAACTAATTAATTACTGATTTTCCTACGTCGTTATTTAACTTGCAGCAAAATTTGTGTTGTTTACTATTACTATTAGAGATGTTATTAAAGCATATGCGTTTGGTAATCACAATATAATTTTCGGTAAATAATAATCAACACTAAGAAAAAAAAAATAACTGTGTCTTTAAATGAGCACATTTCCCGAAAAATTAAGAGATAGTATAATATAGCGCGCAACATTAGTACTTTAGCAGTTTATGTAATTTTATTTTTTTCTATTGCAAATCTATACACCAAATACAATCTATGTAACAAAAGCCTTCTCTCTACTCATTTACAAATTTCAAACAGATCGTATACTAGGTTCTGTTGACAGCGGTGTCGCGTGTCGTGATGGAGATTAGAAGTAGTCACGATGACTTGCTATTGAGTTTAGTAAAGAGGTTGTATTGCATTGTGATCGATCGCTTTTTGGATTATTTATTAAAGCTTTTTAATACTTAGCCTAAAAAATTATAAATATGTACCTACATTGTACATTTTGCTATATGTACTGAGAGATGTGGATAATTTTTTTTTAATCAACACTGGGATGGTCTTGGGATCAAGGTATTCAGCCTTTAAAATTATTAGACTGGCATGTTATGTGCAACACATATATAGTACGTTTACAATTTATCTTATATTATCATCTTTGAGATCTCTTAGAGCAGAGCGACATGTTTCTACCTTTACTTTACACCTATATGCAAAATATCGCTAGTTTAGTAAATATTTACATTATTATATGTTTTACCTCATCCAGCCCAAGTAACCTGTAACCTATATGCACTACGCGAGCATCGAACCCATCGTCGTTACGATATTGATTGTCGTTTACAAAGTCTTGTGACCCATCCACATGAATTTTAGGGTTAAGAACAAAGACTTAAGTCATAAGAGTATAATATTAATATTGAATGCAAGGGTATAGTGTCTTATGCTAATGAGATATATAAAAAAGCTATGGTATATGTAAGAAATGGATAAGATGTCGTTGAACTTTGCTTTTTCTGTCACCTTTGTTAAAAATAATATTCTTTTATAGTAATTTTTATGTTTTAGGAAAATAATTTATGGTGACTTCTTTATACGTATATTTTTCTTTTACTTCTTTAATTTATTATAGTAATCCATACTAATATTATAAATGTGAAAGTAACTCTGCCAACATATTTAAATTTTATTTTAATTTAAAAACATACATGGCCCGACCCAGGACTCGAACCCAGGACCTCCGAATCTACATCTATAAATACTGGAGGCACTTATAATTTGAAGGCAGCTAACTGCTACCAAAATCTTATATTGTTCATAAAATAATAACATAATAATAAAAATATACTAAACCACAAAATTTTAAGAACGGTAATAATATTTTAAAAGGTGCGAACCGCTACAAGCTAATAATTCACCTTAAAACAATTAAAAACCGACTCACATCTGTTCCAACGGTCGACAATATGGCACGCGTTATGGTATAGCACCCCATGCCAAAGCACTCGTGCGAGAAAAAATACTCTATGTAATCATTTTATTAACTATAGTTTTTTTTATAACGATAATGTGTATTGATGTATTTTATTAGTATTTAAGTAAAGTGCCAAAGTTTTGTTTATCGATTATTGGTTTGTTATATAAATAAGTAATTATAGTGTCCACAATTTATTATAAAAAAAGTTACATTATTATTTTTTTAATTTTTGCTGTTTTTTTTAAATAAAACAAAATATTTTTTTATATTTTCGTGGTTCGTTTTACTTTTTTTTGACGTTTCGAATAAAAAAATATCCTTTATTAGAAAAATAGTTTCGGGAAAGATTTATGTATTTTGTGCTCTAAAAATTCATAATCATTACAAAAGGTGTCTAGCCATAAAATAGTTTTGTAGGTGGAAACGATTTTACTATATAGCATTATAAACATATATAATATATACAATAAAAATATATAATAATTAAAAAATTATAATTTACTATTGAGCAAATTATTGTTATTAAATATGATATGAGATGATTATATATTTAGCTCTATCGCTATCTTTCTCTGATCTCAGTAATAAGTGCTTTCTTTACATAATTGTGTTATTTTAAGCTTTTTTTTTAATATTTACGATGATGAATTGTATGACCATCGTATACAGAACGAGACCTACATATATATGCGGTGTTCTTATCATACATGCTTAATCTATGTAAATTAAAATATATATTAATTTATTCCATTTAAAAATTATATATATTAAAATATTGAAGAATATTTCAATTACAAAATGTACGAGTAAGACGTTATTTTACTATAAGTACTACCGTTTTTATTTGAGATAATTGATATCGTGGATTAGTTATATTTTATCGATATCTGTATACAGCCATTTTTATCGTCTCACTGCTGGGCACGGGCCTCCCTTTAGTACGAGGGGAATCAGGCCATAGTCCACCACGCTGGCCAAGTGCGGGTTGGCGGACTTCACATGTCTTTCGAAAACTTGCTAAGTTCTCTCAAACATGCAGGTTTCCTCACGATGTTTTCCTTCACCGTAAGGCAAGTGGTAATCATGTTAGAAATGATTCGCACATGAAAATATCAGAGGTGCGAGTCCCGGGATTTGAACCCGCTTCACTCGGTTTATCAAGCGAGCGCGTTACCACTGGGCTACCACTGCCTATCGATATATCTACCCTATAAGTGAAAAACATTATATTTGAAAAAAAAACAATACTTAAGAACCTAGCAACTAAATAACCAAATTAACCAAAAACCTGAGTATGAAATAATTAACAGTCATACCAGCGAGCAAACAAGGCGTTCGTGATACTACCCCATAAAGTTCGGGTAAAGATTGTTAAAACTGGATGATGGTATTTTAACTGAAAGGTTAACTTACATTCTTAACTAATTTTGGCTCCGAATTTTTTTATAAGCTTTGAATATTAAAGTATTTAAAAAATAATATTTTTAGAAGCTTTCAATACAAAGTTCCGAATGTACGATAATGTAAAATAAACTTATTTTTTAAATTTATATTTATTTTATTTTATTTATATATTTCTTAGGCTAGAAAGAAAAAGAAGATATTATAAATTAAACTATCTTTTCGAATTATTTCGCGGATTTATTTTGATATTTGGTTCCCCAAAACCAGTAATAGCCCGTCCCTGCCGTTTAGGAGGTGATCAATGGCACACCGACTGCAGCGCCACCTACCGGGTTCAATTATGTTTTCAAACCATCCAGAAGCCCATTGAAATATAGAAACAAAATTTCATCCAAATCGGTCTAGCCCTTTAGGAGGAGTAGGTTAACAAACACACGTACAGAAGAATTATATATATTACGATGTCAAATATTCGCGTAAATCTAAGAAAGTACTAAAATATTATAAGTCTAGAAGGTTATTTTAAATAAACTATATTTTCGGATATTTTCGCGGATTCTGATTTTCGGTTCCAGACGTTTCGAATGCTTTACAGTTTACACTTAACCACGGTCACTTGGGAGAGACCGAAAAGATAGTTTTATAAAAAAGTTAATATAATAACAATAAAATACACAGTGTAATAAAATTATTAAGAATTCTTTTTAAAGGTACAATACCAAATTGTATACATGTCTAAATTTATAATCAAACAAAAAAAACATACGAAAAAGCTTTTATACGAAGTTTTAATAAATAAAAGCTTAAACACACTCTTTAACTTTACCAGCGATTATGTGATTTATGAACGTCAAAACATAGGTTCTGCTACTTTCTGTGAATTAATATGAAAAACAACTTACCTCATAGTTAATGTACAAAATATGCAACAGTCCTTGGAATATAATAAAATAATAAATTATAATTGTATCGAAAATTTATAATAAGTGATCCCATAAACATGTCACGCAAACACTTAATGGGTTAGATGTATCGTTGTATGTTTTTGTAGACTAGACGTTTCACGCGGATTTACTGTGTTTCAGGATTTTCTTTTAATAGAGCTTTTTTGACTGTGCTTACAATATTATGGTTTTATTCAAAAATGATTTTATAAGTCTATTTACAATAATACATCTTTATTAGACCTTGAAAATACAGTATGCAAAAAAAAAGCTTGTAATTTTAAATGATATATGCATATTTTTTTAAGATATTAAAGGCTTAGGTAATAATGATGTGTTCTCAACCCATTTTAACGTCCCACTGCTTGGCGCGCGTCTCCCAATACGAGGGGGTTCAGGTCATAGTCCACCACGCTGGCCAAGTGCGGGCTGGCGGACTTCACATGTCTTTCAATTGCAAGGTTCTCTCAGACATGCAGGTTTCCTCACGATGTTTTCTTTGACCGAAAGTGGTAATCATGTTGGAAATGATTCGCACATGAAAATATCAGAGGTGCGAGACCCGGGATTTGAACTCGCTTCACTCGGTTTCCCAAGCGAACGCGTTACCACTGGGCTGTAGTAGCCACGTAATAATGATAGAACAAAATATTTATTTATATATTCAATTGCATGTCGTATTATCTATCATTTTAATACAAATTGCCTATCAATACAACCAGCGACCGTAACGTACCGAGAATTGAGAAATAATCGTTAAGTGTTCTTTTTGCTTATTTGTTTTTATTTTAATTACTTCAGGCATAATTATTTGAACGCTGTTAAAGCTTATAGGAAACATACTAGAAATAACTATATGTAATCAGATTTTCACATTTCTTACTGCGGCAAATCACGAAATCTTGCTGTTATATCTTACTATGAAAAAATATATTAAACATTAGCTACTCACCGCGCTCGGGTTCAACCCTAGATACGTTTTAACGTTTAGTATAGATTTCTCAGAGATGAGATATTTTCCGCAGTAAAACGTATCCTATATGTTGATCAGGATAACCAGCTATCATCATACCAAATTTCATCAAAATCCGTCCAGTGGTTTTCTCGTGATGCATTCCCAGACAGACAGACAAAAATTCTAAGATTTTGAAAAAAATATGTACATATAATGTACCTACAGATTCGACTCAAAACTATATTATATACGTTATACAGGACTGAAACGTTTTCCTATTGCTGCTTATGTATTAGTAACAAAATTTGCGAGAAGATGGCGATTTTTTTTATTTATCATTATAAATACAAAAGTCACCGAGCAAAGCGAGGGTAAGTCGCTAGTAAGAAATGTTTACATCGTTTTAACTCCCTAGAAATGATACAGTGGATTTTATTTACATACAGTTATAAAGTCGTATAAAGATAAAAAAGGAATAAAAATACAGTAAACAACAAACCTCATATAGCTAACAATAAATTAACAACTAAGTCAAAAAAAATGTTAAAAGACTATTTAGTTGATTTAAATATTCAATTCGCAGTAAAAATAATAAAAAAATCAGTAGACGATAGTCCGTAATGACGATCATAATGTGTGATAAAACCCACTGAGCTCGATTAGTGACGTATCGATATATACTATCGATAAGTCGAGCCGATTGCCAGCTTATCAGATCTCAGCAAAACGATAAATGAAATATTTTATAAAGTAAAGCCTTAACTGAATTAAAATGGAAATGAATGGCGTAGTTATTTATTTTGCACATTAAGTCATTTTGATAATTTACGAGTACGTGGCTAGTTTTAACAAAAACAAACGAGCATTTACAGTTTTAATTTTTAAAGAAATCGACCAAAAAGGCAGTTTTTTGTGATTTTAGTTCCAATAAAAATAAAAATTATCTCATTCTATTAAGTAATTTTATTACTCATTATTTATTGTTTTAATTTTTCATGCCCAACTGTTGTTTTATTTCATTATTAAATATCATACTAAATCTTGACTCTTCAGGTCGAAGATACAACAAGATAAAATAGTATTTTCTCATCCCATTTTAAATCATCAAATAGTATATTCTAATCCCATTTAAAAACTGCTTTCAATAATAACAAACAAACCGACAACAATTTTCGTTCATAATAATAGCACGGTAAAACTAGTGGTTTCATGATATATATATATCTCACGTACCTGTATAGTAAATATATCTCCATATCTCTGGTATCTCGTATTTGGCTGTCGAATAAAAAATAATTACCTCATAAATAAGATTGTATCTATTCAATACCAATATGAAACGTTATTAAACATTCTATGACAAACTATGTAAACTTATAAACATTTACAGCTTTTTATATACTCTAAGCTATTTTAGACTTAATTGCCTCGATGGTAGAGTGGCTATCATACGGCTGCAGATCTAGTTATTGTGAGTTTCTGTTAAGAAATTCTCAGTAATAGCCTGCAGTTTGGAAGTTATCGATGTTTTAACTTTTACCCCCGTGCCTCAGGGAGTCAGGGAACAAGTATCGCCTACCAACGGTTGATCCCTCACCGCGAGACGTTTGTCGTTTCACTAAAGAATGAGAGTTTAATAGAGAGGGCATTTGTGTTCCTTCAAACAATGATAGGGCTGCTACGATATTGTAGTGCATCAGGCATGTTTGCTGAAGCACGTACATAAGCTTCAGTACAATCATGCGGAAGCGATGTGACTGCACAGTCAAGTAACTACCTTCAAGTATCGAAGAAAAACTGTTTGTCATTTTATTTAATTGAGTTCATAAATATAATTACCTGTTTATAAATACTTATTATTATTATTATTGCAATTTCATTAATACACGGAAGTAATTTACTGAAAACCACGCTGATATATCTCTTGTCCATGACTGTGTAAAAGATTTTGAAAAACTGACAATCACACTTTTTTTATTTGTAATTTTGACAATTTTAATCTCAAGTGAAACCAGGTCGGTTTGCTAGTTAATTTTTAAAATAGACTCCAGCATGAGAACAAAACGTCAGCCAGTGTAGAGATAATCTTGTTTATTTATTAGTTTCTACTCCCAGGTGCAATAACAGATGTAATTATTATAATGATATCGATCGAATTCGCAAAATGCAATGAAAGGTACATTTGAGCTAGTATTTATACTATAAAAGTTAAAACGACTTGCAAATATCCATATTTAGATATAAATAAAATATGGTACAATATAAAAGAGTTTCCAAAACAGATAGATCTGCCTAAACATACAATTTCATCAGCCCTCTGCTAGGCACGAGCCTCCTTTCAATGTGAGGTAAATCAGGCCATAATTTACGACGCTGGCCAAGTGTGGGTTGGCGGACTTCACATGTCTTTCGAAAACTTACTATGTAAAATTGATATAGGTGCATATATTACTAATGAGTATCCCTACTAATAATATAAATGAAAGCAAATCTGTCTGTCACTTTTTAACGCTTAAACCATTGATTAAAGGTTAATATTAAGGCATGATTTGCATCCTGAGGACGGACATAGTCCATCTTTGATCCCCGCCCCACTTACCACGCGAGTAAAGTCGCGGGTAAATACTATTAGTAAAAATACTGGTAACAATATTTCAAATAAAAGTATTATTATCAAATAATGTCTTTCTGAACATTTTCGGCCACGGAGGCTAATCTTACTGATACTAGCCACTCAGATGCGCAGGAGATATTGCAGCGAGTGTACGTGCAGACACAAGTGCACTCTCTATTCCTGTCACTCTCATACTTCGGTGGGACGACTGCTCGACACGACCGGTGAGAGTTAAGGCGCAGGACCGACGGCTTTACGTGCTCTCCGAGGCACGGGGGTGAAACACTGCCAACTTCCCAACTCCGGGCTGTTACTGAGAATTTCTGACAGAAATACTCAATAACTGACCTTGCCCGACCCGGGACTCGAACTGAGGACCTCCTAATCTGCGGCCGTACATACTAGCCACTAGACTACCGAGGCAGTTAACATGTGTTATTATCAAATATCACACGTTAATAACTAAAGTTTTTACTTTGTCAAGCTGCAAACAAAAAATGGCACTCCAATAATTTATTGCTTTGTGTCTTCCCAACATATGTATGTAAATGTCCCTCAAATTGTAGACATTTTTTTTAATTTGATGTGGGCTTAATTGGCAAGTTGATGACTTTTACGGGCTCACGGAGACTCACACGTTGAGGTCACGGGTTTGAGTTTCGTGTGGTATAAACATTTTATTGACAAAAAATAATTAAAAATACATTTTTGCGTATATTAATGTAGTGTAAAGAGTAAGCAACTTTTTTATGTCGTTATTAAAAAAACGGGTACTTTCTGTTACATCATACGATGTAGGTAAATAAATTTGCTGACATAATTTCAACATAGCCTACTATTGGCTTTTTAATAATTAATTATTTTACCCACATACATTTAAGTATAAACCTTATTTCTTTAAAATTAGCGTCCGTTTTAGAACTTGCTTATCTCCCCTTCGCAGCATCCCTAACTGAATTACGCGGATTTGATTTGTCATGTAGACCACGCCTATTTACTATAGGCAAAAGGGTCCTTCGAAAATTAAGATAATAATAAATATTTATATAGTAATATTTAAACCCTCTTCGACTAACAAGCATAATACTCTTTTACGGATACTCAATTTTAAAAATATAATAGACTAGCATTGCCCGCGGCTCCGCCCGCGTTTAAATGACCAAAAACCAAATGCTTAGGTTTTAAATATTAGTATACTCTTATATTGTAATTTTTGTAATTTTTTCAGAAATTAGAGATTTTCCCGCGGTAAAAAGTATCCTATATGTTGACCCGGATAACCAGCTATCACCATACCAAATTTCATCAAAATCCTTCGTGTAGTTTTCTTGTGATGCGATAACGGACAGACAGACAGACAAAAATTGTAAAAACTAGATTCGGCCTCTGTATCGTTAATAATGTTTATTTCAATAAGGTTTTCCAAAAAATATCTAATGTACAGATTCGGCTTAGTTACAATTTTATTATATGTATAGATATGATATAATACTATTTTACACATTCGACTCCTCATGCATGGATACAAAATAGTGGCTGTCAGTAACAAGCACTTTTAAAATTAGTTTCATACTTTACAAATCATCCACTACATTTGAACAAAATTTCTTTTAAAACACATCATAATAATTTAATTTTATATTAAAATACTAGCGACTCACCCTCGTTCCGCTCGGGTACGTGCCTAGTCACGTGTTTTATTTTGTATAGATTTTTCGGAGAATTTTTCAATTTCTCGGCTTTTTTGAACGTATAATATTCATGTATTATACATATAAACCTTCCTTTCGAATCACTCTATCTATTGCTGAAAACTGCATTAAAATCCGTTGAGTAGCTTAAAAGATCTAAGCGAAGAGACAGCGGAAGCGACTTCATTTTATACTATGTAAAGAATTGTACTTCGATGTTTTATATAATTTTTTTTTAATTGTTTTAGTGGTCATGCATAAGGAGAAGGAGGACCTACACACGCACAGGCGGGACCATACACACTACGAGCATATCATGCCTGATGGGGAAATGTTTCTGCAGGTAATATTAGGCCTTTCTAGACTACCTATTTACCTAGATATTGCTTTAATGAACTAGTTCCTGATTACTAATTAACAATATAAAAGCTACGGTACTGGTAGCCCAGTGGTGACGTAGTCGCTTGAGAAATCGTATAAAGCGGGTTCAAATCCCGGGTCTCGTCTCGCACCTGTGATATTTTCATGTGTGAATCATTTCCAACATGATTACCACTTGAAAAGTCCGCCAATCAACACTTGGCCAGTGTGCTGGACTATAGCCTGATCCCCCTCGTATTGAAGGGAGACCCGTGCCCAGCTATGGGACGTTAAAAATGGCTGATTACAATATAAAAGCTACATGAAATCGATAATATAATAAATAAATAATATAATAAAGTAATAATAAAATATAGAAAGCATGTAACCATCCTCTTTTATAGAAATTTTGGAGTGCAAAATAGAAATAAATAAAGCGCATATATTGAGCATTAAAAAATAATTAAATTAGTAACAAAGATGTTTTGTTTTTCATATTTATTAGTTCTATACGAATTATAGTCGTTAAAATAATATTTTTTTAAACAAACTGATTCTAAAACAAAGCTCTATTAATTATCCTACAGAAACTGTTTGAACCAATTTTCCTATAATACAATAAGTTAGAATCATACAATTGTTAACCATAGAAACTCAATGCTATCAAGAAAACACCATAACTGACAGCTATTATTTTTCTATTTTAAACGACTACGACCCCTGGTTAAAGGTATATAATTAATGTAAGAGCATTTAATCTAACTAGTTGTTAATATAAAAAAAATCATACAAATAAATTATTAATATATTTTTATTATACATTATCTAATAAACATTTTTTATCTTGTACTAGCCACTCATCCTCACTCCGCTCGGGTTCGTCCCTACTTACGTTTTAATGTTTAGTATAGATTTCTCAGAGATGAGTTACTTTCCCGCGGTAAAAAGTCCTATATGTTGACCCGGATAACCAGCTATCATCATATCAAATTTCATCAAAATCTGTCTAGGGGTTTTCTCGTGATGCGTTCCCAAACAATTGATAGACGAAAATTCTAAAAACTATAGATTCGGTCTCTGTATCGATAAGAATGACTACTACAATAAGATTTACCAAAAAATATTTTATATTGTATAGATTCGACTCAGAATTTTATTTAAAAATTAGCATTTAAACATGCATCTATCAGATTGTTCAACAAACACTATGTGTACAAAACGATCAAACTAAAAACAGTAGTAATAATTCCATCCATAAGTATTTTTATACGAACTTATTGGTATAATCACATAAATCGCGCTGTTTCGTTCAATAATAAATCAATAGCCTGTACTCTGTAGCTATAAATAACACAGCCTTAATATTTCATTGTACAGTGTTCGTTTCCATTGTAGCGCGGCAAGATTTTGTTATGAATATACCAAATGAAAAGTTAGTTTAGTATGAATGTCTATTAACGAATTAATTGATTGAATTAATTAATCAATTTAATTTAATATTTAATGATTATTAACTGATTTAACTATTTTAAATAAAACTATCTTTTCGGATTTTTTCGCGGATTTATTTGGATTTTTGGTTCCAACTAAGTGGTTCCAAATTTTTTTTATAGACGAGAAAAGGTACTAAGCTGTTTCGTCTACGCCTATTTTTTTTTTTATATACCAAAAAAACATATCAAATAGAAAACTGATACCTGATGTGTAGAAAGAATGACTTGTCTCTTTAAGAGATCTCTACCAGACATTCTCGAGCGTGAGAAAAAATAAAAATAATAATAAGGTGCGGTGTAACTACAAACTACGAACATCAATTATCAATTATTATATAAATACTAGCGGACCCGACAGACGTTGTCCTGTCTACACGTCTTTAATTTGAAAATTTCAAACTTTTTTTAATAACTTTATTGATGAAAATTATTATTTAAATTGTGAATCTAAACCATTCCCAGATCTCCTTGAACACACACAAAAAATTTCATCAAAATCGGTCCAGTCGTTTGAGAGAAGTTCAGTGACATACACACTCACAGAAGAATTATATATATAAAGATATACATATGCAAACATACATACATAATATACATACATACTTTAAGACGAAATACGAGTATACTTTATTATAGTTTAGGTATATAAAAGATACATAATATAATAATATAATTACATAACATACTAATATTAATTTGTTTCTATTATAGGCACTCAACGGCTTCTTGATGATTCTCACGTGTGAAGGAGAAGTATTCTTCGCGACACACAGCATCGAGAGCTACTTAGGCTTCCATCAGGTTTGTAAATTTCTCTTTAAAATACCATAAAAATCGTTATTTTTCCTTATAATAAATATTATGGTTTCGGAAACTAAAGAAGCTTTAGTAAGTTAACTCCAATTGAACTGCTTGAACACGAATAGCATAGGATACGTCGTTATGACAATAATGACGTTTGCTGAAAGTCTATGTATATTAAATAAATAAATAAATAAATATGTTGGGACATTAACACACAACACCATCTAGTTCCATGGTAAGCTATGAGGCTTGTGTTATGGATACCAGATAGTTGATATACTACACATATATACCTTTAAATACATACATATTATAAATATCAATAAACACCCATGACTGAAGTACAAACATCATGCTCATCACACAAATGAATGCCCCCAGCGGGACTCGAACCCGCGACCGCTGGCACAGAAAGTAGGGTCACTACAAACTGAGCCAAACGTGTCGTTAAATCGTATGTATATTGTATGCATTATTTTTACAAAATATAGTAAAGAAATTAATGTGAGAAAATGTGGACTTATATACCTAAGACTTTCAAATGATATTAAAAAAAATGTATACTTACCCATTTTTTGGCCCTGAAAATCTATTAATAATTTCTGTTAAAGAGATACGTAACATAAGCATAATCTACAATGATCAAAATCAATCAGCGACAAAAAATGTCCTCACCGAATAAGCGCTCATTTGAGCGCGCTTCTAATAAAAAAATATTTTTGTGAAAACTACTTTTAGCATTGCATTTAAGGTTTAATTTACATTATTGTATATTTATTTCAAGTAGGATAATTACCTAAACACAATATAGTGACAGTTTACAGAGAACCTTTGCATGAGATTGTGTATCGAGTACTTTTTTGATCGATGAAATAATGTAAAATATAAAGTAGATCTTACTTTTGTGACAAATCGTATAAGCTAAGGTTTTTGAAATTATCAAATTCGGTTTCTAAATAATACCTATTATAATTGATAATAAATATAGTCTTTGATTATATAATCTATACATATAATAAAATTGTAACTAAGCCGAATCTGTACATTAAATATTTTTTGAAAATCTTATTGAAATAAATATTATTTTCGATACAGAGACCGAATCTATAGTTTTTGGGGTTTTTTTGTCTGTCTGTCTGTTACCGCATCACAGAAAAACCACCAGAGGGATTTTGATGAAATTTGGTACGGTCATAGCTGGTTATGCAGGTCGACATATAGGATACTTTTTATTGTGGGAAAATATCTCATTTCTGAGAAATCTATACTAAACGTTAAAACGTAACTAGGGACGAACCCGAGCGGAGCGGGTGAGTCGCTAGTAGCGAATAATACAAAAACGTATTATAAACTATAATATGTTTCTTATTTTATGTATTCATTATAGAAATAAACACGTACAGTAAAAGTGCATAATTTATCACTTTTTTATCACATTTCAGTAATTAATTACGGACATTACGAAAAAAACGACCAACTTTCCATACAAACGTAAAGGCTATAATATTAATCATATAAAATATATGATACGCTTGAGGGTCGAATTTTCTACAATTAGGCCTATTCTATGTAAGGCTTGTTCTGCACTATAATACTCATAGTTATATCGGTTGGTCCATTAAACAGTCCATTTATTCGGTTCATTTAACTATTTGAATTAGTGATATTATATTATCTTTTTTAAAGATTTTGCTAAAATCTAATATTATAAAAAACTCAGGCTATTTTTGACAGGCATGAAGGTATATAAATACAATATATTTTTTTACAGAAATACTCTTTTGTTATACAATAAATGGTTTATATCAAAACAATGGCTCGTGAAGCAGGGCTAGTTATATGGACCTATACCAAGATTTTTTTTAATCATAAAGACTAAATTCTTTAAATATTATAATTTTGACTTTCATTTCCTTGTATGTTGTTATTGTTTCCATCTATTTTTAAAACTATTTCTGCATATTTATTCTAAAACTCATAATCTAAGTCTGACTACGACAGTGTGAATCAAGCCTAAAATTCGGGTGACTCTATAAAAGTATTAATTATCACGATAACTGGCCTTAAAAACTTTCTTTTATTAAACTACCCCGTTAATCGCAAAGCTTATCGCACACTAAAAGGGTCGTAAATGTAGATATTATTATTAATTTTAAAGGTTTTGCGACATTATTACGACGTAGTTAAGTCGTAAAATGGATGCGAACCCTATGGAAAAGAATTTTTTAATATTTTAATAAGCAAAAAGCTCCCTGTACTTTTGTTTGCTAGACGTATGTAAATGACAGTCTGTATTCACTGTTTTGACTGACTTCAAAAAGGAAGAGTACTCAATTTTTGTGTATTTTTTGTGTGTTATGTATGTAATATTTTCGCCTATTACGAATCGACTTTCCAATTTTCTTTTTAATAAATATGTATATACCTCAAGGGTAACACATAATTTAAAAAATTGGTATTCCTATTTTAAACATTGCTTGAGATTGCTTTATTAACTTAAAGTCAAATCATGTTAATATTTTAAAACAGGTAATATTTCAGCCAACTAGGGATTGGAAAATGAACTACATATTCTACAGATTCCAAACATATGAATGAATTTCTTTAAAAACGTTCATTGGTACGTCAATTTAGGGGTAAATATAATATTATTTTATTAGAATCAGTCTAATAATATTTAATTACAATATACATCTCGATAAAAAAGTACTAGATAAAAAATCAGCGACAAAAAATGTCCTCACTGAATGAGCGCTCGTTTGAACATTTGAGCGTGATGTTAAGTTATTTGTTTTTTGTGAAAACAACTTTAAGCATTGGATTTAAGATTCAATTTACAATTTATATTTATTTCAACGACAATAGAGCGAACGATTTTAAGAGAGCTTTTGTATGGAATTGTGTATCTAGTACTTTTTTGATGTATCCATACTATATTATTTGAAATGAGTATTATAAATGTGAAAGTATATTTGTTTGTGTGTATGTTTATCCTTTTAAGCGTTAAAACATACCTAAAAATAAACCCGAGCGAAGCGATAGTGAATCGCTAGTATTATTTATATACTCTAGCCCCCTGAGTTTCTTTCGTCAGCTCTCCTCAGGTCTCAGACTTTTCTTTACGAACTGGTAGTAGACTTTCAGTAAAAAACCATGCAAAGTAAAATTAAGACTTAGTATTTAATATTAATCAAATTCAAATTCTTATGTAAATTGTATTATGAACTAAATAATACTAAATAATAAAGTCCATTAATGCCAATAAAGTCGCATTGAAATATTGCCATCGAGAAAATGCTATTTCGGCACAAACCACCCCCTCAATAAAAGTATACAATCGTATATAAATTTTATTTCCACCGTCTGTTTCCAAATGAATCAAAAGTTATTTCTTTACTGTGCATTGATTAACCTTTGTTTTGTTATTATTTTGTTATTTCAACCCTCATTTATTAACCAAACTAACATAAGTTTTGGTTTTAGCTGTTTAATTTAGATAAAATTGTAAAATTTATATGAATTAAGTTTTAACGTTTAGTACAGATTTCTCAGAGATGAGATATTTTTCCGCAGTAAAAAGTATACTATATGTTGATCCGGATAACCAGCTATCTTCACGCCAAATTTCATTAAAATCTGTCCAATGATCTTCTTGTGATGCGATCAGAGACAGACAAAAATTCTAAAAACTATAGATTCGGCTTTTGTATCGATTATAATGATTATTTCAATAAGATTTTCCAAAAAAAAAATTTAATGTACAGATTCGACTCAGAATTTACTTTACAATTACTAGTTTAATTAGAAACATAACTTTCTTTTGGGCTTCGTCGCAGTCGGGTAAATAGAGGTGAATTAACTTTCTTTAATAAAATAAAAAGTCTGACTGCAAAATTACCCCAAAAGCAATTGTTGCACTATTTAGAGGAAATTGTTCTATATTTTTTATGGCAACCACTTCTAATTATAGACCACTAAAATATATGTATTTATATAAATTCAATTCACTTATTGTAAAAATATCATATTTACGAGAACTTTCTTCTTTTTTAAAATCGGTTAAAAGTACTCAAACTAAGCGATACCAAGTACAAGAATACTGAATTCCACAAATATTTAAATAATTAATTAATTTTTATACTTACATATTTCTAAGCTGAAATTATAAATCTAAGTAGAATTTTTTAAAGAACCTACGATCTTTGCCCTAAACTACAGATCCAATAAAAAATTATCACTATACCCAGATATATTATACAAATATATAGAAAACCTACTAATTCTAATCACTCACTATAGTGAGCGAGCGTTGTAACTTATAGTTATCAATGGAAATTTGTGGTAACAACCTGTATATCTAAAATCTTGCTTAAAATAGCAATAAACTATCGAGGGAGGGTCTCGATTAAGCATCGATTGGAGAACATTAAATCGGCGTGCAGCCCCGCGATGGTGGATGCCACGTGGCATTAAATGGTTTTTGGTTAAATTAAACTTTATTTTAACTATAACGTTAGTTACGGGTTCAGACAAGTTACTTTTGAACGTTGAAAAATTATACTTGTAGTTAAACTAGCCTAAAAATAATTTCTTCTCATATACACGCTTTACTGTATGAACAGAGAGTTTGGTAGCTATTTTGTTTTCTTCATTTTCCGTCTGCATTCAATTCGGAAAATATAATCATTTATAGCTTAGGTTTTGAACCTACAACCTTTGACGAGTTACGATAATCACAATAAGTATTATTACTTTAATAATAAACATACATCTACTGTGGATAATAATCATAAATTAAAAAAACACGTGTATGATTAACTATATTGTATGGGAGTAAAAGAATTGAAATGCTCTCTAACTTAAAGATTTTTCTTATTACCCTTGAGCAGTTCCAATATAAGTATGTATATATGTAGTACACTTCCCGACTCTCAACATACTCGTATTATAATCGGCTCGAAACTATCAAAACAAATATATTTTAAGCCAGAATACGTGCACTAATAAAATCAAATCATATCGTTATAGACTATTAAAAGCATGTAAAAATTAACTTTAGATTAGACTTATGGTGACAATATAATTGGTTAGAAATAAAGATAATAAAATCATGATAATTTAGAGTACGTACAAATATTTTTTGAGAATTAGGACAAAGTTTTAACTACAATTCGATGGTAATGATAATATGATATCGTATAAGTTAAAAATACGTCTGATAATATTATTTCTATATATATTCTATATCTATACTTCACTCGTATCTACATAAATATGCAATAAAACGATAAAATTCAACGAATTATAAATTACGAATGGTCTTATTAAAGGAAATTCAGCAACCATTCTAAAATGAGTCAACCTAAATAGCGCCCTCTGCTAATTATAGTCCGATTTAAAAATTATAATAACGCACAGCCCCCAGCCGTAGGGTCGAGTAGATTAACTTAGAACCGTCTCACCAGGTGGCTTGCTTCGTTCGATCCATTAAGTTAATATAACATGTGCCTCCCCAAATCTATACGGTTCCAGGTGAAATAATTCAATTACAATAAATAAGGTTACAATATTTTTAAATACTTGTTTGGTTGCTTTGTTTTATGTTAGATTTAAAGAGGGATATTTGTTATAGTTATTAAGAGTTTATCTATTATGCCTTTTCATTTTGCTTATTGAAAATTGATGCTGGAAAATTTTAGAACTTTACTTTTATGATTATGTTTATCTAAAATATATCGTAATACTAGTGGTTTACTCTTGCTTCACTTGGATACATCCTTAACTGGCTATCTGTTATTTTGTTGTTTATCTCAAATGTTACTCTAGGTCATAGTTTATTTTACTAAATTCCGTCCAACTGTTTTAGAACAAACATACATACTCACATACACATACATATATGTATACATACACAAACAAACACAAACATTCGCAATTATAACAAGTACTCTGACATTTATTAGCAAATTTCAATATTTTTGTATTTTTTATTGGAAAAATGCTATGTATTTTAGTAATGAAATGTAATATAAATCCTATACCATTTCTTGTAAACGAATAATTCTGAACGCAAGACTATCATCAATCACCAAAAACATAACTAAGTAAAAACTGGTCAAAACAATCGCGTATCAACAAAACACTGCGGCTCCATAGCAACTACCCCTGAACGAGGAACAAAAAGCAATTACGAAACAAATCATCCTCTGACATTTAATGCCATCGCAATATGTTCGAACCCACATTCGGCAACTGGAACCCCATTTTTACGTTCATAAAACTCAGGGTATATTTTTCTACGTGTATGAATCATTAACATGTTATTCCAAAAGTAGGGGACCCAGAGTGGTGCCTAGCGCAACCCCATTGATTATCAATTAGTTTTCTGCTTGCATCGTTTATTGTCGGCGCATTATCCACACTATTTACACGACTCTTTGTTATACGACGTGTTAAAATTCATAATTTTATCTCTCCAATGAAAAATCGACTGTATTTTAGATGGTTAAAGCCGAAAATAGTATTCGATTGCTACAAAATTAACATGTCCGTCTTCGTAACAGATGATTCTTTAATGATCGGTTTCGAATCGATTTTAGGGCCATCGATGGTTTATTGATTTACGGTTCAATTGTGACTTGCTCTTTTTACATCGATGAATAGATTTAGCTAGTTATCAAATCATTATCTTGTTATTCTTTATTAATAGTTTTGATTATCTTGATTATAAATATTGTTCATACTTATGTTTGTATATCTATACTATTAGTAATAGTTATAGTAAAATATTATTGAAAATGTCATTGTAAAATTTCTAACATGATTACCACTGTCTTACGGTGAAGGAAAACATCGTGAAGAAACCTATATGTCTGATAAAACTTAGCAAGTTTTCTAAAGATATGTGCAATCCGCCAATCCGCACTTAGCCAGCTTGGTGGACTATGGCCCGATACCCCCTCGTATTGAAGGGAAAGCCGTGCTTAGCAGTGGGACGTTAAAAAGGGCCGAATGGAGAATTATATACAATATATTTATTTATTAAGGATTCACAAGATGACTTTATAAGACAGTTTCATGATAAATGAAACTATAACATTAAATGTTACATTTAAAAAGAAAGCTTATTTTTATGTAAATACACCTGTTATGTAATTTTTGAAATATTTCAAGTCTCTAAAGACTATATCTAATAAATCGCAACTATATTTTTTTCTATATAAGTTTAAAAATACAATTATTTTTTTTACTTTCATTTGAAGATATGCAATAGATATAATATGTTAACGAGATATTTATTTGAGAATATTTTTCGGTTCCAGTCAGATATAGTCCATCAATCAGTGTACGAGCTCGTACATTCAGAAGATCGGGAGGAACTTCAGAGGCAGTTGTTATGGAACTCCTTCTTACCTCCAGATGTCAATAACTTAACACTACAAGATGTGCTGAGATCTGAAAGGGCGCATCTCCTAGAAAGAAGTTTTACAGTTCGATTTAGATGTTTATTAGATAATACTTCGGGGTTTTTGGTAAGTGGTTGTAGTACTATCTAAATTGAAAATTGCTGGTGAAAAAATTAAATGACACAGAATATGTATAGTTATGATGTATTCACAGGTTCATTGTGATTTAATATCATAAAACCCTCTTTGGCTTATAAATTCCAAATAACTTTACTATTATTATTTAAGAATTTTGAGTAAAAAATAATACAGTTTTTACTTATTGATAATAAATACAGTAAAGATTTTTTTAGTCAACTTGTAAATATTAACATAACACAAAATTTCTTTTTATTTTTTTTGTAGAGGTTAGATATCAGAGGTAGAATAAAAGTGCTACATGGGCAGAATAAGAAAACAGAAGATCCACCACTCGCGCTCTTCGCAATATGCGCGCCATTCGGCCCTCCAAGCCTCTTAGAGATACCACAGAAGGAAGTCATGTTCAAAAGCAAACACAAACTTGATCTGTCTTTAGTTTCAATGGACCAAAGGTAATTATTAACATAATAATTAATTGTAACAATACTACCTAATATTTGTCGTTTTAAATAAAACGGTCTTTAACAGTGATCATGATCGCTGTAAACATCGAGAACTATAAAAATCAAAATAAATCTGCCAAAAAATCTGAAAAGGTTTACTGAAGAAACAGTACAACCTTTAAAAATAATCAAATTTGTAAAAAATTCATCAATAGACAACATCAATGTCACTCTCAGAAATAAAAATCTCTATAAAATTTAAAAGCAGTATTACAAAATATGTATATACTCGGCTCCTTGTTTTTGTACACTTTTTGTTGAAAATTATTTGTTTTATATTGTTTTAATTTACCTTAACCTGTAATCGAACCAAAGACATCTTCAATAAGAGCACACCCCTGCTCAAAACCCGTGATTTTTTATAGCTTACAAATATTACAAATATTCCCGCGTCGGTGTGCTTATCCCTTTTAAACCAGTCATTAAAACCGATAACTATCAATAAATTCATTTGTTACGCCGTACGTTTATCAATTATACATTTTGTATGGAACATGGGATTTTTTCATTCCATATCCGCATTGTTCTTAAGGATAGAGCTCATGGTTTTATTTTTATAATTTAAGGCTTAAAATTAAAAGCAAGCCCATAGATTCATGTGAACCATATTTTTATGGAGAATTCTGTTAGAATAATACGAAAATGTAAAAACCAATAAAAGACCGATTGAACATAAAATAATGGAATAGTTGATGTTTTTAGTTTTTATAATGACTCAGATTGTATTTTAGACATACAAGCTTTTATATGAACTAATTTTATTTTTTATGAACAGCTTCAGTCAATATTATAACAAATTCTGCTAACTAAATGAATAAATCATAATAATTTTTTAATTTTTAAATGTTTTAAGATAGCATTGTACTATTACGACTAAGAAATATTCTAGAAAAATTATTAAAAATGTTAATTATTGTATTTCCAGGGGTAAAATGCTGCTAGGCTACACGGACGCAGAACTAGCTAACATGGGTGGTTACGACCTAGTGCATTACGACGACCTGGCGTACGTCGCAAGCGCCCACCAAGAATGTAAGTATTGAAATGTAATTAATTATTATTAATTTGTACTTATTTATAAGTTTCTATATCTATAAATTAGGGGCCTTTTAACGCGCTATCGAACGTGCAATACGAACCATAAGTAAACTACAATTTTTCAGTATACCAGCGCAGAATATGCAGTATAGGTACGAGTAGGTGCGAGTATAATTATGACATGCGCGTCGACACTCTAAGAAAGCGTGGTGTGCATAGGCTTTAGATGAACCGGGATAAAGAGTAGCTTATGTTACACTCCGTCTTATAAACAGGCTATATGCGATCAAATCTATTTATTGCTATGTTGTCATGTAAAAAGAAAAAAAATATTATTAAGACGATTAACGATATCGGGGGGCACGGAGTGCCCCCGCCAAGTCGAGCAAAAAAGGGCACGACAGTACCATCCTTTTCTCGAAGCGATTCAGAGCATTTTCCACCCCCCCATAACTTCGTTATGGATAAAGCTAGAAGCCTGAATTTTCAGTGACTAAAAGAACATAATAAAACTAGGCATATTTCCAAATTACATTCAATTTGAACCTGTAGTTTAAGAACTGTTGCAGATCAAAATTCGTTAATATCGTCACGCATACACTCACTCACTCACTCACCGATCATCAAAATTCTAAGGTACTTCTAGCAGACATAGGAGCTTCAAATTTTGAACACAATTAGTGTTTAGCCTATAACGGAAGGAAAAACTCAAACATCATGCAATTTCAATCCTGTTTTCGAGTTATACAAACTGCATAAGTAACTTTGTATTCCTATACAAATAGATATGCGATATATGGGATTACAAAGTTATTTTTGCAGTTCATACATATCATTTTTCGTCACTTAAACTACCCAAATGTATAGCAGGGTAAATAGTGGATATACTGTAAGTGTTAGCGACGACTAAAATGTAATTATCAATATTGTAAAGAGTTTTAAGAAATAATATATTTAATATATAAATTAAAACTTATATGTATAAAAGATCTTAAATATAAAAAAAAATATACAAGTAATCGAACACTCGTGTGTTCCGTAGCGAGAGTCGCCCGGAGGAATTCGGGTGGTATCCGTAATAGGATTTCCCAACTATAAATAAAAGTACAGAGCCCTCGGAGCGTTAGTTTGTCTTCTACTTGACTAATACATACAATATGTATTTATCAATATTTAGTTTAGTCATGTTAAAAAAACACAGGAATAACTCATATATTATTTTATTAACTTAAATATCCAACTTAAAATATATCTTTCTCAGAGTTCCGTTTGTTATCACTAAGTATTTAATTTGTTAGTCAATTCCTCCACTTTAACGACGTCAAGGAACGCTAGAAGGTTTAGGTATTTTTTTAAATAATAGGTCACAATAAAATAGCACATAATATAAATCCCATCAAAAACATTCTGTAAAAAAATTGCAAGTCTCGCAACGCATTTCTTCTACCGCAAAAAGCTATGAGATGTAATGTAAAACCAAGTCGGTTAATTTATTCATTACCTATCTATGGAAGCATCTATCCGACAACTTTGTCATAAATCGTTACCGAATTAGTTAAGTTACAACATTTTATAGTGACCGTATTAATATTAGATATATTGATTTCTTTAATTAATAGAATGACTTGGCCATCGCACATGATAATAGAACCTACAAATAACAAAATTTACCTCATACTAGCGTTCTAAGTGCATTATTTATGTTAGTGTATGCATACATTTGACCCGCTAGTGCTATGTTCAGTTCATCTCAGCCCAAACACGTCCACAGCTGGACATAGGCCTCCCCCAAAAATTTCCACGACAATCAGTCTTGTGCCATCCGCATCCAGTGGGCTCCAGCGTCTTTGACCAACTCGTCCGTCCACCTTGGTCATGGTATGTTTAATTAGGACTTTTTAATTAAAGTAGTAGACTCTTATGTGATTATGTTTCCGTGCGATGGCCAAGTCATTCTATTAATTAAAGAAATAAATATATCTAATATTAATACGGTCACTATAAAATGTTGTAACTTAACTAATTCGGTAACGATTTATGACAAAGTTGTCGGATAGATGCTTCCATAGATAGGTAATGAACAAATTAACCGACTTGGTTTTACATTACATCTCATAGCTTTTTGCGGTAGAAGAAATGCGTTGCGAGACTTGCAATTTTTTTACAGAATGTTTTTGATGGGATCTCATTTCTTTTTGTAAATATTTCTTCTTTTTCTCTTTTCTTGTACTATTTCTTGTGTGTCAGCTAAGGACTTTTTAAAAGCCCACTCCTTGTTTCTGTGGGCTTTTTTCAGAGGCTTTGATATAGGTAACAAATTTTGACAAGTCTGGATGATAAAAAATCTAAGCCTATTGTATTGGGAAATTACGGACTCCTGGACTTTAATACTACTATCTTATGCATCAAGTATAAATATGTATAGTTAATTTAACGAATATTTTAATTTCATTGTTGACCCTAAATACCTACCCCGATACTGATATTCGACTCACATAAGTTTAATAAGACGTGTAGATTTATGTGTCTATCTGCAGCATCGTAGTTAAATCCCGAAAGTTGTATTCCATTCCATTTTAAAAGTAATTTTCGAAGAGATTGATATTTCATGACCTCTATATTCCATGTTCTAATAGGTGGGTACAATTACGAGCAATGAGATGTTGACAAGGTTTTCTAATTCATATCAACATCATACTTTGTAAAAGAAAATGTGCGAGCTTTGTTTCAAAATTAAGTAATCGTCAAGTTGTTTCTTAATTAGGTATATATTTTAATCAATTCATTATAAATAACAGTAATCGAATATTAGTAGGTATAAACTATACACGCTTCACATTACATTTATGTACCTATTTGTATATGCATAAAAATGTATACAGCTACTAAAAGAGCTTAAAATATTATTTTCGCATTTAAAAAATACTTTTCTAATACATATAATTGCAAATATAAACATTAATAAATAGACCAATCGAAATTAGTTAGTAATTACGAGGGAACATAGGATCGGACGTACAAACATACATACCTACAGGTAAAACACTAACCGGGTGAGGTTAGACCTTTTACAGTGCAACTATTGTATAATTAATTTACCATTAATTATAAATTTTATAAGAATATATGAAAGAGGTGAAAAAATAAAAGTAAGATATCGGGAAATGAAAAAATAATATTTAATTTCAATAATGGAAGGAAAAAATTGTGTAAATTTAAATAAAATATTTTATGATTTTTAAACGAAATTAATATTTGACATAACGGCACAAATTAAGGCAAGCTATGATGAAGTTTATTTATGTCAAAATATTTATATTATGTGCTATTTTATTGTGACCTACTACTTTAAAAAATACCTAAACCTTCCTTGCCTAAACGTTCCTTGACGTCGTTAAAGTTGAGAAATTGACTAACAAATTAAATATTTAATGATGACAAACGGAACTCTGAGAAAGATATATTTTAAGTTGGATATTTAAGTTAATAAAATAATATATGAGTTCTTCCTGTGTTTTTTTAACATGACTAAACTAAATATTGATAAATACATATTGTATGTATTAGTCAAGTAGAAGTCGAACTAACGCTCCGAGGGCTCTGTACTTTTTTTTCTTTTTTTTATAGTTGGGAAATCCTATTACGGATACCACCCGACTTCCCCCGGGCGACTCTCGGTACGGAACACACGAGTGTTCGATTACTTGTATATTTTTTTTATATTTAAGATCTTTTATACATATAAGTTTTAATTTATATATTAAATATATTATTTCTTAAAACTATTTACAATATTGATAATTACATTTTAGTCGTCGCTAAAACTTACAGTATATCCACTATTTACCCAGCTATACATTTGGGTAGTTTAAGTGACGAAATATGTATGAACTGCAAAAATAACTTTGTAATCCCATATATCGCATATCTATTTGTATAGGAATACAAAGTTACTTATGCAGTTTGTATATCTCGAAAACAGGATTGAAATTGCATGATGTTTGAGTTTTTCCTTGCGTTATAGGCTAATCACTAATTGTGTTCAAAATTTGAAGCTCCTATGTCTGCTAGAAGTACCTTAGAATTTTGATGATCGGTGAGTGAGTGAGTGTGTGAGTGACGATATTAACGAATTTTGATCTGCAACAGTTCTTAAACTACAGGTTCAAATTCATTGTAATTTGCAAATATGCCTAGTTTGATTATGTTCTTTTAGTCACTGAAAATTCAGGCTTCTAGCTTTATCCATAACGAAGTTATGGGGGGGTGGAAAATGCTCTGAATCGCTTCGAGAAAAGGATGGTACTGTCGTGCCCTTTTTTGCTCGACTTGGCGGGGGCACTCCGTGCCCCCCGATAAACTTCATCATAGCTTGCCTTAATTTGTGCCGTTATGTCAAATATAAATTTCGTTTAAAAATCATAAAATATTTTAATTAAAAATACACTATTTTTTCCTTACATTATTTAAATTAAATATTATTTTTTCATTTCCCGATATCTTACTTTTATTTATTCATATATTCTTATAAAATTTATAATTAATGGTAAATTAATTATACAATAGTTGCACTGTAAAAGGGGGTTAGGTTAGTGTTTTACCTGTAGGTATGTATGTTTGTACGTCCGATCCTATGTTCCCTCGTAATTACTAACCTAATTTCGATTGGTATATTTATTAATGTTTATATTTGCAATTATATGTATTAGAAAAGTATTTTTAAACGCGAAAATAATATTTTAAGCTTTTTTAGTAGCTGTATACATTTTTATGCATATACAAATGGGTACATAAATGTAATGTGAAGCGTGTATAGTTTATACCTACTAATATTCGATTACTGTTATTTATAATGAATTGATTAAAATATATACCTAATTAAGAAACAACTTGACGATTACTTAATTTTGAAACAAAGCTCGTACATTTTCTTTTACAAAGTATGATGTTGATATGAATTAGAAAACCTTCTCAACATCTCATTTCATTGCCCGTAACTGTGCCCACCTATTAGAACATGGAATATAGAGGTCATGAAATATCAATCTCTTCGAAAATTACTTTTAAAATGGAATGGAATACAACTTTCGGGATTTAACTACGATGCTGCAGATAGACACATAAATCTATACATCTTATTAAACTTATGTAAGTCGAATATCAGTATCGGGGTAGGTATTTAGGGTCAACAATGAAATTTAAATATTCGTTAAATTAACTATACATATTTATTCTTAATGCATAAGATAGTAGTATTTAAAGTCCAGGAGTCCGTAATTTCCCAATACAATAGACTTAGATTTTTTATCATCCAGACTTGTCAAAATTTGTTACCTATATCAAAGCCTCTGAAAAAAGCCCACAGAGACAAGGAGTGGGCTTTTAAAAAGTCCTTAGCTGACACACAAGAAATAGTACAAGAAAACAGAAAAAGAAGAAATATTTACAAAAAGAAATGAGATCCCATCAAAAACATTCTGTAAAAATATTGCAAGTCTCGCAACGCATTTCTTCTACCTCAAAAAGCTATGAGATGTAATGTAAAACCAAGTCGGTTAATTTATTCATTACCTATCTATGAAAGCAACTATCCGACAACTTTGTCATAAATCGTTACCGAATTAGTTAAGTTACAACATTTTATAGCGACCGTATTAATATTAGATATATTTATTTCTTTAATTAATAGAATGACTTGGCCATCGCACATCATAATAGAATCTACAAATAACAAAATTTACCTAAAATTAGCGTTCTGAGTGCATTATTTATGTTAGTGTATGCATAAATTTGACCCGCTAGTGCTATGTTCAGTTCATCTCAGCCCAAACACACACACAGCTGGACATAGGCCTCTCCCAAAAAGTTCCACGACAACCAGTCTTGTGCCATCCGCATCTAGTGGGCTCCAGCGACTTTGACCAAGTCGTCCGTCCACCTCGGTCATGATATGTTTAATTAGGGCTATTTAAAGTTGTAGACTCTTATGTGATTATGTTTCCGTGCGATGGCCAAGTCATTCTATTAATTAAAGAAATAAATATATCTAATATTAATACGGTCACTATAAAATGTTGTAACTTAACTAATTCGGTAACGATTTATGACAAAGTTGTCGGATAGTTGCTTTCATAGATAGGTAATGAATAAATTAACCGACTTGGTTTTACATTACATCTCATAGCTTTTTGAGGTAGAAGAAATGCGTTGCGAGACTTGCAATATTTTTACAGAATGTTTTTGATGGGATGAATTTTTCCCTGAGCCAAGTTTTCTATAACGATATCGCTAATCTACACATATAATAAAATTGTAACTAAGTCGAATCTGTACATTAAATATTTTTTGAAAAATCTAATTGAAATAGACATTATTATCGATACAGAGTCCGATTGTATAGTTTTAAGAATTTTTGTCTGTCTGTCTGTCTGTTACTGCATTACGAGAAAACCACTGAACAGGTTTTGATGCAATTTGGTACGATGATAGCTGGTTATCCGGGTCAACATATAGGATACTTTTTACCTCGGTAAAATATCTCATTTCTGAGAAAAAATACAAAAACTGCATTGTAAGAGTATACTAATATGTAAAACCTAAGAATTTGGTTTTTGGTCATCTGGACGATGGAGAAGCCGCGGGCAATGCTAGTGGAAATATAAATTAGGTAAAAAGATGACACTTTGTAACTAAATTATTTTAGCTATAATGATAATGTAATAATCAATACTGAGATAGACCCGTACTCACATCTTATTTTTCCATGAACGATAACCGCATAAGAGATTTTTTTTGTCTTAAAGCAGTGACATAATAATGAATATTATCCAGATGAATATACTGACCCTTCTATATATCCTATACTATACTATATTCTATATATACCTTTATCGTAAATCCTTTTTCAGCTCGAATTCAATACTATTCTTGATTATTTCTATTATTATTTACAGTATTAAAAACTGGGGCATCAGGGATGATCGCGTATCGCTTCCAAACAAAGGACGGGCAGTGGCAGTGGCTTCAAACCTCATCGAGACTCGTGTATAAAAACTCAAAGCCCGACTTTGTAATCAGCACTCACAGACCTCTCATGTAAGTTCTGAAGAATTATCGTTTACTATATAATAAAAAAACAATTAAAAAAAATCATTTCTTAACTATATATTTTTAAGACTATATCTTCCAGAACATTCTTTTAGTATATTTCTCTCTATCTTCATTTTATAATAATGCAATAAATAAAGCTTCTACCTACAACAAAATTATCAACTTTTTACATTTCACTATGATTATTATTAATTTAATAACGATCTAGTACTTCTTTCATTTACAGGGAAGAAGAGGGGCGAGATCTCCTCGGAAAACGCACCATGGATTTCAAAGTCAGCTACCTTGACACTGGCCTGACCAGTCTGTACTTCTCCGAAACGGAACAACTGTCTTGCGACTCCAATGCCGCTCCTCCTCGAGCCGCTCGTCGGTACAAGACTCAGCTACGAGATTTCCTATCCACATGTCGGAATAAACGACGTGTACCCCCCACCCCTGCTCCTCCCCCAGTCGACTATATACCAGCTGATGCTGTAGCAGCAGCGTACACTAATCTCAATGGAGCGTACACTGCGCCCTACGGGGAATACCCTCCAACCCCTGCGTTACATTACGCCCCTCCCTTAGACGATCGATTCCTAACGACCGATAATCTCTTCCAATACAAGCCCTTATCCTACCACTATACTTACCCCCCAAATGGTTTCCTCGAACCCGCTCCACCGGGATACGAAGTACCCCCTTATCATAGACCTCCATCCCGGGAATATACGTATGTGGACAGTAGATACATGAGTCCGGTAGCAGAGAGGAGGTCTCCAAGTGTGGTTGGGCCTAGTCCAGCTGGGTCGAGTGGGTCGGCTGAACAGGATAGGATGCAGGCAGAGATGCCGCGGCAGACGGTCCTTATGTGGGGCGCGGGAGGGACAGCGCAGGAGGTCCCCGTGGAGTACTCTCCCCCACAGGTTTGGAGATACCCCTCCCACTACCACACTGCTGAAGCGACTCAATGAACGTAGAATATAGATTTTTGTGCAATATCGTACCGAATGATATCGCATGTGATGTAACTACTATATTTATTTATCATGTACCCTATTTTTACCATGTCCTATTTTTTACCATATATGAAAAAAGTTGTATTTTCCAATAAAAGTTTTAAATAAGAATTTAATGCAATTTTTACCACTTATAAAAAATAATAGTATTTATTTATCAAAATTGTATGCAGAAAATAAAAAAATAAAATATGTTTGTTTTATTAGTAGTTTGTTTACTTGCGATATCATTCTCATGATACGAAAAGTCCGCTAGTTCAGGACTCAGGGCGTTAACATACCGCCACCAAAGACGATCGCCCTTCCAATCCGAATTTGTTTTTTTAATAATTTACTATATAATTATCATTGAAAAGGATTCTCGTCCTTCGCACACTTTCAAATTTTAACTGCACCATTCGATGCAGCTTAACGTTTTCGTTAAATAAATGTTTATTATCAACGATGCCTCGCTCAATGATTTCATGTCTTTATAAGTTATTTTTATGAGAAATTATGGTAAATAAGAAAAAACCGAATGCCAGTGCTAATTTTTTAAGTAAAATCTTTCACATATTCTTTATATTGAATTTAACAAACCGTATCAGGGTATTTCTCCGAGATTGCGTTCTTCGTCTGATATATCTGGCCAAAAATTATTTTCATTTTTTTTCTGGCCAAAAATGAAAATAATTTTTGGCCAGATTAATCAGACGAAGAACGCAATCTCGGAGAAATACCCATCAACGATGTAGTAATTAAGTATGATTTTAATAATAAGATTTAATAGTTTCTCATGAAAATAATTAATCTTTCAAACGAACTTCCATTACGAACTGTATATAATTTCGTGTATAATAAAGTGAAATATCCAAAAATAATAAAATAAAATAGTTTAAATAAGCTTATCATTTACACGCAATAAGTTGGGTGTGATGTAAATATTTATTTTAATTTTAGTGAGCTTAAGCTTGGTTTTCGAGTCTGGTTCGTGATTGCTTATACATTTTTATATTGAAAGTAAACGAAGGATATCGACTGGATAATGTACTATTAGGAGAATTCTCGACCATTTTGCAATAAAATTTTGTTTCAAATTATGAAAAAAAAACATTTTTATTAGTTATTTTATTTATAAAACATTATTAGAACTGTGAAAGTAGCTAAAATTAACTACTATACGTCAGTTGTTGTTCTTCGTTTTCTTGTATGAAAAAATGAATCATTTTAAATATTAGTGTAAAGAGTAAACATATCAATATTGTAATAGCATGCATTATATAATTTACACTTGGATACATTTGTCCCTATAAATAATAAACTTTATAAAACTTTGATTATTCATAAAGAAACATTTATAATAACAAAAAAAATACTACTTTTCATAATTTGTCGTAAAAATAAATACATTTAGTTCACATATTTCAAATAAGTACCTCTATACTTATAAAAGTTTTAGCAACATATAAATATAGGTAATATTTCATATCTATATCTATATCTATATCTATATCTATATCTATATCTATATATATATAAATGAATCCCTATATTTTATTTCATATCTATATCTATATATAAATACATTTCATATCTATATATATATATATATATATATATATATATATATATATATATATATATATATAAATGAATCCCTATTTCCCTTGGTCACGCCATCACGCGTGAACGGCTGAACCGATTTAACTAATTTTTTTGTTGTGTTTGTTATTGTCAGGAGAAGGTTGTTATGAAAGAAAAAATTGAAAAATTAACGAAAAAAAATATTAAAATGTATATGGCTAACGCTGGCTAATAACTATTTATATATATTTAAAACGTACCTAGCGACGAACCTGAGCGAAGCGAGGGTGAGTCGCTAGTCTCTCTAATAAATATTACCTGATAGATAATCAAATCCGCAACTGAAGTATGTACTCAATAAGTAGGTACTACAATTAGCAATTTAATTAAAGCAAAAAAAAGTATTTTTTTATTATAACTGACTAAATATTACATTTGAAAATTTCATATTTGAATATTAAAAGTTTAATATTTATAGGGACGATACACACTGCCATGCCAACGCGATCTAGCACCTGTATATACACAGTCGCGTGCCTTTCCCATAGTGTAGACTAACTTATATCATTGTGCTTCAGTGAGCGGTTGGCAGGGCATCGCGTCGAACGATCTTCCGACGTCGGTAGATTAAGATTAGTTAAGGTTTTATTGTTCGAAGAGCACTTTTTGGAATAATATCAATTATATCGAAAATAATTACTTTCGGAAACTTTGGAAACTTTTCCAAGAAAGTTATTTCTTGTGGAAAAATTTAAACTGAAAGAGTTGTTTTACAGTATTTCATTTTGTTCTAATATTTAACAGTGATAGACTGGAAATAAAATATATGTATATAATATGTTGTAATACATATTTTTGTAAGATTTACCAACTTTGAAAAAAGTAGTTACATATTATTTAATGTCATTGATATATAAAATTTCCTAATAAATATCTCTTCAAAAAGTGGCGTCCACACGTGACGTTAAGTCAAACCAAAGAATAAAATTCAAAGTTCTATTTGTCTAAACACAAATTCGAACTTATGCACACCACATAAAGTACATTTTTAAACCAAACAACGTGCGTTTGAAAAAACTGCATAATTTCGAATTATGTTCATCTTTTCGAAGACACTCTGAGAAACTAATTGTATATCTCGAGTTTTTATATATCAATGTTTAATATATAATTATTTTTGGTAAATATTTTTTTTATAATAAACTCAAATGAATGCCAATCAGATCACAGTGCTCTTCGTAATAAAATTTCGTCTTCGCATTGTATATTAGGAATTGTATTGTCCATACATACGGGTTAACCGATTAGTTTTTTATAATAAATCGAGTCATTTAAGCGAATTTATCTTCCACTGCGAGTTCCATTGAAAAATTATTTATAAATTTGACCTATCGTAGCAATAAGGTGCATAAAGTTTGAAACACTTGTTCACACCAAAATAAAGAACCTTTGTTATAATGCTAGGTCCTTATTTATATATTTCTATCAGAACTTATAAGGCACGTTTTAAAATCGCAATATATTCCTCTCGTGTGGACCTAGCCTTATGTTGTCACAGAGCAATGAATTCAAAACGAAATGTTAAAACTCTCCACATTTTTTAACACAGTTTTTTATATTTATAACGAGTTTCACTTAAACTTTGAATTTGTAAATAAATAATTAGGTTAGATGCTTTAACTATTATTATATATACTATTGATTGATTAATCGTAATTATTTAATTGAATATATAGTTAAGGTGAAGATATCGAGACAGTCTCTGTATTTATTTTAGTATAGCATAATTATGTAATTAAAAGAAAATCAAATAAATTTTTTCATGCCACTGATATTTTTGAGTTTTTTTTCTTTTTTCATTAGTTTTAAGCAATCTTTGCTAATGATAATTTATCCTTTCACGGGGATATTGTTAAGCTACTTCATAAAATTATATGTGGAATATTTTAAAAAGTACTTTAGAGCCAGATATTTAATTTAACTATGTAGATGTAGATTGTGGGTACAAGGTTGTTTAAATATCATACCTATAGTCGGTACTTAATTAAGGTACCTCGACTATCTTTAAGCTATCCATACTAATACTAATATTATAAATGTGAAAGTGTGTTTGTTTGTTTGTTTGTTTGTTTGTTTGTTTGTTCTTCTTTTACGTCGAAACGGAGTGACGGGTTGGCGTGATTTTTTGTGTGGAGATAGTTAGAGGACTGGAGACATAGGCTACTTTATACCGCGGGAGGTTTGCTAATTGCCACAGGAAACCACGTTATAATGCAATCCAAAAAAATATTTATTATCAAAATTACTTGAAACTTGATATTAATGCCTTAAATAAAATTAAATAAATATGTGTCTTAGCATTTTTCGAAATTCATGATATTATGATACAAGTTTCTATGAAACTACCTTTATTGAGATTTTTTGTAGTTTTAGCGCGAGCGAAGCCGCGGGTTCTGCTAGTACATATTTACATACATACATACATACATACATACAAACATACATACATACATACATACAAACATACATACATACATACATACAAACATACATACATACATAATTATTATAATAACAAAAATCTGAACAATAGCTAATATCAATATTTAATTTATGCTATAATCGAATCAGCTTACGTTTAAACATATTAGTAAAACACAATATGCTCTACTTTGCCGTCTCTATGAAAACGTCGTTCTAAGAAGAGAGTCTGAATATATATATTTTTTAAATATTCCTGAGAATAATAACTTGAATAAAACTTCAACTGCAATATAAGCGATTAAATTACCAACTTTCAACAACTTAAATAAAAATTTATAAAAATTTTTAGTATATTATAGTAGGTATACTAGCATTGCTCGCGGCTCCGGCCGCGTTCAGATGATCAAAAACCAAATTTTTAGGTTTTACATATTAGTATACTCTTACCATGCAGTTTTTGTATTTTTTCTCAGAAATGAGATATTTTCCCGCGATAAAAAGTATCCTATATATTGACCCGGATAACCAGCTACCAGCATACCAAATTTCATCAAAATCCCTCCAGTGGTTTTTCTGTGATGCGGTAACAGACAGACAAAAATTCTTAAAACTATAGATTCGGCCTCTGTATCGATAATAAATAATAATGTCTATTTCAATAAAATTTTCCAAAAAATATTTAATGTACAGATTTGACTTAGAATTTTATTATAAGTATAGTTTTCTATAAATATATTTATTTAAACATAGGTAGGTTAAGGTTTTTAGATGTTACTAAATAAACAATTAAGTAGCGCCATCTATTATAGTTTAATTCAAGTATACTTCAACGCGCGACGTCGACCTTAATATTGTATTGAACTTAAAAGAAATTTTCAGATCTAAAGATAGATGGCGCTGGTCGTCTTTAAAATAAAATTTTATTTTAAAGTGTCGGTAACCTATCAATTTAAAGGCAACAAAAGATAATGTTATTTATTTAAATGATGGTAGAAAAACACCTTTCGCGGAGGAAAGAATGTGCGTTGTAATGTATAAACAAAAAATAAATTAGATCTGTACTGTGTAAGTAAACATTTATATTGATACTTAGTATACTTTATTACATTACAGAATGTCTAATATAAGAAATATTTAAATCGCAATTATAAACTATTTTTGCGATTTTGCAGCAAAAAAATTAATTTCGTATCAAATGACTGAAATATCTTATAAATTTTCTTTACTAAAATATACATATATACATCGTCTATACATATAATAAAATTCGGAGTCAATTCTGTATATTAAATATTTTTTAGAATAGAATTTACAGTTTTTAGAATTTTTGTCTGTCTATCTGTCTGGGAACGAATTTCGAGAAAACAACTGGAGATATCTTGATGAAATTTAATATGCCGATATATAGGATACTTTACTTTTTACTAATATCCCATCTCTGAGAAATCCATACTAACCGTTAAAACGTCTAGTCAATGAGTCGCTAGTTTATAAAAAAAACCCTTAAAATAAAAATCCAAAAACTTTGTCTTTTATTTTATATTTCAATTTTTATTTTTATATTTTATTAATTTTATATCTTATTTTAGTTATTACAGCTGTCATATTCTCTTGACCTAGTTTTATTTACTTGAGTACATTGAGTTGAGTCTGTCTGTGTGTCAGAGAAACGAAGTCTTGCCCTTGATCATAGTTGTTGTATTAAATAAAAAATAAACATACTCACTTTAATTAATATTAGTATATATTAACTTTTAACTAATACTCATTATTGGCGAAGCCATTTTAAGTATTAATATCTAAGTAACATTTCATCCAAATCCAGCCGTTTTAGCGTGATAGAGTAACAAATATACACACATACAAACATTCACGTTTATAATAGTACATAGTTTGAAGACATTTATATAACCGAGTAATTACATATATTATATAACTGTATTCGTAGATAATACCTTTAACTTTCTCAACAAATAAATAAAGAAATATTTTCTTTCAATTGAAATCGTTACAAATAACATAAGTGGCAACGAAAGCCTACAAAATAATTGAGTATCATATTACAATAAATCCCGTGTCGAAGCAAATCACGTAAGAAATCGAACTTTAACCGTGAAATATATATAAAAAAAAATATAATCGTTGTGAAAATCTTTCTCGTGAATGAAACAGGTTTTTTTTTACTTTTACTATCTAAAAAGCCTTCCTTTGTTTGATGTTTAGACTATACTCGTATGATTTTTTCATATAGTTTTATGGTTTGGCCATGGTTTTTCTTTATTAATCGTTGAGTATATTTTTTGAAAGTTAAAAAGAAATGTGGTAACAAATAATAAACAGAAACTAATCTTTACTAATTTTGACCTATTTTACCTTTTACAATTATTAATTTTATTTAGAGCAGTAGGTACCTTGTCTCACTTAATCATTTCCAACATGATTACATAACACTTGTTAATTCGATGAAAGAATATATCGTGAGGAAACCTGCATGTCTGAGAGAATCTAGCAAGTTTTCGAGATACATGTGCAGTCCGCCCACACGCACTTGGTCAGCGTGGTGGACTACGGCCTGATCCCCCTCGTATTGAACGGAGGTCTATATCTAACAGTAGAACATTAAAAGGGCTGAATATATTTTATTCCGTTCTATGTCTTTTTTCTGCGATATATTTTTTCAATCGATCCATCGATTTAACCGATCTTTATGATTCTACTTTAAACTACTTAACTTATTTTATACTTTATTTATTTATTTTATAGTAAGAATACATTAAAGACTTATATTTTCAAGAAAAACGAAAACTGACATTTTGTTACGTTGGTGTACTTTTTTAATTAAAAAGTACTGAATATGTACTTATTACGTTATGAATGAAAATAAATTAAATTTAAAACATAAATTCCTTAGCAAACCCCTCCATTGACTATTTTATACGTATAAGACCTTGTTTGACAAAAAAACAATTTGCAAATCCTATAAAGTACATATAATCTATGATAACACTTTTGAAGTTTAACTTGACTTAACTCACATATTAGAGCTTTCAAAGGACAAATCTTCACTTGAAAATAAACTAATTGAAATAAACTTAACACAATATTTTTAGAAAGAAATATCTTTATAACACACGTACTAAGTAAGCTAAGTGTTAAAAATATTTTTTGAAATAACAAATTGTACCTTACATACAAAAATAAATATTTTAATTTTAACGTAGAAAATTAGACTCTACAAGAGATCGTAGAGTTAATATTTAAAAAAATAACAAGACTGCTGGAGACTTTGTTTATAATCTTTAAAAACATACTTCTTGGTACTAGATAAGTATAGAAAGTGATAAATTCTGACCCAGGAAATAAACCATACTTAGATAATCCAGACTTAATCCTGTATAATCTATTTCAATTGCCTTAAATTATATAACAAAACAAATAATTTGTCGCTTTCAAACGTTACCTAACAGCCCTATGGTAATCTGAACGAATGTCACTAGCACCATGGATGGAGTCAAGCTTGTATATTGTTTGTAGAATTAATAAATGCAGATGATGTGAGAGCGCACGCGCAGCCCGTGAAAATTATATACAGAGTTGTTAAAACCATCTCCATTTTTTTTATTGAAATAATTGGACTATTATTATGTTTATATGTATATGTGGATAAAAAAATATATGTATGTGTGTATGTTTGAAAGGTCATCTACCTTACATACATACAAATGTACTTCTTTACGATGAAAGGGTTGGATGGATTTGATTGAAATTTACAACACCGACAATGACTTAAACAAAAACATAGACTACTATTAGGTCCTTGAGCGAAGCGATGATAAATCGATAATCTGTATAAATATTATAAATGTGAAAGTTTGTATGGACGTTTGTTACTTTTTCACGCCTGAACAGCTGAATGGATCTGGATGAAATTTGGCACAAAGATAGAATATAGTCTGGAATAACATATAGGCTACTTTTTATCCCGGAAAATATACGGTTTCAGTGGGATATAAAACTATTAAGATATGTGCAAGATAATTTTAATCTTTTCAGAATATTCAAGGAATGAAGCTAAAGGCATAATTTAATTAGCCTCGTGTACTGACATTATCGTAACTTCACCTAAGAATTTGGGGATTTTTGGATTTTTCTAGTTCCTCTTTATTAGAGCAAAACTGTCACTTATCTAAAATAAAAAAAAAACAACAAAATATAGAGCTTACTCTTATTTAACAAAAGGTATAACAAGAAATCTTATATATATATGAACACCAAAATGATGTATGTAATTATATTTTAATAAAAAAATTGTCCTTATTTAACTTTGAATAAAGTATAAATAACTAAAATAAAATAAAAAAAACATACGAAACAAAATGGTAATAACAACTCTATAAACATATTTCATACTTCAACGCACGCCGAGTATCTGAGACACGCATCACTATCTAGCGAACTTTCGAGCGATTCCAACGTCTATATGTTATATTAAATTTAATTTATTAAATTTAATCTTATTTAATTTCTTATGTTTTTGTGATTTTTCATCCAATATATACTCGTGATCTATCGCCATGCAACTGACCGACGGGGTGTGCTATTTATTATTTACGGTAAGAATTTGTTTTATATACTAGCGACTCACCCTTGCTCCGCTCGGGTTCGCCCCTTGGTACGTTTTAACTTTTAGTATAGATTTCTCAGAGGTGAGAAATTTTCCCGCAGTAAAAAATATCTTATACATTGATTCAGATAACCAGCTATCATCATACTCAATTTCATCAAAATCTGTCTAGTGATTTTCTCATGGTGCGTTCCTTTCCTCTGTATACATAATAATGACTATTTCAATAAGATTTTCCAAAAAAATATTTCATGTACTGATTCCTAATAAAATTCTAACCGAACCAGTTAGAATTTTATTATATGTATAGATTAGAAGACCGATTTCACAAAAGAGGATATACTCAGTAAATCAAATATAAACAGTAAACACACAGACAAAACATATACCCGACATGTTTGTTTGTTTATAATACACGATATTCAATCTAATTATAAATTGATTTTCAAGACTTTTTCTTATTGACTAAGTTATAGTTCTTAACAAACTATTATTTATACAATGTATAATATTCTAAAGTATAAATATTATAATTTTTATAGAGAATAATATATTCCATTTACAGAAAGCTTTATTTAAATTACTATTTAAAACATTTAAAAAATAATCTGTAATATATTTAAAATCTAATTCGAGATATTACGAAATATAGAGTATGGAATACCTAGCATAGTACATATTATGCTCTACGTAGAGACGTAAATAACTTTTTCACTTATTTCTTAAACGTTCCGTGTTAAGTCTAAAGCTTTTAAATAGCTTTTGAGATTTTTAAACCCTAAGAAAAAATATTACCATATTAATAAATTTTAAATAAATAATCTAAAGAATAACTTAGACCGACAATTATTAATTAGAATTTATTTAAATTAGCGAATTCCATACGAAAAGAATTATAAATTTTCATATACAAACAAGTGCATACCGCATATTTTATCATTTCATAGTGCTTTGAACGTAACCGCGAGCTTACGATATGCCGATAAACTTTCTACAATTAACAGAATAGTGAAGGTTTTTATTATTTTCCACATTTATTCAAATTGTTAAACCATCTGGCACAGTGGCAGCGTCGCTAAATGAATACTTAGACTTACTGAAGTATGCATGTTCAATTCTTAGATACAACATGTGTTTACTGAAATGCAGATACTCGTATTTATGTTATTCCTATTAAAGTGAAAATTTTGTACTCATAAAATTCGTTATCATTTTTCTTTAGTCAATTTCATTATTTGCGTCCTTTAGGATGTTTATTGCTATTATTAATATCAGATAACCGTAATAGCCTGAGATAGAAGACAAAAACGCGATCTCTGGTAAACCACAAGGACCGGGATTTCCAAGATTTTTATATGGGAATCACTTTCAACATGGCTATTCCCATTCTATCAGTCAATACTCTATGCTCTACATTAGATGTGAGACTAATATTTTTAACACTTTTTTTATAAGTACATTTTATGTAACCAGTTACAAATATTTATTGCGAACCACACAAAGTTTTAACTATACTAACAAACTATGCTGTGAAAATTTTCCAAACCGCAAAAATACCTTGATTCATTTTCGTAAATTGTATCATATTAAAATTGCTGTAATAAGGTTGTGAAAGGTAACGCTTTTCGAAAATAGTGATATTTTCAATACTAATCATCTATACATATATTAAATTCTGAGTCGAATCTGTACATTAAATATTATATTGAAATAGACATTATTATCGATACAGAGTCCGAATCTATAGTTTTTAGAATTTTCGTCTGTCTGTCTGTCTGTTACCGCACCACGAGAAAACCACTGGAGGGATTTTGATGAAATTTGGTATAATGATAGCTGGTTATTCGGGTCAACATATAAGGTACTTTTTACCGCGGGAAAATATCTCATTTCTGAGAAAAAATACAAAAACTGCAATGTAAGAGTATACTAATATATAAAACCTAAGTATTTGGTTTTTGGTCATTTGAACGCGGGCGGAGCCGCGGGCGATGCTAGTAAATATATAAGGATGTGTTTTGGTTGCCCTTATTTTACGAAGGAAGGCGTCGACGTGAATTTTTGTATACAATTAACTTACAAGCTACCTTTCTAATTTAGTAAATTATTTATATTAAATACAAAAAATTATTTAGAGACTAATACTTATTAGTTCTAAATTTTCAATTTCCATAAGTAAATATATTATGATAATAAGATTAATTTGTAATGGTTGTAAAAACAAGTATTTAATAGCGTGCCGCGAGTGTGAAGTAAGTAGCACGTACATCATTTATCTTACTCTGACTGACTCTTAAATGTTATTTGTTATTTGTTATCTCGTCACTTTTTGTTTGTTTTCATCTTATATTTCTCGAGCAATTTAAAAATTCTTAGCTCATCTATGACTTTCTATGAAATATATCTATTTTATGATCACACTCGTCCGTTATATTATAAGTAAAAGTCTACTTGATTTGTATTATATAAGGGCAAACCAGATCACTAGCTGATATTGATAAATTTTCGCTCGTTGCTTCAAAATCAAAGGCAATTATAATAATTAAGCAAAAATTATAAAACATATGTGTTATCTCGAAAAAATGAAGCATTTTTTTTTAAATAAATTAGAATAAGAATTTTTACAACTCGTTGGCATTTAAGATTGACGACACGTTTGGCTCAGTTTGTAATTACCCTACTTGCAGTGCCAGCGGTCGCGGATTCAAGTCCCGCAGGTGGCATTCATTTGTGTGATGAGCACGAATGCTTGTACTCCAATTATGGTTGTTTATATTTATAATATTATGTATAAATAATTATGTATATATTTAAAGTTATATATGTGTAGTGTATCAACTATCTGGTATCCATAAGACAAGCCTCGTAGCTTACCATGGAACTAGATGGTACTGTGGGTTAATGTCCCAACATATTTATATATAATATAAAAGCGACTCACCCTCGCTCCGCTCGGGTTCGTCCCTACTTACGTTTTAACGTAAGCGTTTAGATTTCTCAAAGATGAGATATTTTCCCGCAGTAAAAAGTATCATATATGTTGGCCCTAATAACCAGCTATCATCATACCAAATATCATCAAAATCCCTCTAGTGGCTTTTCTGTGATGCGGTAACTGACAGACAGACAAAAATTCTAAAAACTATAGATTCGGCCTCTGTATCGATTTAAAAAAATATATTTAACGTACAGATTCAGCTTAGTTATAATTTTATTATACCTCTGCATAGATAAGCTTAGTCATAGACTGATGATAATTTTTATCAACCGACTTCAAAAAGGAGGAGGTTCTCAATTCGACTGTATTTTTTCAACCGACTTCAAAAAGGAGGAGGTTCTCAATTCGACTGTATGTTTTTTTTTTTTTTTATGTTTGTTACCTCAGAACTCCGTCATTTATTAACCGATTTGGAAAATTTTTGTTTTGTTTGAAAGGGTATACTTCCAGATTGGTCCCATTTAAATTTCAAAAAAAAATACCACCCCTAAGGGTGGAAAAACAACTAATGATGAATTTAACCTACTTCTAATTGTCATATTGACTTGAAACTTTGCAAGTATTTCTATTTCCGTTGATAGTACAGTGGTTCGGTGTTGTTGACCTGATCTGATGGCAAGGCCAGAAGGTGGATAGGTGGAACTCTTCAACGGCTAATAGTAGATACTTTGAGTTTGGGCTTATTTTGTTTGATTTGACAAGCCTAACACGTTAGAATTCTTACTTTGCTACTACTGTCTACACTAAAAAGGGAAAAATAAAAACTTTTTAACAAAAAAATAAAAACCGACTTCAAACAAAAGCACTAAAAAGTAAAAAATAACTGATTGGTAGTTTTCATTTACTATACGTACCTAATCAAATATTTTCGAAGTCGGTGTGCTTTGGCTAAGTAATTAAAGCCTACCTATTAAATACATACCTAATCGAATATTTTCGAAATCGTTGCCAGCCCATACAAAGCACAAAGCATAGCACAAAGCACATACTATGTTTGTCACGTATCAACACAGAACAGTAGATACATATTTTTTTTTATTATAAAGTTTATAATAAAAAACACATTACACTGTATTACATACATAAAATGTGAAACTTTATTTCTAGGAATATTTGGATAATTTTAGCTTTCATTTTTATAAGAAACTCTCTGCCTTTAATCCCTCCACGACCACGGACACGCCGGCGTTACAGTTAACAATAGATTTCTTAGAAATTTAATTATTTTCTTAGATATTTACCTGGAGGTGTATTACAATGAAGTTAACAGGTTCAATTTCCGTAGCAGATAGAACTATACAAACTATAATGTTCGTTCAGTTTTGATAAAGCATTTCATCAGATGAATATGAAGCATTTTAAACGTGAATGTAGCCAGCCCTTTTTAGTGTCCCACTGCTGGACACGGGCCTCCCTTAAATGCGAGGGGGATCAGGCCCTAGCCTGCCATGCTGGCCAAGTGCGGGTTGGCGGGCTTCACGAGTTTCGAAAGATTGTTAGGTTCTCTTAGATATGCGGGTTTCTTAATTAAATTTTCCTTCATTATAAGAAAAGTGGTTATCATGTGGAGTCATATGAATATTTTATGGAATATTTTTGAGTTTTATTAAATAATTTAAACTACACTTAGTAGGTGAATTAAATTAAAATAAAAGTATACTCGTACATAGGAATGATAAGAGAGACGAGTCAAACGACCATACGGACACGGACGGTAGAGACATGACGAAATTAAAAGAGTTTTTGACTTTCAACTACAGAACCCTAAAGATGGTAGGAAATGTGTCCATTACGTGCGTAGTCAAGTGTAAAGTAGAGCAATAATCTAGAACAAATATGAAATGAGATATTAACTTACACATGGACTATTGATATCGTTAGAATACCATAATACTTGCTTTTTATACCAATTTTTTTGTAAAAGTACCTTAATATGTATCATCCATCGTATCTATCATCATCATCGTATATATCATCATCCTCGAGGATGACACGTTTTCGACATCAATTTTTTGCAACGTTGGGAATGTGTCATCCTCGAGGATCAGAAAGCACGTAAAGCCATCGTTCCTACTGATCGTTATATCGGTCGTATAGAATTTTCGTCCTACCGAGGTTTGAGAGTGGAAGGAATAAAGTGCACTTGTGTCTGCGCATCAACGAACGTTGGGAATGCATTTAGGCATACAACCTGCATACATATAGGTGGTTATGTGGGACTCACCGGCAAAGCCACACGACCGACGACGGCAGGTCTGCCGAAGCAGACCACAACAAACATGGGGTTGCTCCAAGGTTCACTCTGCTATCAAAGAAGTACCAGGAGCAACCCGCATGGTACACCGCCCCCCGAAATGGGCTACCTCCCAGTGCGTTTCTTGGCTTTGCGTCCGGCTGTATTGCCAGAGGCTACTGAGACCCCTACCACGATAAGTCGATGAGGTGGCACGTTGGGGGAGATTGTCGACATCCTTACGTGGGTTGTTACTAAGAATTTTTTGATGGAAAAAACATAATAACTATATTAAGTCTGACCCAGGTCTCGAACCCATAACCTCTGTATCTATAGGTATGTATACCTATATAACCACTAGACTGAGGCATTGTCATACATAAATTATTATACAATAATAAATATTTTCTGGAAAATCTTCTTGCAATCGACATTATTGCCGATACAGAGGCCGAATCTACCTTTAGTTTTTAGAATTTTTGTCTGTCTGTCTGTTACCGCATCACGAAAAAACCACTGGAGGGATTTTGATGATATTTGGTATGGCTGGTTATTCAGGTCAACATATAGGTTACTTTTTACTGCGGAAATATCTCATCTCTGAGAAATCTGTTCTAAACGTTAAAACGTATGTAGGGATGAACCTGAGCAGAGCGAGGATGAGTCACTAGTTTACTTATTTATTCAATTCAGTTCTCTTGTTAATGGCTTCAAAGCGTGCCAGTTGAGCACAGATTACTTCGCCAATGTCACGTAGAATGGAGAAGATTTATATTTTTATCTAAACTAGCAATATTATGCTGTCATCTTACTTCTACTACAAGATGACACATACAATAGTTGTAATCGCTCGAATAAACTCTGAGATCTTAATAATATTTCTTTACTCTGTAAAAAACTAACGAATGTCAATACAGACAATTTTAGAATAATTTGTTTATGCACACGCAATGCAACTTGGTTTTCTATTATAAAAACGGTGAATTTAAATCTATACAGATAAATAAAATTGAAGTGTCTGTTTGTAATGTCAAAATAACATTTTTTTACTAAATGCATTTGAAAGTATTTACGGTACATATGGCTAGGTTTGTTTTTCTGGCTAATCTCCGAAACGACTGGACCGATTTTAAAGGGACTTTCACTGGCAACGATAGCTGTCGTTATAAGGAGTAACTTAGTCACATTTATTTTAGAAAAATAATTAAGATACCATTCAAAAAAACTGAAACGAATGTAATGTAAGTCGCTAGTTTGTTCTAAATTTCTACAATGTATTTACCTTTTTTACTAGATAAGTACTAAAGGGGCTCGAATATTTTTCTATAAAAGCCGGTATTAGCCAACTCACGTGGGTTTTTTTTAAGTAGTATACTATCTAGTTCCATGGTAAGCTCGTAGCTTGTGTTATGGATACCAGATAGTTGATACACTACACATATATAACTTTAAATACATACATATAATAAATATCAATACTCATGACTACATACATTCGTGCTCATCACACAAACGAATTCCCCCAGCGGGACTCGAACCCGCGACCACTGGCACAGCAAGTAGGGTCACTACAAACTGAGCCAAACGTGTCGTCGTGTGATATGTGAAGAGGTCACTACTAACGGTGAATCCCAATAACCTATCTGTGGATCATCTTACTAGAGATAGTCGATACATATTTAAAGTAATTTCTATGGAGTTTATTAGAATGTCAGAAGATTGTCAGAAGAATCATCGTGACTAAGATAAATAAGAGAAATATAAGATTACTGTTTTGAACAATTATTAGAATACGAGGTAAGAGAACTAGTTCAGTTTTAATAGTAGTAGTGATAGTTTTATGTCGATCTTGGCCATCAAATATTCCATAAATATAACACTTTAGAGCCTATTATTTTTGATGTTTTTCATTATATAATAGTTTTCTATCCAAATATACCGGTTTAGTTGTGTGTCGCAAGCTTAAAGTAACTTAAACATATATTTTAGAAAAAGTAAAAGTGGCGAGATGTTCCCAATGCTATTTTTATTCCCTTATTACATAGAAAAATATGATTTTCTAGAAATGTTAGCGATTATATTATATATTTATATAAATTTCTTATTTTTAATAGATATTTAATTGTTAAATATAAAAACCGTCAAAATCTGACTACTTGGTTAAAAGTTATGAACATACATAAAAATATACATACGTATAATGTTTTTTTTATATTAATGTACATAATATATCTGATATATTATGTTCCCTGTTAAAGTAGAGCAGTACTAAGATACATATATTTTGAGAAATATATAAATATGTAGAAAATTAGCTTTAAAATTGTTTACTAAACGTTTTACGTAACCATAGAAAGCTAGCCACGTACAAAACATAGATTTAAATATAGCCGGATCAAACCATAATTCTTAGACCCATAAACTAGGGCTCGAACACAACAATCTAATAGTTTTATAACTTGTAATCAATTTGCACTTTCCTTGCCTTCGATGGTGAAAATATGCTCAATCATAAGTAGCCTGGTTTGTAGCTATTTCTTATTGTTACGATTTGAGGACTTAGCATTGATATAAATTTAATTTCTATTCGGGCATTCTAATATTTATACTAGTATTTGTCTCCGACTCCACTCGCATAATTTATTTATTATTGCTCCGCTCTTTATGTTCGTGGCGTGATGTTAGATAAAATGGTACTTCTTTCATCAATAAATAGACATTTTTCTATTGGAAGTGATAGTTCCAGAGTTTAGCGCTCAAGACCCATATAGATATACTTAAAAAACTTAATATATACTAAATTTGATCCAAATCGTTAGAGCCGTTTCTAAGACACATGAAATAAAATTATATATAACTAGCGCCTCCCCCTGGCTTCGCTCGTGTTCGTCTCTAGGTACGTTTTAACGGTTAGTATGGAATAGATAGACTATATTATATAACGTGTTTTCCCGTAGGAATGAGATAATCTCCCGCGGTAAAAAGTATGTCCACACAAAAAACCACACCAATTCGTCATTCCGTTTCGACGTGAAAGAAGGACAAACAAACAAACAGACACACTTTCTTTATAATATTAGTATGGAAGTACGGATATACAAGAACTGCTTGTTTAATATTATAATATAACTGTTAGATAATTGCGTCATTATCGTCATAATGGGACATTCTTGAGAGAGTGAATATTTTTGCCATACAATCTCACAATTAAGTCAACCAATCCGTTGATAATCGTGGGAACAGTATTATATGATTTTTGCTATGTGAGATATCAAAAAAAGGCTAAAACTGTAAACTTTTTGCGAAAATTATAATTTTAAATTCAATATAATACACAGGTTATTGATGTGAATTTGACAAATATTGTATTATTAAAAAGTAAAGAGTGAACCAATTAGCCTATATATTAATCCATTTTATTTATATTTAAACTTTTATAGTATACTAGCGGCTCACCCTCGCTTCGCTCGGGTTTGTCGCTAGGTACGTTTATAATATATATAAATAGTTAGTAGCCTTTCGTTAATTTTTCATTTTTTCTCTTATTAAAACCTTCCGTGGACCTTAAGGAACATATGAAAAAAAAATTAGCCGAATTGGTCCAGCCATTCTTGAGTTATGCGCTTACCAACATTCATTTTTATTTATTTATACTAATATTATAAAGAGGTAAAGTTTGTGAATTTGTGGGTTTTTGAGTTTGTGACTTTTTGACGTTGTAGGGGGTAATCTCCGGATCTACTCCACCGATTTAGATGAAATTCAATTAAAAGATAGTTTGAAACCCTGGTAAGGACATAGGGTACTTTTTATCTCAGAAATCATCCCTTAAGGGGGTGAAAATAAGGATGAAAGTTCGTATTAGGAAGCAACCTAGGGACGAACCCGAGCGAAGCGAGGGTGAGTCGCTAGTATAGATAGAAGAAGATTAACGACTTGCCGTCGGGTTGTGTCACTACATACATACCTTTTATTACACATACAGACAAACTTTTGCATGTATAATGAGGGCTCTTAAGCGTATGTTAAAAAAGGTAAACAACACATTGTATCTCCAATATAAATGTAATAAAATTTCAAAACATATAATACTAGCGATTAATAAAAATAGTAATTGCGAGTGAACCTTAGGAGATAGACATATACTATGACGAACTTTTGTGTAGGTCTTTTTAAGGCCTACTATTTTTTTGTATAATATTCAAATTTCTAAAGACACTCGGCAGAACCAGTCATTGTTTTCCAGCGGAAATAAAAGTTTTTCCTGCATTTAACTGTATCCTCAACGTAGACAAGAGTAATAAGTTACCAATACACAAAAATTTGTTTATATTGCATGACATGCACACAACAGACAAACAGACATACACCCAAAATTTTCAATCACTATAGTTTTGTGTCTATATTCTATACACAATACGTAACTATGATTGTTTTTAAAAAATATTTCAAGTAGTTTTTTTATTATATATGCATATTTTATGTAAATGTTTAAAGAAATAATTATTATTCTAAGAACCGTACCTCGTATGCGTCCGACCTAGACCTAAGACCCCTGAGGAAAAATGATAATAGCTAGAGAAAGCTTCGAATACTCAAATGCAAATGGAGCAACGGAAAATAAATGAAATCTTTTTGTATGTTAATATACGAGACACACTTATGAAATACCTATGCAAATAAATAGAGAAAGCTTCAAATGGTAATTACAAAAAATCCTTTATAAACAAACATACTTTTCATAGCGCCAAATTTTAGTAACTATGTTGAGCATTTCTAGCATCTCGCTTAAAAGCTCCAAACAACTTAATTAACGTGTTAAATTGTTTTTCCATTCCAAGTGTTTAGTTTACATATTTTTTTGAATAGAGTACAATAGTTTTTAACTTCGACAAAAATATTTGTACCTACAGTGCATTTCGATCGTCGTCGTCGTCCGACTTCAGTTTTTCACTGCTTTCAGTGTAAATCAGTAACATACATACATACACACGATCAAAATTATAAACCTAAATTTTTCATTTCAGATAACAATAGCAACATCACTCACGCATGCAGATAACCACGCACATGAGCTATCAGAGACGAGGACGGACAGACGAATATCGAAACGTGATGCCGCCATTTTTATCGATAGCTTCCCAATAGAACCAATCTACAAACACCGCCCAAAAATAATTTATAGAAGAATATCTAAGCAAAGGTATAAAAGCCCAAAGCCTAAGTACGGCCCACCTATATACTATAGAAATAAGTCGAGAAAGCCTATAAAGAAATACAAAAGCAATCCAAAACCGAAATATGGCCCACCTAGCTATAAAAGACGTCCCATGAAACCGAAGTACGGTCCACCTAAGTTAAAATATAAGTCAGCTTATGGCCCACCTAAAAAAATACCAGTCAGCTATTTTTCTCAAGAACCTACAGGATTTGGAGAACCTCCTGCAGACGTGGAACCTGATTTTCCAACAAAGCAAAACTTCGGGGAACCTCCATTAGATTCTTATGGTTCTCCTGTTAATGCAGATGCTATAGATCCTTATATACCAGATCAGTACTCCCCATCATCATATTCAGATTCACCGACTTTCGAAAATTTAGACGAAAACTTTGGCCAAGACTTCAGACCTTGGCAAAATTTCCAAGAACAAAATTACAATAATAATATTGCATATTCTAAAAAACGTCCTGTATTCGTTAAACCTGATCCTTATGATACAGATGAAGATTTTGATTTAAATCCTTACTCTAATATTCAAAAGTATAATGAAAATTTCGATGAAGAACCTATAGAAAGAAAGAGAAGGCCTTATTATTTGAGTGAGACTATTAAATTGAAATCACGAAGACGTAAACCAGCTCCCGAGCCAGATGATGAAGTATTAGTTGGAGGTCGTTATGCAGAACCGCCAGCTAGGTTTGTTCCAAAATATCAACAAACCGATTCATTACATTCAGATAACGATGATTTTGAACCATTAAAAGGGTTCATAGATCCTGATGTTGCTATATCAGCAACTATGTCGCCTTACGTAAACTATAAACATAGTAATGTAGCTTTCAGCCCACAGAATTTAAACGATGCATTTAGTATAGTTGATAAGTAATATATGTATGTATTTCATTTATAGCTTAAATTTATATTTAGTAATTTATTTTTTCTATTCTATTTTCTTTGGTATTGGTACAAAGACAAGTATGTAGATCTCAAATATATAAAACCTGTTTTTGTATTAAAGTTATATCATACATGAAGCACAATTTTAAAAATTGAATCAGTGTAGTACACCTGTTTGTAATTTTTGGGAAAGCAACAGTAATTAACAATAATAATCAATGCAAAGGAAATAAAAGTAACAGAAGTTCTATGTATTATTTAATTATAACGACAAACCCAATAATTTAAAATTAGTATTACCTAAAACCCATATTCCTAAATAAGTAAAATGTTAAAACATTTAAATAGCACAAAATCAATAGAAGAAAATGGTGATTTTTTTCAAAGTATTAAAAAAGTATTACAAAGAAAAATATCTATCAACTAAAGGATTCAGAAGCTTAATAATGAACCTATTTTATCAAAAATCTTATCTTCAATGTCTTAATAAAACTAAAAAACACAGTACACGTCACGTATCTAAAGTCTAATATTTCTTATACAACATATATTATAGAGCTTTCGTTATCATAAAAATTATAATTAATCCATTTATTGAAAGTATGAGAAAACGTTAAACACGTTTTTATGGATTTTAGTTTACCAACATCATCATCATCAAATCATTCTCGAAATCATGTCTACTATATTTTGATCAAGTCAAGATGTAGATGTACAAGTACATTTCAGAGTGAAGATGTAGTAACAAGAGTAGTATTTTAATTATACTTATGTTTCATCTTTGGCTCTCGCCAACAACTTTTTGGTCTCTTACTTTAGCTTGCTTTCTATCAATTAAATTTCTTCGTGTCAACCGTCGTTTCCTCCTTGCATTGCCACAAGCTGCTCTTGCAGCTTCACATGCTTGATGAGCTGCTTGCTTTGTAGCAGCACATTCTGCGCAAGCACATTGTAATTTATGTTGAAGATGAGCCAATCTTGACCGAGATTCGGCAAGATTATGGCATTTTTCTTGCAAGCCATATTTAACTTTATCTAATACACAATGTGCTGCCTTTTCCAACTGAGCTGAGATTTGAACTGATTGCATCATTAGTTTGTGCTGCCAAAAGAGCAAAAATAAAAAGTTAATACAAATTCAAAATAAAATTTATTGAACTTGAAAAAAATGTTATTCTTTTCCTTCACAAAAAGTAATCATCAAGACATGTTTTAACAAATATAGAAGTACAAGATAAAATATCTACTGCAACTAAGAATGTATCTAACGACATACAAATCATGTTATAAATATTTTCACAATCTTCAAACGTATTCTGATCTTGTCACCAAATCCCCTTTTCCAATCAATTCCTTTAAGAAAAAAGCAAAGTTTTACGAAGTGTTTAATTTTATTTAGATGTCTTCAACAATTACTACCTAAAGTTTAACATGAAATTTTAACCATAAAATTTTAGTTTCGTAAAACTTGCGATTATCTGTACGATTGGGAAAGAATTGTTGAAGATTATTTTAATTTCGTTAAAACATGATAAAACTCTTTGACTAATAACTTTTATTTGTTACGATCTGTATAATATAATCTGTGCCCGGCCACTCTTAACTAAGGCCGTTGGATTTGAAGATTTAGTGATTGATATAATAATAATGAAGAGGATCAGGAACTGCCTGATTTAAGACGCGGCGGCAAATCTTACGGTGACACAAGTGTACGGAGTACCTCTAGATCTGCAGCCGCGCATGCTAGCCACTAGACCACCGAGAGTTTAATGATATACTGTATATATTTACCTGTGCCGTTGCTTGCTGAGCAGCTTGTACGGCAGCATTCACAGCTGCTTGCTGTTGATGTACCGCTGCAGTATTCTCAGCAACGACGGCCTCCGCCTCCTTCACCTCTTGTTGGAGTTGTTCTACGACAGCTTGTTTACCAGCTAGCGCTGCTTCAGCGGCTTTGGCTGCTTGAAGAGCTTTTTCCGCTAGTTGGGTTTTAACCTGCAAAACGTACAATAATATAATATATTTTAATGAAAATCTAAAAATTATTTATATTAAGCATCAAATCTAGCTTTTAAGTACACTTACCTATTAACCACAAATCATATTATTATCTATTAAGTAAATAGTAAGTATAAAGATCTATCTTTACCATATGAGCTGCTTGCGCTCCTGCAGCATTTTGTGCAGCCTGAGCAGCCTTCGCTTCAGCGGCTGCTTTTTGAGCAATACTCGATGCGGACTTGGCTTTACAATCACGAGCTGTTTCTCTTACTTTATTATCTTTCTTTTGTAATTCATTATTGTTAGGTAACTGCTTATCCGATGTTCTTTGTTCTGCTGGATATCCTTGGACTGATACCAACAGCGATAGAATAAGTAATGCCCAAAGTTTCATTACACCTTACCTCCTGATAAATATTTAGTGGCAATAGCGAATTGCCTCAGAAAATCTTGTACGTCACCTACATAAGTAATAGTTTTCACGAAGTGTTGACGAAGAAATATTTTGTAAATTTAGTAACAAATCACTATCTGGTGATCTGCAAAATGACGTTAATGACTGGCATGTTCTAAATTGAAATAAAGATTTACGTCAAACATATCATTCAAAGGATAGAAGAAGGTAGACATAGAAGGAAGTAGTCAGCTGTAGTACCAGATACGGACCATGTTAAATAGACAAAATGAGTTTCATCCATTATAATTATCCTCTAATTTACATGAATTGAGTTTTTAAAAATCTAAATTAAATACAATATAATCATCTTATTTTTTTATTATATTCGATACGAAAAATTGTCTATAATACTTAATTCTGGTACTCGGAGAATAGAAGAAAATTTTAATTTAAATATTGTCAACGTTTGTCATTCAGTTTGTCATGTAATAATTTTGTGCAAAAATATATATTCTTACATTCCAGAGAATCCCTTGAAAGTATGAGTTTCTGTAAAACACGGCGTGGATGTGGTTCAATAGTCACATTTTAGAGGTATTTTATAAGTCTTTATTGTTTAAAAACATAAAATCCAACAAGAACTCTATAATATATTACTTCAATTTATTGCTTCAATTAATTATCCGGTAACAATACCTAAGACAAAAAGTCAATCTAAAGTCTAATTAAATTTGAATTTTCAGGTCCAGGAGCAAATCTCTCTTTCATAAAGTCAGAAGTGCAAAGGATATTTTACTGAAGATCGTGAAAGATGATTTGCCTCTCATTGTACGCCCTTATCGCTTCAGCCACATTCCTCGCGTGCGTGCCCGTCTGCTACCGCCAATTTGAGATGCAAAAGTTTATCAAGTGCCTTAAAAAATAGGGATTTTCTAATATGCTCATTTGCATGACTTTCATCACAGCTTTCGTCGCGGCCAGTTGCATAACATGTGGCCCAATACTTTTGGAAACTTATCTCAAAGAATCAAAATACCAAGCTGAATCCGTGGAACCTTGCCAAAGCACGTGCTGCTCTAAATGATGTAATCCTAAAAATCGTCAAGTCCTGCCATAAATTTCCTTGCTATGTTTTATAACTGAATAAATACTTTGATAATAAATCTTTAATTTCATTTGTATTGGAAGCTTGAACAATGAGTAATAAAAATTATTCACTTTTGTATTTAAATAAATTTTATATTAATAATTGATCATCATTGTATATATGTACATACAGGCTATGCGATTATGACTTCAGACATATTATATATAAAACTCAGCAACTCACTAAAATATTTAGATAGTCTATCTCGCATCTGTGTTTTAAGAGAAGACGAATGGCATTTAAAAAAATCTTGCATATATTACATAGATTTTATCCTTTTTGCACTCAGGAATGGAGCAATGGATCGGTATTTTTGTGTAAAGTAAGGTGTAGACCGAAGAGTTCAATAGGATACCCCTTTTTTCAGTATGTGAGACATTTATACGTTATTGATTTAAGCTTATTATAGACACGCCTTAGCAAAGTGAGAGTCGGGTAGTACATGTTCTTAAAATATATTATTTTAAATCATATTTTTTTAAATTTATATATTAAACTAGCAGCACCCGCGGCTTGGCCCACGTTTAAGCTTCCGATCACTACCAAACTTCACTAATCTAAAGATTGCCTGGAAGTTTCATCAAAATCGCTCCAGCCGTTTTGGAGTCCACAGGGAATATACATACACAAATCGATTTATATATGTATATAAATAATGTTTATACCGCATTCAAAATTAAAAAGATTTTATAACACTTTACTATAATGACAGATCTTACGTAGAAATTTAAATTTAGAAGAAGATATATTATCAACTATAAAATTTCGGAGTGCTGTCAGATGTCATAAAGTGATAAATTATATATAATAATTCAAATAATCAATTTATATGCCAATATGAGCCTAAAATTATTGTGGAATTGTGCGAGAATAATCTTGTTATCAGGGTTATCTTTTGGAATTTAAAATTGTGATTAAAATATTAACTTCTGGGACGGGCGTAGGACACGTACGTTATGAATTATTATTATTTTTCCTCTATAAACGCCTAGAAAACTAAATTAGCAAGATGTAAATATAAAATATGGCTACGAATATATCTTTCATGCAATTTTTCTTTAATATCTTTTCAACTTTAAAAAAACCTGATGCGATTTCAATTGCAAATCAAATTGTATAATAATTATTTTCTTGATAAATTGATTGTACTATGTACTAGCTTGGTCTATATACATTTTAAAACGTCTCCTCTATGGGTGGGATCTTTCAAAACAAATTTATATATTTAGTTTAAATTGCTGTTACGTTATTATAATAGCTATTTATATATGTTATATTGGTACTGATATCTTACTTCTTACTAAATATTATAAATGCAAAAGTTTAGATGTTTGGATGGATGTTTGTTACTCGATCACACCAGAACGGCTGAACGGATCTGGGTGAAATTTGTCACGGAGATAGATTATAGACTGGAACAGCACATAGAAGCTGTTCTACATAGAATTGCAATGATATCATGCCTCTATTAAATTATGCCATATTACCACTATACAACTAACTTGACCATTATCTTCCAGGTTCCATCACTACGTTGGGTACAGCTTAGACTCATATGATTTGCGTGTCACTGCTAAGTCTCGTCAGTGCCGCAACTCTCATTATCTGTGTGCCCTACTGCACCCGAGGCATATTTACCCGAAAGTGCGCCTGCCCTACTGTGCCCATCTGCCCAGACTGTGGGATGCCCTATTAGCTCTACATTACCCTAAAACTTGACATACCTTTAATTATCTTCAGTAAGTGATCAGAGGTTTTGTTTTCGAGTTGCTTTATTAGTAAGATTGATGTTTTGTATGGTTTTAAAATGATTTGCATGACAGCAGCAACGGCGGTTGTGGCCATGAGCCTCATATCGTGTGGACCTTTAATATGTGAGAAAATTTTGCGTTGCTTCATAACATCTAAATCTAATCGGAAATCGAAATAGTATACTTATTCCTGTAAAATTCTGTAATAAACATCTCTTTTTTACTACTTTTGTGTTTTTTTTAACACTTGCGTTAAAATCGGACTACCACTATGAACGTGAAAGTGTGTATGTTTGTTATGTTGAGCTAAAACGGCTGCGTGGATTTGGATGAAATTTAGTAATTAGCACAGATACAAAAATGGATGAATGTGGACCTGGTACCTGAAACCTGGGATTTTTGGACCTAAAGTAACACATAGGCTACTATTAGGTATCCAGGGACGGACTTACAGAGGGTAAGTCACTAATAAATAAATATATTTAAATAAGTTATTCGTTGTATTGTTTCAGATATAACTAAAGGGATTTTGGTTTTATATAGTAATGATTTGCTTGTCCGCATGTACTGCCCTGGCAGCAGCCGGCATGATAGCGTTTGGGCCTATATTATGCGAGAAATTATGTAAATGTATGAAAATGAAAAAATCTAATAAATAATGCTTTGTTTCATTTATAATCAGTAATTATTAAATTATTTTAAAGTATGCCTAATTGTAATTATTGTTATATTTAAAATAAAAGGATGTTTCCGTTGAGTGAAACTTGATAACTTCAATATTTAAGGTACTTTTCTTCCATGTCCCATCCATTGTTCCACTCTGTATATAAATATAAATATGTTGGGACATTAACACACAGCACCATCTAGTTCCATGGTAAGCTAAGAGGCTTGTGTTATGGATACCAGACAGTTGATACACTACACATATATAAACTTTTAAATACATACATATTATAAATATAAACACCCATGACTGGAGTACAACATTTGTGCTCATCACACAATGAATGCCCCCAGCGGGACTCGAACCCGCGACCGCTGGTACAGCAAGTAGGGTTACTACAGACTGAGCCAAACGTGTCGTCAATCGTCGTATATCGTTTTATGATTTGTTGATTTCTAAAGTTGTGGATAGGCACTGTCTGAAAGTATATAACGCCTTTGAGACGTCTGATACCTTAAGACTCTCGTAAAGCATTCGTAACGTCGGGAACCAAAAATCAAAATAAATCCGCGAAATAATCCGAAAATATAATTTTATTTAAATATTACCAGTTAAAATATAAATAAAACACAAAATGAGGAAACAAGTTTATTTCTAAGCTAAAACATACACCGTAATATCACTTGACTGATTCAACTAAAGCTATTGAGCAAATACACCATCTTACAACACTCAATGTATATGTAATTCATGGCGTTTCCTGAATCACTACTAAATTTTATTACTAATAAGAATAATTATATTTTTCAAGTCACTACGAAATTAAAAAATATTTTTTTAATAAATAAATAATTAAATATGTTGGGACATTAACACACAGCACCATCTAGTTCCTTGGTAAGCTACGAAGCTTGTGTTATGGATACCAGACAGTTGATACATTATACATATATAACTTTAAATGTATACATATTATAAATATTATGTATATTCACTCCAATAATGTTTTAATGAAAGTTAAGTAACAGGTGGTAGATTTCCTTAGTGCTTATTTTTCTAACTAATTACAGCACTTTACAATACCACTTACTTAACAGTAATCGCATTTTACCGACTTTAAAGAGGAGGTAATCGGTTCAACATTTTTTTTTGTACGTACTACGCGTCAAGAATTGTTGTGAATCGATTTTTTTTAAAAGAAGCAAGTCCTATTTATAGTAATCATTTTTAGTAAAAAGTAATTCTATAAACACTGACTTTTTCGGTGGAACTTAATGTCACAAAATCACTATAGAGAAGAAGGTTTTCTTAATGATTTTGTTTACATTAACGTAACCCGTGCGTAGAAAAGGTTTCCCCATAGACATAGAGTATGGACTGAGCAATACTAGCATGAAATTGACAACACTCTAGAAAGAGAGAAAGCGAACGTGCGGCCAATATATAATCTGTCTTTTATTCTAATTTGATTTTATAAATGGGACGTAAAAAATGTGTGTGTGCAATTGACACACGGTATAAGTGAAACTTCAGAAAAGTAACCTATGAGAGAATGAAAATAATTTGTCAGACAATAACAACGGTTACCATGGCAACGTGGCAAAGTATCCTATCTCATTGTCTCGTTGTCTTAATCCTATATATTTGTGTTTGTCTCTTTTTTTCCGTTTTATGTCCGTTTAATCGAGTTTCAAATAACAACGATTCTAAAGAAGTTTCACTTCAAAATATAACACAGTGTGATAGAAAAAAATAGCTATAAATATTTATTTTTATCAACTGTATTTCAATTAATACAGAAGACTTCTGGCCGCACATTAGTTTTGTCTCTGTCTGTCTAGCAAAGAAACAGTCAGTCCAGTCTCTATGTCTATGGATTTCCCGAACAAATCGCTTATCCAACTCTAAACAGGTAGTAACTACGGCTGCCTTTGAGTCAAATCAAGTGGTCGATTGAACAATTGGGCGTAGTTATGGAAAATGAACCAGTCCACGAGAACCGTTTTTTGATTTACTGTCATAAAGGTATAAACAGAAACTAGATAAAAATACCCAATAAATAAGAAGAAATGCAAAAAAACTACGTTGTTTTATTTTGATATACAAATTTTACTAAAACTTCTATTTTCTCAAAAGTAAGTTTTTGTGGTTGGATCTATTTTGCATAACTACGTCTAATAATATAAATATTTTATATTTATAGTATAAATATTATAAATGTGAAAGTTTGTGATTATGTATGGATGTTTGTTACTCTTTTACGCCAGAACGGCTGAACAGATCTAGATGAAATTTGGCACAGAGATAGATTATATTTATCCCAGAAAAATATGCGGTTCCCAAGGGATAGATTTGTTTTTGTTTTTGTAGAGGCGATCCCGAGCGAAGCGAGGGTGAGCCGCTAGTTAAAATAAAATTAAATCAACATGTTATACTGGAAGTTGATATACGAGAAAATCTTACTATTCTCAATAGTAATTATTTAGTAGTAATTCTGTGAAGGGCCCGTAATAATAAATAAATTAACAACGTCTATATGACACGGAGTATCATTAGTTTGGTTGTTTCGGTTAACCGAGCTTTGGATACTTTGGTTGTTATAATTAATAAGGTAAGTAATGGTTGTTAAGATACTTTTAGTTTTTTAACAGATATTTATGAAGTTATTAACTTTATTATTTATTAGTTTTAATTTGTGATTTTAACGTCATGGTTAAGGTTAATTAAATGTCTTTATATTAATGGTTAATACAAAATGTATATGCAGTTTTTAGTTATGAGTAGGTACTTTGATTCTAAAAACATTGAAATGCTAAATAAAGTTAAATTGAAACTTAAATTTTATTCGAAAATTACTAATTTAATGTAATTTTTCGTATTTATTTTTTTATCCATACTAATATTATGAATGTGAAAGTAACTCTGTCTGTCTGTATGTTACCTTTTCACACTTAATCCGCTGAACCGATTTAGATGAAATTTTGTATGGATATAATTTAAGACCCTGGGAAGGATATAGAATTCTATTTATCCCGAAAATCACCGCTTTTATGGGAATCAATCATTTCTCAAAGTATATATTTTTTAATTTTTTAAAGTACTTACCTACTTTTCTATACCTATGTATATACATATATATATATATATATATATATATATATATATATATATATATATATATATATATACTATTCTATACTAACCGTTAAAACGTACCTATAGACGAACCCGAGCGAAGCAAGGGCGAATCGCTAGTTATAATATATAACCCAAAATTTACTATTTAAATAAAGAACTAAAATTATGGAAAATGTTCATCCTAAATCATATGTACATATAACCGAACCAAAAAGTATCTTAATCTCAGTCAACCGAGCCAAAAGTATCTCCGTAACCGAACCATTGATACTAGATACTTATTTATTGACTACAATTTTTTTAATCGCTATGATCTATCAATCGGTCGTCTATACTTTGTTGGAATAACAATAGATACAGCTTCTTTCTTAAACCTCGAACTGTATGGTTTTGAATCGTATTTTGCTGTATTTTGCGATGGTTCATTCGAAAATTGTGTAGGTCGAATTATTTGAACTTTCTCGTTATTTATTACAGTTATTTCCTTCTCTGCATGTCTTTCAGCGCTTGAACGGTAGAATCTTCTGACTGGTGGTGCATTTTCAGCTTCTTTTAGTATTGAAGAGTCGATTTGGTCTAAGTTTTCTAGTTGATCTGTTAGTTTTTCTTGTTTTATATTCCCTGTAGGTTGTATATCTTGCTTTATTATTTCAGATGTTGTTGATGGTTCTTGAGTAGTAGTTGATGTAGTAGTAGTAGTACTAGAAGTGGTTGTAGGTTTTGTTTTAGAATAGTTATTCCTTGAAACCATCCTCCGTCTCTTTCTCTCAGATGAATCAGATTTTTCACTGCTTTTGGTATTATTGAAGTTTATATTTGCGTCCACTTTTACTAATTTATATTCATCGTTAGTTTTGATCGGATTTCTTCTTGTGTTTCTTTTTTCTGTTTCATTATTGTAGTCCCTTGTGCCGCGGTATACTGGTGCCATGTTTGGATAGCTATTGTTTTCGTCGTTATTGTTATTATTAGTGTTATGTCTTTCGTCGATTATAGGTGATGGTGTAACAATGCGAACGTTCTCGCTTGCTGCTGGCTTTGAATCTTGGTTTTCTAGTATTGTTATGGCTTCTTTGATACCGTCTACGTCTTCTGGGTTTGATGGTTGGCCTAAAATGTTTGTTAATTTTAAAATGTTTAATGTAATAATGTATACATATATAGAAATATTATTATAGTTTTGTATTTCTGTTTGTACTTGACACGGGATATTAAATTAGAAAAATAGACAAGCTTTAGAATGGGATTTATTTTTACAATATTCTATAGAATAGTTGATAAAATGTACGGCCTGTTGTGTAGATCCAGAGGTCCTGGGTTTAAGTTCCTGGTCAGGTGAATAATAGATGTTGTATTTTTCTTACATTAAATTATGGATAACTACCCAAAATTGGGCTGTATATTCGGCATAGTGGTGTAAAAGGGACAGAGAGTGCATTTTGTATGCACACATTCCCTCACGCGCTTTCACTGTAATATATCCTGCCTCGGTGGTATAGTGGCTAGCATGTACAGCTACACTTCCGGAGGCCCTGGGTTCGAGTCCCGGATCGGGCCAAGTTCAGTTATTGAGTTTTTCTGTTAAGAAAGTTCCAGTAACAGCACAGAGTTGGGGAGTTGGGGTGTTACATACATGTTTAGATATATGTTTATATATGCTTCACCTGTTACATGCATGTTTTCATATATATTTATATGTTTTATCGTAACTACTCACCATCCTCAGCTTTCTTATAAGACGAGAAGAAAGTTAAAGCCTTCATCAGTTGGTAGCTCTTCGAGACGGGTATGTTGGTGTCGTAGAGTGAGGAAGAGCTGGCACAGTCGACGTAGAACCACCAGTTGCATTTGAGTATCGTTTGGTCGAACAGAGTGGATTCCGGACAAAGGAATGATTTCATAACTAGACCGTCGTCTGTTAGTGCGCACACGTGGAATACCTAAGAATGTGGATAATATTATAGTAAAAGAAGAGAATTTTGAAACTTTATGTAACCCAAAAATGTTTAAGATACTATGTATGAAAGGAACATTAATAACAATGCGATATAGAGTTTTAAGGATGATTTTAACATATTAACTATTTTAACCATAAGAAATGTTTTTTGCCATTATCAAATTGATGACAACCAAATTTCATACACTTAAAACTTTCAAATCGATAATAACTTATATTAAATTAATGTCATAGTTACAAATAAAATAAAATAATAAAATCTTTTCATACAACGGCAATGGAGAAAAAAACTGTGCCGCATCAGTACGCTTCAAGCCAGATTGTATTGGTTGAGCATAGATTTATATTGGTTGGTCGGGATTTATAGAGGTTGGCTAGTCTCAATGAGATTGGCTGCCGTGGCCGGAATCGGTAAAGAGAACATTATTATAAATGCGAAAGTTTGTGTGTATGTTTGTTACATCTGAAACTCACTCCACGCTAAGATAGTTGGGCAGATTTGGATGAAATGTAGTACTCATACTTGGAGTAATACATATCACTTACTACACACATAGAGAATCACATAAGCAATAAGAGAAGTGTTAGTTGTATAATAAAACCAAATAAATCATACCATACAACCCAGGCTCTCATCTCCATACAGTCCTGGGAAGTACTTCTGATCTCCACAATGGAAGCTGGTGTCTGGAAGATCCACTTTAGATTGGAAATGATCATCGAAATTCTTCTCATAGCCAACTGGGTAGTACTCTCGTGGGGCGTTCATTACTTTACCTGATGTTGGGTTTCTGGAAAAATATAACAATAAGGTTTAAAGCTTATAAGATATACTTGATTACATTTTTCATCATCATAGTTCACTTTAGAAATTATGTAGTCTATTCCACGCGTCCAACTCACAAACCAAATTTTTATTTTTATTTCTAATTTGTATTATTTATACCTATATATTTTTTTAATATTTTATATCTGGTATGTACCTGATCTGGTATGAGTGAAGACTTACCTTATTTTCAATTTACCCTAGAAATTTTTTTTTGTTTGTGCTAATCTCTAGAAACATTAACAGGCGTAAAAAATGTCGCTTTTTAAAACAGCTTAACTGTTTTTGTTATATATATAAATCGGTGCCAGCCGACAATATTTTAAGATATGAATATCTAATAGGTGAATATGTGTTTTACGTATTGAAATATATTAGATTTGCTTTACTTCGGCTGGCACCGACTTCGAAAATATCTGATTAGGTATCTATTCTAAATGAAAACCCCCGTTTAGTTATTTTTTACATTTTAGTGCCTGGAAGTTGTTTTTTTTTAAGTTTTTATCTGTCCATTTTCAGTGTAGGCGTAATAAGCAGGTAATTTGTTAGAAGAAAGTTTATTAATAATATGTTCGATTAAGCATTTATTTAAAAAAATAATTTATTTGTTGATTTAAAAAAAACCGCTTGACCGATTTCGATAAAATTTATATGGGACCACCTGGGAAGTATACCCTTTAAAACAAAAAAAATGTCCCAAATCGGTTCAGGCGTCTTCGAGTAAACGGTGAACATACATTAAAAAAAAGATTCCGACGAATTGAGAACCTCCCCCTTTTTGGAAGTCGGTTAAAAAGCTAAAACAAACTAGCATTAAGTGATTCTATAAGGATTCATCGTAACATCAAATAAGTGATTTCTTAAAGCGAAAAACGTACCTTTTTGGCTTTTGTGGCTTTTGTGGCACTGGAGCCACTATAATCTCTGGCTCTGGCTCTAACTGGAACACCGATTCAGTAGTTGTTGTAGTGGTCGTTGTAGTTGTTGTGGGAATATTGGCATATTTGCTTAGTAATTGCTGTTGTCTTAAGGCTATTGCTGCTTCAACAGCCTCCATTGATATGTTCCCTGCTTTAGCTATTTCTGCTATCTTTGCATTGATATCTTCCTTGTTAAACTGAAGTGTGACGTCATCACTGTAACCACTTATTGTGTTGTAATCATCATTCTTCTTCGTATTACCGTAAACCGCTAAATCGTGCACTTGATGGGGGATTGTATCTAAAAATTGGTTGGAGGGGTTAGTGTGTTTTATAACGGGTGCTGGTATGATGGAAATGGCTTGAGATGGCATAGGAACAAATGGGTTAAGCTTAGATGGGTGATTGTTATATTGTGAAGCGGTCATGCGTGATACCATGTGTGATATGTTGTCGGATGATTTCTCACTTGGGTATCCTTTGGATTGCGCTTGCGATGCAAGTGGAAGGACTTTCAGAGTTTCTTCTTTTGGAGGAAGAGGTTTGAAAGGAGGGACACCCATTGGCATAGGTTTTGCCATGGTGATTGCTGGTTTGAATTTAGTGTCTACGATGGTAGGATTAGGCATGGTAGAAACTCTGTGCAAAGAAGAGAGTTTATCCATAGCCGCTGGATTAGGACGACCTATGGTTGGCATCGGTCTCATCATGATACGGTTTTGTTTTGCACGTTTCTGAAAATTGAAATGAAATGAGATAAATGGATGTTTTTTTAGAATATGTATTTAGATGTTAATTTGACTTTTACCATAAGAATTAATTTAAAAAAAAGAAAATGTGAAGAGTTGTATGCTATGATCGACGGAAGGGCTGACAGGGTTTGTTTTGAGTGTCCATTTATCCATTGGTAATACGATACATACATGATATTTATTATCAAACTCATCATATATTATCAATTGGTAATCAAACAAAAGGTTATCAAAAACACATGTACCGTTCTGAAGATAGTAAGATTTTCTTCTTAAGACGATATATCTAATCACCAAATCTATACATGTAAACAAATATTGCTCAAATAGGAAAACTAATGTTTTTAATAATTTCGTATAGACATACATAAATATGTAAATTAATTCGTGTTATGACACTTACCTCTTGCTTAGCACCTGGCCTAGTAGCAGTGTCGACGAGAATATTAGGCGCTCCATTCTTAACACTAACAGATCTTCTTCTGCTAGGATCCTGGTTTGTTAGAGATTGCTCGAATCCAAGCTCGTCTCCGAGACTGAAACCTGAAAATATGAAAGGAAAAATTATAAAAAAAATGTCTATAATAATAAAGTAAAATAATAATTTATTTGTCATAGACAAAAAACTCGATTGAATGTATTCGTACATTACCGCATATTGCTTGCTCTGTTACTATTTTTATAATTAGAGTAAACACGGATTCAGAAAAAACCGGAATACTGCACTAAAACTTATAAAAAGTTTTAAAATTTTTACGGGTACTGAGATATTGATAAAGGAGGACCTGGAAACTGGATGATATGAAAGATTTAAAAAAGAATATTTGAACTTCTTTACATATAATTCAAATAGTGGACAGTGAACATAAAGAAATAACCTTCGTCAGAAATCTTTCCCTTTACTTCTAAACAGTCATCATATTTACAGCATCCGTAACACAATCATTTTAAATCATCTCATTAAACGCTTCTTTATATGGTTATTCAATTGGACAAATTGAGTTGCGTATATTATTGCTTAAATCTTTAAAAACATTACAAAATGATTCTTTAAATTAGAAAGTATGATTATTATTTTGTATAACTAAATTGATCATTTAATTTCGTTCACTAAAAATATACTTAAGTACATTGCGTACTAAAGGCAGTGGTAGCCCAGTGGTAACGCGGCACCTCTGATATTTTCATGTGCGAATCTTTTCCTACATGATTGCCACTTGTCTTAACGGTGAAGGAAAACATCGTGAGGAAACCTGCATGTCTGAGAGAACCTAGCAAGTTCTCAAAAGACGTGTGAAGTCCGCCAATCCGCACTTGGCCAGCGTGGTGGACTATGGCCTGATTCCCCTCGTACTGTAGGTAGGCCCGTGCCCAGCAGTAGGACGTTAAAAAAAAAGGGCTGAATACATACATTGCTTATCAAAAACTAATATGTATGTGAAGGTTTTTTTTTTAAATAGCAAGTTATTTGTGCCAATTCATAGAATAAAAATGTTTACAATCATAATCAGATGTACACTAATTAGCAATGATGAATTATAATTTTATTACGAAAATTAAGCAATTACAAAAGATTACCAAACATTACCTTAAAGCTATGATTTAGCGGTAATAAATCATTGCCCTTAATTTGTTTATGTAACAAAGGTCGTGCTTATTTATCAAACATACTTCAAAGTGTTTATAAATCACTTCAGAACATAGAAATATTTGTATGAATATATTAAAATAACCATACCATAAGGATATAGCTTAATACCAAAATTACATATAACAAATTGAAAAAATATCACGTAGTTCTCGTCTTGCTATAAATTTAACTATACAACTTACATTTTTTTTTTAGTTCCACGCTTTTCTCATTAAAAAGTAGTACAAAAATATTTTCAGTTGCACTATCTATTTTTAGGCGACACTTGTTATTTTATCCTAATCTTACAACTTTCAAGTCATTATAGCCAAAATATCTTTGGATTTTTATATGTGTACAAGCGATTTGCTCGGCTGCGTTCCTTGGGTTCTAGCACTTGCCTATATGTTACTTCAGGTCATGCATGAATAGTCTATCTATATACTAAGTTTCATCCAAATTCATACAGCCGTTTCAAAGAGTAACAAAACCCACGTATTTGTCGTCATCATCATCATCATCATCGTATCGCAAATACGTGTGTTTTGTTACTTGCGAATTTTGTTATATAACAAAAAAACTATAATTTTTTATAATTGTCTACATGGAAGGCCAGTACTAATTGAGCACTAAATTAATGCTAGATTAATTTGACACTGTGTTATTCGGTGGGCGTATTAGGTGGCAACACTGCTAGATTAACTAAAAGCTAGCAGTTTTCTAATTATCTGTCAAAATATATGTACATATACACACATACAAACTTACGCAATTAAAATAATAATGCAATGTGAAATGGACTTTAGTGTTTGTATAATATAGGTTTAAATGAAGGAACTTACCTAAACTAGCGTGAGCTTTTAATCCTCCAAGGTTCCGCACCCTGAACAATCCAGACTTTTTGAAAGCACAATTTATTTTGAACCCAAAATCTGACTCAAGAACACACAATGGCTGCACGATGTCTGTAATAAAAAAAAGTTTATAAATAATACGTATAATATATATCACACAGTAATTATAGTTTAAATGTACCGAATAGTTTTCAGGCGGCGCGATCGTGAAAGCAAAAAAGAAGTCGTGAGACGAATTTCTATAAAAAACTTACATTTCTGATATATCTACAAAAATATGACATAATGCAAACTATACAAAAAAAATATTTTAATAAACATAATATATTATTAGACTGATGACGGCGACCAATTTCTGTCGCTAACTGCGCAGAAAATATTATAGTGCACAGGTGTTCGCGCAGACACAAGTGCACTCCCTATTCCATTCACTCTCGAGTTACGTTATGAAGCACAAGGGTGAAACACCGCAAACCTGTCAACTCCGGGCTGTTACTAGGATTTTCCTAACAGTATGACTCAATAACTAAATTTGGCTCAACCCGAGACTCGAACTCAAAACCTCCGGATGTGCACGTGTACATGCAAGCCACTACACCACCGAGGCAACACATAATATAATAACATATGTATGCTACATATTGTATTGATCAAGCATAAATCCTTCAACTGTGATTATATTTTATATTTTTACATTTTTTTATTATTGTGCTATATAGAAGCAAGAAAAAATTAATAATTAAGAAGATGATGCTGAAAAAAAGATCGGTTTCTGCCATTTTTTATTGTTACAACTCAAGTTCTGTATATTATATATTTTAATTCTTATTTTTAAAATACTATATATTAAGATATATTAGATATATATTAAGATATATAAGAACTTTTTACTATATTTAATAAATTTTATGTTCATATATTAAAAAATGCTATTCTTTCATATAGTATATTTTAGTTTCCCTATCTCATTCTTAACTCTTAATAATACGCTAACCTTGAACATTACAAAAAATAGTATAATAAATACAAGGGTAAAATACTATTAACCTTCAAACCCTTTATCTAATTATTCATTCAATTAACTATTGTGTTCCGTTCCACGTTGCGAAAGTCCAGGATCTAAGCGAGTCGACCTAGATTTCACCTCGTCCTGCGTATTGCCACACCTACGATCTGACGTATTTGATGTTAATTCGATTGTAGTCGCGTAAATAAGTGTAGCATCACAAATTCTTATACCACTTCATAATATGCAAGTATTGTTTAAATAACTTATTATGTAGAAAGATGAAAGTATTTTTTTTATTTATATAGAGGTATTTAAAATGTTATAATTATTTGCTTTTATATAACATGCATGAATGAAGTGAATGAAATGTCACAAGTCTTCCGGTATAGCTTTAAACGTTCGAGTTGATTTAATTGAGTTGAACATACAGATAAACATACATAAAACATACATATATTTTTATTATGTAGCTACCGCTGGAAGCAGATTGGCTAATATTTAAACGGTTTTTTTTAATCTATCTATTTCTATTATGACATTAAAAAGCTGGGGCAGTGTTTAAAAAAAGTATTCTCGTATGACATAATGATAGCCACGTGGAGCCGGAACAACTGCTAGTTTTTCTATACGTAATATATGATTCATATAGAGATCGTCACTTTCCCCGGTCAACGTCCTGGCTGGTCAAGAGGCAAATATGTTGTGTATCAACGACCGGTCGCTGCCGGATCCGTGGAGAAAGGTTCCACTTACTAGGTTAGTACACTCTATAAAACAACATAACAAAAGTGTTTCTATTTTTAATTTTTATATATATTTAAGAAGTGCTTTTATTTTATAATATAACTTATTCATACTTAGAATAATATAATATTGATATCATTCACTTATATTTTATTATTAATTTATTTCTATAAAGTGATATTACTTAATTTATTTAAGTTAATATATGTGAATAAAATGAAATTAGCAAAGTAAAATTTTATTTTATTAATTTTAAGACTCCATTTTTTGCTGACCCTACTACATAATACATTGCAAATTTAACACACTTGTATGTCACGTCTGACAATGATCTAAAACCTAATTCACCTGTGTATTGCGAATGTTTCTTTTTTTTTATTTAATTAAATAATAAATATTGCTACGACCTCACTTTGCTAGTCCTTCTTTTTTGTTGCTCTCGTACATACTTTACTATTAAATAAAATTACCTTGTACTAACATTATCTTTCTTAATAATTATTATTATTATTTATTCAATTGTGCTGAAAGTTTTATTTGGTTTTTATGGAAGCGTTTATGTAGCTTAACGTATATATATATATATATATATAGTTAATAAAAAATATATATAATGTACATATGTATATGTATAGTCTATCTATTCTTAATAAGTGTATACTTGAAATAAATTATTTGATTTTTATCAATTACAATGTAAAAAGCAGTCTGTATCATAAATAATTGCTATAGCATTGCTATAAATTCATACATCAATCAAAAACACCGCTATGATCCCTGTAAAACGAGTATCTGTTTCTATACTTTGTTTTGTATTCTGCAAACATTGCCAAATGTCCTCTAAAATTTAAGTATATACTCGTGTAACGTTACGATAGATAATATTACAAAATTTAACATAAACTTGTATATTTAACTAGGACTCCTAAATACGTTTTGCAATGAAATTAGTCGTTAAACACAAAAGATGTATGTACAAATTATCATTTTGATCATATTAAAAGTGTATTGCATAGTTTTATTATTTAAAACAAATATAAAAAAAGTAGAATAAGAAATCTTGAATAATAAATAATAATAAAATTTTAACTAAGGCGAATCTGCACATTAATTATTTTTTGGAAAATCTTATTGAAATATACATTATTATCGATACAGAGGCCGAATCTATAGTTTTTAGAATTTTAATCTGTCTGTCTATTACCGTATCACAGGAAAACCACTGGAGGGATTTTAATGAAATTTGGTATGATGATAGCTGGTTATCCGGGTCAACATAAAGGATACTTTTTACCGCGGGAAAATGTCTCATTTTTGAGAAAAAATACAAAAACTGCAATGTAAGAGTATACTAATATTTAAAACCTAAAAATTTGGTTTTTGGTCATCTGAACGCGGGTGCAGCCGCGGGCGCAGTTAGTCTTAAATAAATAAATAAATATAAAATAATTCAATATAATGTAATAAATATTTCAAAATAGGTACAGTCGTAAATCGATGTTTCCAAACGAGATAGTTCAAACGTTACAATAACATCCTGATAGAGACGCAATATGTGATTCAAAAAATTACCTCCATTGACCATGCGTATGAGCATAAAAGCTTATTACGCAATATTGTTTGAATCTTTACTAGTTTCCAAATAGCTTTAGAGTTCTGTATTAAGTGGGTCCAGACAAAAGATCTGCTGATAACGCTGTCGATCTCTGTTTGTTTGTCTGTGTACACATATCAAAACAATGTTATTTTAAATGAAATTTTAATATTAAATAAATAAATATGTTGGGACATTAACACACACCACCTAGTTCCATGGTAAGCTACGAGGCTTGTGTTATGGATACCAGATAGTTGATACACTACACATGTATAACTTTAAATACATACATATTATAAATATAAATATAAACATCCATGACTAGAGCATAAACATTCTTGCTCGTCACACAAATGAATGCCGCCCAGCGGTACTCGAATCTGCGGCCGCTGGCATAGTAAGTAGGGTCACTAACTAAATTAAACTGAGCGAAACGTGTCGTCATCAACAATCGATCAATTTTATCTAAACATATAATAAGAAAACAAGGCGATCTCTGTACATGAAATATTTTTTAAAAACAATGAGTGTTACGTGATGTGTACATAGACCCTTAAACAAATAGTTGTTGAAATATTTGTCTGTTCATCTGAACATTTGTGTCCATTTCACACAAATGTACCAAATGGAGTTTAACTAAATATTGAGTAATAATTGTTTATTACTCGGGTCAACATTTACCATTTTGATACGGTTTTCTCTAACAGAAAGATAAACAGTAAACGAGGAAGGTTTATGTATATAATTTATAAATATTTTGGACAAAATGGCTGAATTATGATGGTGTTTTGTCTAAAACACTGTTCTTGTGCGCTAACATGGCTAACGCTGGCTACACATTAAGAGATACGTCAAAACAATGTACTAGAATATTGTAGACCTCTTTAAGGCCTATAAAAGAGTTTGCGATGGCAGGTGTCTATATCCTAAGGTACATTAACATCTTTATATATTTAAAACGTACCTAAGGACCTGCCAAATAACATGTATAAAAATACCAAAAACATATATCAAGCTAAAACTACAATACGACACGGTAATCGTGTCGTAATCGTTAATAGTAAAACTACATCGTATCACGTCATAACCGAGCAAATTGGCGTAAAATCGGCTACTACGAGTACGCCCAATCGCTTCTCCGCATTGTTCTGTCATCCACTTAGAGGAAAAGTGATTTGCTATAAGAAATTAGATAGCGATCGCGTTTATACGAGTGATTTACTAATCGCGATACCGTTTTCTATCGCACGCCTATTGTTTGTTGTGACTGATTTCTCAGTCAACAATGCAATCATAGAGATATTTTAATTAACTTATTTGTTTTATTTCCGATACTTATTAATATTGTTAATATTTTTTTTATAAATAGAAATTTTGTTGTTATTTTCCGGTACTGAAATAAGTTAGTGGATTCTATTTAAGTTAATAAGTTATGACATCGTATGGTTAAAAGCACATATTACCAAATAATATTTACTAAAATATAAATTAAATTAATAATTATCAGCTTACTTGCTGTTTAGCTATAATTTAATAGAGATAGCGATATACTAGTCAAAATAGCTTAACCTATAGATTAAGCTATATCAGCAAATTGTATTTTCATAGGAATAAGGAGTCCACTAAGAAAAAATTTTGGAAATCATCCCCTGAAGGAGTAAAAAATACTTTGAAGTTTGTATGATAATCCGTTATATACTTTTGAAATACGCAGACAAAGCTGCGGGTAAATGCTAGTAATCTTTTATAATGCAACTCATTTGAAGATTTCGCAATAAGCTGTTAAACACGAGGAACATTAAACCGATTTGCATATCTTGCATCTTATTTAATAGAACGTGGCAGGTCACTTTCCATTTCGCATGAGAAAGTGACTGTTACGCATGGTCAGCTGATAACGATGTTTATCACAATGACGTGAAAAATTGCTAGCTATGATATACCTACCTGGTAATAAATACTTGGGTTGTAATAAATTCTTATATATTATATTTCATTTATTTATATCTAACTAGAAATACGGAAGATTTGTAATATGATAATTATACACCATTTAGTACCGTTATTAACAAGAAATAACTTGTTGCAGCTCAAAATGTAAAGTTCTCCGGCAAAGTGTATTTTGTTGTTTTTTTTTGTTTTACTCTACCGCAAAAATGAATGAAGGCAGTGGTAGCCCAGTGGTAACGCGTTTGCTTGGAAAACCAAGTGAAGCAACTTCAAATTCCGGGTCTTGGAACACTGATATTATTTTCCTATGTGAACCATTTTCAATATGATTACCACTTATCTTACGGTAACGCAAAACATTATGAGGAAGCATGAATGTGTGAGAGAACTAAGAAAAATATGCTCAGTCCGCCAACCCGCACTTGGGGAGCGTGGTGGACTATGCTCTCGCATTAAAGGGAGAACCCGTGCCCAGCAGTGGGACGTTAAAAATGGCTGGTTAAAATGTCTCTAATTACTAAAATATTTTAAACGATGAAAATTGCAAAAACTAATTGCAAATATGATTATATGCAAATAAATAAATTATGCATAATAAATAAATGCAGAATACAGAATTGGACGTTACCAACTTTGGTAACATTCATTTAAAATAGTTTAGCATTCATTCGCTAATTACCTGAGAACTCTTCTCTAAAGATGGTTATTTAATTTGCATAAAATTTCTACCATTCTTTATATTAAGAGGACTTTCGGAGCAATAATCAAAATGTGTGTATGTGTATATGTTTATTACTGCTTCACGATTAAAGCTGCAGCAAGCTGGATGGATTTGGATGAAATTTATACAAAAAAAAAAACCAAAAAACCCATAGGTAACTACTACGTACCTAATGATGTACTCAAGCAAACCATAGGTAAGTCGCTAGTATTATAATATATAAGATCGCTAGGCTAGTGATAGTACATTCAACTGAAGCAATGAAACGATAATCGTTTTGTGATGATGTTTTGTTACGCAATCTATGTTACAATTTCTTTACTCTACGAATAGAGACATTCATATTATATGAAATAGTATAATTTTTTACGCTCTATTTGTCTTGATTACTTGTGAAGGGTATGGATTATTATTTATCGATTAAACTATTAAGAGTATTTTATTGCAAAATATTTGTTTATAATAATCTAAATTAGTATTAAATGCTAGTTAATGCTATATTTCAATGGAGTTAGAACAGCAAATTTTACTATCGATCAGGATTATTAATACTTGACCTGAAAAATAAACATAAAATGTCGACATAAATATTTCTATACTAATCAAAACTAATACTTAGTCGATTCTACATGTTGTAATTAAATTATACTAAATAAGTTAGTAATCAAAAATCCTTTTTTGAAAAATACTTATAATTAAACCTTTATACTTTAGATAAGATCAAACTATCCGTTAAAAACATCCGATAAACATTTTTACGAACAATTTTTCTACAGTATACTCATAGATATATTTGTGATTTTATTTTCAAATTTAAAGAACGATCAAATCCGCAATATTTACAGAATTAGAAGTAAATAGTAAATTTAAGTTTTCAGTTACATATACACACACATACTATATTTTTATTATAAACAGCACAATTATATATAAATTAGGTCACCAGTTAAAACAGTACATTACTGATTACTCGTAGTTAAAGCAAGGATTTAACGCTAAGGTATTACCAAAGAATAACTCACGTTTAAGCTATAAATGTATTTAAAATACAACAACGATCGTTTTGACCTAATGCACTTTTGTCTGATTTGTAATTTGCGATATTGTATCGACTCGACGAAAAATTTCGTAAGAACTAATATTACAAAGATGTAAGTACAAATGGACTTTTTACGTTTTAAATAATAAATATAGCAAATATATTTTCATATATTTAAATAATATTCTATAATTATTTTCATTTTTTGCATCAACCGCACGCATTCTAAATTCTTCACGAACTTGTCTCGTCCTCTCATTTTCTGAAGAGCTGAATAAGTAAATAAGTTTCTTTTAATATAATATAGGTACAACTTACAATATTTTTTTATAAGTAATTATGATTTTAAGAGATTTTCCTTAAAAAACACTTGATTAGTATTTAAGCATTTTAACCGTAATAACATATACCTACACTTTCTATTCATTTATTATTTTTTAACTTTCTTTCAACGCACTATAATTCACGTCCATCATGTACGAGTACATTAATCAATAACAATAAAACCGTAACGACCTTTCTTTTATTTCTTTGAAATGTTGTTCACGCGACTGACAATGTAGAGCAATTGAGTGATTAACTATAATTATTTTAATATTCTTTTCACGAATTCAGTTTTAACTAGAGTTTCATTTTTAACTGACACGTTATTGATTGCTTAGATGCGTCTCCTTTCAAAGTGTATCCAAAGTAAACTTTGATAAGCTTGTAAAAAAAAAGTAGGCCTATATCACTTGTAGGTTTATAAATTGTCGTTTGATCAATTACTTCATGAAACGTTAATAATACTTGCTTACAACCGTGGCTATGCTCATAATCGATCGAGATTTTATAAGCAATTATGACATATATGATAAATCGATATAAATAGCCTATTACTCAAAAATAATGTAGATTTTGTTATTTTGGAAATTATTCCCTACAGTAAAAAAAGTTATACTTATTATATAGAAAAGAAGCACACAAAAAATTATTGTATATAATGCATTTAATAGTTTAAACTACATATTAAGCCGCTATTATCAAAATTGCTTCTACGTGTCGCTAGCTTAAGAACTTAAGGCCACGCACGATACTCACATGGAATTTCTAATAATGTTTACAAAATAAATAGAACTCGATAAATAATCATAATCAGAGATTTGAATACTTAACATTATAAAATTATATTACAATATTTTTAATATATATAAATTTATACATTATGTATGTATTGTACAACATTTTTTATTTAAATGCACATAAAGATTTTTTCATACAAAAGACTTCAACGAGCTATTCTAAGCGTACAATGCTACACATAAAAATTGGAATTTTACTAATAATAATAATATGATAATTCTAATAATTCTAAGTAGTGGGATATTTATCTAATCGTATATTACATTTGACCATGACTACGTCACAGTTTGACGTTATTCCATACATTCGCGGTAAAGCGTGCGCTAACGTGTCGACAATCGCAAGGTCGCCAGCACTTTCAAAATACACGATATCGAAGAGAACGAAATTTATTAAATGCCTCTTTTATAGATAGCTTCTTACTTAAATTTCATATATTTAATCATTCACTAGTTTATTTCTTATTTAAAGGTCACTAAAACTATTTTAAAGTATTTCAAAAAGAGATACTTCATTCGGGTGTATTTTTTTTACTTTCGGACATTGTAAAATAAATATAGTAAAACTTTTTTAGTCAATGTGTCGCTATATAAATTTCATCACTAAGAGCAAAATAATTTCTTTTAGAGTGATCATGAAATCGAAATATTCATAATTAAAAAAAAAGTAATTCTCTCAATTTGCCAAAGCTCAGTAATGTACCGGAATACGTTCTAAGTACTCTGTGTCCCAAGAACTATTTTGATTCTTAAACCTTCTAAAAAGCTCTAAAATCTCACTTCAACCTAGAATTAATGAAGAATATTTTATTAAGAAGTAATGTTAAAAATTGGAACCAAATTGTAAGTCTTGCAGTTTTTATAATCTAATGTGTGCTTTTAGGTTTCTAGAAACAAAATGTAATAAAGTAGCTTACCAAATATATTAAACAAGATAAAAAGAGAAAATTCTTTGGTTTAATGACGTGGATATAGGATATTTTTTCCAAAGCTGCAATTGTCATTACTTTCAGATTTACTTTGCCTATGAATAGCTGTCAAACTACTTTCATTTAACAGGAAACGATTGGATAAGTAATGTCGTAATTACTATATAGCCTGGATTAATAAATATTTCCTTCCTTCAATCAGTACTTGTAACTTTCTACCATATATGTTTAATTATTAACCCAGTAAATTAAAAATTGTACTAAATTTATTACCATACTTTTAACATTAATATTAACAATACATTAAACTAAAAAAAAACCTTAAGTATATATACATAATATAATAACTAAAAAATATTATTAAAAGGAGTCCCTTTAAAATTTTTAAATTTTTCCCTTTCCCTTAACCCAGTTAATACTAACATAAACATCTTGAATATTTTTATATATGTATAATATTATAAATAAATTATAAAAATTATAGATTTACTTATATTTTTTCCTGCTGTGTTTGTTTTTCTTTCACGAAGCAAGGAAACAACGGTGCGACTTGATTTTTAGCAGATTTTTTGCTAGATAGCCACATAATATATTTGGGTACATTGTATGTATTCAGCCCTTCTTAACATCCCACTACTGAGTACGGGCCTCCCTTCTATATGAGGGGGATCACGCCATAGTTCACCACGCTGGCCAAGTGCGAGTTGGCAGACTTCACATGTCTTTCGAAAACTTGCTAGGTTCTCTCAGACATGCAGGTTTCCTCACGATGTTTTCCTTCACCGTAAGGCAAGTGGTAATAATGTTGAAAATGATTCGCACATGAAAATATCAGAGGTGCGAGACCCGGGATTTGAACCCGCTTCAATCGGTTATCCAAGCGAGCGCGTCACCACTGGGCTACCACTGTATACATTACATTAGGTTATTTGTAAAGAAACAGGTATTACTAGATATTTTATAATTACATACATATCTATTTAGTAGAGACCGTAATACCATTATTCCTTCTTATATGGAAAAGTGAATTTGTCGACTCTACATTCAATGTAATATTAAACTTTAAAATATATAATTGTAATTAATGGCATCGGAGCTTGGTTTTTCATTTATTTCATAACTAGGAAAACAAAAATAAACCTATCCCACGGGAATTGTATATTTTTCCGGGATAAAAAGTAGTCTATGTGTTATTTCAGACTGTAATCTATCTCTGTGTCAAATTTCATCCAGATTTGTTCAGCCGTTTTGGCATAAAAAAGTAATAAACATCCATACTCACAAACTTTCTCATTTATAATATAAATACGGATCGTTTAACGTCAAACCATATTTTAAATAGACATAATGTAGAATGATAACTATCTATTTTTTAGGTTTTTAAGTAAAAAAATATAAAAAGACAAAGAATTGTTAAAATTATCAAATTCTGTCATATATGTGTATCTCTACATATAATAAAATTCTAACTAAGTCAAATCTATACATTAAATAATTTTTGGGAAATCTAATTGAAATAGACATTATTATCGATACAGAGTCCGAATCTATACTTTTTAGAATTTTTGTCTGTCTGTCTGTCTGTGTGTTACCGTATCACGAGAAAACTACTGGACAGATTTTGATGAAATTTGGTATGATGATAGCTGGTTATCCGTGTCAGCATATAGGCTATTTTTTACCGCGGGAAAATATCTCATTTTTGAGAAAAAATACAAAAACACAAAAACTGCATGGTAAGAGTATACTAATATGTAAAACCGAAGAATTAGGTTTTTGGTCATATGAACGCGGGCGGAGCCGCGGGCAATGCTAGTATCCAATAATGATAGTAAATTATACCAAATACTAGGGACTTACCCTGGCTTATTCGGGAGTGTTTTTAAGTATCAGTATTTTGTGTTACTCCAGATTATTAAACGTTCAAAACGGTCTAGTTGTGTCAGCGTGAAGGAATAACAAACATTTGAACTATATAAATATGCGCTTGCTGTGCCAGCGGTCGTAGGTTCGAGTCCCGCTGGGGGCATTGATTTGTGTGATGAAGCACCAATGTTCGTCCTTTAACATGGGTGGTTATATTTATTTATAATTGTATATATGAATTTAAAGTTACATATATGTAGTGTATCAACTATCTGGTATCCATAACACAAGCCTCGTAGCTTACCATGAAGCTAAATGGTGTTACGTGTTAATGTCCCCAACATATTCTAAAACTTTCGCATTTATAATAGCAGTCCAATATAATATTATATAATTGAAGTTGCTCTAATTTCAAAAAAATTTCGATTTATAAACCTATAATTTTTTGCTATTTTATGCGGCGATTCGTGCTTCGTTCATTAAATATTTAGAAATGACAACTTTTTCAAAGGAAAAAACGCGTATACATTAATTCCATGTATTAAACCACTAAGCGAAACTACTGAGTGTTTGAAAGTTTTTTGTACATAAAACAAGATAAATTAAGTACACGCGATCGTATAAATTGTCGAATTCCAAGCTTCATTACTTGAGTAATATTAGATTTGTATATAGTTTTTTATCCTTGTCGATGTTATTTTAATTATTAAAGACACTGTGTTGCCAATGCCATGACGAGTATACTGGAACATATTCATATTAATCGTAATTATTAACATATAATCTATACATATGTAAGTTAAGAGATTAATAATAATTTTTACAAATGAGTTTCATTAGCGACCTTCTTTCAAAATTTCTTTTTAACTTTATAGAATTTATTAATTGAAAATACTTACATAAATTACTACAATTTAGGTAGATTATGATATTTTTTGCAAAACAAATATAAGAGAAATGTCTAGTCTATGTTATGTTAGTCTTTACAACTTGCCTTTCATATATTAAACGTTTAGATATATATGTACAGTTCTTTGCAAGAATCATCTACCAACCACAAATTAAAAATAATATTTACAACAACATTTTACAAAAAAACCACAGCATGATGGAACTAATCCCTCGAAATCTATTCGAGTATTTCAACAATGACGTCACGACACATCAAGAGCAAACCAGAATATATGCTTACACAATGTGTTTTATAACTTCATATGTCATTATAGCTGATACAAAGGGAAATAAATTACATACTTAAAAACAATTGTCGCTCTCAGGCTTTCACCGGATTTTCCCATAATAAACGTACGCTGCATAGTGCACGTCTCGTAATATTTCTGTATACACCTTTAAAACTATAGTATAAGAATAGAGAAAGATAAATCTAAAATTTTACATATTAACACGTAAATTAAATATACTTTAGTCTTACTATAAAAATTATATTTGCAATATTATCTATTGTTTAGTGGCTGTAGATCTTGAGGCCTGAGACTCAAATCCTTGAGTCGCACTAAGTTTTTTTTTTATTTTCTTAAAAAAATCTCTGTAGCTAGCTAAAGTTGGGAAGTATACGGTGTTACAGAGGAAAGCCGTAAAGCCCCCCATCTCACGAAATTATGAAAGTAAATGAAATAGAGAATTAATTTATGTTTGCACATATATTTATACATTATAATCTACTGCGGAGTGAACTAGTCTCAACGATTAGACGTCGCGACCGATGTATAGTCCGAAAATTTTTATGTTAAACTCGTAATTACAAAATTTTGGTATATATTATATATTCAGTACTGAGTTATTGAGGTATTTATAATCATTTTATTTAATAACTGTCTGTAATATAAAACCAAAAGGAAATAAAAAAACAATGTTCAAGCATAGTTTACTCGAAGTAATTTGATGCAGATGCTATTATTTTATATGTATCGTTAATTCTAAGATATTATCATATCTAAAATTGTACAAAAATAAACTTTAACATAAAAAAGGTTTTACCGTTTTGCAATACAATTCCTCAATCATAAAGTGTTTAATACGAACATAATATTACAACGGAATCGACTTAGTATATTATTTTTTTTAAGTATTTGAAATGGAACGGAAACAAAAATAACAGTTTCTTTGATAAAGGAAGACGTCTATATGTAATATTTTATATTAAAAACATTTATTTAGTTTTATTCAATCAGATATTAACACTGCCCGACTTGTATTTATTTTAGTTATTTTCATACATCGATCAAAAAAGTACTAATTACACAATCAGCGACAAAAAATATCCTCACCGAATGAGCGCTTATTTCAACATTTGAGCGCGCCTTTATTTATTTATTTTATTTTTTTTAACTTTAAGTTTTGTATTAAAGGTAGAATTTGTTGTATATTTATTACAACTAGAATAATTACCTTAACACAATTGGTGACAGTTTTAAGAGAACTTTTGCATGGGATTGTGTATGTAGTACTTTTTTGATCGATGTTTTTATAGTATTTTATCTTACGAATTAGTTATTTGGGGCAGTGTTGCGGAAATAATTCTATATTTATCCTTAAAAAATTGCAGTACCTACGGGCCCTTTATGATCTAAGAGCTCGCGATTCTCTGCGAGATGTTTTCAAAATGCTTACCGAGTTTCTCACCGGCTCTTCTCAGCAGAACTGCTTACCGAGCCGGTGGTGGCTTCCTCGCGGACTAACTACACTGACGCTCTTTAAATTGATATACAAAAGTGCTTGTAATAAGTCTATTTGAATAAAGTTTCATTTCAATAAAGCAAATTGTTAATTGTGGGTAGGCTGTCTGTAACAACTATACCTTCAAGACATGTAACATCTCAGTTTCTCCCGTGACCATGGATGCTGTAAAGCATTCGACACGTCGGGAACCAAAAATCAAGATAAATCCGCGAAATAATCCGAAAAGATAGTTTTATTTAATAAAGCAAATCATATATATATATATATATATATATATATAAATGCATATGCATAAAAAACAGCATAAAAAACTTTTATAATTACAGGATACAGTCATTTATAGACATTTTAACTAAAAACTAATTTAACTAGAATGTAACACAGTATTTTTAATGATGGTAAGTTAGATAATATTGTAGGTTTGTTTGTGCTGTAAAATGAAATTATTATAAGAAATTCATTAGTATTTTCAAATTGTTTTATTTTACGCTTATAATTACTAATATTAGTAAATTAATTCCATCTTTGTTGATTCGTCAATATAATATTTAATATGAGGATATTTTAAAAGCAAATATATCTCAAATTTGAGAAGTATTCATTTTTATTTATAGAAAAATTAAACATAATTGCGGCCCCGCTCGCGTGGCTTCTTGAATGTCGATAAAATTAGGTAGAAAAGATAAGCTATCTCCTTTCCAAATTTCACTCAAACTTTTATAGCTGTTACAGCTAAAAGAAATAATTAAGACGCTCATTCATAATTTAATTTTGTTGTAGAAATTCGTAAAGCAGTTTAAGCCTGAAGGATTAACAAACACACATACAAACTTTCGCATTTACTATAGTAGTCCAATTATTACGACTAATACGATTCGTTGAAAAACGACAAAGTAGTTGACAGATCAATGTCTCGAAAGTCCGTTTTTGCTATAGTTAAGACTCACTGACACACTGTACTACTAACTTTAATGTACATTTATATATTTCTTTTAATGTTGAACATACGTATGTATAATTCTTAATACGATAGTATAATTTAATGTCTAATGTCACATACATTTCTTCTGTAGATTATATTATCGTTATTGCTATTTCTTAAAATTCTTCCTACAGACTAATGATACTCGAAAATTATGATCAGGATATCCGTAAGATACTTCTCGAATAAAGGTAACATATACAATAACTATATTGCATAGTTTCTTAAAAAAAATTAATTGAAATTAAAATATCAGAAATCGATATCAAAATTATAATAAACTAGCGACTCACTCAGGGTTCATCCCTACATTTAAATATTTAATATAGATTTCTCAGAGATGAGATATTTTTCCTCAGTAAAAAGTAACCTATATGTTGACTCGGATAAACAGTTTAATATATATTTTTAAAGACTTCTCTTACTGAGCTACACACGAACGTTATGAAACAATTAAAATATCGATTTATTCATTTAATTATAAAATTTTCTTAGCAGATTATAGTTTAAATTATACTATGTTTTTGTCATGCATAGACAACAGAAGTTAAATATAGTATTCCTTGTTATTATAATAATATCTATAACATCTGAAACGTTTCTCACTTTATGCCGCGTGGACGATTATACTTCGTTGATTGGTGAAAGTGATTTAGCCAAGAGCGTTTCGAATTTCAAGAAGGCATACCACTATTTTGAATTAATTAAATTGCAATTTTACAAGATTCAAAATAATGATATTTAATAATCCATTACATTAAATATTTTTTTGGAATATCTTATTGAAATAGACATTATTATTGATACAGAGGCCAAATTTTTTCGAATTTCGTCTGTGACCGCATCACGGAAAAACCACTTGAGCGATTTTTATGAAATTTGGTATGATGATAGCTGGTTACCTGGGTCAACGTATACCTATAGATATAATACAAATCGTAACTAAACTTAAAAATAAAATGTTATTATTATATCATAATCACTATTATAAAACTGAAAAGATATTTTTTGTTTATTTGAACGCGCTGATCTCCGGAACTACCAGTTTTGAAAATTTCTATTATAACCTTTCTCTTTCTCATCTCCCTACAACCCTTTCATTTCATTCGTAAATTAAATAATAACATAACTTCTATAAGTAGAAAAGAGAGTCGCGCGTTAACCATAATATTTCTATATACTCACAATAATAATGATTTAAATATTTAACTATTGTATGCCGCATCAACGTTTCGTACATCACACAAAGACTGGTCGGTCAAGGCTATATTGAGTCGACTAAAAACGAGTAATGTGCAATATAGTCAACAAAATTTCACTCACGGCATTTAGCTTCGCCTTTCCAATTTCAATAAGACCATATTCTTTGACATGTTTTTGCACGTCTTTACAAAAAAAATTTTACGTATTTTTTGAATAGAATTGATTTTTACTTTAGTTTTGCTGAGATTTTTTATATTAATATGACTTAAAAAACAGATAAATTGTTATGTTTCTTTTACACAAACAACCACATAATATTTTTTTTTACGACGTCTTTTTAGAGAAAACGTTCTAGAATTAATAGAAGAATTTAAGATGTGTAATGTATGTGTGTGAACACTATGCACTCTCAATGGTTAACCAGAAAGAGGCCAGATCACGACCCTAAAGGTTGCACAGTGTTAGGTTCTATTGTACTAGTTAATGAGCTTTACATTTAACGTAGTAACTGATATTTTTATATATTAAGTATATTTTTAATTATTATTTTTATTAAGGAATGTGATATTATTTATTTAGTCATTATAATTTTTTTCTCAATTGACAATTTCAGTTTGTAGTGACCCTACTTACTATGCCAGCGGTCGCGGGTTCTAGTCCCGCTGGGGGCATTCATTTGTGTGATGAGCATGAATGTTTGTACTCCAGTCATGGGTGTTTATATTTATAATATGTATGTATTTAAAGTTATATATGTGTAGTGTATCAACTATCTGGTATCCATAACACAGGCCTCGTAGCTTACCATGGAACTAGATGGTGGTGTGTATTAATGCCCAATATATTTATTTATTTATTTAATTAAAATTAATATAAAGAGTTGATAAAGAAATTATAAGTTTCTATTAATTATTATTTCTAACTTACAACATTTGTAATTTATAATAGACTAGCGGCTCACCCTAGCTCCGCTCAGGTTTGCCTCTAGAAAAACGAAAAAAAATCTATCCCTCGGGAACCGTATATTTTTTCCGGGATAAAAAGTGCCTGTGTATTATTTCAGACTATGATATATCTCTGTGCCAATTTTCATCCAGATCCGTTCAGCCGTTCTGGCGTAAAAGAGTAGCAAACATCCATACTCACAAAATTTCACATTTATAATATTGATACAGATTATGTTATGAAATTAAAACTTGTAATAAAAATTCAACATGACATGAAATCATGACGACCACTAATTATAATTTATAGAAATTTTTCTATAAAATTATTTCAAAACAAAAAGGGGTTAAATAATTAAACTTCTCATTGTTCTGTGACCTCTCGACTTGCGCTACGTTACCATGGAGCGAGAGTTTTGTAACTTTCTTAAAATTTAGCACGTATAGATTTGTAATTTATATCAGCACTTTATTGTAATGGCTATAATTGACCGACTTCATAAGGAAGGAGTACTTAGTTCAGCTGTATGTTGCGCGATATCTCCAAGTGTATTTACAATTCTTACGATATTCGTAATTCTTGTCTAAACAAAAAGGTTAAAAGGTTATAAAGGTTACAGATTGCAAAGTTAAAAAGGGTAAGGGTAGGGTGGTCCAATAATAATTACATGAAACGGTTTAACCCTAAGGATGAAAATAATTTTAAGTGATTTTAAAATAAGTGGACCTTTGTTAGTAAAAGTAATTATTTAATTAATTAATTTCATAGCTCAAAGGGTTTCAATAATATCTATATAGACAATAGGCAAATAGACAATAAAAACTTAAAAAAAAAAAATTAGGTGAATATTTATTTTACGTATCAAAATATATTAGATTTCCTATGCGTCGACTTATTTACATTTTATTGCCTATTACTATTATTTATACCTATTACTATTATTGACTATTATTTACATTTTAGTGCCTGGAAGTCGGTTCGTATTTTTTTTAAGTTTTTATTTTTATATTTTTAGTGTAGACGTAATAAGCAGGTAATTTGTAAGAATAAATTTTTTTAATAACATATTCGATTAAACAATGTTTAAAAAAATATATATTGTTGATTTTTAAAAAAACCGCTCAAACGATTTCGATAAAATTTATATGGGACCACCTGTAAAGTATACCCTTTCAAACAAAACAAAAAAAATCCAAATCGGTTAAGGCGTCTTCGAGTAATGGGTGAACATACATAAAAAAAAATCCAACGAATTGAGAACCTCCTCGTTTTTGGAAGTCGGTTAAAAACAAAACATTTCAGTAAATTTTCTTTTCTGTTGGTCAACCGATTTTCTTTTTTTTTTGTTTAGTAGCTGTTGATAGCTTTTGTTGTTAAAAAAAATTGAGAAGCATTTATTCTATAGATAAATAAATTCTATTCATATATGCATTACTTTTTTTAACAATGATTATTATGGTTGAAATTCGACAAATGAGTGAACATTAGTATTTAAAAAAAAGATCAACTCCTAAGCGTAATCTAATTACTTTTAAAGTGATTTTAAAATAGGTTTATCGTTTAAGTTTAAAAATCCTTTATATAGTAATGAATGGTATTATTTAGTAATTCCTGAGCATATTTTCATTGTAGAATTTAATACATCTTTTGACTACAACATGGGGTTATTCAAGGGGCGGACCAATAAAGTCCTGAAAAGCCGGCAACGCATTAGTGGTGCCTCCGGTGCTACAAATGTTCATGGGCGGCGGTAATCTCTTAACATCAGGAGACCCGCCTGCTCGTTTGCTCGCTTATATTATAAAAAAAAAATATATATAAATAATAATAATAATGTCCCCCAGATCGAATTCGGCCACGGCAAAGAATCTCACTGAGACTAGCCAGATGCGCAGGAGATAGTATAGTGCAGCGCGTGTAAGCGCAGACACGAGTGTACTCTATTCCTGTTACTCTCAAAGTCCGATAGGACGATACTTCGCCGAGACTGGTGAGAGTTAAGGCGCAGGACCGACGGGCGATGGCTTTATGTGCTATCCGAGGCACGTGGGTAAAACACCGTCAACTGCGGGCTGTTACTGAGAATTTCCTGATAGAAATACTCAATAACTGAACTTGACCCGGGACCCGAACCTAGGACCTCCAGATCTGTCATCAGTCGTACATGCGAGCCATTAGACCACCGAGGCAGTTAGTAATATTATAATATATGTAAAAAAGTTACGAAACTAGTGTTTTTGGTAACCTTCTCTTATATACTTAATATACTACAGTTACGAAGTCTCTCTATATTTTATTTTTGAACATGATAATATATAAACAGTATAAATGATATGGTCTGTTGACTCTACCGTAACTCTAAAACTTCTCTTTTCAATACTTTATAAAAAATACAGATTTAAAGATTATTTATTTATTTACTTTTTTAAGACTAAAATATTTAATTGGATATTAAAATGACGCCATAAAATATTTTACTGTAATTTTTTTCTCCTAAACGTTATATAAACTAGCTTAGCAAAGTAGAAGAAGCTATTGTTTTTATTGCAACAAATGAAATGTAATTAACAAAAACATCGTTTTTCGTACACTTAACCATACCAAGTAAGTAGTATTAGGTTATTTTTTTTCTGCTATATATTGTCGAGTGATATATTAAACATTAAGGAGAATATCACTCGATTTTATGAAATACTAGCATACCCGGCAACGCGTTGCTGTGACACACATATGAAAATTGTTAATTTTAGAATAAAAAATGGAAATAATTTGGATAAAAATCTTTTAAGTTGGAACAAATCACACATTTTGAAAAAAAATCGTTAAGATCGGATAAGTAGTTTCGGAGTTCATCCCGGAACAACACCGAGACACGGGAGTTTTATATATTAAGATATTAAAGAGATTAACTAAAATAAAAAAATTCAATTAAAATTAAATAAAAGTACTATTGAACAAACTTCTTAGGTTTCCATGGTTTTGTGATGCATTTGCCAGATCCGTTGCTTTCTAAAGTAGGTTCTGGGTGTCGTGACTCAAGTATAGGTTAAAGGGGCCGTTTACAATGCACATCAATGCTTTACTGTCCGCGCTCTCTCTACATAACCAAATTCGATACGATACTACTAATGCCACCTTGCATATTCCTGCTAAGAATAAATCGGACTACTATTGTATTAATGCAAAAGTTTGTATGTTTGTAACTCATTGCTGGATTGATTTTGATTAAATTTAATATAAAAATAGACTAAGACATAGAATAACATATTTACTATTGTTAAGCACCTGATCAAAGCGAAGATATGTACGTCGCTACTCAAAAATAACTCGATGACAGTCCCACTTTGTTCTACCACAATAAACTAGCACTTATACTTTAATATAAAATAACTATAAAAACATGCAAGCAATATTGAAAACAAATGGAAATTTTCACAATAACAATAATAACATAATGTGTTAAGACAATTATCAAAGGTATTATTTAAGAAAACAAAATAAATATGCTTAATTAAGTGCAAAATAACTAACTATTAGTACGAGACACGCAAATATTTGTTTAGTTAATGAAATTTTGCATACACCCTTCTCACGCCCTTTAAAGTCATGGCAATTAGATACATCTTTTAATACGTAAAATTAACGATTTTGCATATTATCAACACTTGATTATAGACTTATGACTTGATTATAGATGTACGAGTATGTGAACGCAGTACTTATAGTGAGTTAGATACTCAATAGGTAATAAGTATTCAGCCCTTTTTAACGTCCCACTGCTGGGCACGGGCCTCCCTCAATTTAAAGGGTATCAGGGCACAGTCCACCACATTGACCAAGTGCAGGTTGGCGGACTTCACATGTCTTTTGAAAACTTGTTAGTTTCTCTCAGACATGCAGGTTTCCTCATCATTTTTTTTCTTCACCGTAAGACAAGTGGTAACAATGTTGGAAATGATTCACAAATGAAAATAACAGAGATGCGAGACCCGGGATTTGAACATGCTTCACTCGGTTTCTCAAGCGAGCGCGTTACCACTGGGCTACCACTGCCTATAAGTAATATACTATACTATTTCTACTTCGAAATTTTACTGAAGACAATTTCTCAAGAAATAGAATAAAAAATTTACACCCAATTAACTTACTAGGTAAGTTTTAATTCGAGATAATAAATACGATTAAGATATTTGTTCATTCAACATTTTTTAAACGTTTTCAAACGTTTAATCCAAATGCTTTTTATTGACAATGCTATTTTTATTCGATTCTCATGATCATATCTTATGTGACTATTACATAAATAACTATAAAATATATAATTACTATATACTATTATATATTTACGCAATTTTTATACATAACACCTTAAAAAGTATGTGAACGAAGATAGGATCATAATTATTTTTTTATGAAATTATAAATCAATAAAGTGAACGGTGAGATGAGCCCATACTTTAAATAGGTACCTTCATAGAAAAACTTAGATCCCACGATTACTGTCTAAGGTAGTTTCGTGATAATAATTGCCTGTACAAATGCTTCCGCGTTAATGCAATACAAAATTAATATTAAGGATGCATTAAAAGGTACTAGCAGTAAGAAGGAAATTATTTTCAATTAAATTTTACAACACCTTTGTGAAATGTTCGAAGTATAGGAAATATTAAATAAATGAAAAATATTGGAAAAATAAAGTATGTTGTTTGTATAGTATTTATATTAACTGCCTTGGTGGTGTAGTGGCTAGCATGTACGGCTGCACACCCGGAGGTCCTGGGTTCGAGTCCCGGGTCGGGCCAAGTTTAGTTATTGAGTCTTTCTGTATAGTAAGTCTCAGTAACAGCCCGGAGTTGGGAAGTTGGCGGTGTTTCACCCCCGTGCCTCGGAGAGCACGTAAAGCCGTCGGTCCTGCGCCTTAACTCGTGGTCGGTCGTGTCGAGCAGTCGTCCCACCGGAGTATGAGAGTGACAGGAATAGAGAGTGCACGTTGTGTCTGCGCGTACACTTGTGCACTATAATATCTCCTGCGCAGTTGGCTAGTCTCAATGAGATTGGCCGCCGTGGCCGGAATCGGTCAGGAGAACATCATATAAGTACATCATTTATATTAAATTACTTATATATAAATACATACTTCTTTTAAAACTATTTGCGTTGTGGATGCGTTTTTGCAACTTTGGCCATGGCAAGTTTTGGAAAATTGGCCATTTATTTTTAAGAATTGAAATTTCAATTGGAAAATTTTTTTTTACAATAAAATAATCTGTATCTCTAAAATTAAAGATTAGATTTTTTCAGCAATTTTATTTTATTTAAGTATTTTATAATGACACGTAGTAGGTATACATATAATAAAATTGTAACTAAGTCGAGTCTGTACATTAAATATGTTTTGGAAAAGCTAATTGAAATAGACATTATTATCTATACAGAGTCCGAATCTATAGTTTTTAGAATATTTGTCTGTCTGTCTATCTGTTACCGCATCACGAGAAAACCACTAGGCAGATTTTGATGAAATTTGGTATGATGATAGCTGGTTATCCGGGACAACATATAGGATACTTTTTACCGCGGGAAATTATCTAATTTCTGAGAAAAAATACAAAAACTGCATTGTAAGAGATAGTAAGAATACTATTATGTAAAGCCTAGTATTTGCTTTTTGGTCATCTGAATGCGGGCGGAGCCGCGGGCAATGCTAGTTTATAATACGTTATTAACTATTTAGCTTACCTTTAAGTTCCTATATGGTGAATAAAAAATCTAAAAGAAGGTCAAATACAGCACATTTAGGTAATAAGTACGACACTAAATTACATGTGGTTTTGAACTTCAACGTCTAAGTTGGTATAATGTAATAGTAATTGCCAGTGTCCTTAGACTTTAAGGACAGAAGTCAACAACTAAGTTGTGGCGGAATTGTTAGAATATACCATTTAACTTATTTATTAAACGAAAAAGTGGTTTTGTGGTACATTCTTAAGCTAAAATATTATTTATATTAGATATTTAATTAATGTATTATACTAATATTACAAACAGAAAAGATTTTTTGTTTGTTTTGTTTACTTGTGCCGAATAAGCTCCGAAACTACTAAACCCGAATCCGATTTTGATGAAATTTAGTAAGAAGATAGATTGAGATTCTAAGAAGGACTTAGGATAGTTTTGATCCCGGAAATCATTCCTTAATGGGGTGAAAATGGCGATGAAAGTTTATATGGGGAAGCAACCTAGGGACGAACTCGAGCGAAGCGAGAGTGAGTCGCTAGTTGATAATATATTTGGACCTTTTAACTCGTACATTTATTTTTTGTATACTTTACTATCGGTTGCCTGTAAGATATCGCTATGGTGATGAGGGCGCATTATAACATCTCTTGTCTTGCATTTGTTTCCTTTTAAAATATACCATTTTATTATGTCAATATACTGCTATAATATATTTAGCGATGTAAAATTAGTTCTTAGGATACTTATAGCCAGTTGTCCTTCATTTCGAATTTATTCATACTAACCATTATGGCACTAAAATACTGCAGTATGAATGTTTCATAATATGTACGTGTATCAACATACATACTTTTACGTATATTTAATAGTTTGTTAAGACCTTGAGTTTCAATAATTAGTAGGTAATATTATTGTGTTGTAATATGGTATATTATAACATAAAAGACAACATCTTTACTCATTATCTTTACTAATGTTCATGAAGCAATGAGCCTAAAAAGGTTTATTTCTTTAAAATATAAGCAGAACTTAGAACCAACAATTCATGTTTGCTTTAACTTAGCCCAATACAAGTTAATAAATGTCTGTTTTATAATATAAGGAGTTTAATTATATCTAATGCAGTATACTATAGTATTACAAGTAGTAAAAAGTATAAGGGACTACTTCAATAGAAATATATTTCATGGGCAATTTTATTATCTCACTAGAAACTCACCCTCGCTCCTCTCGGATTCGTCCCTTACGTACGTTTTAACGTTTAGTATATCCCACAGAAATCTTAATAATATTACCTTATTATTAAGATTTCTGTGGTATATCCCTTTTCTCAGAGACGAAATATTTTAACGCAGTGAAGAGTATCCTACATGTTGACCCAGATAATCAGCTATCATCATACTAAATTTCATCAAAATCTGTCCCGTGTTTTTTTCGTGATGCTTATCCAGATAGACAGACAGACAAAAAATCTAAAAACTATATACCTATTCGACCTTAGTATCAATAATAATAACTATTTCAATAAGATTTTCCAAAAAATGTTTAATGTACAGATTCTACTCAGAATTTTATTATATGTATATATATCAGATATCCCAAATAAGATAAATATTTTTTTGTAGCTATCATGCAGAAAATAAATAGGTCTGGCCTGAGACAATATGACAGTATCAAAGAAGTAAAATTGTAAATATTGTAATTAAATTATAAATTAATTATTATATGCAAATATAATTCGTAAAAAATATTTCATTTACACTTTGTAGGTACAACAGCTTCTTAATCATTCTAATCATATTATCATATAATCAGAAAAAAAAGAGTTCGGGCCTGAGACAATATGAGATTAGGTATCTAAGAAGTAAAGTTGTGAATATTATAAATAAATTATAAATTATTTTTTATTATATGCAAATATAACTCATAAAAAAATTTATTCACAAAATGTATAATACCTACGGCTTAATCCCCACACGGCCACAGATTACATACATAATACTATACTAGTATCATACTAACGAGTTACAATTGGACATGTCTTTTACACAATTCTTCAAATCAAATCTTAAAGTATAACATGCGTAATATATTACATAAACCTTTATATTTAAAACTAGCGTCTCACCCTCGTTTCGCTCGGGCTCGTCCCTAGCTTGCTTCTCCATACAAACTTTCATCCCCATTTTCACCCTCTTAAGGGACAATTTCCGGGATAAAAAGTATCCTATGTGCTTCCCAAGGTCTCAAACTACCTTCTTACTAAATTTCCTCTAAATCGGTTTAGTACTCGTAGATCTAGAGATTACCTCCAACAACGACACAAACTCACAATATCAACTTTACCTCTTTATAATATTAGTATAGATAAATTATAACATAATTACATAATACTATAATAATACATATTTACCGTAACCGTTTCAAGTCGCCATACTATGTACCTGAAACAAATTGCGTAATTTTTTATATGAATAATTTCAGTATAATTATAAGGAAATCCCAAACCGCAAAACGGGCTTTCTCCGACAATTAGTCGACCAATGTAATATTAAATTGTTGTTTGTAAGTGTTACCTCACTATCATAATTTACTTTCGAGAAGTTTAAATTTAGTGTAAGTTATTGTAATTAGGTAAGGTACTTGACCAACTTTGCTTGTCAAGACTTCTTATTTTATTAAAACCGTATAACAGCCATATCCATACTAATATTATAAATGTGAAAGTATCTTTGTTTTTACTTGTTTGTTTGTTTGTTTGTTTGTCCTTCTTTCACGTCGAAACAGAGTGATGTTTTGGCGTGATTTTTTGTGAGGGCTGGAGGTGTCGTGTGTTAATGTCCCAACATAGTTATTTATTATACTTATTAACATTTATTTACTTATGAAAATAATGAATATATATGTATGTATGTATTCTGTTATAAAACATTATATATTATTTTAAATCATTGTTAGGCTTATTGCCAACAATATTTTAATGTTTAATATATGAATATCTAATAGGTAAATTATATGTATTTTACGTTTCTAAATATATTAGATTTGCTTTGCATCAGCTGGCACCGACTTAGAAAATATCTGATTAGGTATCTATTGTAAATGAAAACCCCCGTTTAGTTATTTTTTAAGTTTTTATTGTCAATTTTTTTTAACATCTATACATCCAGACACCCATACATCGTCACAAACTTTCGTATTTATAATATTAGTAGGATATACTTATTACATGTTATTTTATACGATGTTCATATTAATGTTATAATTGCATCTTTATAACTAACGTTACTTTTTTTTCCAAACTAATATAAATTCATTAAAAGGTAACAAAAATTATAGTCTTATATATAAAATTTCCATGTCACAATGTTTGTTACCGTACTCCTCCAAAACGGATTTACCGATTTTTACCAAATTTTATATGCGTATTCAGTAGGTCTGAGAATCGGCTACTATCTATTTTCCATACCCCTAAGTGATAAGGGTAAGGGTGGTCCTCCCAGACCCCGCCCCAGGGACGAACCCGAGCAAGGGTGAGTCGCTTGTAGTTATTATATAAGTAAGAACATAAATAGTATGCACAAAATATACAGTTAAATATCACTTAAAATTAATAGTTTTTCAAAATAACTAACCATGGCTTTAAACGACCGAATGGTTAAGTAAACTTAACAAACGTAGGAGAATCATTACCATAAAATCAATATTTATGTCCATTTGTACGCAATATTAGGTAACGACACGAGCCTATGTTTAGAACATTCTAGAAGGAAAAGTTGTGAATAAAACAGCTAATTCATAAGCTCTTCATTTTCACGATGCACGCGCATGTCTCATTTGTCATAGAACATGAATGGTATAATAGAAATAGCAGAATTTACTAATCCAGTACATGATATGTTAAAATTTCGAATGGATATAACTTAAGTATTTGAAAGTTTCTTTCCACAGATTACATTATACCTACTATACTATAGAACGAAATAAAACGGTTCTAATTAGGAGTTTTATTTATGGCATGAATAGCTTTTGAAATAATTTATTATAAAGAAAGGTTATAGGCTATCTTACATAACACTGCGAGCTAAGAGAGCGAAGTAATTCTACAAACATAAAAGACGCGAAAAAATACTAGTTTGAATATACTATGAATATAATATAATAGATTTATATCTATTTTATATCTAACTAGCGACTCATCCCCGCTCCGCCTGGGTTCATCCCTAGTTACGTTTTAATGTTTAGTATAAACTCAGAAATGAGATTTTTTCCCGCAGTTAAAACCCGGATAATCAGCTTTCATAATACCAAATATTATCATCAAAATCTATCCAATGGTTTTCTCGTGATGTATTCCCAGACAGACCGACAGACAGAGAGACAAAAATCCTAAAAACTATATATTTGGCCTCTGTATCGATAATAATAACTATTTCAATAAGATTTTCCAAAATATCACTGTACGGATTTTCTCATCATTTTAAAATGTAAGTCATTTACATAATATGCGTTGACATTCTTCTTTAGTCTCTTTATCCTTTATTTCATATATAATATGTATTAAAATTGTATTTAAGTTTGTCTGACCACTCGACTTTTCATACATATATTTTTTTATTTTTTTGTTAATTATTGAAACATAACACAAAGCGCTTCTTTCGAAGCTACCTTCCTATGGGCTCCCCGAGAAATTTTGCAACTGGATCACCAGCTTTTTGGCAGATCGGAGCATTAAGGTCGTTGTCGACGGTGCTTGCTCTGATCCTAAATATGTCAATGCTGGTGTTCCACAAGGCTGTGTACTGTCTCCTACTCTGTTCCTTCTGCATATCAATGACATGTTGCAAATTAGCAACATTCATTGCTATGCAGACGATAGCACTGTGGATGCGCTGTACACTGGCCGCGCTAATATTTCTCGGGAATACGTCGACGAGAGCCGGAACAAACTTGTTTCTGAAGTCGAATCTCTGTTAACCAAAGTCTCGGATTGGGGTCGACTAAATTTAGTCCAATTCAACCCCAAAAAGACACAAGTTTGCGCGTTAACCGCTAAAAAGTCGCCATTTATCGTAGCTCCTCAATTTGAGGACACTCCTCTGTCTCCCACAGCCAGTATCGGAATACTTGGCGTCGACATCTCGAGCAACGTCCAGTTCCGTGGTCAATTGGAAGGTAAGGCCAAACTGGCCTCAAAGAAGCTTGGTGTGCTCAGCAAGGCGAGACAGTACTTCACGTCGCGTCAGCGTCTTATTCTTTATAAGGCGCAAATTCGGCCCCACATGGAGTACTGTTCTCATCTTTGGGCGGGAGTTCCCCAGTACCAGCTACTTCCATTTGACCGCATTCAACGTAGGGCGATTCGAGTTATCGACGATCAAGCTCTCTCCGATCGGCTTGATCCTTTAGCTCTGCGTAGAGATGTTGGATCACTCTGCATCTTCTACCGCATCTATCACGGGGAGTGTTCCGAGGAATTGTTCGGACTGATCCCGGCTGCTGAATTTCACCATCGGACATCGCGCCAAAATAGTAAATTCCATCCACACCATCTCGATGTCCAGCGTTCCACAACAGTGCGATTTTTAAGGCGTTTTCTGCCCCGCACAACCACTCTGTGGAACCAGCTATCGCCGGCGGTCTTTCCGAACCGCTACGACCTGGCCACCTTCAAGAAGAGAGCGTATTCCTTTCTTAAAGGCCGGCAACGCGTCTGCAAGCCCTGCGGTGTTGCAGATGTCCATGGGCGGCGGTGATCACTTCTCATCAGGTGAGCCTCCTGCCCGTTTGCCCCCTTAGTCCCATAAAAAAAAAAAAAAAGAAAAATATTATAATCTTAACTAAGGAAGCAGATGCCATTTCTATAACATGTTCTAAGCGTAAAATATTATACGTATTGGCTATTGTTGTAGAGAAAACTGTACGTTACTGTCTCACAAATTCTCAGATGGAGAAATTTCATACTTAGTTATGTTTGCACAATAGGCATTAGGCATGCATATATACATCTTTACTAGGCTATTACTTAAACTTTTACTTTGGCTTAAGACAACTGAGACTTAGCACATATTAAAAGTATTTTTAAGTAAATATTGGTAAAAAAGGCAATAATTAAATGAAAAAATATTATTACTTGTTTCTAAATTATGTAATATATAGCTCATATTATGTACCAATAGAAAAAAATCTTTGTTTTCAGAACTACCTACTCCATTTATTGATTTTAAAATTTCACACACATTCACACGAAAGTGAATTAAATTGAATTGTAAAAAAAAATTATTATCTGTACAGTAAAACAAATCTATATTTAATATTAATAGATACAGATACAGATATATATTTTTTATTTTTTACTATTTTGTTTATTATTGTTTTGCTGTTTGATATAAATCTAACACAAATATATCACCACTAACCGCAAGCCACCACAATGACTACTAATTTAACGGTATCTACATTATAGCGTCATGTTACAATGTTATCCTTAGATATTACTTAATATTGTTAGTACAATAGATGTATGTTTGTTCGTTTATTTAGCGTAGCAACAGAGCCATACAGAACTATTTTTTTTGTATTTTTCAAATCATTGTATTGAGACGTCTAAAACCGTAGCCTCCAGTCTTAAGCCTGAGCGAAACAAGGGTATCGCCAGTACCAACCTACACCATCAGTACGAAAGTGTGTGTCGTCGTTCGTGTCGTTATGTATTTACTTTTTCCGGTCAATCCGAACTCGATAAAATGAAATTCCGATCACTAGGTCGGACTGTTTAATCAGTAAATAGTGACAAGGAAAATATTAATACGTATAAATTTTAATTAATCTGTTTCTTTTTTCAACCGACTTCCTCAAAAAGGAGGAGGTTCTCAATTCGACTGTATGTTTTTTTTTTATGTTTGTTACCTCAGAACTCCGTCATTTATTAATCGATTTGGACAATTTTTGTTTTGTTTGAAAGGGTATACTTCCAGATTGGTCCCATTTAAATTTCAAAAAAAAAATACCACCCCTAAGGGTGGAAAAACAACTAATGATGAATTTAACCTACTTCTAATTGTCATATTGACTTGAAACTTTGCAAGTATTTCTATTTCCGTTGATAGTACAGTGGTTCGGTGTTGTTGACCTGATCTGATGGCAAGGCCAGAAGGTGGATAGGTGGAACTCTTCAATGGCTAATAGTAGATACTTTGAGTTTGGGCTTATTTTGTTTGATTTGACAAGCTTAACACGTTAGAATCCTTACTTTGCTACTACTGTCTACACTAAAAAGGGAAAAATAAAAACTTTGTATGGGCTGGCACCGATTCCGAAAATATTTGATTAGGTATGTATTTAATAGGTAGGCTTTAATTACTTAGCCAAAGCACACCGACTTCGAAAATATTTGATTAGGTATGTATACTAAAAGAAAACTACCAATCAGTTATTTTTTACTTTTTAGTGCTTTTGTTTGAAGTCGGTTTTTATTTTTTTGTTAAAAAGTTTTTATTAGTGCTTTTGTTTGAAGTCGGTTTTTTTTTTGTTAAAAAGGTTTTACTTAATTTGATGCAAACTAAGTGTAAGATATTTTGCTAGTCTCAAACAAATTAAATAGATATTAGTCGCCCTGATGAAAATTTTAATATGACATAATCTACTACATGAATTTCTCTTATATTAATAATTCATTTATCTATTTTAAATCACATTTCAACATATTAATTAGCGTTAAACATTAAAACTGACCAAACCAGTTAGAAACTTTCAGATATTGAGAAAAACCCACCTGTTGTAATCTATACTTACATATATATCTTATAATAAGGAATGATTATGAGGTTAGCTTAAATTATTGCCTAAAATAGTAAACGTGTAGGTTGTCTATAGAAATATACATTAAATCATTTATCCACCCTACCAACTAAAGTTATGTTGGTACCTAAGTTATACTAAATATATTGCGGAAGACTCTATTTATCATTTCTAGTGGTCGTCCAGTGGTCGAAATCCAAATATAATAATTTTTTTATTGATTACACTAAAATTCATCAATAGCTACTAAACAAAAAAAGAAAATCGGTTGACAAACAAAAAAAAAGATACTGAACTGTTTTATTTTCCTATTTATATCCTATCTTACTTATATAGTAGTTAAGAATACTTTTTCTTCACTAAAGTCGAGTTATAATATCTCAAGTTAGAAATATTCGTATAAATAAAACAGTATCTGGGCCACCGAGCTTCGCTCGGAGTTTTTGGTCAAAAGTACAATTTTCTTTTAAAATAAAACTAAAAACTTGAATAAATCCAAAAAAGAAACGAAAAAAATATATACCTTTGTATTCGATCGGGAATCGAATCCTTACACCTATGACTGTCAATTTTGCACAATAGCCGCTTGACCATGATGCTTATGCCCGAGCGTGCGAAGTTATCGACCATATTTTGCATGGAATAACGCGAAAGAACCGCATGAAAATTCGAAAACACGCGGTTTCACAGACATAAGACTAATCTAGATCGATTTATCGCCCCCGAAACCCCCCGTATACTAAATTTCATGAAAATCGTTGGAGCCGTTGTATATATATATACAAGAATTGCTCGTTTAAAGATATAAGATAAAAATCTTATTTTAGTTTTGCTCTCGTTTTATTTCATGGTTCTAACTCGCAAGAAAAGTCATGTGTTCTCTTGCAACCTATCAAAGATCACAACAGCTTAAAAGGCTATATAGACCAGGGTAGAAAGAAGCCTTTAAAAATAATAAAAAGTGAAAAAAATAATAGTAGGATGCAACCCATTAGAAAAGGAGGGGAATATTATAAAAATGAAAGGAAAAATAATTTACGGGCGATCTGAGGTCGGGAAGGGGGTGGGGGGGAGCTTTTAAGGGTAAAAAACGGTTTTTCTCGATTTCCGGCAAAACTAAAAGTCCTATCGAAAAAAATCAAATGGCAAAGTTGTAGGTAATAAAAAGATCTAAAACTTTTGTATTTACACTTTTTTCACATAACCTCAAAATTTATGTGAAAAATTCAAAAAACCAACTTTTTGGTTTTTTATTTTTATCTTTCACAATTTTTTTTTTTAACGAAATTTGGTTATATATTTATACATAAATAATATGTATAGTATAGATTTTTAATATATTTTTTATACATTTTGACATTTATTTCTTTAATATTTTTTTTTCATGGGGGTATACTCACGATAAAATAGTGAAGGCGTTATTAATTCGATTTTGTCTTTTCAGATTATCAGTATGGATGAATCTGTTTGTATCATCTGCAATAAGGCAGATGATAAGCAAGTGTATGAAATAAAAAAGGTTTTTTGTTTTTTGCATTTTCTCAGAAGATTTACTATAGTAGGTAACATATTTTTTTTTTTCACCATCGGAAAGTAGAGATTTCAACGAACAGAAAACATACCAACTTTTTGAAAAAAACTGATATTTTGACGGGTGAATTTTCGATTGAAAATTAGGATGCTTTGCTTTGCTACTATTATTTTTTTTGGTTTCAAAAATTATCGATTCTGGTCTAATATTAACAATTCATCTTTCATTATACGAATTTGAGATATTTACGCAATATCCGGCAAAGTAAAGTTGGTGCAAATGTATTGCATAAATGGAGTGTTCATTCTGTTTTTATTTTAAGATGCTTAGCGGAATCAGTTTTGTTACGTTAAACAGGTTATATCATTATAATGTATGCGTATGAATGTCATTACATCAGTGTGTGATAGCGGTACTTGAACCGCTATATTAAGATAAAAGGATAACGTAAGTGATACTTTTGAGATACTTACAAAATATTTACCGTTATAATTATTATATTTTCGTTCGTGATTTAAAAATACAATCATGTATTTTAAAAAGACTTTTTACTGTATATAATTGATTAGTGACTCACCCTCGCTTCGCTCGGGTTGCTTCCCCATATAAACTTTTATCACCATTTGCACCCCCTTAAGGGATGACTTCGGGGATGAAAACTCCTATGTCCGTCCCAGGGTCTCAAACTATATTTTTACCAAATTTCATCTAAATCGGTTCAGTAATTTCGAAGCTTATTCGGTACAAACAAACAAACAAAAAATCTTTCCTAAAAAAGTCGATGCAAAGCAAATCTAATATATTTCATACGTAAAAAACATCAGAAGTTGATGTATAATATTTTAACTATAATTAGAGTTCATACCTAATCACCTTATTAGATATTCATATCTTAAAATATTGTAGGCTCACACAGACTTCGAAAATATCTGATTAGGTATCTATTCTAAATGAAAACCTTCGTTTAGTTATTTTTAACAAGCCTGGAAGTCGGTTTTTTTTTAGTTTTTATTTTTCCACTTTTAATATAGACGTAATAAGCAGGTAATTTGTAAAAAGAAAGTTTTTTGATAACATATTCCATTCGAGCAATTTATTTAAAAAAAGAATTTATTGTTGATTTTTTTAAAAGCCGCTCGACCGATTTCGATAAAATTTAAATGGGACCACCTGGAAAGTATACCTTTCGAAACAAAAAAAAATATATATGTTCAATTCGGTTCAGAAGATTTCGACGAATTGAGAGCCTCCTCCTTTTTGGAAGTCGGTTAAAAATGTAATTAATATCATAAATTATGGGATTTTTTTGTAACTGAGTTACTTTTTGACTAAAAATCAGCGGAAATTATTTTAAAGGAACTCACAAAAAAATAAAACATTCAAAACAAAGTAATAAAACGTTAAATAAAAACTTTTTAACAAAAAAATAAAAACCGACTTCAAACAAAAGCACTAAAAAGTAAAAAATAACTAATTGGTAGTTTTCATTTACTATACATACCTAATCAAATATTTTCGAAGTCGGTGTGCTTTGCTTTGTATGGGCTGGCACCGATTTCGAAAATATTTGATTAGGTATGTATTTAATAGGTAGGCTTTAATTACTTAGCCAAAGCACACCGACTTCGAAAATATTTGATTAGGTATGTATAGTAAATGAAAACTACCAATTAGTTATTTTTTACTTTTTAGTGCTTTTGTTTGAAGTCGGTTTTTATTTTTTTGTTAAAAAGTTTTTATTTTTCCCTTTTTAGTGTAGACAGTAGTAGCAAAGTAAGGATTCTAACGTGTTAGGCTTGTCAAATCAAACAAAATAAGCCCAAACTCAAAGTATCTACTATTAGCCGTTGAAGAGTTCCACCTATCCACCTTCTGGCCTTGCCATCAGATCAGGTCAACAGTACCGAACCACTGTACTATCAACGGAAATAGAAATACTTGCAAAGTTTCAAGTCAATATGACAATTAGAAGTAGGTTAAATTCATCATTAGTTGTTTTTCCACCCTTAGGGGTGGTATTTTTTTTTTGAAATTTAAATGGGACCAATCTGGAAGTATACCCTTTCAAACAACACAAAAATTGTCCAAATCGGTTAATAAATGACGGAGTTCTGAGGTAACAAACATAAAAAAAAAAAAAAAAACAAAAAAAAAACATACAGTCGAATTGAGAACCTCCTCCTTTTTGAAGTCGGTTGAAAATAATAAGAAGGATAAGAGATGAATGAAATCAACACCCGTAAAGAGTTAGAAAATACTATTTTGTAAGTAGTACTAATGTTTACCTTGGGTTTTACCGGTATAGAAGATTTCATAAGTCGAAAGATTTAGTTAGATTCGAATGTGTTTTGACTCGTGTTTTTTCAACTTACAAAATGGGTATTTTTAATTAATAAATGTCATAAAACAATTCTTTCATGAAAAAAATTGTTGATCTTTTCAACTGTAGAAGTATAGAAGGGTAATCTAGTAGTATTTAGACTGCGCTGAAGACTGCATATATACCAAGAGAATAGAATATAAAGTAAAATTCACATAAATCCTAGGTAACTGTTTTTTTATAAATACAAAACAAAACATATTAACCAACAATAAGAAATATCTAAAAATTCTGTGTTAATTTTATAATTAAAAGAATAAATTACCAACTAAATATAACATTTACACTATAATTAAATATCTATGAAATTATAAAAACTAGATTTAGATATATTAAAAACCTTTAAAAAATAAATATTATGCTATCCATACTTCCATACTTAATAATAATAATTAACATTATAAATATAAAATTGTGTTTGTTTGTTTGTCCTTCTTTCACGTCAAAACAGTGTGACGGATTGACGTAATTTTTTGTTTGGAGATATTTGGAGGGCTTTTTCACCGCGAGAAATTATCTCATTTCCATGGGAAAACACGTTATAATACAACCCAAAAAAAAATATATGATCAAAATTACTTATAAAAATTTTACTTACAATAAAATAAAATAGGGAATGGAAGTTTGTATGAAAACTACCTTTTTAGAGATTTTTTCTAGTTTTAGCGCAAGTGAAGCCGTGAGTTCTGCTAGTATTGTATATTAAAGATAACTTAATAAATTATACATTAAAATGGAAATTTGTGATACTTCTTGTGCATACTATGTGCCTATATTATAATATATAATAGTAATTAATATAACAAGTTTAACATACTTGTACAATATCTACTTTGGCTATTATAAATGAAACTATTCATACAAATAGACTTGACCTGCTTCTTTAGTGTTAATAAAACCTAAAACCGGTCCTTGTTAACGCCATTAATTTATCTTTCTTTAACAAAATAACGTAATACTGAACCGTTGTGATTTTTGGGTAGAGAATCACATCTAAGCAATTTTAATTAAATATTAATTTATTAAATTAAATTGCAAATACTTATTGACGATACGTTTGGCTCTAGCTTTGTAATGACTCTACTTACTGTGCCAGGGGTCGTGGATTCGAGTCCCATTGGGGGCATTCATTTGTGTGACGAGCACAAATGTTTGTACTCCAGTCATGAGTGTTTAAATTTATTTAAAATAATAGGTATTTAAATAATTATTTGTATTAAAATTAAAGTTATATGTGTGTGTGTGTAGTATACCAACTATCTGGTATCCATAACACAAGCCTCGTAGCGTACCATGGAACTAGATGGTGCTGTGTGTTAATGTTTTAATATATATTTATTTATTTATTATTGAAGGACGAGCGAAATTAGTTAAGGTCCGAGCTGAGCGAGGGCGTTTCACTAATTTATTAAATATATACGGCCTCCATATATTTGCACATGCATACATATATGTATGTATATATAAATATTGGTAATTACGAATATACGTATAAAAATATATTTAATTAGATTTAGTTATAATTCCAATTCGACTTATATTATTTTTTTTAAAATTGTTTTTTGAAATGTCTATTCGTTTAAAAATGCATAAATAAATAATTATTACTCATTGGAAAAATATAAAAAAACACATATCGAACCTGTTAAGTTAGAATGATTTTAAGTATAGATAGTTTTAATATTTTTATTTTTTTTTTCAGCCAATGTCCTTCTTGTCTTCTCCATTCTACGTGACATTGGCAAATCTGTGCTAAACTGGCACACTTTGAAGCCATTAACAAGAAAATCGAATTGAATATTAAATTTCGAATACATAAGGTCCAATACGTTTAAATTCCTATAATTGCAATCACAGCAATTGTTATCACGTGAGAGAATAAAACAACTAATTAGATAAATGTAAATTAAAAATATTATATATGTATATATACATACATACGTACATACGTACATACATACATACATACATACATACATACATACATACATACATACATACATATATTATGAAATATCAAAAAGACACTTGTCCTTGTTATTTGTTTCCTGAAACTAAGTTATGTACAATATATGTATTTATTAAATTATAAACTTCATTCATTCGCCATAACTATTTTGATAATAAATTAAATTTGTAAACATACTCGTAGGTAGAGCAAGTACAGGAGAAAAGAAAATAGATTTGTATATGATATGCTATATGTATATATGGTATACTATCGACTTATCCTCGCTTCCTTAGGGCGTGTCCCTTAGGTGCCTTAGTCTAGTAGATATTATATGATTGTATACTAAATTTTATCATAATCTGTCCAGCCGTTTTAGCGTGAAGAGAACAAACATTTACTTAAACAAACTATCGCAATTATAATTAATAATCTGATTATAATAAATGTTACATTTAGTATTGAAATTACAAAAGTTTTTATATAATTACAAAATTTAAAAAATGACATTATATTTAATGCCGGTTTTCAATCGTCGATAACAGGACAACAACTTGACTTAAACTCGTCAAAAACAATAAATTTACTATTTTAGTATATGATGATGATGTTCTCCTAGCCGATTCCGGCCACGGCGTCCAATCTCATTGAGACTAGCCAACTGCGCAGGAGATATTATAGTGCACAAGTGTACGCGCAGACACAACGTGCACTCTCTATTCCTATCACTCTCATACTCCGGTGGGACGACCACTCGACACGACCGGTGAGAGTTAAGGCGCAGGACCGACGGCTTTACGTGCTCTCCGAGGCACGGGGGTGAAACACCGCCAACTTCCCAACTCCGGGCTGTTACTGAGACTTACTATACAGAAAGACTCAATAACTAAACTTGGCCCGACCCGGGACTCGAACCCAGGACCTCCGGGTGTGCAGCCGTACGTGCTAGCCACTACACAACCGAGGCAGTTTTTTCATCATTTTAGTATATAATAATATACGAGTAAGTATCTATTTATCATAAAATCGAGAAATCATAAATACATATAAAAAATCGTTTTAATTTGATAATGAATACTCTACCAAATAATAGAGTCAATGTCAGCTGAGTATTCGTCACAGGCAATTTAATTTGTACGCTCCGATAACATTGGCGTACATTTCTCCGTAATTATTATCGAATTGTGAGGCACCGTCATTGATCGGCATTATTCACTTGACCGTGGAAAGGGTCAAGCAAATGAATACTAAGTATAAAAACTACTGTCTAAAAGAAAAACATATATTAAAATATGTAAGCCCTTTTCAACGTCCTACTACTGTGCAAAGGCCTCCTTTAAATACGAGGGGGATCAAGCCATAGTCCACCACGTAGGACAAGCGCGGGTTAGCAGACTTCACATGTCTTTCGAAAACTTGCTAGGTTCTCTCAGATATGCAGATTTCCTAACGATGTTTTCATTTACCGCAAGATAGGCGGTAATCATGTTGTTACCAAACTTCACTTAAAATAAAAGTGTTTCATTTAATAAAAGGTTTTAACAGGCTTTCTTTTGCTCGCAATTCCGCTAGCGAAATTTATTTAAAATGTACTAATAACTAATATATGTTTTGATTTTAGTCTTAAGTATCAATAAATTGGTAGTTTTAGAGATAAGCGCGTTCAAAAAAATAACACAATCTCTTTCATCTTTATATATATATATATATATATATATATATATATATATATATATATATATATATATATATATACTTAACCTTCATTTTCGCTTCTATTCTTCTAATAGATGTTATTTAACATATAAATAGGGAAAACTAGGTTAATGATGCTTTTAATAGGCTGTTGAAACATCTATCTGTATCGGATCTTTAGTATTGCTCTTTATTAGGTTTGATTAATTATTAATAAGATACATATTTTTGCTCATGTTTAAACAATATCATTATTAATAAGCCGGCGTATGCCCATGATATGGGATTTCACAACTGTAAAATGTAGTAAAATTATAATTTTTGTTAATAAGCTTATAGGATTTTGTAATGTTTTTTTTAAATTTAAATTCATTTTAAACATACTTGTGACATTTCTATATTTATAAAACATTAAAATTTATGTCAAGCCATGACATGAACATCCATTGAATAACTAAAACGTTTATTTTAAATGCGAAAGTCATAAAACACCGTAACGAATATATTATTATAAAGTTAAATAGCAATTTCCACATACTTCATAAAATACCCATTAGTACAAGATGTTCAATATGACACCTATAGTAGTAAAAGACGATAGTATCACTTTCAACATCGCTTATTTTATTTCGTACCATTTCGTCACGTGTCAAAGTGCTTACGAGTTACTTAGATGATAAATTGTTGGCAAAATTCTGCTACTCTTACATCTTTCATCATGACCATAAATATTGGTCAATGCACAAATAGAACGATAGTGTAGAAGGTCGAGACATTTTGAAACATGTTTGGAGACAAAGTTTAGGATTTTAACTGCATATTGCTATTTACTTATAATAATATTTAATTGCACAATAATTTGCATTACAATGAACAAATAAGGAATGTCTAAGTTTGTATATAATAATATATTTTATATTAGGAGGATTTTCTATGCTTTATCTATAATGTTTTTTGAAGTAAAATTTCCTTAGACGTGACTGAGGGATAAGTCTATACCTACATTGGAAAAAATAAGTAATAGTAGAAATAAAAAAAAAAAAAAATATACTTTTATAATAATTATTATTTATAAAAATATATATTTATTATTAATAATTTTATTTTAATTAAACTTTATCTGTATATATACAAAAGTAACCTTTACGGCGTTTTATTATAATATTATTTATTTAGTTATATTATATACAATAATTCTAAAATGCACTTTAACTCTAAAATAATCGTATAAAATTTTATTTGATGCAATTAAATGTACATACAAGTATAATTTTAGACCTCTCCATTTAAAGCGTTCTCAGAGTTATAACTAAATCAAAATATACGAACACGTCGTGAAATATCTCTTTAGTATATATATATATAATATATATAATATATATATATATATATATATATATAATAAATAAATAAATATATATATATATATAGAATAAAAATAAATAACACTAAAATAGTATTTTTGTTTGTTTGTTTATAATATATGCATTACTAAATTATTTGATCGATTGCAAAGAAACTTTGATGAATGTATGAATAACATTTAACGGTTAATATATTTTATATATCTACTTATTGTTAAAAAAATATTTCTTTATGTTTTTCATGACATTTTACAGCTTCTTAATGTATAATTTATATTCTACCTTGAGTACCTAGATCTTTTAGTTTACTTTAAGCAATGTACTAAATGTATATATATACATATATATATATATATATATATATATAATATATATATATACTTACAGTATAAACTAAAATATATTTTTTTTTTATTATTTACTTTTTTTACACATTGTAAATAGGTAGTAAAACCAATAAATAGCTGATGTGGTAAGTGAATACTAGTTTTATTACAGTACTAAAACTAGAGTTCTAAATCTATCAATTTAAGGCACTATTTATGCTAGGGCTATAAGAACCTACGCAAATTTTACGCAATTTATAACACGACATTAACATTATATGCAGATTAACATCACAAATGACTGACCATTAGTAATGACACCTTACATAACAACAGAGTATCCAGTTTTGATCACAATACAGTTAGGTAAGTTAAGTTCAAGCACCAGCAGTTTGCGTAAAAATGCAAACTTATTAGAAAATCTTAAGCTTAGTTACGAATGATGGTAGATATTTATCATTTTAATTAGATAAGCAGCTTATTTAAAACATTTCGATTTTCTGGCGCAATAACCGAGTACCTCATGAATTGGCATATCGATTATGACTTTCAATTTTTTTTTGAATTGGTTCTATTCATTAAGTATATAATAATTTTTTTAATAATATATCACAAATGCAAAATAAAGTCTAAATATTTTTATAATGAAATAACACAAAGTACAATTCTTGAAATGTTTTTTAGCCAATATGCTAGAAATATAACACGTTCGAACGTGCTTAAAAATTTAAGATGTTAAATTACTAAAAAATGCTATTACTGGGCCTCTCTGTATGCAAATTTGTATGCACAACACCCATGTCGTGGGATTTTTTCAAACAAGAATGTCATCGCGTCCTTTCATCGTTTCGCCCTTGAGTCTAATACATGAGCATTACAAACTACTGTATTTTTAACTTGTAACAATTTTCTCGATAAGAAATAGTTGATATCATATTCCATTTTGACATTAAAATATTTATTGTCGTTCAAAAAAAATGAGAATTTTTGGTGTTATACTTCTTTTGGCACGTTTGGAAAAAATTATGAGAGTAAAATATTTACGATGCGCACACCGACAGCTAAAAAGCGACATGATGAAGTTAGCTGCATTCCTTTTACAAACACAGAGTTGTCACATACGGGATGAAATCTTTAGCTATTTTTGTTCTGTTACGCCAAAGAAGTATAACTTATTACGTGCAGACATAAGTACACACACACGTTTTTTTTTTATTTTCTATTTAGCCTTTATAATGATGTACGTTTTTTATTAAGCCTTCTTTTGCATATGAATATTAGATTTTTAAATTACTCAAGATTATAAAATTTTAAGGTCATTAATCTATTAAATAATTATTATTAATTTATCATCAAGTGATTATAAAATCAATCAATCATATTTACCTATATTTAATCATCAATGATGTTATAAGATAATATACGTAAAAGCTAGCCACTTTAGCTTTACCCAGGTTAGTTATCTAAGCTAAACTTAACCGGCTTGCTTATTAAATTTTACTTTCACTATAATAATTTATAGATAGAAATTATTTATAACAATAATTAGAATTTGTATTAGTATTAATTAAAAATGAATAAAATAACCACTACTAAAGATGTAAATCCTTCAAAAGTATATAAAATCTAGCTTTTAAGAAGTAGGAACAATATATTTTTTAGATTGAGCCGTTAAAAAGCAACACACACAGAGGGACTTTCGTATATATAATATTATGAACGACTCTTCCTCACTTTGGTCGGGTTCGTCCCTAAGTACGTTTGAACGGTTAGTATGGAATAGAAAAACTCTGTGAAAAACAAAAACCAATCTATCCCATCTATCCCATGGGAACCGTACATTTACAGTTGTTCTGACATCCATCCATCCAAACTTTCGCATTTATAATATTAATAATAAAGGGATTTATATAGAAATATGATCAATAATAAAAACTAATATAGATATTTATAATATTTATACATGAATGGACAATATTCATATAAGGATTAAAAATTAATAAAACGTGCAGGTGTTTTACACGGTAAATAAGTATTTTACATATTTTTTTCATTACTAGCAAAGAAAAGTTATATAAAATAATTTATATTTGTTTTTAATGGATCGTTTAATCTGGTCGATTTCACTCTCCATATAAAATTATTTATTATAAGCAAGTTCAAGTCAAAATTAGTTATTATTGTTACAAGTTCCCTGATACATGATATTTTTACAGTGGCATGACACGAACAAGCAACATATTTCTTATCAATGAGAAAAAAATGTACAATACTCACTTTCGTACAAAGAATTAAGAAAATCTTGTACTAATACAATGTCAAGATTTTATCATTTTTTGTGAGAAAGATTTGTAATTCCTTATCCAAACAATATTTTTACCTAGCTTCTAATTAAATTATGGAACAAAGGTGACTGTGTTTTGGTTAGTTTAAGATTAATTCGAGTGCAGATCCCATAGTTCATTGTTCTTGTAGTTCTTTTGTCAGTTTTAGATCTAGATTTTTATTTCCACAATATATAATTTTACCACATACTAAACTTTTATTATAATAATTCAGCCCTTTTAGCATCACACCGGGTTACTCACAGCTCTAATGTCTAAACACACGGTTGATGGTTGAGGGGTCTTTCAGACATACACTTTTCCCTCACTATATTTTTTCCGGTATTAAATGATATATGTTAAACGTATCGAGAAGTTGAAATTCGCACATAAAAACTTAATAGTGGCGAAACATGGATATTAATTCGACAACACGTTTGACTCAGTTTGTTGTGACCTTACTTGCTGTGCCAGCGATCACAGGTTCGAGTAACGCTGGGGGCATACATTTTATTTACATACATTACATACATAGTGCTGTGTGTTAATGTCTCAAAATAAGAAAAGTGGTTTTCCAGGAAAGCCCGATACCAATGCCTCCACTGCGAAAACTTTAACGATAGTTAAAGTGTCGTTCTAATCTTCAAAACCTTATGTTTCCTGTTCCCAACGATTTATTTACATATAAATAACATGAAACTCCATGCATCGTTTAAGTTTTACTCACATAATTAAAAGATTATATTCGACTCATTCATATAATTATCATACTCAAACCCGACCGGAACAAGTTTTGAAAAGAGTTAACCTTCATGACGTCAGCCTCTAAGCATTAAATGGCTTCCCATTGCAGCATAACTAAATATTTTACGCTTCAAATTCTTCGCAAGGCATATTTGGAGGTGAATTACTCTATTGAACATCCTCACTTAGTATATCAGATGCGAAAGTGCATTTGTTGATTTGTTCTTCTTTCAAGCGGCAATAGAGCAATAGGTCGACGTGCATAGAAATAATTATTAAGCAAAAGATTGATGTATTCGTACGATAAGCAACTTTTGATCCCACTACATGATTTCGTTTTCGCAGAATTTTTAATCAAAAGGCCACCTATTATTTTTGATTACGTATATAGTATCAAAATTAGTTTATAATTAGGAGGAAATAGATGCACAGAGGGAATAGAGGCACATGCACAATGCACATTTATGTTCATGGCATTAACAAAATAACCTAGCTATATTATATAGTAGTACTAGCGACTCACGCTCGCTTCGCTCGGGTTCGTCCCTAGCATGATTTCCCACACACACTTTCATGCCTATTTTCACCCCCTTTAGGGATGATTTCCAGGATAAAAAGTATCCTATGTCCTTCCCAGTATCTTAAGCTATCTTCTTACCAAATTTCATCTAAATCGGTTCAGTAGATCCAGAGATTACCCCCTACAACGTAACAAACTCACAAAGTCACAAACTTTACCTCTTTATAATATTAGTATATATATATAGTACCTATAGTATATATAATAGCTATAACATTACACACAACACTTACAAATAACAAGAATAATTTAAAAACACATAGATTTAATATTCTAAAGACGTCGATAATTTCATATGAAGTTAAAATCTAACGCTAAATATGACTAATATTAAAATTTAAATATAGGTAAAAATATTTATTAGAAATCTCAATTAATTAATTATAGTTGTTACACTCTACCTTAAAATGTGTTAAACTGTTACACTGAGTAGGTGCGTACCGTAATTAGGGCTTGGTATTTGAACTTTCTAAATACATACATAAATAATAAAATAAATAAATACATTGAGACATTAACACACAGCACCATCTAGTTCTATGGTAAGCTACGAGGCTTGTGTTATGGACACCAGATAGTTGATACACTACACATATATAACTTTAAATACATACATATTATATATATAAACACCCATGACTGGAGTACAAACCTTCGTCATCAGACAAATGAATGCCCCCAGCGGGACTCGAACCCACGACCGCCGGCACAGAAAGTAGGGCTACTACAAACTGAGCCAAACGTGTCGTCATACATATATTATTACAGTGTAAAATATATTAGGTATATTGCTCAAAAGCACAAAACTTTACAATACACTGCATACGAATAGGCTATTATAATTTTACTGCCCATCATAATACCATATATTTAACTATTAAAATATAAATACAGAGTAGGTATAAAATATTTTAGTTAAAATTCCATAATTATTAACTCATTAAAGTATATTTCATATACAATTTTTTTGTGTACAGCTACTAACTAATAATGATATTCAACAAAAAGTTTGTAATAATCAGAGTACTAGGTTATAAATACAAAACTGTGTACATATGTTTGTTACTTTCTTAACGGCTAACGATTTTGGATAGTACACAGACAGGCTATGATCTGGTGTAACACCTAGGAGCACTCGAGCAAAGCGATTTATGATAGACTAGCGACTCACCCTCGCTTTACTCGGGTTTGTCCTTAGATTGATTCCCCATACAAACTTTCATACCTATTTTCACCCCCTTAAAGGACGATTTCTAAAATAAAAAATATCCTATGTCCTTCCCAAGGACTCAAACTATCTTCTTATTAAGTTTCATCTAAATCGGTTCAGTAGATCCAGAGATTACCCTCTACAACCTTACAAACTTTACCCCTTTAAAATATTAGTATAGACTAGCGGCTCACCCTCGCTTTGCTCGGGTTTGCCCCTAGTTTGATTCCCCATACAAACTTTCATACTCATTTTCACCCCCTTAAGGGATTATTTCCGGAATAAAAAATATCCTATGTCATTTCCAAGGTCCCAAATTATCTTCTTACTAAATTTCATCTAAATCGGTCAAATAGTTTTTGAGTTTATTCGTTACAAACATACAAAAATATAAATCTTTCCTCTTTATATTAGTAGTGTAGATTACGTGTATTATTTGTTGCTGTTTTATTGATACTTACTGAGAAACTAACGAGCTAATTATAATATTTTTGAAAACAAAGTTATTACAATTCTTTAAACAAAATAACAATTAATATATTTTTAGACTATTTCATGTGAATAAAGATCTATCTTTTAAATCTTTTATATCTGAGAAAATCTCACGTAGCCTTGACTTTCGTTTTCACAACGTTTCATCTTGATTGTTTAAACAATCACCTACAGCACTTTTACTCTACAAGCACTGCGGAATCCGACAGATGGACGAGCCTAAATTATGTTAATTGATACGCGACAAAAATGGAAAAACTTTCGTTGGTAGGGAAAGTTGATAAAATGAGTTCAAGAATTTATAAAGACAGATTTATGTATCGAAAACTACTGCTTATATATTAATATATAGGTTTCTATTTTATGTATTAATATAAGAAGCTTAATAACAATCTTTTAAGTTATATGGATAGAAGCGACTCTCCCTCGCTTTGCTCGAGTTCATCCCAAGTGAAAAACAAAAACAAATCTATCCCACGGGAACGATGCATTTTTCTGGGATAAAAAGTTACTTAAGCGCTATTCCAGACTATAATCGAATAATGTGCCAAATTTCATCCAGATCCGTTCAGCCGCTCGGACGTGATTGAGTAACAAACATCCATCCAAACTTTCACATTTATAATATTTATGGGATTAATCTTTTAAATAATAATTATATATAAATATTATTACCGAAATGTAAATGATATTTTTCCTAATCCACTGACGTTTAAGATTTACTCTACGAACATTCTCTAAAAACATATTGTTATTATTATATTTTATATATATATATATATATATATATATATATATATATATATATATAATAAAATATAAATCCACACCAAATAAAACATTTAAATTTAAACAAGTTTCACGCGTCTCTCAGTAAATCGTTGTTTTAATGTAATATTTATTTTTATTGCTAATACCACTTAAGCAAGAACAAACATAAGTCCACAATCAAATATTTGCTCATATCTAATTACATTTTTTTCGTATATTTTAATATACAGACGACCGTAGACACGTAAAATGGTAATTAACTGTCTAAAACAGGCATAAAAATGAGATCTATCATTAACTCTTCTTAATAAAGATTTAAAAAAAATGAATATTGACCATATCGATATTGATATATTGATTATATCGATGAATCAAACAATACTTAAATATCGAGAAAACACACAGAGTAATTGACGATAATCTATTCAACAAAAAATGTCTGAAAAATAAAAAAGTGTAATTTCAAAAAGCTATTAAAGTTAAAGGAATAACATCAATACAGTTGTTGTATTGCAAAATATAAGATAAAATCTTGTATAGCATACTAAAAAACCCACGCTCAAGAATACATGCTGAATCTTTATATATATAATTCTTCTGTGAGTGTGTATGTCACTGAACTTCTCTCAAACGACTGGACCGATTTTGATGAAATTTTTTGTGTGTGTTCAAGGGGATCTGGGAATGGTTTAGATTCACAATTTGAATAATAATTTTCATCAAAATGGTCCAGAATGTTTTAGCTTATTAAAAAAGTTTGAACTTTTCAAATTAAAGACGTGTAGACAGGACAACGTCTGTCGGGTCCGCTAGTATAACTATAAAGAAAGGCAGCCACTTATAAGGAAGTCGCCAAATAAGAAGATCATAATTTCTTCATGCTATCAGATACGACCCCGTTTCTACTAACTAGATACTAAAACCACTTAAATAGATTTTTTGAGCGACGCTTATATAAAAAACATTATACTGTGGCACATTTCTCAGAAATTTTTATAATCACTACATAGTATAAAACAAAGTAGCTTTCTCTGTCCCTATATCCCTATGTATGCTTAAATCTTTAAAACTACGCAACGGATTTTGATGCGGTTTTCTTTTAATAGGTAGAGTGATTCAAGAGGAAGATTTTAGTATATAATTTATTAAGTTTTTGTATACATTGGCTAAAATATAACGATATTTGATGGAGGTGTCGGAAAAAATAAGACGTCTGGGAGCTTTCAACGAAAACGCTGCCTAAACCCTTTGAGATATAACAAAATAATGTATGGTGGAATTGTGTATCTTATATAGATCTACAAAAAAGTCCGCGATGGCATATGTCTATCTCTTAAGGATAACATACTATATCCATTTTAATTTAAAACGTACCTAGGAACGAACCCGAACGAAGCGAGGGTGAGTCGCTAGTCATTTTAATAAAATGATATTTGTAGTAGAATCTTAGACAAAAATTATACATTAAAAAAATGGTAAAGTACATTTAATAGTGCCCAATTGATCTCAGAACGAGGGAAGGGTTTATCATGGATTGTGTTTGAATGTACACATTTTTGGCCTTATGTGTAATTCGATACAGAATTCAAGTACGATTAGTTCTTATTTTATTAGGAAAAGTGCGTGACATGAAACAAAAATACCACATATTTTAAATACTTACAAATTGCTTATTAAATAAAGCTATCTTTTTGTATGCCTAAAGACAGAGCGCCAGTTATTTCATTTTTGGGATATATTATACCATACTTCCCTGACGGTATTAGTGATTCTATGAATAGTAATCGTATTGTTGAATTATTACTTTTTATCATTTGCTCATACATAATAATAATTCAAGTCATTTTTACAATAATATAGTCATCAAATCGTTGCATAAACCTGCTTAAAGGTCGAACTTTTGATAAAACACCGTAAAAAATCGTATATACTTTCATTTAAACTCGCATTAATCATGATTTCTGTATAAAAACCAATAACCTCATATAATAAAAGAGGGGTAATAAGTTATGGTTTAGATATCCGCTAGTTGACAAATGCTTATATCGGTCGTGTAAATATTTGTAACGCTCTGGATATCAAGTACTTTCTGAACTAGATTATACACCGTATCATAGTAACGACATTCATATTATTATTTAACATAAAGTAGTATCGCTTGTTTTAATTTAACCATACGTTTAGTTATACTTTGTAATTTCAAACGTAAAAGTAAATTTTTAAGTGCTGTTCATGCTAACGCTGATACAGAAGACATCAACGCGTTTGGTTTATATCTCGACTATTTTACTTAATGTGAAAGTTTTAAATAAACGGTTATGCTATAATGTCACAAATTTAGTATACGGAATGCATACCATGAAGATGTACTCAGTGGAAATGTGATTTGTGGTGATTCAAACATATTTTAAGGAAATAAAGGCAAAAAAAGAAGTCATGGAGGACTAAAGTTACAAATCTCTTCTATAATACTCGACCCTATTAAGAGCACATACACTCAGAGTCACCGATATCGTTAGTATATAGTGTTGGCACAGACAATTTAATATTTTGTACTGGGTTTATTATAGATATTTCATATTTGCCATCGTAAAACTCCAATAATGACTCCATCATACTGGAAAAATGTAGAAACTTGTAAAGAATAGCACAAAGTTATAAATCTGTAAATACTGTCCTAGTTTTGACCCATCTTGATTTGATCGAGTTCTACACATTACATCAAACCAGTCAAAATGTATGTCATATGTCAGCTGCATTCAAGCGTGCACCGTTAGTCATAGATTCCATAGAGTTACGGTTCAAAGGAAATACCTATGATCAATCATAATAAATAGATACTAGCAAAGACATGGAGAGTGGACCGAGTGTTTCTTTGCCAGCCGTCAAAATACTGACAGTGACAAAACGAATGTGCGGCCAGAAGTCTCGTGTATTAATTGAAATACGATTAATGAAGATAGATATTTATAATCATTTTACATTCCATTATAATATTATAATTTTTAATAAATTATAATATTATTAGAATTTATTATAAAAAAGACAGGTATTACGTAAAACAACAGGCCGCACGTTCGCTTTCTCTCTTTCTAGAGAGCGGTAAATTCCATGGGAGTATTTATATGCTTAGTCCACATTGTCTATGTCCATATAAAAATATAGTAGTACACTAGTAGATGTAGTGACAGTCGACTAAACTTATGTAGCAGTTGAAAGCTGTTAATTTTTTTTAAATCTAACAAGAAAACATGCCTTCTTAAAATTCTTATAATAACTTTCAAAATATTAAATTTATTTATCTGGTTTTTATTCATTTAACTAATAAACAGGTCATTACCTGACTTTGCTTGCTTCTGGAGAGTCCTGTGTTTTAAATTGTTTTTTTTTAAGTAAATAATTTATTTAGGTACTTTATTATACTATGTATTATATAAATTTATTTATATGGTGCCATTTGCAGTAATTTAATCAAATTTTGTTAAGTAACCTTTGTTTGATATTCTTAGATCCCTATGCAAATGCCAATAGCATTTTACTATTTTGTTATTATAAACACTTTTCTTCTATACCTAATCGTGTATCACACCCATAAAAAACTTGTTTTAATTCAAGCTATAAATAAGCTATTTCTAATCTGATTTGCGCTCAAATCCGTTGAGCTGATAGATACAAAGTGGAGATATAACTGACTCACTCACAAACTTTCATAATATAATATGGTTATACAATATATTTAGAAGAAAAAGAGCTTCCGCTTTCCGCCCATATTATGTCAACATGGGAGTCACCAATGCCGCGCCTTAGCTCAAAGCCGATAAGCATAAATAACTGTATAATTAACATAAAAATATATTTCAAGGAGAAATCTCGAAAATTCCATTAGCAGATAGTGCTATAGCTATGTACAGCAAGAAGGTAACAAGGTAAATAATCTATATCGACAGATAGCTTAAAGCCTTTTAATTTACTTGTAATATCTATTTATTTATCTGTTTATTTCTATATCTATACTGTTTATTTCTATATCTATACTGTTTATTTCTATATCTATATATATGTATAGTATTTTTATATCTGTTAAGTTGTAGTTATGTATCAATATTTAAAAAACAAAAGGCAGTGGTAGCCCAATGGTAACGCGCTTGCTTGGGAAACCGAGTGAAGCGGGTTCAAATCCCGGGTCTCGCACCTCTGATATTTTCATGTGCGAATCATTTCCAACATAATTACCACTAGTCTTAACGGTGAAGGAAAACATTGTGAGGAAACCTGCATGTCTGAGAGAACCTAGAAAGTTTTCAAAAGACATGTGAAGTCCAATCTGCACTTGGCCAGCGTGGTGGACTATGGCCTGATCCCCCTTCGCATTGAAGGGAGGCCCGTGCCCAGCAGTGGGACGTTAAAAAAATGGGCTGAATACAACATACAACATATATAAAACCTTACATATCCCAATGGATCGAACAGAAAAAATAATAAGAAAAACGTGTTTCTCTTCTACTCGTCCCATGAGTTAATATGAGATTAGGTGTAATTAGTGCGATACCTGTCATTAGTCATCCTTGTTGGTATTTAGCCTCCAATTAAGTCGTCATTATCATTACTCAAATTATTTCGACATTAAACAATAAGTATCTCTAATAGTATATAATAATTTTAAGTTTAAAAACTAAAGAACACGCTTTAATGATGAACCAACCTAAAAATTGAAAAATAACTTTTAGTATAAGTATTAAGTCATTAACGAGAAAATTAAATATTGTGAAAAACCGAGGGTGCTCGATATCGGTTGTTATAAATATTCCATTGGTACGATTTCTTAAAAGTAAAGCAAGTATAAAAATTAAAATAAAAGTAAAGCAACTTCAATAATAATAAATAAATAAATAAATGTTTTACTACTTAGTTCGGTTCATCACTAAAGCGTATTTTTTAGTTTCTTCTGCTATAAACGCGAGTTTTTTTTTGGTTTTTTAAATATATTTTTTTAATAAATTATTGTATTACCATCAGTCCTTGTTAAATGTGCCAAGTTTCAGTTCAATCTGAAGTTTTGAAGTGGGTGAAAATCGCGTTCAAAGATTCCGATACATAGATAGATAGATACAGGTGAAACTAATAAAAGCGTGTTAAAAATAAAAACTAAGTATAGTACGTTGGTATGGTAACTTACGAGTTCTATATCGCTATGGAATCTGTAAATATTTCTTAAACTCCGAAATTCAAAATAAAAGATTTCGATCTTTATATTTTTTTATTAAAACTTAAGCTAAGTAATACATATATAATATAACAAATATAAAACTTATAAGTCAGATGTGCAGCTACATTTATTGCTATAATCATACAAATGCAAAACATACGGAAAAATTTATTCTCTCTCATATGATAATAAAGTACCATTTAGATACAAATGATGTTTTCTGATATTAGATATGTAAAATTTATGGTACATCATAAATGGAAAGAGAATGAAGCGAATTCTATCATTAATAAATAATAAATTATACATAGGGCATACTAACTTTCACTTTTGATGACTATGGCTGTTGAGAAAGTCTCATTAATAAAAAAACAGCCATGAGGACTACCGACTGAAGTGAAAACTTAAAATTATAAACAAACAAACAAATTGTTTGATCTTAAATTAAAATTTTCAAAAATAAAACTGTTTAAATTCATCTGGTTTTAACATTTATCGGCACTCTGAGCATTGACATGTCACGTGACCATGTTGATGACATGTCACACAATAATGTCTATTTCAAATCAATCCTGCATCTTAGTTTATTGATCTTAAGATTTTAATTAGTGGAAGTCTTTATCATGCCCATTAAATCAGCGTTCATTGTAGGAAATTAAAAGGTATATTTAGTTACACAGTATGCGAAAGTTTGTATGTTAGTTGTGTTTAGATGAAATTCAGTACACAGATAGACAGACCTGAAGTACCGCATAGGCTACTGTTTAGCACGCAGTGACTATAGCGAAGCGAGGATAAATTGTTAGTACATAATAATATTATTCTGTAATCAGAACAAAAATTTTAATACAAATTACCACCTCCAGGTAAATTTCTAAGAAATTAATTAAATTTCTAAGAAATCTACGCCGTAACGCCGGCGTGTCCGCGGTCGTTGAGGCATTAAGATTATCATTTAAAACACCTAAGTACTGGGCATTGAATCTTTTCATTATGAATTCAAGAACTTTAATTACTTATCTGATTTACAACATCATCAATTAATTTTGTAGAGTTTTAAATTTTGAAGATAAAATAATCTCCGCTTTCTACCTTCATTCAATATTCTGCCACTGCGCGTTTAATGAGTCCCCAATGCCTCACCTTGATTCAACATAAGTTCGCATAAATATGTAGTAGGTATCTGAGCGACCGGCGGCGTTTTTCGATGAGCTTTAAAATGGCGTTTTTTCAGAAAAGATTCTATAATAAACTTAAAAACCAAAACCTTATCTAACTACACAATTTGATCCATATCATTAGAGCCTTTTCTGAGATAGACAAAATAATATATATACAAGAATTTCCCATTTAATGCTTATATTTTTATTATAGGATAATAATAAGTAAAATGAAAGTTCAAAAGGAAACGTGGTTAGTTTAAACGTGGGGAAAGGATAAGAATCATATAAATGTTAATTTTATATCAAAAAAGCAGCCTTCGCAGCCTTTGCCCGGCAGTTTTTCTTTTTCACTCGAAAATGTTGTTTTAGTTAGAACTTTTGCCTTCCATTTTTACATATTTTACGCGAAAAACCCATTCTTAACACATAGGTACATGTTAATATGGAAGTGCAAATAATAAAGAATTAAAAATAGTCACTAATTATTGAACTCTTTAAAAAAGACCTATCAAGTTTCGATAGATTTTTATTGAGCCTAAAAAACTATAATTAAATGGACATCCAATGGATGTTTCCCTAGTGATGTATGATAGACTAACAAACAGGCAAGCAGAAAAACGTAATATGTAGATAAACTATTGATTTAAATCCCATAGATTTACCAAACTAAGAATTTTTAAAATACATCCCTTACTACAACCTCTTTTAGATTTAGTATTTAAACTTTTAAACGCATGGAATTATAATAATTTAAATTTAGTTATAAATTCCATCAATAAGCTAATGAACAAACTGAACCACAAAAACTATACTAATTATTACTGTATGTTTTCCGGAATTTAGCGAAACTATAGACACTTAAATTTTTATAGGTCTGCATTTGTGGTAAAAAAAAATTATGAGTTACGCGTGAGTGGGTTCTAGATGAAAAATATTAATTTAATTATGTTACTTTCTACTGTAAAAACGTTTTCCATTCAAGCGAAATATTCTTCAACAACAAACTAAGTATATTTTTATTTGCTTCCGTAGGTATAAATGATAAAAAAAACAAGCCTTTTGACAACTCTTCCTTTCTTTCAATACAGAGTATGATAGTAATAATTATTGGGTTTTGTATAGATTACAGGAAAACAAAAAACAGAAAGTTCAAAATGTATCAGTAGGTATCCTTCTGTCCGTCCGTCTGGCCAGTTATTGTAAGAAACTTTTTTTTTAACATAGTAATTATGTATTTTAAGGGCAGAGCTTAAAATGCTTTTCGAATAAAAGCTATTTAAAGCTAAATGTCATTATTCATGTCGGAATAGCCATTACATAATTGCACAAAAAATATCAACATGTTCGTCGACTTCATGGTTAAAATCATTAAAACAGCAGTTGGCCGAGTTTATGTTTCTGTCTTTTTCTGTTTTATACATAATTTGTAACTATTCATTTACATATTTAATAGCGATAATTGTACTTTTTAGTTTCCTCTTTAAAATAGAGACTTTGATGTGTTACAATAGATAATATTATAATTAGGTACGAATATATTTAGAAATAAATCTTGACTTACCTGTTAAAACAGCCAACAGTAATAATAATCCACTGAACAAAAACGGCTTCATTTTTAAAATATCCACTTTCACTGAAAACACTTTAAAATTCACTAGAATCCTTAACTTTCGTTTTTATTTAAATTTCAAATATGCTTTATGACAACTAAATACATTTTAAAAATTATTTAATTTCACATAACTTGTTTATTTTTTAGGCATTATTTTTTTTAAACGTCAAAATCGATCGAAAAACGGCGGTAAAACTAAGATTTCCCGCGCATCAGGCACTTCGTTCGAAAGTCAAACGCCTACTACTGCTTGTGACCAGCCAGTCAGGTGCATGCTATCACTCGGCCGCTTTAAAAAGTTATTAATTAATTTAACATTTTTCTATAATGATTGGCTTTTTAATTTTGTAGGGTATTCATTTTGCAAGTAGTGAGCGTTCTAGATTGACTGGAAATTGGTCAGTAACATTGAACTCGTATGTACACATTGGGTATTTAAATTTTATTTAATCGATTTTACAGGTTGATATAGGTAATTGTGGGTAGGTAAGTATTATATTCAAACGAAATATAATTTTACACGGTTTTAAATTATTAAATTATCTAAGAACGATACAAATTACGATATTATTCAAATAATAAAAATATAAAAAAATAATAACGACAGAAATATTACTCTTAGAAATTAGACTAGAATATGAAAAGAATATATACCTAAAGAAACCGTCGTTACAATATTTTTTAACTATGTAGGTATGCAGTGAATCTTCGATGTCGCATGACATTTCAGGTAGATACGGTCTAAAAACTTGAATTATTGTCGAACTTAATAATATTAAACTTGCGTAAATATCAGATAAAACCAAAACCCTAAACAAATACAAAAAAAATTGTATCTACAAAATATAAGTATAATTTTTATGGCATAATCTTTTTTATGGCAGTATTTACATATTTGTTTTTTTTTTATTATTCGGAAAAAATACAATGGCAAAAAATCACTGATCAAAATACGATTCACTATTATTTTTAGTAGTTACCTATAGTTTTGCAGAAAAAAGTAACAAAAACTGGATACTAAAATAAAATTCGACTAATTTTTTGTTGGAAAACTTTTTGTAGGTTTGACCGATTTGTTTTTGTTTATAGGTAATTTAAAATAGTGTACGAAGTGTACTTGCACTTTTTATACGCTGGCTTATTGCGCTAATCGCGAAATATTACTGGTATTATCATAAATTAAAGTTACTCTAAAGCACTCAACTTAGTAGTTAGTATAGAATGGTATAAGTTGCTCAGCTAAATATGCTACTATAGGCAATCGTAAATTAATTCAAATTTTATTATAATTAGAATGTTCAGTTTATAGTTAAACAATATCCATGAATATTACGAAAATTAAATGGGTTATTTTATTTTGTATAGTAAATTTAAAAATAAAATTATTAAAAAAATTAAACGAGTCATTTTATATTTTTATAATAAAATAAAAAAACTAAATTAATTTTGCGGCCCATCCATCTTCTCCAAAATATTTTTCATTGACAGTCCATGTTTAATATTATCTCATTGTTTTTACAATTGAGTCAGAAATAGGTACTCGAAAAGCTAAAGGTGTTACAAAATGTTTACGTCTCTTCAAACATCTGAATTTTAGAAATATATTCCAGAGATATCTCACATGTTAATGTGAACTTAAAAATAATTTTCACTCCTTAACTACTTACATATATGTATTACCAGCCAGCCCTATTTTTTCTTTTTTTTTCAATTGGCTACGAAGTTTTAACAGTTCATTGAGAAATATCTACTTAATTTAAATAATGGGCTCCAATAGTCTTCAAGTAAAATGGCTGTGACTTATGGATAAATGGAGAGACGGACATTGCGAAATAATAAGGGTTCCGTGTTATTCTTTGAGCTACGGAACCCTAAAATACAACCCTAAATATTTGATCAATTACCAGTTCTTTTTTTACGTGCTAAGTCAAGCCTAAATAATAAGTATAGACGTAAAGTTCAACTGTTCAAACTGTTGAGGAAGTGTTTTTCCTGGCAACAAATATGTACCTACGAGTATATATTAGATTTCTCTTTTAATTATATTTATGAGCAACTTTGTTATTAATCCAGTTTATTTTTATTTTTCATTGGCATTTAAATAAAGGCCTCTAGCAATATGTAAACGCATTATCATAAGTTGCTGTCCTTTGCCCTTCATTAATTTAACTGATTGTTATATATGACATATTAATTTATATCTTTTTAAACATTTATAGGCTTCCGTACCACAAGGGCGCAGAAGGAATTTATTAATAAACTTACGCCGTATTCCATTTTTATATCCAGAAAAAATAACAGAACAGCCCTTCAAAAGTAGCTTGAACCTTTTACCTAATAGGTACACGATTGATATTTTCCAAAGGACCATGGCGTCACAGACGTCGATTTCTTAATCAATACAAAAGAAAAAAAAAATAAAAAATAATAATAATAATAATAATCTTTATTTCAGACGTAAGTACATCCATATATTGTTAATTGGTTAGTAACAATTATACTTAATACTATGTTAGTATTGTTAGTATTTTTTGCATAAAATATTACTTATTTTTTTTTATTTATCTTAGCCCAATGGCCAACTCCATCCAGTGTTTCTGAAAGGGGCAGTCCATTCTGGCCGAAATACACTTTAAAATACTGTTGTTGCTTTCCCGTAGACGCTGCATCAAAGAAATAGCTTTCTTGCGCATAATGGCATGAAACCCATCTGTGTGTGCCTCTGCGAACATCTTTGAAGCACTACGACGCCACGGCAGCCCCAACAGCATTCTAAAGGCATTATTATATTGCACACGCAAGACGTTGTAGGCCCGGCGCGAATATGCCACCCACAAACTACAGGTATAAAAGGACTGACAGAACGCTTTAAATAGTGTTATTTTGACGTCCTTCGTACTCCGAGCAAATCTGCGGACGACCATATTGCTCCTAACCGCCAACGCCCTGCGTTCCCTCTCAATGTCATCATCATCCCGTAGATCGCTAGTGATGATGTGACCAAGATACTTAAATATCTCGACAACGCTCAGCGATACACCGTTAAGACTCACGAGCGGGACATGGCGTGGTTTTAATTTTTGACACTTAAACACAAGTATTTCACTCTTTTTTGAGTTATATGCTAAGTCATGCACCTTCGCGTAAGCCTCACAGGTAGCTATCAGTTTTCTTAAGCCGGCTATGGAAGGACTGAGCAAGACCATGTCGTCTGCGTAGCTTAGATTATTGACACAGGTGTCGTCAATGTGACAGCCGACATGTGTGTTACTCAATTCCTCCACAAGTTGGTCAATGTACAGGTTGAAAAGCAAGGGTGAACTCAAACCTCCCTGTCTCACTCCGCACTCCAATCTGTATTCATCCGACAGTGCACCGACCCATCTTACATGATTTCTCTGGTTAGCATACCAGTATTTCAAAAGGGACGTATACTCCGCCGGTATACCCGCGTCCTTTAACTTGCTCCAAAGTACATCATATGACAAGATCAAATGCCTTGGATAAATCCAGGAAACACGCATATACCGGCGTACGCCTTGCAGTAGAGTACCTGACAGTATGCTTCCGACTAAGAATAGCGCTTTCTGTCGACAGACCTGACCTAAAGCCGAATTGGACATCTTGCAAAGAAACGTGCTTATATAGCCTGCCATTTATCACACTGTCAAGTATTTTAGCTGCGGTGGTAGCAAGCGAGATGGGGCGATAATTGCTCATATCGGACGTGTCACCCGTCTTGTTCTTAACTATTGGTACTACAATAGTCCGCACAAGCGGCTCCGGTAAATATGAATGATTTAGACACAGATTGAAAAACAGTGCGAGAACTCGAGGCAGATGGACTCCCGCATACTTAAAGTGTTCAATGCTGAGATTATCGTGACCAGGTGATTTTCCACGAACCATTTCTTTAATTATTTGTGCCACCATTTTTTCCGTAATCTTTTCACTCCCGCTCGCCGTGATAGTCTCAGCATCGTTCACCTTATTCAACGTGGAACCCAGAGGTGATCGCATAGTGAAGCGCGACCTAAATGCATCAGCAAATTCTTTATGGTCGGAAAGACCATCTACACTCACGGGTAAACTCGGCCTAGTTTTCATTTTATTAGTGTTCTTCCAGAAAATTAAGATTATTTTTGTATAATTCTATCTTTACAATCGTAACAATTGCAAGTGTCAAACTAAATGTAATTAAAGAACAAATCCTATTGTAAAACTACAAATAATACAAACAAGTAACATCAAGTTATTGTTAGATTAAGTATAGGAGTGGTACGGAATCCTCGATACGATTATTTTTTGTTTTTTATGTAATAGACGTACGTAGTTGTCTAACTTTTGTAAATTACTTATACGCTTTATTTTTTTTGTACATCGTGTGCTTTTTAGTTTTTAATGATTTTTTTTTCAATTCTAATATCAAATTTAAGAATACACGCATGAATGTAGCACCAATTAAATGTTTTTATATTATAAATACGATTGAATCGAAATGGTTATTAGCAACGGGACGACTACGAGTCATCAATTGCCAAAGAAAAGGTGAAAATGGTCGAGCTTCAACAGGCTGACGTAAACACCTTCGGTGTCGCTTTTCTATGTGTGACTGATGTATAATTAAGTACACTACTTCGTCACGACTCAGGATTAATAATTGCCTAATAGAGCCAGAAAAAGTAACAAATTGACTTACAGTATTAGCTTTTCTACTTTGGATATTACTTATTACTTTGGACATTTGGACCATTACGCCACTAAACCAAAATACATAAAAGAATAAATAAATAAATAAATATATTGGGACATTAACACACAACACCATCTAGTTCCATGCTAAGTGACGAGGCTTGTGTTATGGATACCAGATAGTTGATACACTACACATATATAACTTTAAATACATACATATTATAAATATAACATCCATGACTGGAGTCCAAACATTCGTGCTCATCACACAAATGAATGCCCCCAGCGGGACTCGAACCCGCGACCGCTGGCACAGCAAGTAGGGTCACTACAAGCTGAGCCGAGCGTGCCTACAAAATGAATTACTTTTCTCACGCGGCTCTCACTAAAACAATATACAACTGTGAAATTTCATGATTTAAATGTACTACGTTTATACATATCTACTTTGTTCTTTAATCTTTTGATGCTGTTTGTTGCAATGGACTTTACAGTTTTCAAAGTTCAAACAAGAACAACAAAGATAAATTTAATATGAATCGCTTGGCGTAAGTTTAAAAAAAATTATAGATATTCTTTTTTATTTATGTTATCTATATTGTTGAGTTCAATATTGCAAGACACTGTTTATAAAATAATATGAGAAATAATTTATTTAAATAAATATGTGCTATTATAATTCGCGCCCTCTATTTAAAGGCGGTGGAGTATATTAGAAGCTATCTTCACAGTATTTCGATAGATGGCGTAATAAAACGACATTTAGCACAGATAACTTTTCTATATTTAATAATCATTTTAAATTCCATTATATGTAGAAATCGTGAAAAATATAATTCTTATACTGTCTTATATATTTATTTTATAGAAATAATTAATTATTATAAATTTTATTGTTAAATTTAAATAGTGATTCACTTACGATGACGCCATCTTTAGTTTTAAACTTTAAAGGTATTGCTTAGTAAAGAGCTACCAACCTAAACATATTTTCCCTAATTTTAGGTTCTTTTTTAATTTATTTATTTTACTGTAATTTGCCCTTTTATTGTATAAATAAAATAAATAATTTGAGAAGATATTTTGGGGCGTGTACTATATTGTAGAAAATCTTTTTTTAATAATAATGAATGAACACATGTAGACGGATCCATTTTTATTTGATTAATATTTACACCATTATTATTATTTTTATATGTCTTCGGATTTCACGGGCTCAAAAGAGCCCGGTCCTTTGGAAGGCTTGTGTAAGAACACAGGTCTAATACGTAGAGACCCCAGAGATTCAAGTTTGAATAAGTAATCTTATAATATAATAATTTAGAATGTAGGTACAATGTATTGTTGGCATATCTTGCAAATAAATAAATAAATGGAGTTTGGATGGACTAAAATACTGGATGACTATTGGATGAGACTATAGGACGTCCGTCTTCTCAACAGTCTCAGATTGAATATTTGGTGGAAAGTGACTCACCTTTCATTAGATGGGCCCCCACAAAGCGGCATAATGCCTTGGCCGCAACATTAGCGTAGTCGGCTATGAATTTCCAAAGGTGGCCACCGGTTTCACCATCGTGAGAGTGCTAGTGATCGGGTTTCCCCGTTATTATGCAGATTAAGCACTTCCACCCTTTCGAGCACTTGGCTCTTACACTCCACTCTGGACGGCCAATGAGGGTAAACCACAGCTAGAAGACAGGTGTTGTTTCCCCCGGGAGGTCTCAGATACGCTATTATTATAATTATTATACAAACAAAATAAAAATTAAAGATTATATTGTAATAATATTGAAAAGTAATAAGTATTTTATATCCCGTACATGCTTAATAATACTGTAAGAGAAAGAAGAAACAAAGTTAGTTACTTAAAATTAATACAAATATATAATCCTTCCACGACCGCGGACACGCCGGCGTTACAGTTAACAATAGATTTCTTAGAAATTTATCTGGAAGTGTTAAAGATAGTACTATCTGCATTAATTTGTTAAGAAAGTTTGTGTTAAAATTGATAAAAGGTGAAAAATAGATTCCAAAAGTTATATTATGGTTTTAAAAAAATCAAGTTAACGAAAAAGAAATAATGCTTTCATAATTCCAAGTTGCGCAATTTTAGTGATTATTGAAATCAGCAATGTTTATATGATATGGATAGCGTTTTTACTTTTTATGAATCTGGTGAAATCACTGATCGTATAGTTTAGAATGAATTAATCGCATTTCGTATTTATTATATTTTAATTCTTGTATATTAACTAAATAAAATAAACAAGTTCGAAGATTTGCCGATTAACGACATCTTTTATTTATTCAAGCAAACAAAACTACAAAACTAGCTTAAATAATAGCCCGAATTAGCGCTGTCCAACTTCTTTATAGGAGATGGGACATCTGTAGTCCGTACTAGTAATGTGTACTGTGGGTGCATCGCTAATAAAAAAACAAGCTCACATCAATAAGAATACCCCCTGCAGGGTTTTACAGTAGGTAGACACATGTCTTTTGTACATATAGGAAACAGCTTATAATAGAAGTGATGCAATGCATAAGGTAAATGTAAAAGGTGAATTAAAGCAATTATTTGTGGCAACATTTTTTGTAAGTTGGCAACCCTACCGTACGTCGCTGGCAGTGAACGGAACGAAGTGCCGTCGTATAGATCGCTGGCAGGCCGTCTGGCTGAAAATAGTGAACGAAGTATGAGTTTTCCAAATATGTTCGAATAAAAAGTGAACAGTGAGTGACTGTCATCGAGCAAGATGGTTGATGACGTGAAAGATATTACGGAAAAAGCTGAAAGCAAAGGTATTACGCATTTAAAATCGATACGTGCCGTTTTAGTGTGAAATGTGATCGAAATCGTCTAACCCTAAACCGCGTCGTGGCCCCACGTCGTTCGTGCACTGCTTTCGAGAATGTCCGCAGTGGGTTGTGGCCGACGCAATCCGATGTTTTGTTTTTCATCTTCATTTGGATGTCTTTTGACGTCGTGGTATGTTCTAAATTTAGAGAAAAGGCTGCCAGACGGTGAGCAGTGCGCAGGAATGCAATAAACTGTAGGACCACCGGACCTCCTGTCATTTTATCACCGATGGTGCGATTTTACCGGATTCCTTGCATAGTTACCGTTATAAATTAATTCAGTCGCATTTCGGTTATCTATTCTCAAAATGGGGTGCAAATATTGTCGTTAGCCAACAAAATGATGTGTTTCTTGAGTCATGACTTACATTATCAATTGATGCTCTGACGTAAGTACGTATTTTGCATGTATGTGCATAAATTTTTCGAGAGTATGTACAGCACACATTCGCGTTGCAACCAGCTCACTTTCTAGTTATCTTATCAATTTCTGTATCAACTTTTTTATGCGCAAATTGCTGAGCTTATTACCTACATGACTATTTAAATTAAAATTGCACATTATAAACGATAATTTTGATAAATCTAAAGTACATAAGATTTACACATTTAGTTTAGAATTTAAAAAAAAATTAACCATATTTAACTAGATCAAATATACTTATTTGGTTTTGTAAGAGGTTATCTATTGTTGTCAATTGGCCTTGTGTCTTGTGATGAGATCACAATTCACAAAACAGATGAAAACATATGTTTTTTTTTCATTTATTTAATATTAAATATCATTTTTTATATTTTAATTCATTTGTGTGAAACAAAGAAATTAAGGCACAAAATTATACTAAAAGATAAGCTTTCATATTAGGGAAAAAATAGTTAGTCACCCATTTATACTGCATACTGACTATATTTTTAATCAAAAAAACCTTTGCAAAAAATTTGGTTGCTGCTCATTAAACTTTACATATTATTTGCTTTACTGATTTCAGTTGGAAACGAGATATATATGTATATATTTCAATTTCATTCTTTAAAGATAACCAAAAATATCACTTTACAATACAATACTACATGACTAATCTGCTTTCTAACAAAATTGAGTCAAGATAAACTTATGACATACACACAATATTCAGATATCACATCACTAAATCAGTGTATTCATTGTAATGACATATTAGTAGAAATTAAATTATATGAAATTGTAGAAAATGTTAGCCACAGACACAATATATTGGCAGTAATGTCTTCTCAACATTTTTGAAATCATATTCTTTTAGACAACATATTATGACAATGTTTTTAAATGAAATAGTTCAATTGATCATTCAGAAGTACTTTGGGAAGTACTTATTTAAATAATGTATAATTTTGAGATATAAAAACCCCTTTGTATTGTAAGACAGGAATTTTATCTATGAAACCAGTTTCCTTTGAATTCAAATTTGTAACATTTTTATTGATAGCATTTAATTAGACACAATTTTATTTGACGAATAAAAATATCAATGAAATTCATTTACACATGCTTTTCTTTTAATGTTCATTAAATTTGTAAATAGTAGTAAATGTTTTAATATTTTTAACATAATATTCATGTAAAGTACGACTAAGAGTATGATTTAAGTGTAGTTTTTAAAATAACTGAAATCCAAAAATAAAGTACATTCCGAGCTTTCTGTGGCCTAAATAGGCACCTTCAATTATATAATTAATATTCTAGGTGAATGAGCTTTTGAAATCGGTGACATTGATTACCAAAAGTTTCCTAAATCCATAATGTTTGAATGTTAATTATAAATCTTACACGCCCAAGCAAGAATTCCTTATGCAAAGAAATGACTCAATCTGTGTAGGAGCTAATATTACAATTATGCTTCACATCATTCAATCTTATTAACATTTTGACTACTAAATCTTAACTATTTTATTTAACTTACATTAAATAAGATCCATATGTTTGTTTATAGTGATATAGTATTAATATAAAGAATTCATTAATATAAAGAATTGATTGAATATTGCTTGGCCTTATGACTTTGGCAAGACATCAAATTGTATCACTTTAAATATAATTTACTCAAGTTTGATTTGTGCGATGTTTGCTTTATTACAATGATGTATGAACTAGATTATGCAGAGATTGGTTAACCTAAAATGTATCATATTTTCCATTAACTTTATACAACTAGCAACTCACCCTTGCTTTGCTTGAGTTCATCCTTTGTAAAAATAAATCTATCCCATGGGAACAGTACCCTATATGTTATTACAGACTATAATCTATCTGTGTGCCAAATTTCACCCAGATCCATTCAGCCATTCTGGTGTGATTGAGTAACAAACATCCATTCATCCAAAACTTTTGCATTTATAATATTAATGGGATATACCAATAATTCATGGAAACCACTTGATATGTAAGGTTAAATTATTTTTATACTTTATGATATATCTTCCATAAACTTTAAATTTTTAACAAAAAAATGAAATTAACTGTTACTTGTATTTACAGTATTTAAGTATGTAGATCATAAGGCAGATTCACCATTATGTTGCTAGTAATTTTTATATACATTGTAATACATTGTATATCAATTTTTTATTCCATCTATATTTTTTCCCATTTCAGACTATTGATAAATGATAATAATATAATATTTAGTTACTGGTTGTTCTTCGTAAGTTATGGATTTTGATTTCTTTGATTAGCTTTTAGAAAGCTTCTTTTTAAAGTACGAGTAAATATAAACAATAAACAATTTAAAAGTGAGTTCTGACCTAACAAATTTGCTCTCTAGAATTTATAAGAAACTGAAACCCAGACACTTTCAGGGCTTTCCTTTGTAAAGGTTAAATTTATAGGTTTATTAACCCCAGAATATCCTTTTTGTCCTTAGCTAGCCATCTTATATACTTACTGTGTTTACTTATTTACTTAATTTTTAGTTAATACAAACCTGTATTTACTTATTTTCACACCTTATGATAAAAAAACAACCTATTACAAAAACTCAAAAGACTTTGAATATCCTATTTTAATGAAATACACTGAACAATTTCTACTTAATATATAAACAAACAGACATACAAGACTTTCTACACTATATTAGATGTCTCCTTCAAAGGAAATTAATTACTTTTTAGCTAAAAAGTACACCGAATTCAAATATCACTGATATGTAATTTATTTGGAACAAGTTAGAACTTTAAAAAGAATGATGATATTCAGTTATATGATTACACTAGCATTGCCCGCGGCTCCGCCTGCGTTCAGATGACCAAAAACCAAATCCTTAAGTTTTGTATTTTTTCTCAAAAATGAGATATTTTCCCGCGGTAAAAAGTAACCTATAAGTTGACCCGGATAACCAGCTATCACCATACCAATTTTCATCAAAATCCCTATAGTCACGGGTTTTTCTGTGATGCAGTAACAGACAGACAGAAAAAAATTCTAAAAACTATAGATTCTGCCTCTGTATCGATAATAATGTTTATTTCAATAAGATTTTATAGAAAATATCTAATTTACAGATTCGGCTTAGTTACAATTTTATTATATGTATAGATAAAACATTCAAATTAGCTGCCTGCTTTTTTTAATTGTTCAAAATTACTGCTTGATATACTAAGTTACAGACAGAATTACAATATTATTATATCCATAATATCTTTTTTAATTTTGTAGAAAGCAAATGTTAATTTAAAAATTCATAATATTTTTTAACATATCTTTGTAGTCTGATCTATTTATTATATGCATCTTATGTCGTTTAGAAGCAGATTAGCTGATCATCGCCGATATTGGCACAAAATGTTGTCAGGCCTTTTATAGGTAGCGGCGCGTTGACCTTTTCATAGATCAATATGCGACACTGACTGTATGTTTATTTTTAGCGTATTACGAAGTTATTTTGAACATCTTGGTTTGGTTAAAGCGTTTAAAAAGTGCATAGATAGAAGTTGATATGTATTTTCTTTAACTTATTTCATGTATGCTCATTAGATATCTATACGTATAATAAAATTGTAACTAAGCCGAATCTGTACATTAAATATTTTTTGGTAAATCTTATTGAAATAGACATTATTATCGATACAGAGGCCGAAACTATAGTTTTAGATGTTTGTTTATCTGTCTGTCTGTTACCGCATCAAGGAAAAACCACTGGAGGGATTTTGATGAAATTTAGTATGATGATAGCTGGTTATCCGGGTCAACATATAGAATACTTTTTACCGCGGGAGAATATCTCATTTCTGAGAAAAAATACAAAACTGCAATGTAAGAGTATACTAATATGTAAAACCTAGGAATTTGGTTTTTGGTCATCTGAACGCGGGCGGAGCCGCGGGCAATGCTAGTACATTAATATGCTTGCTAGTAGGTATGTGACGGGGAATTACCTACTTTTTATATGCAATATATTTATTTAACATTTTTCTCATATCTGATTGTTATAGGAATAATAGAATCGATCTTAATCAGATAGTAAAAATCTTATATTTTCGAGCTCTCGATATCGATTATAAATTGAACAAAACATCATCAAAATCGATTCAGATATTATCGAGTTTCATTCAGTTATAGTTTGGACATGAAACTGAACGTTTCACAATAATTTAACTTTCTAGACGAAACTTGGCAACACAAATTACTTAACTTTCTATTTTTTACTGTGATTTTTTAACGTCATTTCTTTTTTCATAAGACTTGGTTTTTGAGTCTAGATTTATAAGGCGTACTTGACTCGGTGCAATGACTGCGAATAAATTTCAAATTTTATGAAAATGGTCGCCTTGTTAGCGAGCGACCTTGCGGTGTCTCCATACAATGGAGATAGTGATTTTATTTAATTATCTACTTCATTGTGTAAAGATAAAGTGCAATTTGCTTTAGCAAAACTGTCACAATGTTATAATAATTTTTGTCATTTTGTAATAATATCTGGTTTCTATATATGTATGTGCAAAACGTAGATGAAAATAGATTTTTATAAGCTAGTAGTAGTTTTTGTACGCGGCTCCGCTCGCTCTCTTGGTAGATCGATAAAAATTAGGTTAATCTTAGATAATATAAGCCGTTTCCTGCTAATTTTTACTCAAATTTGTTTAACCGCTACGAAGTAACAAACAAACACACATTCATACCAGTACCCATACATAGTAATTATAATTTACCTATTATTATTAGCAACACTACCTATTTAGTTATTTATTTTGACTGTAATTTTTCTAACTTCTTTAGGCCTGAGATCCAGCTGTCTGTAGTCAATATTATCTTTTATCACTGTGCAAAATAAAAAGTCTGCAAAGCAGATAAGATGATTTTCTATAATAGCTATCGCTTAAAGAAAACTAAATACATAAATATGTACATCTATACGTACAAATGACATATTTTAAAGATATACCTAGATATTTTCACATGGTGACTATGTAGTGTCATTACCATATATTTCTACCTATTAGGGTGATTCCCCATACAAACTTTCATCCCCTTAAGGGATGATTTCCGGTATAAAAAGTACCCTATATCCTTCCCGGGTCTCAAACTACATCTTACCAAATTTCATCTAAATCGGTTCAGTAGATCCCGAGATTAGCCCCTACAACACACACTTCGTTACAAACTTTACCTCTTTATAATATTATTAGTATAGATTATATCGATATAGACCGTAGAAAATCGACTCGTGTTATGATTTGCGTCAAGTATTTCGGAAATCTTATACGGATGGGGATATGCGCTGTAGAATATTGATGGAAGCCAGAGCTACGCGAATTCGTGTATTGAATAACTGAGGGAACTTAACAGACGGTTTTAAGTTTTAGTGAGTCATTATTCACTTGGTATCGATTTTGTGTATTTTTTGCCGACTTCCAAAAATAGAGGTTTGCTTTTTCGAAAGTCGAAGAAGAAGTAGTAGTAGCTACTAGTGAACTCCTCGAATTTGGGATCATATGATTCGTTTTGATTATATAATAATGTGTATTTCATTACTAACGACAAAGCGTGTTTTTTAGTATTTTATTGTACCTATATATCAAGCGATATCTTTGCAATTTCCCAATTTACCTCAAGCAGTAGGGTATAGGGTAAGGGTACCTATAGGGTATTTGCTACATCCATGTCTTGAATAAGTCTTTTAAAACCATTTTGAACTCCAAAGAATGTAATAATTAAACAAACAGCCTTGTTCACTTTAAGTCATGATTATAATTTTAAATTTATACTCATAAATATTATAAAGAGGTAAAGTTTGTGAGTTTGTGACGTTGTAGGGGGTAATATCTGGATCTACTGAACCGATTTAGATGAAATTTAGTAAGAAGATAGTTTGAGACCCTGGGAAGGACATAGAATACTTTTTATCCCGGAAATTATCCCTTAAGAGGGTGAAAATGAGGATGAAAGTTTGTATGGGGAATCATGCTAGAGATTAACCCGAGCGAAGCGAGGGTGAGTCGCAAGTATTGAATATACTTATATATAACATGTCGAATATGAAAATTGGTAAGTAATAAACCACAAAAACTTACAATTAGTGATTTAGACCATATATACATACGTACATTTATGAATTTTTTTTTTAAACTATGTCAATGACAACTCGACATCTAATTACTAATAGTTACGCTAATATGCATGTGCTCGTATATAACTTGTTTATAGTACGATACTATAATCCAATTTCTCTATGATTACTAGTTCCAACATTGTAAGAGAAATATTAAGGCTATGTCCATATACATATATACATACATAGGCTACTGCATAGTTGCAACAAAACTCAGTAGTACAAAAATCTTATCATATTATAAAATGTGATGCGTAAGAGCATTTTTGAATAAAAAGAAACTCGATTTGTGGTTATATTACATGCTTTTTACTTTTGTTAAGTTTTAATTAATTAAGTTTATAATAGGAATACTGAAATTTTTTTCATACTCGTTTAAATAAATAAACATATTGGGGCATTAACACACAGCGACATCTAGTTCCATGGCAAGCTACGAGGCTTGTGTTATGGATACCAGATAGTTGATACACTACACGTATATAACTTTAAATACATACATATTATAAATATAAATATCTATAACTGGAGTAGAAACATTCGTGCTCATCATACAAATGAATGCCTCCAGCGGGATTGGAACCCGTGACCGGTGGGACAGCAAGTAGGGGTCACTACAAACAGCCAAACGTGTCGTCGTATAACACTATAACTTAGCCGAAATATACCAATATCGTGAAACATATACATATGCCAACATCACATGAATATAAAGTATAAATAAATGTGTGGAAATCTAAACGCTGGATGTACTCTCTTCCTAGATATAGATAATAAAGCAGATATATACGAGTACAATATTATTCCAAGTACGCATTTACTGTCTTGGAAATGCAGAATATTTTTGTTAGTCATTTTTTATAATCTATACATATAATAAAATTCTAACTAAGCCGAATCTGTACATTAAATATTTTTTGGAAATTTTTATTGAAATAAACAGAATCTATAGTTTTTAGAATTTTTGTCTGTCTGTCTGTGTGCTACCGCATCACGGAAAAACCACTGGACGGATTTTGATGTAATTTGGTATGATGATAGCTGGTTATCTGGGTCAACATATAGGACTTTTTGTTGCGGGAAAATATCTCATTTCTGTGAAATTTATAAGTAATAAACTTTAAAACGTAAGTTGGGACGAAACCAAACAGAGCGAGGGTGAGTTGCTAGTATACTATATAATATGTACAAATTATCATTTTCTCGACCATAATTGGGGTATATATAAGTAATATTATAATTAATTAAAAAAAGTACTTAAATATATAAAGAGAAATTCTTATTGCGAAAACCCGTCTAGTTCTTAGGCTTCATGAAACAAATAGAAATGGGTTAAGTGAATGCAGTAGATACGAAAGGTAAACATTATTGACCTGTTATCAGACTCCACATACCTTATCGATTGTTATCGATAAGGTTGTTATTGATATTTTTCCTGTCTTACTGTCTTTCTTATCCAATGAAATACTCCCAGATATAGTAGTTTCACACCCATGTATATGATCAAAAAGACAATCTCAGCGCTATTACATAAATTCAAGCAATATTTTTGGATAGACTTTGAAATCTTCAATGAAATACATTGAACAATTTCTACCTAAAATATACACAAACAGACATACAAGACCTTGTACTCCATACTAGATGTTCCTTTCAAAACTTTTAATTAGCTTTTAATTAGATGTCTATTAAATTTTTTAAATGGTTGAAATGTGTGGACCTGTTGCTAGAAATTAAATAATATATTTTTATCTATCTTGTAGGATGTATACATGAGTACCATTAATTCAATTCAGCAAGCCAAAAAAAAAAATTAGGTTAAGTGGTATATGATGCGACAGATGTAGAGATTGGATCTTGCGCAAAAATTTTTCACTCGTGCGAAATTTTATTACAAGTAGGTGTTACTCATATATTGCCTGATTTCATATTTTTGGTCACATTGTATGTTTTGCAAGGCAGGGTACTACTAAAATGTCAAAGTGCCTTTTCTAATACAGAGTTTAATGGTAAAATGTTTATTTTTCTTTGTAGTGATCATTTAAAAAATCATTTAAGTATGTACTTATCAGGAGTAGATGCGCAACGAATGTACGGAACGGTCGTCATTGCTATATTTAATATCTGAAAACCCACAAAAACCTCTCTTAAGACTTTCGGATGGGACGATATACAAAAACGACGATTTAGATTATGTTATCTGTATCGCTTATATATGGCTTAGCTGTATTTTTAGCTTATCTATTGATGAAGTCATACAATTTTTGAATGCTTCTGTTTTACTTATTAGTAAGAAGTGGGTACTTTAAAAGATTCTTAAAGCTCATCATAATGCCATAAATCCTTATAATACAGTAACAAAGGAAATATCTACCGTAAGTATGTACTGTTCTAATTTAGCAATCTACTCTCTATGGAACTCTTTGATCATAGTTAAATAGGAAATTTACATAAGTAGAAATATCTGCGTTTTGGTCTAGAATTTAGACTAGTTCCTAGCTCTGGCCTAGGTCAAGCGAAATAGATTTTTTATACATATAGGTATATTATGTGTATTTAGGATTTATACTGATTTTAGTTTTCGCTGTCAATAACTTTCGGGAGCAGTTAGAGCTGAGATATTGATGAAATTGCACTACGGATAGCACTTTAAACTTGTTTCTTGTTCTCTTTAGTAGTAACAGATTTTCGTTCAATTCGACTATGCATTTGTGCACATTCAAAAGCATCCCCCATATAAATGTGAGTCTCACTGAGATTGACTGATGTGACCATGATCTAAAATCGATCAAAAACAGTATTATTAAAATTGCACAATTTCATGCAGTAACACTGAAATTAGCAGCTAAACTAGATACAACGTGCGTTCACCTTGTCGTGGTATGCGTAAGCGATCTTGCGACGCCCCATTAAGACGGGAGAAGGTTTTAGTGGGTAGTACTGGCTGTATTACGCCGGTGAGTCCCACACGTCGTGCGTAAATGCATTTCCCAAGTTTAAAAAAAAATATAAATATGGTTTGCTCTTAAAAATACAGAACAAAAAAATATCAATGCAACATTTCTACATCATCTAGAATTCTAGACAACTTTTTACTCTCAGACGTCTCTTTTTATACGAAACCATTATTAACTGAAGTTGGGCATTCGTAGCAAAAAATGCAATACGCCGGGAAAAGTCGATCGAATCGTGTCGTGTGCCGGAGAAACTAGCCTTGGTACTTATTTAAAGAACATTTTACAATGAGCAATATTGTCGTGAATCTTCAGTTGGGTTTGGTCAGTTTTTTTTAGTTTGGAGAACGTGCGGCGAACAGATTTTTAAAAGAAATCAATTTTCTTAGCGATTCTTTTAACGATATTAAATAGGTACTTATAAGTTAAGTTCTCTCAAACATGCTGGTTTCCTCACGATGATTCGCACATGAAAATGTCAAAGGTGTGAGACCGGGGAATTGAACCCGCTTCACTCGGTTACCCAAGTGAGCGCATTAACACTGGGCTACAACTGCCTTAGTTATCATTTATAGTACTAAAATCTATTTAAAAGAATCAGATAAACTATCAAAAATGTGAAATACAATGGTTCCTACAGACAACAGACCTCGAGTAGCGATTCGTAGTCGTCTAAGAAATTTAATATTAGTAAGTGGGCTTCTCATTTTCTTTTCAATATCAGTGATTAATATTATATAATAGAACTCGCGACTCACCTTCCTCGCTCCGCGCGGGTTCGTCTCAAGTTACGTTTTAACGTTTAGTATAGATTTTTCAGAGATGAGATATTTTCCCGCAGTAAAAAGTATCCTATATGTTGACCCGGATAACCAGCTATCATCATACCAAATTTCATCAAAATCTGTTCAGTGGGTTTCTCGTGATGCGTTCCTAGGCAGACAGACAGACAAACAAAAGTTCTAAAAACTATAGATTCGGCCTGTGTATCGATCATAATGATAATTTTGTAAGTATAGATAAAAATATCGTGTTGGTTACAATAATATTGTTCTGCTTCCAATGGAATGAGCATTCATTCCTTCATCATGACCCCATCCATATTGTTTACCAACGTATATGTATAATCAATAACATCTATTGAGTCGGTAATTTCACTTGAACGATTATACTATTTTGTATTTAATTACTTAATTTATATTATCGCATATCGCTTTAATTTCTATTTTTTTTCTTTATTAAAACTATATTTGTTTTGTAGAAAATTATATACATCTAGGCAACTTTCTATATCACTAACTTTTGACCGCGGCCCCGCTCGCGTAGTATATTTATGAGTAGGTAGTTGTTTTTCTTCTAACGGTTGAAACTTGATAGATAGCCATATATTATAATCTTTCTTAATAAATAGGCTATGAAATGCAAAAATTAAATTTAATATTGAACTGGTACTTCGAGTTGAAATAAATTTAAAAAACACCGAAGCAAACACCCTATTTTATTCAACGAATATCAAAACTACAACATCTGTAACGAAACGAAATATGTACCTACCTACATTTATTCGTCCTAGACCTGACTCGGGATATTTAAAAAAAAAAACAACGAAATTTTTTTTTTTCGTAAAATATATTCTACAAACATGATCACATTTCATCTCGCTATTGTTTTTATTTAAACAAAGCTGGGTCACACAGCTAGTTAGTTGTATTTTTAGATATCACTTTACTCACCTGCAGTCTAGTTTCTTAGCTTCGTACACCTGTGAGCGATCACTTAAATATTTTTATAGGGCCTGTATTTGGATGTTTTATAATAAAAAGCGGTAATTTTTTAACTGTATTTTATTGAACCCCATTTCGTGTACGTGTGTATTTAAATTATGCACGCGTAGTGATGAAAAATAACTGTCCACTGATAAAATTGAATAGATCAAGCGCGTCTCTGACACGCACAAGATGGCATTCCAAAGTTGTTAATTAATAATCTTAATAATTCGAATATTAATCTAGTTTTTAAATGCCTGAGGCCTGAGCTATACAATAGCTTATAAATAATTTTCTATCATATTATATAGAAACTTGCTCCATCCGATCGATTTCTCATCAAAGCCAGATCTTTCGAACTGATTCATCAACCCTCCTTATAGGCTATAGGTGTAGCGTAGTACATAAATAATATTTTTCGATGTCATACTGAAAAGTTTTTGCTTTTAAAATTATAGAAAGGTTGCTAACTTTAAACAAAATTTATCATTAAATAAACGAATTACGATCGCTCCGCTCGGGTAAGACCCTAGTTGCGGTAAGACGTTTAGTATAGATTACTCAGAAATGAGATATTTTCCCTTAATAAAAAGTATCCTATATGTTGACCCGGATAACCAGCTATCATCATACCAAATTTCATCAAAATCTGTCCAATGGTTTTCTCGTGATGCGTTCTCAGTTAGACAGACAGACAGACAAAAATTCTAAAAACTATAGATTCGGCCTCTATATCGATAATAACGACTATTTCAATAAGATTTTCAAAAAAAAAAAAAAATTCAATGTACAGTTTCAACTCCGAATTTTATTATATGTTTAGATATATTGTGTGAATTTAGTTGCTACAAAGGTATTTTGGAACATGTTATCAAATATAACATTGCTTTATTTTTGACATTATACAAGAAAACGGTGCTCTACTCGTACGCCTATAAACATACCAACAAAGATTTTAATTGATCAATTCTCTTTCAAACAAATCCATATTCTATGAAACCTTAATCAATTCTCGTTTTCTAAATATTAATGAGCATTCCAAATCGTCTTATGTAGGTGGATCAATGCCGGTGTGGACTGACCTTTGTATATAAGGCATGGTGTAGGCGTACGTGGTAGGAAATAATTGGGTCAAAACGGTAGCACAACACGTATTGAATAACTTGCGTTTATATTTCTAAATAATTTTAAAAGGACTTAGGTTCTACTTCCGACAGTGGTTTATTCAGGATAATAGAAAAAACTTTTTGTTCAAACAAAAAATTTGGTCTTTAATTAAGGTTCTTAAATAATACTTTGTTATATATTTATGATGTGCGAATATTTGACATTTTAAATAAAACTATCTTTTTGGATTTTTTCGGGGATTTATTTTGATTTTTGATTGCAAACGTTTCGAATGCTTTAAAGCAATCGTGGTCACGGCAGAGACTTAAATAATTTAGTTTATCTTATCGTACAGATCACTAATCAATATATTACATTAGATAAAATGTATCAAGTCAATCTATCCATCCCAGTTAAATTCTACCAATTTCACATCCTGATTCAGTCAATTCCCTTTGGCACAATTAAATATTGCATAAGACGTGATAACAGCCTCGGTGGTGTAGTGGCTAGCATGTACGGCTGCACATCCGGAGGTCCTGGATTCGAGTCCCGGGTGGGGTCAAGTTTAGTTATTGATTCTTTCTGTATAGTAAGTCTCAGTAACAGCCCGGAGTTGGGAAGTTGGCGGTGTTTCACCCCCGTGCCTCGGAGAGCACGTAAAGCCGTCGGTCCTGCGCCTTAACTCTCACCGGTCGTGTCGAGTGGTTGTCCCACCGGAGTATGAGAGTGATAGGAATAGAGAGTGCTCGTTGTGTCTGCGCGTACACTTGTGCACTATAATATCTCCTGCGCAGTTGGCTAATCTCAATGAGATTGGCCGCCGTAGCCGGAATCGGCTAGGAGAACATCATGAGTACGTGATGATGAGAGAAATTTATTGTACCTCCTTTTGAATTGCAAAAGATAGCTGGTTGACATTTCTCTAACAATAAACGAAAAAACAGAAGAGTCATCCATACAATAAAGTGTTTAGATTCTGTAACTTGAACTTATTGGCATACCTATATCTAACTTGTGATTGTAGGGTTACCTCTAAAGTAACAAAATAGCTAAGAGTGAGTCGGTCTTACGCGCGCGGTCACTCAGATCATAATTCAAATTCCAATTTTATTTAACATAACATTTTATTGATTGACTGTCAAAAAACCCACCATTTAAAAAAAAAATACAGCGCTGAGTCTCGTTTTATTGGCAAATATACGATGTTGTGATATAGAATTTTTGACGCGTAAATCCGATTTGGACTAATTTTTAATACTTTATTTCCTCCATTTGTACCTACTCCAACTACGTAATCAAATCTTGAAAATCGATTTTAATCTAATTCAAGTCGTTGTGTCGATTTGAAATTTTGTACATTGAATTATGTGATCAGGTTGACAATACAATAATTTGATACTATTGAGCTAACAGTTTATATGTAGCCAGGATGGATACTGTAACTCTTCAATGGTTACTAAAAACCTATGAGTTGGGATAATTTGATTCATTTAGAGTCTTATGCACTTGTGATTATTTTTTAATTTATTAAATCTATAGGTAGATATAATAAAATTGTAACTAAGCCGAATCTGTACATTAAATATTTTTTGGAAAATTTTATTGAAATAAACGTTATTATCGACACAGAGGCCGAATTTATAGTTTTTAAAATTTTTGTCTGTCTGTCTGCCGCTTACCGCATCATAGACGAACCACTTGAGGGATTTTAATGAAATTTAGTTTGGTGATAGCTGGTTATCCGGGTCAACATATAGGATACTTTTTACTGCGGCAAAATGTCTCATTTCTGAGAAAAAAATACGAAAACTGCAATGTAAGAGTATACTAATATGTAAAACCTTAGAATTTGGTTTTTGGTCATCTGAACGCGGGCGGAGCCGCGGGCAATGCTAGTGTATAATATTTTCTTAGATATACGCTGTAAAGCATTCAAAAAAAAAACAAAATAAATCTCCCAAAGAATCCGAAAAACAATTGTATTAAAAAAATATATTTGTAGGTACGTTGTTACATTTCTACTGAGCCCTTAAAATAGTTAACTGTTGCAGTGCATCGACTGCTCCCAAATTAAAGCATTTATCATCACTTTCACTAACATGCCAAGCTTCAATAGACTGTGGGTATATACGACGTCCGATACTACGCTTAATAAAATTCGTTCTTTAGAATCAACCGAAACGAAATGTAATGATGCTGCAATAAAATTTGTCAGATGGGAGATGAGATGATTTTTTTTTGTCTCAACTGCTCCAGTTTTCATTTACTCAATACTTTAAAAGATTAATTTAGTTAAAACATACAGAACACTATTTCCAGTTTAGAATTTGTTACTCATAACGTAGATCTGCCGGTTGCTAAAATTTCAACTAGAACTATTTTTTTTTTTCATAATTTTCCAACAAGATCAAGGAGGACATATTAAGTGCAATTTCTCAGTTATAATAATTGTTTTCTCTCGATCAAAAAACGTCAGAAATTAGTAACATATACATTGAAGTTTAAAGAAAATATTCCATATTTTTCTTTTATATAAAAAATATAGTGTAATAATAATAATAATAATAATGTATAAATAAACCTTTGTCATATTAATAAAACTAATTTCTCAAATGATCTAACGTGCATTCCAAGCGCATTGATGTAAACGTGTGAGTATAATTAAGAATTACGTATAAGAAGTTACTATTGTAATACATAGCAATCTAGATGAAATAAATACCTATGTTTATTATTATAAGATACTTATATATATTTTTTTCAAAACAACACAAAAATATCGAAAGAAAATTTCCTGACACTATTTTCTATACAAAAATCTGCAAAAAGACACAAAAATATCGTAGGAAAATGTCTTTTACAACCATATATTTCTGCAAGAGCAATGACGGTATATTAATAAAGATTTGCATAATTTCTATAAATATTTAAGTGCTAATAATATATATTTTCTTCCAGAGGCCCTAGACCGAGCGAGATTAGCACGAGAGCGTCGAGAAGCAGAGCAAAGGAAAAGACTGGACGAGTTACGCGCGCACGCTGCCGCTGCGCAGGCGCAACGCGAGAAAAGGGACGAGGAACGCAGGCGCAGGCAGGCTGAGCAACGCGCCAAAGATGATGATAGACGGATACAGGTAAGGCGGTGAATGATGGTTGACAGTTGGTAACATACATAACACTTAATTAGTTTTAGGTGAATATTTCATATTTTAAATTAAACTTTTTTTTTTGGTGTTTTTTTCTTAATTTTTTAAATCTCTTCCGTGAAAATAGTTGTTGTAAATTGAACAGCATTCAAAATGTCAGGAATTAAAAAAAAAACAATATAATGCGAAAACATAGTTTTATTTGAATTAGTATCGTTTCGAGTAATGGTATCTAGGGTGTATAATATCTAACTAAAAACTTAAAGATAGATTAATGTGGGATGGTGTAAGATTTAGGTGGTATAGTATTTTTTCAGGGTAATATATTTTTTTTTTAATTTGAAATCAATATATAATTATGTATTTTCTTTTAAGTATGAATACCTTAGGTTTTTCATGGGCTTAGTTTTTATGATATTTAGACTAAAATATATATATATACATTTTGGTAATGATTACTTGTAGTTAGTATTAATATTATACTTTTTATTATTAGCAGTGAATGCATTAGTCCATTCGCCATTTAGTCAAGTGAATGGTAAATGAGAATGCGAATAAGTTATGAGGTAATAGTATAAGGTATGCAATACATAAATACATGTACCTAGACAACATGCCGTAATGATTTGTTTTTACATAATATATCTATCTATCCCTCTTGTTTATCACATCCATTTTTAAATTTCATTGATTTGGCCAAAAAAATGTTTTGCATGCTCTACGTACGCAAAAACGTGTCTCGCACACTAAGGACTGGGCGTCTGGCGTAGATATATAAAATTGCTATCAACAATTAAATAATTATACCTCTAAAAAAATTTACTTTTAACTTCATTGTCTGCAGGTGGGGACCACATCACCCAGGGTTAGTTGGTTTATATTTTTAGTTTGCATTTGTATTGTTATGTCTCTCATATCGCATCTTCCATCTGTTGTAATATATTTCTTCTTCGCTCGTGACAAAGTAAAAGTAACACTAGATTAAACAAAGCGAAACTTTTCCGTTACTAATAATAAATGTGCAGTGTAATGTTCTCGATATAAACATTTGGCAGACAAAATTGTGATGGTGTACGAAGTTTGACACCTATTAAAGAGTATATTCTTTGTTTTGTAATAATGAGGTTTTATTTAATTTTATATACAGCTTTGTCTGCTATTTGTTGTATTGAACATTGCGATTTCTGTACAGCAAAACTTAACAGTTATGGCTTAATTTTACATATATTTGAAAGTAAATAAAAAAAACTAAATTGGATTTTCGTCATGCTCGAGCACAATGAAATCATTTATTTCTTTTATGAAATATTATTTCATATAAAAACAGCAACTACGCATTTTAAACATCTTGAATAGATATTTTCTTTCTAAATGACGTCGGTATTATAATAAAGTTTCACAGTTCATCGATCAAATATTATAAAGCAAGTGAGCCAAGGTCTTTCCTAGCCTTCCATGAAACACAAATCGCTTTAATCTCGCCGCTTATAGTGTAGAACGTACGGAGTCTAATACTTTCTCCACTCCAGTAAATAATGTCTATGTACGATGGTGAAAATTAGAAAATTGGAAAGCGACATTTTAATGAACAATAGATTATAGATCTACGTCCAAAATACGAGTACCATCATTTCCCTATGAAGTTTGGTTATGGGATGGAAGCCGAAGTATTTATAGCAATCGGGAAGAACATCCGGTGAAACAGATGATTCTTATGTTACTTAAATGATCTACTCTAAAAGGCTTTTAAGAACGAATACTTCAATAAGAAATGCTATGCTATTTAAGCCTTCGGTAAAACTGTCTATTGTTTTCCGATTCAAGACCTCGTGATTCTTTATGTTTGAATGAAATTGAATGATTTTAGCAAAGCTATAGTAAAGCTGATCCTATTTGTGATCCACCTGAATATTGTCTATACATTTTATCCCAATATAGAAATTGCTGTGCGTAAAGCCTCTAAACTGACCCCGTTAATGATAATACAGTTACCCAAGAAGCAAGCAAAGTACATATATGTACATGTACTGAAACCGCTATAAACATTTCATACCAGTGTGCTATTGTACAATTAGGCTCAGAACCAGTAATAACTAGAATGCAATGAGATATGATTGCAATGCAAGATCAGAGGTCAACCACGGTCGTTGAATGGTATTCTCGCTAGATCGCCGATAACCAAGATATTTTCTGACACACCTTTAGAATTAAATCCACTCGTTCTGCTGCCAAGATCTCACTGTACAATGACTTAAGGTAATGAGAATTTATTGTACGCGACTGTGTATATTATACCAGTTAGCCTTACAACTAGCATTTACCCACGGCTCTGCTCGCGTAGTGTATTCATGTATTCCGCTCCATACCTCTCCATCCTCCGTCCAATCTCGTTATAATTAGAATTTCGCAAAAATGTAAAACATTATTTGTATCATTATTTTGAGATATTTCTTGCAGGCCACTACATTACACAAACTAATCATCTGATCAAGTTTCATGATCATTTAGCATTTTTTGAGATTTCCATATTAGTCAGTGAGTCAGTAAGTAGTATTTGCTTTTAAATACATACTATGGAGGTATACATCGTAACTGTAGGTTAATACCTACGGAATATTTAACTGGCTTAATTACAGCCTTCTTTCTATATTTACAGTTTACTTTCACAATGATTATTATAAATTCTATGTTAGTAAAATACTGGTAAAAGTTGAGTTACCAACTAAGGTAGATTAGTTGTGCTCAGTTCCCCAGTATTGATCTTAATATATAAAATTCCCGTGTCACGATGTTGGTCCGCGATGAACTCCGAAACTACTTATCCGATATATACCTGTTTTTTTTTTCAAAATGTGTGATTTGTTCTAACTTAAAAGATACGATAGTTTTGTACCGATTATTTCCTTTTTCTATAGCAAAGTTAACGATTATCATATGTGTGCCACAGTCTGCTAGTTTTATATGAAATTAAGCGTAGGCTTTAAAAAAACAACCGACTTTACCACTATCATTAAAACAATAGTTTTTATAGAAGAAAGGCGTAACAGATTACCTGGTTTTAATTTAAACAGGACAGGTCCTAAACCCAAGAAAGATATTTTCTTTCATTGCAGTACTAACTTTAATGTTAGATTTTATCACATAAAGCGGTCTAAACTATCGCAAAGATATAAAGGGCATGGTCTTTAACTTGTCTGATTGCTTTAGGATTTCCTCCAATTGATAGAAATAGGCTTGGCTCAACGGAAATCGCTTTCAAGGAGTAAAATTTCCTTTACGTTTACGAAGAAATATTTCTTCACACAAGTGTTCCTATAGTTATGTATTTTATCTAAGTATAAATGAATCAAATATATAAATTACTAAACATTTATACATATAATAAAATTGTAACTAATTCGAATCTGTACATTAAATATTTTTTGGAAAATCTTATTGAAATAGACATTATTATCGATACAGAGTCCGAATCTATAGTTTTAAGAATTTTTGTCTGTCTGTCTGTTACCGCATCACAAGAAAATCACTGGACAGATTTTGATAACATTTGGTATGATGATAGCTGGTTATCCGGGTCAACATATAGGGTACTTTTTACCGCGGGAAAATATCTCATTTCTGAGAAATAAATACAAAAACTGCATTGTAAGAGTATACTAATATGATAATACCTAAGAATATGCTTTTTGGTCATCTGAACGCGGGCGGAGCCGCGGGCAATGCTAGTATATAAATATAATTACAGTGTCTTCAAAGAAACTACCCCATGTTGGACTAGTGCAATTGTTTACACGATAAATAAGTTGAAAAACTATTAGAAAATTAAGTTTGTTTTCAAGTAGAACGAACACGAGAGCAGAGCCGTGGTTAAAAGCTATCGAGACATAATTTAATTAGTGTAATGAATAAAACAACATTGTCCAAACATTTGTCTGTTTAATCAGATATGTCTCTTACATTCACAAAGTGTACTCAGTGATGTGAAGCCCGCTATTGGCGCCTGTCTCTTGTTTATTCTCACTTTATGTATATGGCTTTTAAGTTTACTCTACATGCATCACTACATAGTATAAAACAAAGTCGCTTTCTCTGTCCCTATATCCCTATGTATGCTTAAATCTTTAAAACTACGCAACGGATTTTGATGCGGTTTTTTTAATAGATAGAGTGATTCAAGAGGAAGGTTTTAGTATATAATTTGTTAACTTCTTGTATACATTGGCTAAAATATAACGATATTTGTTGGAGGTGTCGGAAAAAATAAGACGTCTGGGAGCTTTCAACGAAAACGTTGCCTAAACCCTTTGAGATATAACAAAATATATACTATATCCATTTTAATTTAAAACGTACCTACGAACGAACCCGAGCGACGCGAGGGTGAATCGCTAGTATTTTTATAATTCAAGCCTCTTTTATTCGTATGTTTAAGTAAAGTTAAATTATATTCATTTATAGTGATCGTTATAATTCCCTTGTACGTGAAGGGACAGATAGCGTTATCGGTTCTGATAAAAGTAATATTGCTGATATGACGATAATACTCTGAAAATGTATCGCATCAATATGTTATTGTCAACCTGTAGACGCTCTGGCCACACTACGTCATGTCATGATCTAATTATGTCTTATGCTTTACTTTAACCAGTTTTCCTTAAAATAACGTCGGCAAGAGCTATTGAACGATGTTTGACCGACTTGAGAAAAAGAAGGAACAAAAATTGCTTGTAGATTGAAATATTTGGCTTAACTTTTAAGGCATTGAGAAATTCTATTCAGACCTCGAATACTTTATCTCGGAAGATTGTGAAGCGGAAAAAATTTAGATTTTCGTTTAATTTTTCAAATAAACCATTTCCAATGGTATCGCGGCGTTGCATATTGCAGTCTGCGGCTCGATTTTATTCACCAATTATCACATTTTACTGGTCAGGCTATGCCAGGCAGGCAATGACTCTAACTACATCTATCCGTTCTCAAACTTTCATTTCGCATTACAATTAAAATCAAAATATCCATTTCTATTTTATAGTATCTCGTTTGGAAGTTTTATAATCTGGTATTGTTTAATTAATTTTAATTATTTTATAGGTTAATCTCGCTAGTCATAAAATGAGTTACTTTCTTAATTTCCCCGTTCAATAAAGACTGTCTCGTTAGGTGGCAGAATGCGGATACAATATACGTATAGCCATCAATTCTATTTTCGCTCGAAGCAAATCGTATTGATAATATTAATATCGGTCTGGTTACGATTATCAGACTATGAGAAATATGAAATTTTCTGTAAGGAAATGAAGACAAAAGTAAATGACTAAGCCATTTGAAATATTTTTAACTAGCGACTCACCCTCGCTTCGCTCGGATACGTCCCTACTTACGTTTTAACGTTAAGTATCGATTTTAAAAGGTGCGATACTTTCCCGCAATAAGAAGTAACATATATGTTGACCCGGATAACCAGCTATCACCATACCAAATTTCATCGAAATCTCTCCAGTGGTTTTTCTGTTATGCGGTAACAGACAGTCAGACAGACAGACAAAAATTCTAAAAGCTATAGATTCGGCCTCTGTATCAATAATAAGTCTATTTCAATAAGATATTCCAAAAAAATATTGAATGTACTGATTCGGCTTAGTTATAATTTTATTATATGTATAGGTTTAATAGTTAGCAAAAAGTTACTCATTTTGAGGATAAACAATTCCATCAAAACAGTAGGTATGTGATCATGTTATACCGTCCCATAATCATAATTACAAATTGCCCAGTATGTTCTCGAACAAAGAGACAAAAGATGTTGTATGAAATATTTATACTAACCTATATGAAATTCTTATGCCACTAAGCTTTCCACCTTTAGATAAAACGATTTTAAATAGCCCAAACGTAAAATGTACACGATTTTCTAATTATCCAAGCCTGCGTTGCATAACCGCGTCCTTGTCTGGTGATGTCACTACTCTCGCGGTTTGAATGGCCGGACGTCAATCGTACGTATTTTCCGACGTAACGCAGAAGAACACTGCGAAATAATTGAAATCGCTAAAGTTAATTTTGTAGCTCCCAAACTTCTATCAATATCATACCAAATTTCTCGTAGAGACTTAGTAATTTGTTCATTATTTTGTTGATTTGTATCAATATTTGTCTTTATATCATTATAGAAGTAAAGATTATTTTTAGAACTTTGCATCCGTGAAGTTAAAAATACGATAATATTCTTATATAGTTTTTTAACTCTATGTGATGTACATAATCTTGGATCTTAACTTCTGGACTTATAACTTTTAAACATAAATTTTGGACAAAAAATTGAGCACTAAGAAAGTATTTTTTTATAATTATGCCCTAAAAGACAAAAATTAAGATGGTAATTCATCATTCATCGTCATTATAGTAATTAAAAGTCATCGTCATTATAGTAATTAAAACTATCATTTAAGTATCTATTTTTATTTGTTTATGGCGATGGGAAATCCCAACGGACTCATTGTTTGTAATTAATATATGCCCAACTATTTTAATTTCACTTATTCAAATTTTACTGAGGAAAGCGACGAAGCACTACAGTCAAGTAAATGAACCAAGTTTTGGCCGCCGTCCAGTGGCTCGTTTAATGTCAAGTGTCCACCCAACATTTATATTTTCTTTAGTAAAAACTTTCGTCTTTATACCAGTCTTAAGGCATAATTTAGTTTGCTTTCTTTTTATCTCGAGTGTTACATATTTTAAACGTTTTAATCTTTGCCAGTTTAAATAATTAAAACAAACAGGAAATGGTAAATAAGGCTGCCATTACTACGTTAGATGAGAGTGATAAGACTATGTAATATGTCGGAAATTGTAAATTCTTTTCCTACCTGTTACTAATGTTTTTATTGACCATATAATTTATCAATACACTGCCTTTGAGCACGCATTATCTCTACGTCAGCAGGATGTTAGACGTCAGTGGTATGTAGTATTGCCATACTTTCGTAATATTATTATGTTAACTATCACAAAGATAGAACCAACTATGCATATAATAAAATTCTAACTAAGTCGAATCTGTACATTAAATATTTTTTGAAAAATGTTATTGAAATAATCATTATTGTCGATACAGAGGCCAAATCTATAGTTTTTAGAATTTTTGTCTGTCTGTCTCTGTGATCGCGTCACGAGAAAATCACTGGACAGATTTTGATGAAATTTGCTATGATGATAGCTGGTTATCCGGATCAACATATAGGATACTTTTTACTGCGAGAAAATATCTCATCTCTGAAAAATCTATACTGAACGTTAAAACGTAACGTTTTAGATAACATCGAAGTAAATAACATCCAGCAAGGATCAAAGAATAAATTAATAGTTAAAAACATTTTTAATAACAAGCAAAAAATAAACTTTAAATTAAATCAATTATATTCACAATCTACATAATAGTAAAGCTTGTCGCGCGATTTACCTGTTTTTTATAAAAAACATATATTTTTTTTGTACATACATACATATTGTATTATTGTTTATGCCTCGGTGGTGTAGCGGCTAGCATGTACGGCTGCACACCTGGAGGTCCTGGGTTCGAGTCCCGGGTCGGGCCAAGTTTAGTTATTGAGTCTTTCTGTATAGAAAGACTCAGTAATAGTCCGGAGTTGGGAAGTTGGCGGTGTTTCACCCCCGTGCCTCGGAGAGCACGTAAAGCTGTCGGTCCTGCGCCTTAACTCTCACCGGTCGTGTCGAGTAATCGTCCCACCGGAGTATGAGAGTGACAGGAATAGAGAGTGCACGTTGTGTCTGCGCGTACACTTGAGCACTATAATATCTCCTGCGCAGTTGGCTAGTCTCAATGAGATTGGCCGCCGTGGCCGGAATCGGTCAGGAGAACATCATATCATATTGTTTATCCACGCAAGTTACTTTTTTTATATAGCTTTGTAAAAATAGTCGCTATCGATGATTAATTATCTATTAATTTTATAATTGCGTAGGTATTTGGTAAAATCCCTAAATATGCAATCATAGCTTAAAACAGATAGATATATTAGATACTTTTTAGTGCAATTTATATGGGAGTTCTGGTTTGAGCGAAGCAAGATCGGAAATTCCAAAAATATTCACACGTACCAAAGTGTTTCAAACTTTATTATAGTATAAATTTTGTCATTTTACGTTCATACAGACAGATTCTATTTCCAAGAGTAAATACTGCGATAGCACACCGGGTGACCGGGTCATCTCTTACATAACGTGCGCCAATTATGAGGTCAGACCGCACTGGAACTACTTGAAGTCGAACGTCGTAGGAGCCATCGAGTACTGTAATTGTCTGCGTATCATCTTTAATTTGTTAGAGCTACCGCCTATTGTACGAGTTGTGTATCGATTTCCTCGATTTATTGATATATACACGGGTATATAGGATGTATATTATAAAACAAAATGTTTTTTTTCAACAAGCTTAATTCTAAAAGAATCATTTGACGTATTTGAATAAATTATCCTATGTTTGAATACAGGACATTCTTAGGCCATGTTATTATCTACACCTACATCTACACTAATAGTGGAAAGATTTGTATTTTTGTATGTTTGTAACGAATAAATACTACTTTACCGTTTTAGACGAAATTTGGTAAGAAGATAGTTTGAAATCCTGGAAAGGACATAGGGTATTTTTTATTCCGGGAATCATCCCTTAAGGGGTTGAAAATGAGAATTAAAATTTGTATGGGAAATCAACCTAGGGACGAACCTGAGGGAAGCGAGGGTGGGTCGCTATGCTTAATATGCTGAATGACGAGATTCAGCCAAATGCCTCCAACAGTGTACGCGTGATTACCAAACATCAAAAGTAATCACTTTCTCATTTATAATATTAGTAGGCCTAATTATCTGATATACCTACTATTTAGAGTAGGTATTCTAAGCACTTCCGTCGTTGAACTTACTTAAATTGATTAACTTCTAAATCAAAGTCCTTCCTCCTTGACTTCTTATTCCACCTTTGGGAGTGGGTTTTATTATTATATGTAAGTACATATTATGTACTATTTGATACAATTTTATAATGTTCACATTGGATTACGATTAAATTGTTATTTACTTATTTTGTGCCATAAATTGTTAACACTTTGTTAAAATATTTGCTTAAGATCTATATATATATATATATATATATATATATATATATATATATATATATATATATATATATATATATATATATATACAGTTTTAGTTTAGTTACAATATAATCTAGTAGGTACTTTTCATTAGAATGGTATTTTTGTTACAAGATTATTAAGTAACCTTCAACTGACACTCCATCTATACCTATTAAATATTTGATCTCGGACCTCGAGCAATTTGATATTATTGTGAGTTCTGTGCTAATGAAAAAAAAATCCGTGGCAACATTATTTATCATTAACGATTAGTATGAATATAATATGCATGTATTATATTATATAAACCTTCCTCTTGAATCACTCTATCTTTTGCTGAAAACGGCATTAAAATCCGCTGTGCAGTTTAAAAGATCTAAACGTACAAACAATGGGGGCGATTTTGTTTTATACTATGACGTGTAGATGTATGTATGTGCATGTAAAGTAAACAATTTCGCACTTTATCCTCTATAATTAAAAAATTGGGTCATTAAGCAACACAATATGTCAGCCACAGGAATTGTTTCAATACTAAAACAATAACAAGACGCTAAAACGACATTGACTTCTTCCATACATACCTATAATAAAATTGTAACTAAGTCGAATCTGTACATTAAATATTTTTTGGGAAATCTAATTGAAATAGACATTATTATCGATACAGAGGCCGAATCTATAGTTTTTACAATTTTTGTCGGTCTGTCTGTCTGTCTGTCTGTCTGTCTGTCTGTCTGTCTGTCTGTCTGTCTGTCTGTCTGTCTGTTACCGCATCACAGAAAAACCACTGGAGGGATTTTGATGAAATTTGGTATGGTGATAGTTGGTTATCCTGGTCAACATATAGGATACTTACGGGAACATGTCTCATTTCTGAGAAAAAATACAAAAACTGCAATATAAAAGTATACCAATATGTGAAACCTAAGAATTTGGTTTTTGGTCATCTTAACGCGGGCGGAGCCGCGGGCAATGCTAGTTTTTAACATGTTGTTACTTTAACTATACCTCGCTACTTGATAGACAGGGCCGAATCATTCAGCTCATTATATACGATCTCAAACATTCTAAGCACGCGAGTATTAATGGCTAGTATAAAAATACACGGCGCTTGCAGTGCATCAAAAATATTCAAAATTAAACTCCTGCAGTGCTAAGGAGTTGCGACAGAAATAACGACTTCCTTCAGGATCGAACGCGTTGTTCTTTGTATTTGTTGTTCGTTTAACGAAAGTGTTTGGTTTTTCTGTTAAATTGGATATTATTGAGGATTTTTACTGACTTTAGAAAAAAAGAGGTATTTGGTTCGGCTGTATGTCTGTTTGTGTATGTTACGCCATATATTCGAAAATTGGTGATTTTCATCGTTTTTTTTTTAAATTTTCTAATAGGTGAATGATTTTAAATGCCCTACATGGATTTCAAAAATAATTTTTACTCCCAAGTATGGAGTAATTGCTTTCAAACTATTTAAAGTCAAGCTGCCTTGTAAAAAATAATTTTATACCCAATGGCAATCAATCTTTTACATTTCTCCTAATCCAAGTTATGGTCACGACAATTATGTTAGAATCAATTAGATTTTTTAATGATTTTTAAGTATTGGATTCCTATTCAGCAGTATTAGTCGCCTCCACTTAAATCTCACTTTTACATTTTATATTTTACTTTTACATTTTACATTTTATCTGTTTACTAATTTTGTTGATAAATTATTGTCAATAATCCATGTATTTATTACTAACGACTCACCCTCGCTTCGTTCGGGTTCGTCCCTAACTTGATTCCCCGAACAAACTTTCATCCCCATTTTCACCCCCTTAAGGGATGAGTTCCGGGATAAAAAGTATCCTATGTCCTTCCCAGGGTCTCAAACTATCTTCTTACCAAATTTCATCTAAGTCGGTTCAGTAGATCCAGAGATAACCCCTTACAACGTCACAAACTCACAAACTTTACCTCTTTATAATATTACATAGTATAGATTTATTTCATAAGATCCAAAGCTAAAGTCCTACATAACTAATACAAAGAGATAGTATCTATATTTTTTATTCATAGTGAGCATTGATTAACTTTGTCGTTTTAATACTTGGTTATAATTTTGTTTAAGTCATGTTTACTGTTGAAGCATGATTCACAGTTACAATGATCCTTGCCGATGGCATTACTATAAAAGTACCTATATATTCAATAATCGTTACACATTTAGGTATCAGAAGAATATAACATTGTTTATATTATTATTGACTAAATTTACTTTATTTCACACACGTTTTAATTCCACGACACGTTTGGCTCCTACTTGATGTGCCAGCCGTCGCGGGTTCGAGTCCCGCTGGGGGCATTCATTTGTGCGTTGAGCACGAATGTTTGTACTCCAGTCATGGGTGTTTATATTTATAATATGTATGTATTTAAAGTTATATATGTGTAGTGTATCAAGTATCTGGTATCCAGAACACAAGCCTCGTAGCTTACCATGGAACTAGATGGTACTGTGTGTTAATGACCCAATATATTTTTTTAATTTATTTAATCATTTATTTCAGGCAATATTAACCAAAGGATCTTAAATATGTAAACAGAGGCCCATAGCATATTATATTATTAAAGATGCATATTTTATTAGTTAAAATTATGAACACAAATAATTTAATGTAGTCAATCGTTTCCTAGCTTATTAATATACAGACTTAGCTCAAAGTCGAGTATTTTATGGTTAATATTGGAGCTAATCATTTAAATAGAATGCAAAATATCGACGCTCACTTCACAACACTTTGAATTGCAAAGTGTTCCAACACGCTGCAGGTTTCCCTTACTAAAACCATGGCATGTTAGGATGTTCGGACCACCCATTCAGATTATTTATAATTTAATTCGAGTTTATGGGGAACATATGTGAAGACATGGAAAAGAATTCTCATTTAACCTTACAATTACAGGGTTTGGAGATTGTTTTAATTTAAAAATGTTATAAAGGTATTTCTTGTAAATCAAAACTATTAACATATAGTACTTTACCTTTTACGTTTCTCAAATAAGATAAAATCTATATCTATAATAAAATTCTAACTGAGCCGAATCTGTACGTTAAGTATTTTTTGGAAATTTTTATTGAAATAGTCATTATTATCGATACAGAGGCCGATTGTATAGTTTTAAGAATTTTTGTCTGTCTGATTGGGAACGCATCACGAGATAACCGCTGGACGGAATTTAATGAAATTTGGTATGGTGATACCTGGTTATCCGGGTCAACATATTAGATGCTTTTTATTGCGGGAAAATATCTCATTTCTGACAAACCTATACTAAACCTTAAATAGTAATTAAGGCAAAACTTGAGCGGAGCGAGGGTGAGTCGCTAGTTAGAATGTATATTTGTCCCTTTTAAAACTCGAGAGCTCAACCGAATTGCTATAAAAATCAACCGCAGGAGTCACCGTCCAAAATAGTTTTATTATTAGTTTTACAGTTCCCACTTTGCCTAACATCCATTCAGTGATTATTCTCGTTAATGATTGATTTCATGCTTGGACGTTACTGCATGCGTGAGTAATTAATCATTAAACACTTTGCGCTCGCGTCGACAGTGAAAGTGTGCACTTAAACTTAGGTTTCCTTCATTTTTGTTTGTTTTATCTATACATATAATAAAATTGTAACTAAGCCGAATCTGTACATTAAATATTTTTTTGGAAAATCTTATTGAAATAGACATTATTATCGATACAGAGGCAGAATAGTAATATAGTTTTTAGAATTTTTGTCTGTCTGTCTGTTACCGCATCACGGAAAAACCACTGGAGGGATTTTGATGAAATTTGGTATGATGATAGCTGGTTATCCGGGCTAACATATAGGATACTTTTTACTGCAGGAAAATATCTTATTTCTGAGAAAAAATAAAAAAATGCAATGTAAGAGTATACTAATATGTAAAACCTAAGAATTTGGTTTTTGGTCATCTGAACGCGGGCGGAGCCGCGGGGAATGCGAGTTTGCTATATATTTGTTTATTTCCAACTAAATTCTTTAAAATTTTGTATAACTTTGTTATCCAATGAAATTCATTATGACTATTGAAGCTAAAGTGAAAACGAAAGTATAAATACGTTTTATCGTATTACCTTACCACATTAGATCACTTAATAAAAATATCTATCTAAACTATGTATTGTTAATTGTAAAGCAATAGACAATTATACTATAACATATACTTTTTCAGAATATATATATATATAAATAAATATATATATATATATATATACGTATGTAAATATATATATATATAAATAAATATATATATATATATATATACGTATGTAAATACATATTCTGAAAATGTACTTATACGTTAGAATGTTTTAATATGATAGTAACAAACGATTTTAACATTAAAATACAGTGAAACACAAAAGATTAGCTGTTTACGTCGAAGCCGCGGGGCGTCATCTTCATACATTATGGACGTATTGAAGAGATTATCTATTTATTACGCCTTCGCTTACTGAACTCTACTTAAAATTATCCTTTATAAAAGTACTGATATTATGTTATTATGAATGTTTGTCTGTATGTTACTTCCAGACCTTGCAACCGTACTTGAGGGAAATTTTAAGAGCTTATATTTAGGATTAACATATAATAATTGGTATTATCGATGACCAAACCACGCGAACAGAACTGCGGGAAAAACTATGTGTTATAAAAAAAAGGTTCGATAAAATAATAGCGATTTATGTAACAGCAAATCGTATGTTTAGTTCTTAACTGGTTTAAAAAAATAATTGCAAGATGGAGTTCAGAAAAGTTAAATAGATTAGTAAATTTTATTTACTGCTTTTGGTTTGTAAATATTCATTAGGTGTTTTATTTCTCAAACACGTAACAGGTGTTATTGAGTTTTTATCAACGTAACAGTTAATTTTAAAATTGCGCTAATCTAAACCTCGTATACTATCAGGACGTATCTTATAACATAATGGCTGTCCCCACAGACTTACGGTAATGATTTTAAGAACTAGACCTCACCTGTGGCTTTGTCTGTTTCTCTTTCAACATTTGAACTCAGTTATGCAAAAAACAGCCATGTGCGTAAAAGTACCAACAGAGTTATAAGCATTTTTCTGTCGATAGTTGCACTTGGGTTGTTTTGTTTTTCTGGTTATTTTAAAATTAAACAATATTTATATAAGTATTGTTTATTTTTTATAATAAAATGCTTTTAACTTTGTTGGTACTTTTACGCACATGGCTGTTTTTTGCATAACTGGGTTCATTTATGTTAATAATACTTATAGAGATGATTTATTTATACTTAATTAGGAACATTATGTAAAAATAATTTGGTTAATTTTAATTATATACTCGTACCTACAGTTCTGCAATATGCAATGACATAATGCATGCTCGTTAGAAAGTTCAAAGTTAACAAGCATACCACTAATATATATATATATATATATATGTATATATAAATAAATAAAATCACAGTTAGCCAGGTATAGATTAAATCTATTACTACATAATTATAATAACAGATTGTTAGTTATTTTTGACTAAATTATTTTGTGTGGAAGCGAAATAACAATTTATATAGTGTTTATTTATTTGATAATTTTAATTTATAACATAAATACGAAAGTGTATTTATTTGTTTGTCCTTCTATCACACTGTCATATACATATAGGTACACTGATTTACAACAAGTACTTAATTTATACGTGTAACTAGCGACTTAGCGCTTCGTTTGGGTTTCTAACAGTAGCTTATGTGTTACTTCAGGTCATAGTCCATCTGTGTGCTAAATTTCATCCAAATCAAATCAACCAGCTGTTTTATCGTGAAAGAATAACAAATATAAATACATTACAAATACACAAGACGGCCAGCGGTCGCGGGTTCAAGTCCCGCTGGCATTCATTTGTGTGATGAGCACGAATGTTTGTACTCCAGTCATCGGTGTTTATATTTATAATATGTATTTATTTAAAAGTTATATATGTGTATCAACTATCTGGTATCCACAATACAAGCCTCGTAGCTTACCATAGAACTAGATGGTGCTATGTGTTAATGTCCCAACATATTTTTACCTATTATATATTTATTAAATTATTATGTACACAACATAATATAAAAAATCACACACATTTTTAATAGTAGTCCGATTTTTAATCATATAAGTTGACGACTTATTTGTCTAGTGCAATTCGGGATAAATATTTACAACTATCTATTAGTATAAATAGCGGTGTTGGTATATGTCCCTGTTTTTTTGTTTCTTTCATAGACCTTTGCTACATGAGTAAATATCTCAACAGGGACCGCCATTCCCTCACCTCACTGCAATATGTCGTATTGTATCGTTGCGCGGTTGTATGAAGCTTTATCTATCTATGTAGAGATATTTACTAATGTTCCTTCTGTTATCTATTTATATTATAGAATTTTTTTTCTATTTCTCAGGTGGAAGAACGAAAACGTGCAATATGGGAAGCGTCAGTGTCTCGTCGAGAGGCGTTGTTGCAGCGCGAGCGCGATCGCACCGAGCGCTTGGAGCGAGCGCGAGCGGCTCGCTCGGCGCCGAGGCCCGCGTTCGCGTTCGGTTCGTCCACCCCTCGTCTGTTAGAGCCGGTAGACTCTGCTGGATTCTTTTGGGCAGCGCGCAGGTAATGTTGACTCTTGGACTATTCTGTTTTAGTTTTTGTGCTAGTTTAGGAAAATAGCTTTGCTATATGTTTGTACACCTGCGAAGAATACGAATCTATTTCTTTTGTTTATTAATTACAGAATTTACATAAGTGTTTACAGAAAATTCCACACAACCGTATGATCGATTTGACCGATCGTATTGGCAATTACAGTTGATGTAGTTCCTCGCAGATGCACTTATATAATATGTGATGACTTGTGAAATGGTTTAGGAGTATATTTTAAATGAATCACATTCAAAGTGTAATTATGACTGATTATAACATGTATTGAAAAACAATAAGTCGATATTAATTATTTTAAAAAGTCAATTTTATATGTATTTGACAATAATAATTGCCACGACCCAGCTATGTCCTAATCGATTTTCTTTGTTTTATAACGTTGATATTATTTATTGTTTTATCAGCTGATATATTTATAAGTTATCATCAAAGATAGCTTTGCTTTATACATACATGTGTAAAGAACGTCCTCGGGAAGTTTTAAGCCTTGCATATATTTGCTATGAAATGCTATATCAGTCAGTACACAAATATTTTAGAATGATTTGCATAGTTATTTATATTTTAACAATATCCAATGAAATATGGGCATGCATCGAAAAAGGGCAAAATATGCAAACAAAATAATTTTCTGATATACAGTAATATTACTTTGACAATGAGTACTAAATTAGGCATAGTGTTATACTTTTTAACTTCTATACGTTAGATACCTATAGAATAAATCGAAAAGAAATTTTTAAGTTTTTTTTTTTATTTTTTTTTATGTAATATTTCGCTTAGCTTTATAATTTAGATCTTTGCCACTGGTGTCGGTTTTATCATTTTTTTCATATTTTGGGCTATTTTATTCGACGCACTAATTTTATTTGTTTTCTTCCACCGCCAGTACCAACCCCATAGATCAGATGAACTTTTTTGAATCACTGTAAGCGATTTTTTATTTTTTTTGTTATGTTTCTTATTTTTCCACTGTTATGTTTTTCTTTTTACTAAAACTGTAGTTTTTGTAGGTAGTTTAATGCATGGACCTGCATGTTTTATTGGTAATTTGTATATATTCAACTTTAATTTTGTTTATATATTTAGTTTATATTTACTAAAATATTAATTAAGATGAATCCTTACATACCCTCTGTTGCAAAGTAGGGTTGCGTTACAGCAAATCGTACTTCGCTATTTTTATCTAAGCCTATAAATAAACATATCTATTTTAGTACTGGATTAGATGTATTTTTAGTATACAAGGTAATTGAATTCAATTTACTTGTTGATGACTTTTAAATGAAAAGAGTTTAAACATGCAAGGTTCGAATGCTTTACAGCAATCATGGTCACGGGCTTCAGCGAATTATTGCTGTAAATATAGGAAGCATTGGGAATCAAAGATCGAAATAAATCTGCAAAAAAATATATCGAGAAGATAAAATTCAAAAATATTTAACTTTCCGATCACGCTGTTTCGGGATATTAAGTTATATTTTAATCTAACCTTACTTTCATCGAGTCTAATGCCTGATTTCACCAACAACGCATAAGCTACCACCTACGTATGGGATCCCTAGCTTAAAAGTCCCCTAAACTAGCCCCTAAATTAAATTTCGTTTTACGATCGTCTTTAAGCCCATATTTCGAGCACCTAAATTTAGGGGGTCTTTTAATATTTAGGTGACCCCTAACTGTCGGTGAAACAGAAACTGTCCCCTAACAGCCCCCTAACCATGCTTAGGGGATCCTTTAAACTTAGGTGACGTTGGTGAATTCGGGCATAAGTATCGACAACCGCAGACTAAGTTGAAATTTGGTCGCCATATGGCTTAATTTGAATAATATTTGCATTTAACTCTATTCGCGATTAGAAGCCTTAAGTCTTCTAATCACGAATAGGTCGAAGTAGATATCAGATTAACGCCTATTTTTTTGGTGACTTTATCGAAAGTGTTCTTAGCTATAAATTAAAAAAGTTATTCAGCCGTTTGCAGGCTATCAGCTCTTTTCTAGACGGTAAAAGGATATGAGTGACTTTTATAGATTTAATTCATTCGAAACTCGGTATCCCGTTACTTCTGTGACATTGCAACGATATGGATTGCAGTCCGACAACCCACACTTGCTGAGAATGGTGAAATATGACCTGATACCCTCGAATTTAAGGGAAGCCCGTGCCCAGCAGTGGGACGTTAGGCTGAATACATATTCCTATGCCCTCATAGGCATTGCCAACAATTTACTTCAAGTTAACAGTTTAATTTGCCTAGATTTTATCGCTAAGCAAAAGAAAATCTTTAACCCGGAAATGGTGAAAGTATTTACAGTAAATCGAATGTTTAAATAAATACACTTTAAGTGGCCATTTGCTTATTTTACTCTTCCATTGAGACCACTGTACTTTATTAGTTTAATTTGTAATTCAAATCTGTGTTCTAATGCCTTGGAATAAGGTTGATATTAAATTGTTAGTAAGGGTCTCAAAGTTATTGAAATTTGCGTTCCGCTTTTTCCAGACTGCAACTTAGTCACAGTCTGACACACAGAATAATAAAGCACAGAGATCTATTTATAGGTACATAAAATTATACATTACTATAATATTATATATTCTTATTAAGATAAATTACTCTGATTCATAGTTTATCTACTTGCGTATAACTACTGGGCTATTCAAATATTATAAAATGAAGTATTAGTGGTAAGTTATGTCGCATATTTTAAATTAAAAGTTCAGAAATCTCAATATGGACATTTATAAATTTTTATCTATATATTTTTAACTAGCAGCACCGGCGAATTCGCCCGCGTTCGAACTTCCTATCACTATCAATCTTCACGGGATCAACCGCTTGGCTAATCTGAAGATTGCCTGAATGTTTCTTCGAAATTGCTACAAGTGTTTTGGAGTTAATAGGCAACATATATACATATAGATTATTGATTTTAATTTTCTATGCAGTTTCTTATATAAAACAAGCATTGCCCGCGGCTCCGCCACGTTCAGATGACCATAAACCAAATTCTTAGGTTTTACATATTAGTATACTCTTACATTGCGGTTTTTGTATTTTTTCTCAGAAGTGAGACATTTTCCCGCTGTAAAAAGTATCCAATATGTTGACCCGGATAACCAGCTATCACCATAACAAATTTCATCAAAATCCCTCCAGTGGTTTTTCTGTGATGCGGTAACAGACAGACAGACAGACAGACAAAAATTCTAAAAACCATAGATTCGGCCACTGTGTCGATAATAATGTCTATTTCAATAAGATTTTCCAAAAAATATTGAATGTACAGATTCGGCTTAGTTACAATTTTATTATATGTATAGATAAAATAATTAGTCTCATTGTCCTGTACAGTTACGAGCCACTATACTCGTATATGCACACGAGTTGAATACTAAATTGACGCTTTACACCGAATCAGATTAAAACGACCTACATTCCAAGCTAATGCAGAAATAGCAGCGCCACTTATGCTATTTATTACATATAGATCTTACGATTGATTTAAAAATAAATTACACGTCCTCATATTGCGTTTTGATATAGTAATTTACATTAAATGACTTACATGTAGTAACTAGCGGTTTAACGTTTAGTATAGATTTCTCAGAGATGAGATATTTTCCCGGAATAAAAAGTATCCTATATGTTGAGCCGAATAACCAGCTATCGTCATATCAAATTTCATCAAAATCTGTCCAGTGGTTTTTTCGTGATGCGTTTCCAGACACAAAATTTAAAAAAAGTATAGATTCGGCGTCTGTATCGATAATAATATCTATTTCATTAGGATTTTCCAAAAAAATATTTAATGTGCAGTTTCGACTCAGCTAGAATTTTCTTATATGTCTATGAGATTGTTTTACTCTGCTAAGGAGTTGATTACCGATTCGATTTCTGCAATAGGTAAGTAATTGATAAATTAATCAGAACTATATATAAGTAACCAGTCTTTTGCTTAAACATATTTGCTAAGTCGATTTAAAATGTACTTTTTTTCTTCTTATCATAGTCTATTTATCCGGGTGAAATTAGTCAATAAAGTTAATCCTTAAAGTAAAAATGAGTATATATAATCTACTAAGTGGCTTATATTTTTAATGTTTTAGTTAGCAATAATAAACACATATATACTTATTGAATTATTCGTGCTGTTTAGCTCTCTCTAGTGGCTGTTTTCGGAACTCACTATAGCAGTTTTTATACTACTTACTTAACAGTACTAATTGTTTTATGGTCTGTGGTCATTTTTACATTTTTATATCGATTCATCGAATAGGAAACCAATAAAAAAAATGTAAAATTAAAATGCTTCTGAACAAAATTTTCCATACACACCGATATAGATTGGTTTTATCTAATCGCCTTCTGTAATACGACATACGTTCCATATAATGTAGCTAGGCTATGTAGGTATAATTGCTATCGTGACAGTACCTGAGTATTTACATACAAATTGATTTTGCCTTTGTCTATTAAATGTATTGCTATCTTTTAATTTTATACAGATGTGAAATTTATCGCCAAATTTAGTATTACGTGTTTCTTTCCTGTTCATTTTGAATATTCAGTTGTTTAATGTATATTATCTTTTTATGGGTTCCGTACCAGAAGGGTGCCAACGGAACCCTATTACTGTGCCTCCGCTGTCCGTCCGTCCGTCTGTCAAGAGCTGTATCTAGTGAACCTACCTATACCTACTACGGTAGAGGGTTGAAATTTTCACAGAGTATGCATTTCTATTGCCGCTATAGCACTAAATAATAATAATAAAAAATAAAAATAGATACAAGAAACATTTTTTTTACGTTCATCGAAGTTAATATACCTACCACATATATAGAGTAAAAGTCATATTAATAAAAAGTACATATACGACGGTACGGAACCCTACATGTCCGAATTCGACTAGCACTTGACCGACTTTTATTATTTGCTTTACCATTAAAAAAATTATGATTTAAGCGTAACATTCATATGTAAATCGAAAAGGTAAATATGATTTTAGGCTAATACTATTTTTTAAAGAGAAATCGGGTTTTTATTTATAAATAGTGTTCGCCTAGTGGTCGAAATTCGAACATAGTCGTTATTGAAAATTCGAAGAAAACATCTAATGAATAGAATCTATATAATTTTTTTTTTAATTGAATTAAAGCTCGGCAATAGTAAATAAACAAAAAAAAACGGTTGACAAACAGAGGAGAAAAAGGTAATGAACCGTTTGGCCTTTGCCTATTTATATATACTCGTAGATTTGCCTATAATTATTTTCATATTCTTAGGAATAAATTTTCACAATTGTCTTTGCGTTTGTTCTTTGTACCTAGTTCACTCATAGTGATGATTTTAAGATTTTTTGTTAAATGGTATATATAATCTTTGTACAGAGATCGTAAATATGCAAAGTTCATCAAATAACCTAATAAATAATAACAAAAGCAAGTCCTTCCTATGCCGTAATGCCCAAAACGAGACCATTGTTCGGAAAACAATAGAATTAAAACGTAGCGAATTTTAACATGAAACATTGCGACAGATAAAACATAAGGTTTAAATCAGATTTTTTGTTTTTTTTTTTTAATAAGTACATACTTGTGATGTCGACTGGCGTTGTTTGTATGTATTTGAAAAGATAGCTATATCAAAATTAAATCAAAAAACCTTAGTATGTTATCTTGGATTATATGTTAGAATTTATTCCAAACAAGACTTCCCGTAGTGGACTATAGCATAATGACCATCAAATCAAAAAAAATCAAAAAAACCGAACCGTGCTCAGTTATAGAATATTAAAGAGGATGAATTACATATTATTGTTATAGTTTCTTATAATCTATGAATTTACCATATATTTAGGAAATATGAAAATAATCAATCAATTTTAAAACATCGTCTTCAACCATTTTTCTACTTCTTCTATATTACTTAACAATATACAAACATACAAAAGAATCCGGCAAATTGATAACATCCTCCTGTTTATAGTCGGTTAACAAAGGAGCTCATTTGTTTGGAAGACCTAGTTATTGTATCTTACGCAGCACTGGTCGTGATTTAGCATTTGGAACTTATCTGCAATGCAAAGTAAATATGGTATGTTATTTATTAATTTAAACTCCAAATTGAGGTAAAAAGTCGTCCAATAAATTGTCACAGCGGACCTAGCGTACTATAATTGTTTTATGATTATTTAGAGTACCTAGTAATAAATTATAACTAAAGCAAATAATAAGTATATTTTGCTTTTATAGTTTTCGTAACTAATAATGCGAAAATTTGTTTGTTGGTTTGTCTTTCACATAGTAATGGAGAATGATGATGTGATGTTTTTGTATAGAAATAGGTTATTCGTCGCAGATTTTCATGGGCTTGTTTTTATAAATCGGTATTCATGGGGATCCAGAGTGATATATGCCCGATTTCACCAACAACCCATAAACTAGCCCCGAAATTAAATTTCGTTATACGATCGTCTTTAAGCCCATATTTCGAGCACCTAAATTTAAGGGACCTTTTAATATTTAGGTGACCCCTAACTGTCGGTGAAATAGAAACTTTCCCCTAACAGCCTCCTAACCATGCTTAGGGGGATCCCTTAAATTTAGGTGACGTTGGTGAAATCGGGCAATAGTCTGTTGTAAAAAGTTTCCTAGTTATGTAATAGGTACTTATACCATAATACCATCACTGTATTATGTTAGTGTCCCAAAATTCACTCAAGATTTGAATTTGTTTGATTGAATTCACGCAAAAATTAAAAATATAGGCAATGAAGGCTCAAAAAGGGTTTTCTATAATGAGATACCACGAGGTGGCAGCACTGTAGCCTAAGGTCTAATCATCTGTCAAAATAGATGAGCACCTTTACGATTATTTTTTTCATTTAGTTATCTTTGAAATCATTTACAGAGAAATATTATTTGATAAAATATTACAGTGTTGTGCAGTGCCTAGAGATAAAACCCTATTAAAACACATTGTCAGACCCAAATTTACTCCCAACGAAAAATAGCCTCGTCTGTAAAAGCCACTTCACGGCGGATGATTATATGAGTTAGCAATTTATCATAGTACCGAAAACTCGTCCAATTTGACAATCTTGATAGTTGTTTAGACCAGACACCGACGTAGCGACATCTGGTGTCAGAAAAGTATCGAAAACCCTCATGTTAATAAATTATTGTTTAATACATTGTTTATATTGTAAATACTCGTATAATTAATTTGTAGCGATGTAGACTTAATTACAGCTGTAGAAATATTCAAATATGATAATATATAACCTTGTTCAACAGAAACTTGTCAATGTATATAGAATGTGAGTGTTTGTGAACGTCTGTCACTAACCAAACAAAAAGTATTATTTGCAAAGTAACTCTATCCTCATATAGCCGTATGTTTTTAACCACAGTTTCCTTCATTAAATATTCATTTCATAAATTGCATATTTTACTTCACTTTTTTCTTTTACTGTACTTATTATAATAATATTTTGGTTGTCATAGAAAGCACCTAGATGTTAGAAATATAAAATTGTTAAATAATAACAATTTTATATTTATATACAAAACGATGACTTTTGGCTTAATATGGCATGTTTTCGACTAACGAGGATTTGTCGGAGAGCACGGGTTCGATTCCCGCATAGAGTAAAACATGCTGAATTTTAGGCTATACACATTATTTCAATATTAGCATGGTAGATAAGCATTTTGTAATCTCCCGCTACGTTTTATGTACACTCAATTATATAGCTTTATTCAATGAGGAATTTAAATTTTATGATGCGAATTCTTATTTGGTGAAATATCTTGACAAAAGAGATTTTGCTTATCATTTTAGGACTAAGCACGTTTTTTATCGGTCCCTAAAACCTAAAGCGGGTTATCTTACCCGGACCTAACCTAGCATTTCCATACATAGCACATTTAGTATGAACTCGTGACCTAATCATGATAAGCCTAATATATTTTTTTATAATTAATTAATAATTAAATAAGCTAATGCCCCAATCATTATTATTTATGGAACATTTATTTCTAATTTATTATTTTTATGATAACCAAAATTTTTTTTTTTAAATTAACACTGAATGAAGTTAAAAGCATTGTGATATGCAAAACTAACCCTTAAAATCATTAAATAGTATGAAATTAATTTCAAAATCGCATATTCCAGGGCGGCATCAACAACAAATGTGATGTACGCGTCTGCGCCGCTCACGAGACGCGCGTCCGCACTGCAGCTGGACTCGTCCGATACTGATACTAAAGGTATGTATTTTTTAAAATTTTAGGGTGTTTTGCTTCAAATATTGTTAAGTACTGTTTTTTTTCATATTTGTCTTTTAATTTCAATACAATATACTAACTGACCTGACATTACTATTTTATTTATGGTGCTTGAGGTCATACCAAAATTGTATAGAGTAAAGCACTTTCTGGGTATCCTGAATTTCATAATTTATTTCCTTGCTATTCTATCAACGGAATTATTCTATCAACGGAAACAGCATTTCATTTTTAGTATCTTACTTCTTACTTCAATATTATAAATGTGAAAGTTTAGATATTTGGATGGATGTTTGTAACTCAATCACGCTAGAACGGCTAAACGGATCTGGATGAAATTTGGCACAGAGATAGATTATAGTTTGGAATAGCACATAGGCTACTTTTTATCCCGGATAAATTTACCGTTTCCGTGGGATAGATTTATTTTTGTTGTTCGCTATTATAGAATAACTGTTACGCTAGTCCATAAATCAAATAGGCTAAGTGAGCTATTCCTGTAGATAAGTAGGTAGTTATTCAAATATTTAATGAAGTGTTTAAATGTTTTTCCCCATCACGCCGCCAAGGAGTCATGTTCTCAAGCCTGTGTAAGTAATTATGCAAATCGACTTATTAGTATGACTTATTGCAAATCTAGACACGTAAGTACTTAATGTTATGCCATTTACACACTTTACTCTAAGATGATTTTCTAAAGACAAAATGGCGTCTTCATTAAAGAAAAAAACTATTTTTTTAATAGGTATATTTAAATCTTTGTAATGTGTATTATAAAGGATACAGACATTTTTCTATTTCTATGCTTTTTTATGTTAAATTAAGTAAATTATTTTTATACTTGATGTATTAAAATAATTTTCTTTTTTACATCTTTTATATTTTTACTTTTTGTTGTTTCACACCAGATATAGTCTAAGATCCTGATCTATGTGGTGGACTCCTCATTCTTTTTCTAGGCGAAATATATCTTTTAAACCATAAAACATATTAACAAACACGACCCAGGGGGTTTGTCACCAAAAATTTGCACCAGGCCATTTTCCAAGATGTCCACCACATAGGTCAGCATCTCCTACGAGGAGCTAATTTATCCATTTCAATCAAATAGACAGTAAAAATATAATTTTTATATGTTAGAGACATCAAAAAATTCATTGATTATAAAATTCTTCGTAACAATTAGAATAATATTTAAAATTGTATCAATATATAATATTTAATATTGTTCAAAATAAACTCGCACGTATATAATTATATGTATAAGAAGTAATTTAATTTCATGATTTCCCATAAGCAATAAGCTTTTCATCATCTAAGTAATAACATAACATTATAGTATGTCCAAGTTAAATAGATTTTGACACATTTTATTGCCATGACAGAAATTTCCCATTCTTACATCTATATATATATTCTTATATCTCACAAGTAATTGCAAAAACACGTATTATACGACTTTGGAACGTCTAAGCAATGCCAATGGTAGCCTTGTCTTCGAATATGGTAAAACGTGCGCGCAATAAATTTACTCTTGGCTTTGAATTTTTTCTCGTTTACGTCATGTTTGCTTGTAATCGGTAGGTATATTTTATTTGGTTTTAGATCTGAGTTTTTAATTGTCGGACATAAATTATTCTTAGGAAATATATATTATATAAATAAATTACGAAGTCATCTTTATATATATAATTCTTCTGTGAGTGTGTATGTCACTGAACTTCTCTCAAACGACTGGACCGATTTTGATGAAATTTTTTGTGTGTGTTCAAGGGGATCTGGGAATGGTTTAGATTCACAATTGTACACGGTAGGTGGCGCTGCTGTCGGTGTGACAAAGGGTTTGTTTTTTTTAGTAGTTTGATCGCGGGCGAAGCCGCGGGTACAGCTAGTAGATAAATGAAATTGTTGAATTATTTCACTTTTGTATTTAGTCGGGTTATAATTTATTTGATGAACAGCTTTTATCTAAATTTATTAAATCATTAAGTTTCATTTAAATGAAATATGAGGCTATTCTGTAAATGTCGAAAACGACTTAGTTATAAAAATGTTATTGTTAATCTTAAAATCCAAGCATAATTTAAATAAAATACCCATAGTTTTAGATATTATTCATATAGTTTTTCTTGTACAGTTTCCTTGTAGATTCTATTTTTTTATCTAATGTAATGACATCTTAATCCAATATAATGATTGAGTTCTTGCTGTAAGCCGTTAGTAAAATTAAAAAAAAACAATTTCCTCCTTAATGTCATAATGTGCATTCGTATACGTAAACTGAAATTAATGCTAAGTAGATAGATGTTACATCATAATAAATTCAAATCAAAACTAAATTCGCGAAAAAATCCGAAAAGATAGTTTTATTCAAAATAAAATTATCTTATCGAATTTTTCGCAATTTATTTTGATTTTTGGTTCCCGATGTTTCGAATGCTTTACAGCAATCATGGTCACGGGAAAGACTCAAAATCAAAATAAATCCGCGAAAATATCCGATAAGATGCCTTGTTTTATTTTAAATGTCACATATTCGCGTTAATCTAAGAAAGTATAACGTGAGATGTTAACCCGGTTCCAGACGAACCCGACCGGTCGCCCCAACTCTGGTCGTCGGTAGCACGTCGCCGCACCGACCTGGTGCCGACGCTCCCGGCTCGACCAGGTAGGGCCCACTCCATGACGCGTCTGGACCGCCTCCCGCGGTCCACGGTACACTCGTCGCAGTCCACACAGCATTTATCACGTACGTATGTTTGTTTGGTTGCTCTGTTGTTTATCTACATATGTATGTGTGATTATAGCGCGGTTTTCTTATAGCGGTTGCCGGTGATTTAGATGTCTGTGGTTTGACTTGAGATTGGCGGGGATTCGATATAACCTCTTGAGAAAAGCAAGAGGTTATACCATCGATCAAAAAAGTACTGGATACACAATCCCATGCAAAGTTGTGTTTAAGTAATTATTCTAGTTAAAATAAATATACAACAATGAAAATTGAACCTTAAAAACAATTATTAAAGTTGTTTTTACAAAAAAATGTTTGTGAATTAAAAACGCCCTCAAATGTTCAAATGAGCGCTCATTCGGTGAGGACAAATTTTGTCGCGGATTGTGTATTTAGTACTTTTTTGATCGATGGGTTATACCGAATTTTTGTCTAGTAAAGGAAGCTGTAGATGTATAGATTGTCGGCTGCTGTTAGTGGAGATAATGTCTCGGTGTATTTCGTTAGATGTTTTGTTACGATTCTTAGAATCCTTGGATAGATAATAAATCTTGGTCAAAATAAAATAAGTAAATAAAATGCCCTTTTTCGTTCGACTTGGCGGGGGCACTGCCGTGCCCCCCGATAAGTAAATAAGTTAGTATATTTTAAATAAAAAAATTATATATATATTATCTTATATATATATATATATATATATATATATATATATATATATATTATTTATAGAAATAAATCATTTAGCGTTTTTTATTCCAGTTTCCGTCATACATAAATTGAATCAATAAAAAGAACGAAGTTTCTTATAGCTTAGTTTATTATTTTACAGTTACAGTAGGGTACACGTAGTAGGGACTATTGGTATGGCACACCATATTAAATACATAAATAAATATGTCAGGGCATTAGCACAGAACCATCTAGTTTCATGGGAAGCTACGAAGCTTACGTTATAGAAACTTTAAAAACATACATATTATAAATATAAACACTCATGACTGGAGTACAAACATTCGTGCTCATCACACAAATGAATGCCTCCAGCGGGACTCGAACCCGCGACCGCTGGCACAGCAAGTAGGGTCACTACAAACTGATCCAAACGTGTCGTAAGTAATATTAATAGCCCTTTCTACCCTATGTCATATTTTATGTAATTCTATACCTTCGATAGTTCAGTCTAAAAACATGATGTAATATGATGAGTACAGATTTATTGGCTGTTGTCATGAACGTTGCCATGGTGACGAGATAAATCGAAGATCGTAATTGAAATTTGCTGTGTTTTTTGCGAAAATATAAATAAGACGAATATACGTTTAAGTAAATTCTATTTTCAGTTATTATATTTCATAGTGTATTTATGTTGGGTTTTAGTAAAGAAGTTAAATATTTTGTTAGCGAGTGTCGTTTCAGTGCATTGAAATCTTTTGAATGTATTACATAATGACTTAAGTAGGGTTGTATGTTTTGACTAAAACTATCTTTTCGGATTTTTTTGCGAATTTATATAGTTTTTTTTTTGGTTACCGATGTTTCGAATGTTTAACAGCAATCATGGTCGTTGAATAATTATATTATGTAATATTATCTTATAACAGTTATAGAAATTATAAGAAAATGATTAAAATTAACAAATATTGTTAAGGTATAATTGGTGCTATACTTCTATTTCTAAAACGTTGTATAATTTTGTGGGTAGATACTGTACCAGACGTCTAAAATCTTAGTCTTTCCAGTGACCACGATTGCTGTAAAGCATTCGAAACGAGCGAAAAAATCCCAAAAGATGTGTAGTTTTATTCAAAATATCAAATATTCGCGTAAATCTAAGAAAGAATTTTTTCGTACTGTATGGATTAGAAAATTACAAGATACGTGAATGCGTAGTGAAATTTAAACTTTAAAAGATCGGTAAGATCTCAATTTTAAACTATAATTTCAAGAATAATTATTTTTACGGGTAGATAATTAATTTATTGGTCTGGTAATACTTAACATAAAGTATAAACTCTATACTTAAATGTTTAGGTTTGTGTAACTTACGCATTTAATAAATAATAAATTAAAAAAAATTATATTTAAATTAGTATTTATTCGTGTATTTTTGTATAGAATATGCCGAGATGTTATTTACGCTATATTAACTTTTAATAGAGCTTACAAGCTTTCAATATGTGAATTAGTATAATATCCAACATTTTCCTTTGTTATTACCATATTTTGAACCACAAATAAAAAAATTACTATAAATGTTCCTAAACAATAATAAACGTAATAATGGTTAACATTAAAGATCTCGATAAATACATAGCACGAATTTGAACTGATAATGTTTAAAATTGACTTCCAATAATATTTCTTAACAAATCATTTGTTTATTATAGAAAATTCTTTAGTAAATACAAATCTACTATTACAATTACCGTGCTGTTTTCACACATTGCTCCTAACGCCACTGTTCCGAAGCTTTGGGTGACGCTTGCTGGTTCGTCTCCGCTGGACTGAAGAGGGCTTAGCTTTGGGTGCTTCGAACGAAATAGGTGTTATTTTATAACGTCTTTTAATTATATAGGATAGTTTTACCATCGGAGAGATATAATTTTGTTTTTGAACATGGCAATCTGCTTATAATAATATCGTCATTTAACAAACGCTTATTTACTTTTTATGTATTACAGATATTAAATTGTGCACCTAATAATACACCTTTGTGATTAAACATTTATTCGTTTTAATGTGAAAGTGCTAAATAAGCTTCATTTAATATAGAATTTTTATGTAAAAAATATTTTCCATATGATTTATTTAGTATATAACAATAAAGATAGAATAATTATTATAATAATAGGCGTTATAATTCAGATACATAATAATAGTCCCCATTTTTTAATGAAAATTCAAATTCGCTATTGACCCTTCTGTGGTATAGGTATTGGTATTAAAATTTCAAGACACGTGGGATAACAGGTAACTTTTTTATCTTTTTCTTGATATACAGAGTGTTGCAAATTATAAAAAAATTATAATAATATTTTACAATTACGCCAAATTCGGGTAAGAAGGCGATTTGTTTAAATAACACAATTTTTTTATTTCCTTAAATTATATCTTATATTTAAAGAAATTGTAATTATCTTAATTATAGAATAATATAATATAAAATGATATAATTTTTAGCACTCTGTATGTTTTTCTCGGTCTATTTTGGTAATGGAACTTCTTGACTTACAAAAAAGGTAAGTAATGGGTCTTAATCTATCTCTATGTAATAATTTTAATTAAAAAAAAACTGGTCTTAATCTAGTTCAACATAATAATTTTAATTAAAACTCATATCATCTATGTATGTATATCTCATTTACATATGCAGTATTAATTATAGCAAAGATATGTCAAGTTAATAGAATGCTGGACCCTTAGGAAGCAAACTTTCTTTATTTTGTTTTAAACAGATAAAAAAATTGAAATTTTAATTTGACATGTGTTAACCGTAGAAAAATGTCATTTTTTAAATTACATCTATGATATTGACATGGCATGTCCGACAATAATATTATAATGATTACTTACCTTACTTTCAAATATAAATATACATTATTTATTTAATTTGTATGTTCATATCTATTATAATTTATATATTATAAACATTTGTACTTATGCAAAATAGTGATGTGTTTTTTTTTAATATTTTGCAATATGATATCTTTTTAAAAGATTATATTTAGTTTTTTTTTTATATTATTAAATATCAATACGTACTAAAAGCGACCTAACAAATGTTAAAAGTATATTTTACACTTAATGTCTTTTACAATAATAAATAAAAATGTTTTAACTATCTCCATTGTATTATAATACCTAATGAAAACACTAACACGCAAAAGCACAGGCACTAACCAGATTCTAATGCAATGTAATGTATATACACCTTTATATAATAAAAACAAACAAACTTTTATTGACTAATTTGTAAATAGTAATATTTCATTTTTATTTAATCAAATTCTTTTATTTGTGTACGAATGAGAGCTTTGGGTTGAGAATTTACGATGTCTCCTAGATGTGGGATATGAAAAAAAGGAAACTATATCTGCGATAGATTTAATTATGATTCATATAATATGTCAGTTGCTTATATTTTGTAACATATACATATAACGAATAGTAATTATATACGCCCAAGAAAGCGTATTCCACACAAACATATATATCGCTTTAAAATCACTTTTTTTAAACATTTCATATGTTATATATCATAGTATTTTAATATATAGTGTTCTACATACTGTACATTCACTCAACCCAAACCTCCCATTTTTCCCACCCACCCTACCAACATTACAATGTTGATGGGGGTCATTGCATTATATATATATATGTAAATAACAAACAAACAGAGACGAGATCAGGCGAAACGACTCCAGGTTCGAGGCCGGGCAGTGCAATGTCGAACACCAACGTGGTGCGCCGGGCGACGTCCGCCCCGCGCAAGCCGCGCCCCGCATCTATAGCCGGTACGGGTGTTAACACGCCGCGAGGTAAATGTTGCGTGTGGGTTGTGTGGAAGTAGCGTGTTTGTTTGTTAATTTGTCTGTTTGGCGCTTTCTTTTCACGCTGTGTTGTTGTTTTTTTTTGTTTTTTTTTTCTGGGTGTATAATAAATGAAAGCGTGAGATTAACACGCAATGAGGTAAGTACTTGTGTGTGATGTGTTTGTGTGCTAGTCAGTGTATGATTGACGTGAAACTAGTTTGCAAGATGATTTGTTTTGACCGCTTTCACGCTGTATTAATAACGTTTCTGTTTCTGGGAGTATATAAAGGAACGCATGAAGTCAATACGCTGCGTGATGTAAGTAAATGTAAACGTGTTGGGTGACGTGAAAATAGGTGTTTAATTTGCTAATCAGTATTTTTGTGCTTTCCTTTCACGCTGTGTTAATGGCGTGTTGTTGTTCCATGTTGTAATACAATATTTGTTGTGCTTTTTTTGTATCCGGTAGGTACATGTTTTGTTACTGGCGTATTAGCGATAGATGAAGAGAGTTGGTGCTGTCTATTCGAATAGACTGTGCCGATAATAAACTTCGTTCCAAAAATTACAATTAAAATACGTGTTTTTAAACTATTAAGGTAGTCTAATATAAAATAATTTTGGTAAACTAGCGACTCACCTTCGCTCCACTTGGGTTTGTCCCTAGTTACGTTTTAAGTTTTAGCTCAGAGATGAGATATTTTCCCGGAGTAAAAATTATCGTATATGCTGACCAATATGATAACCAACTATCACCATACCAAATTTCATCAAATCCCTCCAATGGTTTTTCCGTGATGCGGTAACAGACAGACAGGCAAAAATTCTAAAAACTATTGATTCTGCCTCTATATCTATAATAATGTCTATTTCAATAAGGCTTTCCAAAAAATATTTAATGTACAGATTCGGCTTAGTTACAATTTTATTATATGTTTAGATATAGATTATTATCTGGTATTATTTGTTATTACCGACCAATATATTTTGACTGATATTTGAGTGTGCTTTATGAAAGGATTAGGTACGTGTCTGATAATAACGGTTTGCTTTGTACTGTCTTTTTAATTCGTAACTCTTCTTTATAGCAATATAATGTAAAATTATGCTACATATATCTTGTTGGTGACGAATTAAACTGAGTTTTAGTGTGCTTTCATATATAATATAATAAAAATAATAATATAATAATAAAAATATTAAAAAAAATACCTAAATAAAAGTGAATTGTGGAATATTTAGCAAATATTAAGTGTGCATATAAGAATAAATAACAGAAACATCTTTAATTCGTCAGTAACAATCGAAATAGACGCAAATATTACAAAATTGCTTAAATGTTTATTATATAAAAATAACAAATTTTTCAAGCTCTATGATTAGTATTATTATAATTTTATATACCTACCTATTCTTTACATAAAAATATTTTTATTACCACATAAAAAAATCCGTGCAGTAAGTGTTGCCTTTGATTTGAATATAAAAAATATCAATTTTCATAGTAACCAGTTTCAAAATTAAAGCATCTTAATGTAATATAATTATGTCGTGGTATGTTCAAGTTACAACTGGTAACCTTAAATCGTTTCTGAATGTCATACAAAATTAAGTACAACAGTCGGGTGCATATCATCCGCGTCTCCCCCTCCCTGTAGTCTTCGTTAGACGACGGTATAGATTAGTAGATTGTGGTCTCACTCTAACACAAACTAAAGAAGTAAATAAACCAAACTTTACCAAACTTTTTGTTAACTATTAGTTTGTATATCACCAGGATAATAACAATAATTTTGTATAGATATGTTTTAATTTATTACTTATTATATTTAAAAACAGCAACTGTTGAGTCTCTCGCCGGCTCTTCTCAGCAGAACTGCCTTCCGAGCCGGTGATAGATTCTTCACGGACTTACATACTGACATTTAATTTAAATTTTAATAATATAAAAAGTGACGATTCAAAACTGGTCGTAAAAGTCTATATGAATAAAGTATATTTAGATTTTTTATCCCACCCAGGCTCGGACACGGGCGCCAACAGTCTGGCGACGACGCCGTCGGTGTCGCGCGACGCCACCACAGTGGCGAGCCGGCCGGCGCCCGCGCCGCGCCGCCCGCGCCCGCTGTCGCTGCACGCGCCGCCGCGCCCGCAGCACTGTGAGTGTCACTCGTACACCTTTCACATGACCGTTTCGACTGACCATACAAGGACCCAGTTATGCAAAAAACAGCCATGTGCGTAAAAGTACCGACAAAGTTATAAGCATTTTATTATAAAAAATAAAATAATTATAAAAAATAAACAATACTTATATAAATATTGTTCAATTTTAAAACAACCAGAAAAACAAAACACAACCCAAGTGCAACTATCGACAGAAAAATGCTTATAACTCTGTTGGTACTTTTACGCACATGGCTGTTTTTTGCATAACTGGGTCCATAAATACTCTTATGAAATTGGCCACTCTCTAGAAAGAGAGAACGTGCACAGCTGGGCGCGGGCCTCCCTTCAGTACGAGGGGGATCAGGCCATAGTCCACCACGCTGGCCAAGTTGGCGGACTGAGCGTGTCTTTCGAAAACTTGCTAGGTTTCCTCAGACAGATTTGCTCACGATATTTTCATTCACCGTAATGCAAGTGATATCATGTTGGAAATGATTCGCACATGAAAATATCAGAGCTGCGATTTGAACCCGCTTCACTGCGATTCCCAAACGAGGGCGTTACCACTGGGCTACCACTGCCTCACGTAACAGATGACCTATAAACTATTTTTATGCAGAAAGCTATGTATGTCAATACACACAAATGTTATTTTTTTATTATTAAGCATAGTAATATAATATTTGGTTTATTTACTTTTTTTATGTACATATAATTTCTATTTTTTATTTTCAGCTACCCCCGTGGGTCCCGGAGAAGGCAAGCCGCCACTACATCGAAAGCCAAAGCCATCCAAAGATCACGATAAGGTTTGTTGCTAATAATAACTAAGTTTATGTTATATATCTGCAATAGTTAATTGTTATTTTGAAATTTTTAACCACAATAATTATACCTAATATTTAATTTTGAAGTTTTATATTTTGAGGGTTTGGTTACTATATATATATGATGTATAATATACATATTTATTATTTATGTACTTTATTTCTTGTATCTCGAAAAAGGTTCTAACGGTTTGAATCAAATTTTGTATTTAGTTAAGGTTTTGCTTTCTAAGTTTATCTGTATAGGTGTATTTTTTTTCTGAAAAAACGATTTCACAAAAAAAAAAAAAAAGAAAATGCCCAGCAAAGCCGTTGTGTTAATCTTTTTGTGTTAGATTTTTTTTTTCTAAATATACATATGTATATGGACGCGCGATTATTCTGCGATCTAATTTAAAATATTGCTAAGTATTATAATAATTTTTTATTTACATTTTATAATTAATTTATAACATGAATCCTATTAATGTTACAAATGCGAAAGTTTGTTAAGATGTATGGATGTCTGGATGTACAGGTGTATGGATGTTTGTTACTTTTTCACGCAAAAACTACTGAATGGATTTTATTGAAACTTTATAGTAATATAGCTCATATAATTTATTATATTAATGATTAAAAGACCATAACACTTCGTCTTATCGCATCTACTGGTGACAGCAGGGCTGGTTCATTTTTCCGTTTCGCCCAAAAAATCGGCATTGCCATTCAGCGGGGGAATGCGGCTAGCCTTTTTGCCACTATTCCACGCGGACATGACTGCAGTAAAAATTAAGTGTGCATTTGTTTTGTATATTTAATTAAACATAACATTTGTAATTAGTAACCGATTTTCAAAAAGGAGGAGGTTCTCAATTAGTCGGAATCTTTTTTTTTATGTATGTCCACCGATTACTCGAAAACGCCTGAACCGATTTGGATTTTTTTTTTTGCTTAGGTATCTATTCTAAATGAAAATCCCCGTTTAGTTATTTTTTACATTTTAGTGTCTGGAAGTCGGTTTTTTTATTGTAAATTAAAGCAATACAATCAAATATTTATTATAAAACTTTAATTTTGTACACCAGAACGCGGGCAAGTCCCTGTCGGCGTCGCCGGGGCGCGCGCGGTCGCCCGCCGCGGACGTGTGCGCGGACAGGGACGGCAAGGTGAGCCGAGTGTGTTTGTTTATATTTATAATATGTATATATTTAAAGCTATATATGTGTACGTGTAGTGTATGAACTATCTAGTATCCATAACTCAGGCCTTGTAGCTAACCATGGAACTAGATGGTACCGTGTTAATGTCCCAACATATTTATTTTATATATTTATTATAAATATATGTATATATATATATACATATATACATATATATATATATATATATATATATATATATATATATATACTAACCATTAAAACGTTTATATTATAATAATATTTGACCTCCGCAGAATGTGTCGCAAGGCGCGACGGACAAGTGCCAAGTGAGCGCCGTCGAGGTCGTGCAGAAGTTGGAGGCCTTGCAGATAGAGGACCGGCAGGTGAGACACGTTCGAATTGTATTTAACATTCATTTGAAATTATACTATTCTCTTGTTAATGGCTTCAAAGCGTGCCAGTTTAGCACAGATCACTTCGCCAATGTCACGTTGAATGGAGAAGATACGAAAGAGATTGGTATATGAAAATATACGAATGTTAATTATATTTTCATACTAATTCAGAATGTAACTAACTTACAAAGAGGGTATTACATTTTGCCTTTTTTTTCTTAAGTTATGGTTTACTATTGAACATATAGACAATACGTAACGTTTTCTTTTAAATATTTCATGTACACATTTCGCTTTGTTCCTATATTGTTATATGCATAGATTAAACTATATTTATTGATTAATTGAAAAAATATGTCGCAATTTTTTCAGCAAATAACCGAAACAAAAGAAACAGTAGAAGCTAAGTTAGAATCGAACAACGAACAAAAGGTACAACATAGAGAAGAGAAGGAGAAAGAGAAGCCAGCAGACGCACAGAAACCGGAGAGAGAGGAAAGAGAGAAGGAGTCCTCGCAAGAGAAGACTGAAGAGAATGAAATGACTGGTGAGACATTGTTTTGATAATATATTGCCTTAGTGCTTATTTGTGCAAACTACCAATACTTGTTGTACTTTACAATAGAGAGTTTTTCTTCTATTTTGAAACCAAAGTTTTGTTTCTAATATTTTTATACATGGGTAGATAAAATACACCTTTTAGGTTTTTTTAAAGTAAAGTGTGTATTTTGTAGTAAAGTGTTGACGTTTAAAAGTCATTTGTATTAAAAATTCTTTCAGTAAATTGGTTGTTTGGACAAACAAGCTAGTTAATTAAATATTGAAGTTTGCGATATCAATAACTAAAATTATTTTAATATCAATTCCTCCCTTAGAGAAGATTGTTTATGAATTTACATGGACCCATTACTTTTCATACATTATGTTGATTATAAATGGTTAAAATCGGTTCATAAACGTCGTGGATATCGTATCGGTCGTGTGTCGTAAAAGAATATACATCTATAATATATGTTTATAAATAAAATTAGCGACTCACTCTCGCTTCGCTCGGGTTTGTCTCTAGCTACGTTTTAATTTTTTTGAGCAGAACCTTAATTCTTTTTTTAAAATAAAAGTACCCTATAACATTAGCTATCTTCCAGTGAAAGTCCCGTGAAAATCAAGACAGCCGTCGCAGAGATTATCCGGAACAAACCGACAGACAGATAGACAATAATTTAAAAAAGTGTGTTCAGTACCGTTTATAAGTAATTTCATATGCATGTAGTGAAACGCTGTTATTTCGACGTCACAAACGGACACTTGAATGTAATTCATCTGTATAGTGTATGTCGGTTGCACTTGTATCATTTTAAAATGTTTAGTCTAATAAACACGTTCGAAGCAGACACACGTTCTTTCTATTGCACCCAAAGTCTCCAAGCGATATTCAACCTTAACACCATATACAGTGTATGTACTGTGCCCGCAGCGTCGATGTCGGCGCGCCGCATCACCACGGAGGAGCAGGCGAAGGCGGCGCTGGCGGAGCGCCGGCGCAGGGCGCGCGAGGAGCTCGAGCGACAGGCAGAGATAGAGCGCCGGAGGTGGACGACCCATATATATATATACTCATACTCGTTACTCACTATTAATAATTATTAATGAACAAAAAACAGACCTCAGTCTACGGAGATTGACGGATAAATCGGAACTACGGATGACATTAATTCTGTTACCCCGTCTACACATTTTACTCATATAACTATATAATAGTTCAAAATTTTAAGTAGAAATGTCTGTCTGTTCGTTATCGTTTCCCTGTCATTATTATATACTTTAATTTTAATAAGCTAACATGCATTATACCTACCTTGAGAATTTGTAAACTGTGAAAACTTAATTGGTGTATGTAAAGTTTATATTTCTTTTTGTTTATATTTATTTAAATATTTTTTGTCTTTCAAATAAATAAATAAACTTTTGACGACACGTTTCGCTCAGTTTGTAAGTGACCTTACTTGTTGTGCCAGCGGTCGCGGGTTCGATTCCCGGTTCGTTAATGTATAATGAGCACGAATGCTTTTACCCCAGTCATGGATATTTATATTTGCAATATGTATGTATTTAAAGCTATATATGGTAGTGTATCAAATATCTAGTATACATAACACAAGCCTCTTAGCTTACCATGGAACTGGACTGTGCTATGCGTTAATGTCCCAACATATTTATTTATTATTTATTACCCCAGAAGGGGAGGGTTTTTTTAAAGCGCGTGTTACACACACGCTCTCTCGTTTCGTTTTATAAAAATTGTTAAAAAAAAATGTTTATATGTAAATGACAAAGTGTAACACTTTTCTAATTTAAACAAGAACAAGAGACGAAAAATCTTGTTGATGTCCCAATATATTTAAACTAAACATAAAAAATATTCATTTAAACTAAACTTTATGTCCAACCAAATATCCATTCTCCACAGACTACAGCGTGAGGCAGAAGAAGAGTTAGAGAGACAGCGCCAAGAAGAAGAGAGGCAGCGGCGTGAAGAAGAAGAAGCGCGGGAACTCGCCGCGCTGCAGCGCCGCCTGGACGAGGAGAAGCTGAAGAAGGCCATCGAGGTTGTTCTTTATAACGTATACTAAATACTAATAATATAAAAAGAAAAAAATGGTTTTCTGTAAAGTCGGCTTACGGACGATAATTTTACGTGATAACATGATGAGAAATTGCATACTTTTATGAATTGAATTATTATCACTGAATAATCATTATTTTGCATAATACAAAGGAGTTAATTGTAAATTACAATTTTTTCATTAAATTTACATTTATTTGTACTCGTTAATTCAAGTATTTTTTACTTAAATTACACAGCTTAATTACAAGTAACAATGTGGTATCAACAACTTAGGCCGATCGTGCCTCTCAATCGCTCGCTCCGCGCTCGGGCGGAACGTGACACTTTAGTGCGTGCAGCCGGCGTTCATCGATTTATCCCGTGAAAAAAATGTATTTATGTTTGTAATAGATAAACTAAAAATCGATTTAGATGAAAATTCGTATGAAGATATTTTGAGACCCTGGGAGGGATATATGAGAGCTTTTATTCCGAAATTCATCCCTTAAAAAGTGAAAAGGGGGATGAAAGTTTTTATTGAGAAACAGTCATTTCTCCTCATCATACCTATGTATATATAATATAAACTTTTGACGACACGTTTCGCTCAGTTTGTAAGTGACCTTATTTGTTGTGCCAGCGGTCATGAGTTCGATTCCAGGTTCGTTCATGTGTAATGAGCACGTTGTCTATTTATATCATACTAACCGTTAAAACATACATACCTAAGGACAAAACTCGAGCTAAGCGAAGTTGAGTCGCTAGTGTATTATAAACCAGTGAACCCGGCTTAGCTCGGACGCATCACGCATCGATAGGTAGCTACGTTAGCCCATAGATCTTTTCAATTTTTTTTTTTGAAGAGGAAAAGCTGAAAAAGCCTTCCTTCCATGCTGGATGGTTCAATGAATATTAAAAAATATATATTCTGTGAAACGTGTATTTTAATTTTACAATAGGGTCCTAAGCAAAAATGTAATACTAACTTTTTAATGAAACTACATTATTTTGCGATTTTTTTTAACTACTATTCATAGATGGTTTTTGAGTTTCTTATCACGATTCTAAACAGATTAAAAAAAACTTGTTTTGTTTTTCCTTAAATATGTGAGTGAATCTCGGAGCAAGATTTTTTTATAATACATGTATAAAGTTTTTACATCCTATATTTCTAGGCGCAACAACAACTCGAAAAGGAGGAAGCGGAGCGTCGCGCCAGAGAAGAAGAAGAGAAGAAAGCGAAGTTGCGCGAAGACGAAGAGAGGAGACGCGCTGCGGAGGACGCGGAGAAACTGCGCCGGGAAGAAGCGGAGAGAGAGGAGAAGGAGAGACTCGCGCGCAAGCAGAGAGTCGAGGCTATAATGGCGAGGACACGCCTCAAGAAGGTATTGATTTATTAGATTTTATATAAAGGCCAAAGCTGGCAACCCCAGCTCCTGGTACTTGTATGATAGTAGAGTAGACGGTGAGAGCATCGTGTGCGTAAGCGATCCTGCGACGCCCATTAAGACGGGGGAGGTTTTGTTCGATCTTAGTGGGTAGTACTGGTTTTTCTAGCCGATGAGTCCAACATAACCACCTGTATGTATGTATATTGTATACTGTGGTGTACGAAAATGCATTTTAAAGTTTTTTCTAAAATATTCGTCTACATTATAAATGCTTTGACACGATATACTCAAGGACTCGTCAATTAATATATTTCTATCCAGAATATCATCATACACCTAATGCTGAAGTTATTACTTAATAAGTGTTTTTAGTATCGACATACTATACTTATTCTTAAACTCAGAGATTAAAGCCAAAAATCACAATAATTTGGTTATTAAGTTATGAAATATATCTGTGATAATGTTATCTAGAAAGGTGTGCTACTATTGTTATTTTCATAAATCCTTAATCCTTTCACAGCAAGCGGAAGAAGACAAGAAACAGCAAGAAATGAAAGCGCAACAAAACCAATCTGAAAGCACTAATGCTAACACTAACAGTAACCTAAATAATAGTGCTAAATCTGAAAATACAGCAATTGTTCCACAAAATACAACATCAGTTACAACTGTTGAACAAGAAAGTGCACCTAATGTAGGAAAATCTAACGAAAGCGCACCAAGCTTGACAGAAAATAACGAGAATGCACCAAACTTAATGAGTGCTAACGAGAGTGCCAACATAACGAAAGTTAACGAAAGTGCAACAACCGTAGTAGAAAGTGTTTTAGTATCAACAAATGTAGTGCAAGATAGTGCATCGAGTGATAATAAATTGGTAGAAAGTGCACAAGATGTGAATGTGTTGAATAGTGTTTGTGATAACAGTAACGGGAATGTGGAAACCGGGGACTTGTTGCAGCTTGCCACTAGTCAGGTGAGTATTTTTTTTTATTTTATAATGGGTTTTTCACTGATTTCAAAAAAGGGAGGTATTAAATTTAGATATTATTTTTTTATGTACATGTATTATGAGATGTCTTTGCTTATTTTGATTTGCATAAGACTCATATTAATTTCAAGATTAAATTTCATCCTCAAAGATAGAATATATACTTTAGGTGATTTTAAATTCTTTTAAGTATTTTTTTTTTTTAATTTTAAGTTTATTTTATATGAACACTATACATGAAGCAGAAAGCACAAGCTATTCTCTTGTCTGATGTTAATGAAATTTAAATGGTTTTAATTCAGATTTCTCTTAAAAAAAATGGTAAAAAAATTCTGAAAATGATATTATTCTTTTGGAAAAGTATTTTTTTATTTGTATTATTTTAAAAAAAGCTTTATCTTTTGTTATCATAAATTAAACTTAAATTTTAATTAAAACTTTACTTTTGTATCTTAACAGATAAGCTTAGTTAATCTGATTGAATACGTCTTATTTACATATCAATAGACTAATATTCTCAAGTACTCCAGAGATTGCCATCTTGTCAATCTTATCAGCATTACTTGGATCCTTACCAATCTTATGAATATTTCATAAAATTCCAGGGCGATTCGAAGCAAGAAGCAGGCCCTCAAACCAACAGCAACACGAACAACCCGACCAACAACGGCAACGTGACGGCCGACCTGCTGGGACTGTCCCAACAACACGAGGTGATTATGTTTACAATATACTTATGTTAGGTTTTACATCTCCAATATGATTACCACTTGTCTTAGTTCCTGAGATTAGCGCGTTCAACCAAACAAACTCTTCAGCTTTATAATATAAGTATAGATATCATCAAAAGCCATTCAGCCAATTCAGTATGAAGGTGCAACAATTAACAACCATACACGCCAACACATGCAAACTTTATTTATAATGATAGTCCGATAATGATGTAACTTTTAATAACTATATAATTCCAGACAAAGGACAAACCAGAGGAGCAATCACCCAAACTCGAGCCGGCCATGGACGCGAGCAACGGCAACGCTGGCATCATATCCGCTAACTTCATACAGACAGAACGCCTGGCGGAGAAGCAGGACTTCGCATCGCACAACGGACACTCGCATCCCCTCACATTGCAAAACGCCATCTAATAACCCCAAACGTATGGAATTTGTATGGGAAATACATAAATATTGGCTAGGTGGGAAATTATTGTAATTGTACGAGCGAGACGGAGATATGCAATGCGGTAGGTGCGAGCGGGACGGTGTAACGCTTAGGAGGATGTTCGTCTTGTATGCATATTGGTTGGGTTGGTGTGAGCGAGATAGGTATAGTGGTGGTCCAAGTGCGAGCGAGACGGCGATAGTTTCAGTTTTGCATAGTGTCGGCCCGTTATTGGTTTTTATGGTTGGACATATGACCGTTTAAATATTGTGAGGATTTAATTTTAGTAGTTTTGAAAGTAGCTTTACTTTATTTATTTTAATTTTTCTCTGTATTTATGTTCGCGGCTGTTTTTTTAAATTTAGTTTTCTTTTCCGTCTTTGTTTAGTTGCGTACTTTTAAAATTTGTTTTTTCTCACAATATCTCTACTGTGTTTTAGATATTATTTATTTTTATTATGAATTTTTATGATTGATTAGAAATTCAAAATGCGAATGGTGCCTTTAGAGATTTCTCATTTATAGGTGCTAATAAACAGTATGAAATTTAATTTCAATATGAAAGAAAAGTACAAAATTTTCAATATTATGCACAATTTTAGGAGCTAGGATTCGAATTGATTAATTTTCGAATTAAAAAAAAAACCAATGATTTTTCGACCTAGCCAATATGTATGCAGGACAGGTTGTTGTAAGTGCACTATTCGCCTTAAAAACCTACAAAGAGTGTACTGAAAAATCGAAAAGTTACATTTCTAAACATAAATTTATAATCTGTTAATATTAAATAATACTTTCTTAGATTTACGCGAATATTTGACGTTTTAAATTAAACTATCTTATCGGTTTTTTTCGCGGATTTATTTCGATTTTTAGCTCTAAACTAATGCCTTTGAGACATCTAAAACCTTTAGTCTCTCCCGTGACCATGATTGCCGTAAACCTTTCGGAACGTCGGGAACCAAAAATCAAAATAAAATTTGAAAAGATAGTTTTATTTAAAATATGTTAATATTAAGTATTAATCTATGGCGAATGGTGTGCTGGAGTGTTGGCGCGTAAATTTATTGCATTTATATCGAAAATTCACGATTCTATTAATATATACATACATAAAAAAATATTATAGCTTCTTTGTTTTGCTATTTTTGAGCGAAGGTCATAATCACCGCTTAACGTTCCTCGTGTTAGATATTTTTCATATTAAAAAAAAGTAATAATTCGTTGCGTGTAGTTAGTTATTATGTGACAGACGAACTGAGAAACATTGATTATATATATATATATATATATATATATATAATATGTAATAGCTATAGGTTATATATAAATAATTATTGATGATTATCAAAACATCAAGTCATTGTGCTAACTTAAAGGGGTATTTAAATTAAATAGTTAATGAAAATTAAATGATTTCTTGGAAGATTTGTTATTTTATTTGTATTCTTTGTTTGTCTGTCCGTCTGTCCTTTTAAGGATCGAGGTAATCATTAAATTAACTGATCAATATCTAGAAGTCGTTTAGGTTGTGTATAGAACGCAGTTGTAACAATAATTTAATATTAAGCTCTTATTTATTGTGATGTTTTTTTTTGTTTTTAGCTAATTTGGTTCAGATTTTCATTTTTTTTTCAAATAGGTTATGGAAATTAAAATATCAAATATTTGACATTTATTCTAATTATATACGCGAGGACGAGATTTGTTTGAAAATATCATGCGTCCAGTACTGATATATAGTTGTCTCTTTCTAATGTTTGATATCGCTCAGCGTTAGAATGAGACAAAGTATGTTTTCTAAAGTCATATACTTTATCTATCGTCATAAGTATGTCATCGTCAATAATTTTACTGTTGAAAAGGGACAAAAAGTTAGAAAAAGAATGTTAAATTCATATTTTTAAACAAATCTTCGTGTCTATTGCAATGTATCGATCTATTCTGTCAATGAGAAGTTAATGCTTTTTCCGAGTACATCGTGTATTAGGAGATAGACATATGACGAATAGCGTGTGCGAGCGAGACGGATATACTTATGTAACTTTGCATCGCATAATAGTTTATTTGTTGTACATTTATATAATTAATAATAAACAATATGTCCAAGTTCGATCTTATGAAATATCGTGAGCGAAGTCAGGATATTGTAGTTAGCTTTTACGCATAGATAAACGCCATTAGTTATTCAGCTTGGTGATAAATTGCAAGTGGTTTAAATATAAGCGTGAAAAATGAAATATTTTTTATATGGAATAGCGAATCAATTTAAAATGTCAGTAGAAAGAAACCTTGTTAGAACCGTCGTACTGTCATATTGGACGCGCCGAGTCAAATGTCTAAAACCTATGAAATGCTAGCTGTGCCTAAGAGAAATTATAATATTGTGTATTATTTACGAACGAAGTCATGGACAAACACTAGTGTAACATCATGTTCAATAAGTATATAGAACTGCTTTCACGTTAGTATCTATTCATATGAATGACCTCTTAATAATATCAATGTACATGGGAAATACAATTAATTGTATAAATTATTAAATTGCATTAGATCCAATTAATTGATTGCATTAAATTCTTCCACATAATGTCATTTCCAGTGTTCATTCGATGGGGTCTCAAATACCTAATAGAGACGAATAACCATAAATAACCATAATATTTAATGGGTTATTTAAAACTTGCATAAACAATTTTTGTATAATAAGTAGTTAGCATTCAATGTAATCTTAGTATTTCAATGCCTTTTCGTTGAACTGGTTTTTTTTTTAATATCTTATTCTATGGTCGAAATTGTTCTTACCATTTATTCGTAGCTTATATTTTGTAGTGTAAGAGCTAACGTACAGTTTGTTTACAATATTTGATTGATTATTATTATACTTTTTTGTTTTTCTTTTTTAATAAAACGAATCAATTATTCAAATAAATTATAATACTATAATTACAAAGTATTACAGATGTGTTTTTTTTTAATTTATCATGATCAATTCAAGACAGCTTTTTGCAAACACAATTTGAATTCGACATTTACATTTTTGAGCTTGTTTCTATAATTGTTTTGGATATTATGTGTGTATATTTACTGATTTCTTTTAAGTGTACGATAGCTCTTAAACTCCACGGAACTAGTGTAACTTGTTGAACCAAAATATTTTCAATTCCTATTTATCTATTTAGTAGTTATAATAACAAATTATAATTAATACTGGGACAGCTTTCCCAATTAATCCATATTCCATATTTTTTTACCCCTCATCCATGGACTGAAGTATTGGCGTACGTTGAATTGTGTATGTTTAAATTTGAATTGCATTTTTTTTTGTATAAATTTATTTGGTGATTTATTTCTTACATTAATTTAAATTAATGGAAAATATTGTTAATTTAATTGAGAATTATGAAAATAATAGTACGTCTCGATCAGATATTGCGTACGCTTTGTAAAGCAAACTTTTTATAATATATTCATTCAAAAATCTTCTGACGGCTTACAACTAATATTGATTTATCAATAACTAACGTAAAATATTGTTTCATAAAGCGTACGATTTGCTTGCAGTAATATATTAGTATTCTGCTCCTCGTCCTCTTCCCTTTAAATCATGTGTTAAACGGCCTCGTATTTTTACAGCTATTTTTTTACATTGAGTTTGTATGAAAGTTTTACGTGAACTTTGATGCGTGGCCATTTTGATGTACAACTTGTACCTTTGGTTACCTTGTTTTTTTTTTAATATAACATATCCCGTGGTTTTGTGAAAAATGCGTGTTCAAGATGGCGGCGTGTCACGTTTGCGTGTTTGTCTGTTTGTTGAGGGTTGTTGCTATTATATAAATATGTATCACAGACATGGGCTTCATTGTACGTTCTATTCTTTATGTTAGCGATGGATTTATAAGGAGAAGTTTTAATAAAAAATATTATGAAAATTATTATTTTTTTGTATTTTTATTGTGTTGAAACCTTTTTCTGCCGGCTGGCACCTATATTCCTATGGCTTTGAAAATATTTGATATTAAGTGTCTATAGTAAATGGAAAAACTGCCGTTTAGTTCTTTTATACTTTTTAGTGTCTGAAAGTCGGGTGTCGTGTTTTTTTAAGTTTTTAATTCCATTTCTAGTGTAGACGTAGTAGAAGCAAATTTGTGAGAAGAAAGTATTTTATATGAAGTTTAACAAACTAAAACTCGCTTTTATTTGTGACACTTAAAATCAGCTTGTCAAAGCAAACCAACTAAACTCCCAAAGTATCTACTATTAGCCGTTGAAGAGTTCCACTGTTCCAGCTTTTGGCCTTGCCATCAGGTCAGTTCGACGATACCGAATCACTACAATCATCTGAAATACAAACTCCCATAGTTTCATTGAAACAATTGGAAGTAGTTTAAATTTTCATTAATGTTTCTTAAATTTTTATTAAATAGGACGAAGCGGAAAGTATACGCTTACAAAGAAAAAAATATTTTTCCAAATCGGTTAATAAATGACGGGAGTTCTGAGATAACAAACAAAAAAACCGAATTGAGAACCTCCTCCTTTTTAAGTCGGTTAAAAGGAATATAGTATATGACACATTATTTTTTTTTAAGTTTTTTTTTTTTAGTTTTAAGGTATATAATATGCTACAGGCCTCTGTTTACATATTTAAGATCCTTTTGTAAATATTGCCTGATATAAATGATAAAATTAAATAAAAATAAAACAATATTATAACTTTTTGGGATCTATTTCTTTATTTTTTGTTAATTTAACCGAACTTTATTAATAAAATTGATACATGTAACGTCATCTATTAACATTTATTTGAACTAATTTTTCTTTGTTCGTGATGAGACCCCATTATATTACTGCATTTTATTGTCTTATTGATCTCTATATTAGTGCTTATTCACTGAAAATATGAGCTTTGTTTTAGCCTAATATGTACCTAAGTTTAAGTACTAGAAAGTTTTACAAACCGTACTTCGGTGAATCCCAAAATGTTAACCCATGCCTCTTTAAAATGCAGAATCAGGTGTATATCGTAAATAAAATAGAAGGTTCTGGAACTTCTGTTCCGTGACAAAATGGGTACCTTTTTTAATGATTATCGCCAAAAATATGAGAAATACAACGGTATATTTAACCCTATTTTTTTCTAAACGATGTTATATATATTCTACAGGTTTCAATCTTAGTCGTGTTTTTATAAAGTTTTGTGAGACATAAATCCACAAAATGTCCTTGGCTGATTAGCGAAAATTTCGTTTACAATTTATTAGGTAAGTATCGAACTAATAACTTCTGAAACTTTAGTAAATACTGATAGAACTTATAAAGTATACGAATGTTATTTATCATTTACTTAAATAATAACTATATATGTAGTTATTAGTATATTTCGTTAAGGTTTACTGGTTCAAAAATAATGTTTGCAGATTAAATACTGAATCTAATTATATACTTCCTTTTTATTTACTTATAGCTTAGGAACAGGACGACTGTTATAGATGCGAAATTATTGTATGGGCGTATGTTTGTTACTTTTTCAATCTGGATCGGCTGGATGGATTTGGATGAAATTCAGTACACAGTATAGACTGAGTTGAGACTTGGAGTAACACATAGATTACACAGTTAGGCACCTTGGGACGCACCCGACTAAAGCGAGAGCTGATAAGAATTTGTTATTGAAGTGAAACTTCTTTAGAATCATTGTGATTTGAAACTCGATAAAAAGGAAATGCAACACTAAAAAGAGACAAACACATAAATACATATATATTATTAAGTCGGTGAAAGAATGAGATAGAATACATTACCATGTTGCCATGATAACAGTTGTTATTGGCTGACAAATGTATATTTATTTCAAATAAAATGTAAAATAACTCTTAAACTTGGTAAAAATATTATAGAAAAATAAACCTTATAATTATCCTACTTCTGATACTCAATCCCTATTCATCTGGTTCTCTTATAGGGTACTTTTCTGAAGTTTCACTTCTACCATGTGTGATTTCTAAAAACAGAGAAAATCATATAAAATGAAACAAATTTAAAATTGACAACTGCCTTTATTGTTACCTGTTTGGTGTTACTTCGCCAGCCTTCGGAACGACGACAGGAACACCTACATATAGCTTTATTAAAATGTTACACTATGAAGTATCCAACGTTACAATTTGAATATACTGCTATGAGTCTAACAAATTATTTAACATCAATATTATATATTAATCTTCATAAAAATAGATCATTAACATATACTTAAAATGATCGATAATTATAAAAATCACTAAGTCCATATTGAATGTATCTTTCCAATACTAATTAAATTAATAATTTTAAAAACTTAACCAAAATTCGGTATTTATTCCAAAATTTCGTCACTATTAAAGAAAATATTTTTTTTAATTATAATAAATATATTTATTAAATAAAATATTAAAAAAATAAAATAAAAAAAGAAAACAAAATAAATACTTAGTAATTTTTATAATTAAAGCATTTGTATGAAACAAAACTAACATTACTTCGTAAGTATAGAGACTAGATACGTTTAACAAAATAAAATCTACATATAACTATAACATTACAATAGGAATATTTAATACTGATCAAATGTTACTAATGACAACGCTAGAATAAGCCTTTCCGAGGGAAGTATACGCACTTATTACGATATGTTTAGTTGACTAGTCTTGGAACTGAAGAACTTCGGGGTTTAATTTGGCGTCGACACGTCGCTGTTCGCGGGTTCCGATTCTGTAATTAAAAATATTCGTTTTTAATATACACGTACATACATGCATCACTATCGCTATATCTTTATATATATAATTCTTCTGTGAGTGTGTATGTCACTGAACTTCTCTCAAACGACTGGACCGATTTTGATGAAATTTTTTGTTTGTGTTCAAGGGGATCTGGGAATGGTTTAGATTCACAATTTGAATAATAATTTTCATCAAAAAAATTATTGAAAAAAGTTTGAAATTTTCAAATTAAAGACGTGTAGACAGGACAACGTCTGTCGGGTCCGCTAGTATATTATAAATTAAAGTACACCCGCCGCATCTGTCTATCTGTCTGAACGCGAAAACTACTTAACGGATTTTCATACAGTTTTCACCAATAGACGAAGTAATTCATGAGGATTGAGGAAGGTTTAGGTGTATAATTTATTAGGGTTTTGCGTAAATTGGCTAAAATATGACGATGATTGTTGAAGATATCAAAAAAAACATGCTGAGTGGGAGCTTTATTGGCGTGAGCCAATAGATTTCAAAACAATGTAGTATTACAGGAATGCACCCGAGCGAAGAGAGCGTTAGTCGCTAGTATGTTAGATAAAAATTGGGCATAACAGTCTTATGTATTTTTTCAGATTTTAGATGTCACTTATTGCGTCGAAATACGAGAAAAGGTCATCCTTGACAAATAGACCTAGTTTGTATAAACTACGTTAATATATTATATTAAACTTCCATTGATTAATCAGTCTTGTAAATTAGAAGTAATAGAAAAAATAGTAAAATTAAAATAAAACAATAATGAAATAGTTTTATATCATTACTAGCATTGCCCGCGGCTCCGCCCTCGTTCAGATGACCAAAAACCAAATTCTTAGGTTTTACATATTAGTATACTCTTACATTGCAGTTTTTGTATTTTTTCTCAGAAATGAGATATTTTCCCGCGATAAAAAGTATCCTATATGTTGATCCGGATAACCAGCTTCCATCATACTGAATTTCATCAAAATCTGTCCAGTGGTTTTCTCGTGATGCGGTAACATACAGACAGACAAAAATTCTAAAAACTATAGATTCGGCCTCTGTATCGATAATAATATCTATTTCAGTAAGATTTTCCAAAAAATGTTTAATGTACAGATTCGGCCGAGTTACAATTTTATTATATGTATAGATAAAGTATTTATCTATCTAATATTTAGTTAAGTGAAATACGCTAAGATTTTATTATTATACGGAGTCTTTTTTATAGGTACTTATTCCAAACGGCAAAACCTGCTACATCAGTTGGGTAATTACTATTATATGTATAAGATTATATCTCATCATACCCATTAGTAATTAACAAAAACAGCTCGGATATTATAAATTACCTGAGCTATTGTCGTCGTTAGCCCACTTCTTGCCGCGGACGCCCAAAAATCCCGTTTGTAGCCTTCGTTTGGACCAGGAGGGACCGTTCAGCAAAAACTTTATCTCTTGCGCACCGCTGTTTTTCACATCCTTCTTCCCACGCACACCAATGAATTTGCCTCTGAACGATAAATCGTATGGTCTTTTGTTCTGAATGGATTTCTTCCCTCGCACGCCGAAAAACCTGTGTATATTTGCACGTTTTTCCATCTCGTTAGATACTACATCCTCTGTGTCACTCGCCTCCGATGAAACTTCGCTCGCACGCAACTTTTCTAGGTACTCATTGATAACGTCATTTAAAATGGGATATTCTTGGTTATTTCCATTCATTTCTTCTGTTGAGTAATCAATCTGGCCGATCAAAGAGCCGGATTTCTTGGGCACGTATTCATAGTTCTCTGGGTAGAGCATGTAGTCAGGGTACATGTACTCCTTCTTACCCCGCATACCCATGAAGCCCATTGGCGCTCGTTTTAGATCAGTCTCCGAAGACAAATAGTCCTTTTTGCCTTTGACTCCAACAAAGAAGTGAGGTTTTCGTTTATTAAAGTCGTTGTCTCCCAATTCGTAGTACTTTTTCCCGCGCATGCCGAGGAAGCCCTGCGGCACGCGTCGCACCACCTCCTGCGCTGTGACCACATATATGACGTGGATCGTGATCAAGAGGATGTAAGTCTTTGACGGGCCCATTGGGATGGTTTTGATCTGGAAAGAACGAGAAAAAAATATTAATATTCAGTTTGACATTATTTATAAAATAATACGTAGATACAACTTGGACATTTAAATTAATATTGTATACAAGTAAAAGTTTAGAAGTGAGGCTTTTACAAGGCATGGCAAAGTAGTATATAGAATAATAATGAGATAGGTAAACTTTTCTCGATATTTTCAACTCAAGTACAAAGTGAGTAATCGATTTTATACTGTTTTATACATTTTCTTTAAAATACAACCTTACAAAAGTTTTAGATAATAAAAAAAATATAGAAAATCAAAATAAAATATGTATATGAGTCGGGGAGATATTATAGTGCACTCTATATTCCTATTACTCTCAAATTCCGATGGTACAATAATTCGACACGACCGGTGAGAGTTAAGGCGCAGGACCGACGGCTTTACGTGCTTTCTGAAGCACGGGGATAAAGCTTCGCCAACTTCCCAACTCGGGGCTGTTACTGGGACTTTCTTAACAGAAAGACTCAATAAACATAAAATAAAGCTGCAGTTATAAAAAAATAATTGTATTTTATTATATGAACATAATGGTTAATAATTTTATTATTTACATAGGCGTTAAGTGTAGGTATCATAAACTTAAAAGAAAACGCTGTATTCGGCCTTTTTAGCATCCTGGCCCTGTAGGGTACGGGCTTCTCTTCAATACGAGGAGTTATCAGACTTCACGTTTTTCGAAAACTTGCTAGGTCCTCCCAGACATACAGGTTTCACCATGCAACATATTGGAAATTATTCGCACATGAAAGTATCAGAGGTGCGAGAACCAGGATTTTAACCCGCTTCACTCGATTTCCCAAACAAGCACAAGCTTTACCACTGGGCTACCACTGCCATAAAAGAGAACGATGCAAACCGTTAAACTAGACCAATTACTTAGTAAGAATACAGAAAGTTTGATCACAAAGTGTTACATTTTATTACCATTTAGAGGTATTTTAGAAGCAACGTAAGCCTGCGTTAGACGTAGGTGTATCGTAAAAGGCTGTCACGTCGCGTTCCTACAACAAACGCCGGCGACTGGTCCCACGGGCCACGAGCGACACTCATTAAAACCGAGTAAACAATATACGGAACAAATGACATCAATAAAGAATTTTTAGGATTCCTCATAGAATAATTAAAATTTTTCTTTTTTTTATTGTATATCCGTCTAGTATTATATACATACTATATACTATATTACTATATATAATATTATAAATGTGAAAGAGTATTTGTTTATTTGTTTGTTTGTCCTTCTTTCACGTGGAAACGGAAGAACGGATTGGCGTATTTTTTTATGTGGAGATAGTCGGAGGGTTGGAGAGTGACATAGGCTACTTTTTATCGCGGGAGATTATCTTATTCCCACAGGAAAACACGTTATAATATAACCCAAAAAAATGATCAGAATTACTTGAAACTGAGTATTAAATTAAATAAATACGTGTTTTAGCATTTCTCGAAATTCAGCCTACAATATTTTAAGATATGAATATCTAATAGTTAAATATGTATTTTACGTATCGAAATACGAGTATATTAGATTTGTTTTGCATCGGCTGGCACCGACTTCGAAAATATCTGATTAGGTATCTATTCTAAATGAAAACCTCCGTTTAGTTATTTTTTACATTTTAGTGCCTGAAATTGGGTGTTTTTTAAGTTTTTATTTGTATGAACGTGCCAATCAAACTTTTGGGTATCGATAAACTTCTATATAAATAACTAATTTATATAAGCTAAGAATACCAGTAACTGCAATTTAGGTGCAGTGAATTAGTAATCTTCCTTCGCGATACATTTTTTATCATGCCTTTGTTGATAGCCGTCGGCGTTCAGACGAGCTAACGAGTACATGCATTTAATGGCTCTAGTTTCTTATTGTGAAGGAATGTTTTAGTTTTTCCGGTTCTATTTTTAGTTTACCACCTGTTTGGGTCTAGTCAGGGGTTCAATTCTTGTGCGATGAATGAACATTATAATTCAAGAACTTAATGTAAAGTTAACAATAGAGTCGTTAATAATTATTAATATTGTTAAATAAATAAATTTAAAGCTGTCCTTATAAACTTATTATATAGTATGTAAGTGTCTTTATAAACTAAAATATATTTAGTTGTTCGTTTCCTGGCCGTGCGTGGCGCTTGTGTTCTCTCTCTTACATGTCATCGGTAAAGAAGTTATGTTGGGTTCCGTAAGCGAAATTAAAATTTATCAAGTATAACCAGAAGTCTTACTCAATTATATTAAAATATAGTTATAACCCTATATATATTTTGCCATATACTTATCCACAACTCACACAGTGATGACAAGACACAGTTTTTCAATCAGTTATAACATATGAAACACCATTAAAAAATGGAAATATTCTTACATAAAGTATTTTTTATACAAAAACTTTATTTTTAACCGATTTCCAAAAAGGAGGAGGTTCTCAATTCGTCGAAATCTTTTTTTATGTATGTTCACGGATTACTCGAAGACGCCTGAACCGATTTGGATTTTTTTTTGTTTCAAAGGATTTACGTCCCATATAAATTTTATTGAAATCGGTCGAGCGGTTTTAAAAAAAATCTACAATAATTTTTTTTTTAAATAACTCTTTAATCGAAAAACTTTCTTCTTACAAATTACTTTTTACTACGTCTACACTAAAAATAGAAAAAATGAAAACTTAAAAAAAACTGACTTCCAGGCACTAAAATTTAAAATAATAACTAAACAGGGGTTTTCATTTAGAATAGATACTTAATCAGATATTTTCGAAGTCCTAAAAAAAGAAAGCAGTCCTAAGTAGAGAAAGCGTTAAACTTTACAGATGATTTTTAAATATTGAAATATTAATTTGGCAGGTTCTGTAGAAAAGTATTGTGGCAATGACAAAATATATTTGGCTATACTCCAAAAAACTTAAAATAAATCATTAGATTTCAAGTTAGAAAGTTTGTAATTACATCTAAACATATATTATGTAATAAAATTGTAACTAAGCCGAATCTGTACATTACATATTTTTTGGAAAATCTTATTGAAATAAACATTATCATCGATACAGAGGCCGAATCTATAGTTTTTAGACTTTTTGTCTGTCTATCTGTCTGTCTGTCTGTTACCGCATCACGGAAAAACCACTAAAGGGTTTTTGATGAAATTTGGTATGATGATAGCTGGTTATCCGGGTCAACATATAAGATACTTTTACCGCGGGAAAATATCTCATTTCTGAGAAAAAATACAAAAATGTCATGTAAGAGTATACTAATATGTAAAACCTAAGAATTTGGTTTTTAGTCATCTGAACGCGGGCGGAGCCGCGGGCAATGATAGTAAAGGTATAAGAATCATGACGCACCTCTTCGCTACAAATATTTAAAATAGGCCTTATACCTAGTTGTAAATGTAAAATGTCAAGGTGAAAGTTTATGGTTAAAATTTTTAAGCTAACAATGTACCTCACTGCTTAAGGTGCTGATAGAGTGAGAAAGATGAAAGGCACCTCATATGAGAGAAAGGGACAGGAAGTTGTCTAATGAGCATGTTACTCCAATTAGGGGTGGAAGAAGATATAAAGTCAGATCATACCGGTAGTCTGTACGTTGTAGAATATGAATTGAAGCTTAATAGACTTTAACGTTTTAGGATCTTCTTAATTTTGACGACACGTTTGGCTCAGTTTGTAGTGTCCCTACTTTCTGTGCCAAAGGTCACAGGTTCGAGTTCCGCTGGGGGCATTCATTTGTGTGATGAGCACGAATATTTCTACTCCAGTCATAAGTGTTTATATTTATAATATATATGTATGTATTTAAAGTTATGTATACAGTGTAGTAATTCAACTATCTAATATCCGTAATACAAGCCTTGTAGCTTATCATGGAACTAGATGGTGCTGTGTGTTACTATCGCAACATATTGTTATTATATTATTATTATAATTAAACCGCTATAATTGAAGACAATAAATTAGCAGGCACTAGATACTTAATTTATTACATTCGAGAAAATTTTCTTCCAACAAAACCGTAGTAATAATAACTGTAGACGAATAAAAAACTTAAAATATACGATCAAATTACTCGTACAGTTGTGAACGAATTTAATTCATCTCTTTACTCTTCTGTGCCATTTTGATATGTAACTAAGTTTGTTTCATACGAAACTAAGCAAGTTGTATGGATAATTGCTTGGTTACCGTAAACGTAAAAGGTTTTTCCATTTTGATGATAATTTTTGTTTACAACGTATATGTATGTACTCATCTGTTTAGTTTTAGCGTTAACCATAGATGTAGTGGGCGGTAGATGGCGTTGTTATCGAAAACCAGATGTTTTTTATATATATTTTTTTTAATTTCTCACATAAAAAATATGTAATCCAAAATTTTAAGTTAGAAAAAAATACCTTCTTTTATCTATAGGACTTTTATGAACCCAAAACATGACCAATTTTATTGAAATTAGAACATTCTCCATTCTCAGAACTAGTCGAAGTGCTGCTCGAGTTCTGTGCCATCTGACATATAGCTTGAGTTTATTTGGCTTCACTACAGCATTTCATTGGCCTATTGTTAGCATATGTATTGTTCTATTTGCGACACAGTATACTATGGGCTTAACTATTACGTATTATAGTTTCTCATGAGACCAATTCGAGCGCAGCAAATATTTATCAAAAGGGTAGATTTATATAACGTGGAATATTATATAATATAGCAAGAGCATTGCATTTTGTTTGGTGATTTGAGATTATTTACTATTTTAATGATATATATAAAATAATTTAACAACTAAAACGTTCAATAGGTTTTTTTTAAAAACTGATAATTTTAGTATCTATAATATTCTAAACAAGCGATTTATCCCCGCTTTGCTCGGATGTGTGTTCATTTTATTGCATTTTGTCATTCAAACCAATAAAATCCTAAACGGCAGTACATACCGATAACCCAACTCAACAGCCAGTCTTTCCCGATTTCAATATAGTTATTATAAATTCTAAAAGTAAATATATTTTTATGGAAATTAAAAATAGCCTATTACACTCATCGGTAATGTAAGTAGCTTTATATTTGTATAAGAATTTTCAGAATCTTATCATCTTCAGAGATGACCCAAGCTCGACCCTATACACATATTCAGAAAACAAACTGCAAACATTCAAACTTTACCTCTACAATATTAGTGTAGTAGATGTAAAGATTGATACTTAACAATAACATTCACATACTCTTTAAATATTGCATTTTGTTGTAATATTATAATATTTTTACAATTAGATATAGTGTTGAACCAGCTATCATCATACAAAATTTCATCACAATCTGTCCAGTGACGTCCAGACAGATATACAGACAGACAAAAATTCTAAAAACTATAGATTCGGCCTTTGTATCGAGAATAATGCCTATTTCAATAAGATTTTTCAAAAAACATTTAATGTGCAGATTCGACTTAGTTAGAATTTTATTATATGTATAGATTTCAGCTCATATCTTATGGTTATTATATATATATTTAATCCTTAGATTACATATTTATATGTAAATAATCTAAGATTTAGTCATTAATGAATTTGATTTTTTGACCAATTTTTACAGTAAATTCGGGATAAATAAACCTAAAACTAAACTTTAAGTACTTATCTATACTAAATAATACTAAGTATTACGAATTTCAACAAATGATATACTTTTATATGAATAATTGACACTATGTTTAAAACGTACAGATGTTTTAATTTCCAACAGAATAATATTCAGCTTTCAGCATTTCTCTTAAAAGACTACAACAGTAAAGTTTTCAGGAGAGAATTTATTTACGCCGAATTCTGACCTCCATTATGGGTTAAGTGCTGTGCGATATATTGCATTCGATCCTACGTCCACGAACTATCCCGTTGCAATTACTGTCTCGATGTTTGTGATTTTCTGGGAAATGTAACAGTTGGTTTGTATAAAAAATATTTATAAACTTAGAATTTATTAAATTTGGTATGATATTTACTTTATTATTTGAAGTTGTTGCCCGCGACTTCACTCGCGTGAAAATCGGGACGTGATGCGAAAATATCAGAAACTAGCGACTCACCCTCGCTCCGCTCGGGTTCGTCCCTGCTTACGTTTTAAGTTTTAGTATAGATTTCTCAGAGATGAGACATTTTCCCGCAGTAAAAAGTACCCTATAAGTTGACCCGGATAATCAGCTATCATCATAGCAAAATTCATCCACTGGTTTTTCCGTGATGCGGTAACAGACAGACAGACAAAAATTCTAAAAACTATAGATTCGGCTTCTGTATCGATAAAAATGACTATTTCAAAAAGATTAAAAAAAAAATAATGTACAGATTCGGCTAAGTTACAATTTTATGTATGTATAGATGAAGCCCACAAAACCGTTTTATTTAATACGAATTTTGTTGTTGACTTTTTGTTGCATAGTAGCGGGGAGTAAAGGCGTATAATCTATGCCCTTATAAATGCAAGCTACAACGTAAATAATATAAAAAGATATTTCTGCCCTTTGTAAAAGTTACAAAATATTTGTGTTATTAATATAAGTATATGGCGAAGGAGGATTTAGTTACCTTTTTCTGCTATAGAACCATATTATTGTTTAAAGTCACTATGTTATTTATGACATTCATTGGAGATACGTGGCTTAATAACGTTGGTTGATCATGGTGGATCATAGAGATATATATGTTATTATATTATATTTATGCTAGATATTATATTTGTAAGTCAATGATGTCTACCGAGAATCCGCTTGCTCTAAATCATTACAATTACCGCTTCAAGTTGATAACATTGTGATTTCCCTGATTAAATTGTAATTGAGTAAAGAGATTTTTCTATTATTTAAGCCCTGATACCGTCTACAAGATAGTAACCACTAAAGATGATATTCGTAGAATATGGATAACACGACATATAAAATATCGACAAATGTCGAAGTTAGAAAGGGCAAAAAGATCTAATGAATTAGTTACTTAAATCACGTACATATAATGTTTTAAAGTTAAATTTAAAACCAGCATCATTAATAGGACGAGTGTACTCCAAAAAGAACCTCGAGATGTATACGCTTCGTAGAGATTACAAGCGCGGAAATGCCGAGTTTGTTATTTTTTTATAATTCCTAGTTTTTCATCGTATTACTAAATGTATTCATTGAATTCACTTCAATAGCAACTCATATGCTGAAATTTTACCATAAAAATAATTAGGCAGTTACATACTAAAAAGTTTTCTTTTTCTTTATATACTTGTGCGTTTGTTTGTGACCTCGCCAGTATATTGCTGGCAGGGAGCGTAAAACCCGGGTTTAGAGTTAAGCCAAAAAAAACGGTTACCCATTCAAAATGAACGTAGAAAAACCTTGTTACCCATTAAATGTGTAACCTACCTTTAAGCAAATGAAATGTGTTAATCATTTGTAATGATAGCCTATACTATAGAATTAACCCTATCGAAAGGGTTACCACATCGTTTTACGTGATTATCCCGAAACTTACTTTTTAACTGGTGATGAAGAAAGGGTGGGGGAATATACATATTTGTTACTAAATTCGTGTAGCACTGCAAAACAATGTTAATTTAAAGTTTCATACTCCTACCTGTGCACGTTTACTTATTAAAATATATAATGAACCGTCACAAACGTAAGTATTTATTTTTCTTTTTATGATTGTATATTTTATTTAAAAATTGATTTTAGTAACGTTTTATATATAGATAACTATTTTACATTTACTTTTATTTTTAATTAATTTTATAAAAAGCTGAAATAGTACCAGAAACGGAGCCAAATAACGATGAAACCCAATGTGACAGCCCCTCTTCAGAAAATCGACTCAATGAAGGCGGTAATTAATCTGTTTACATATACTTGTTAAAATCTTTGTTTTTCTCTTGAATTTTTGGGTTTTCAAAGGGTAATAGCAGCAGCCTCTTTCTCAAGTATGTTTTTAAATACTTGTAATGTACATATATTATATAAACTATTTTTTTAAAGTCTAGGTTCTTACTAATTACAAACTTGTGTTTTTATATATTACAGAATACCGAGTTGATGAAGACTCGTATAATATATTTGAGCCAAACTCTCAAATATTAGACCAATACAAGGATTACGAAGCCCGTGATACATTAAAAACAATTGAATTTACTGAAAGCAGTACCCAAACGTATGCCGAAGAAAACACAAAAAAAATGAAATTTGCAAATAATGCTTTTGGACCATTCGTTGGGCTGGAATTGGCTAATGTACCGGATCTGAAGAGGCGTTACGTTATGTACCAAATAATTAAAGTTATAGAAAATAATTCATAAATGTTATGAATAAAATATTTAAAATTAAATTATTATTCTACATATTTCTTAAAATAAAAAGACATAAATATTTACATAAGACTTTATTTTTTATTATAACAAGTTCTTAAAGAAGTTTCTATTTTTCTAGTCATGTATGTGTGTGTCATGTGTGTGTGTGTGTGTGTGTGTGTGTGTGTGTGTGTGTGTGTGTGTGTGTGTGTGTGTGTGTGTGTGTGTGTGTGTGTGTGTGTGTGTGTGTGTGTGTGTGTGTGTGTGTGTGTGTGTGTGTGTGTGTGTGTGTGTGTGTGTGTGTGTCATGTGTGTGAGTGTGTGTGTGTGTGAGTGTGTGTGTGTGTGTGTGTGTGTGTGTGTGTGTGTCATGAGTGTGTGTGTCATGTGTCTGCGTGTGTGTCATGTGTGTGTGTGTGTGTGCCATGTGTGCGTCATGTGTGTGTGTGTATCATGTGTGTGTGTCATGTGTGTGTGTGTGTGTGTGTGTGTGAGTGTGTGTGTGTGTGTGTGTGTGTGTGTCATGTGTGTGTGTGTGTGTGTGCCATGTGTGCGTCATGTGTGTGTGTGTATCATGTGTGTGTGTCATGTGTGTGTGTGTGTGTGTGTGTGTGAGTGTGTGTGTGTGTGTGTGTGTGTCATGTGTGTGTGTGTGTGTGTGTGTGTGTGTGTGTGTGTGTGTGTGTCATGTGTGTGTGTGCGTGAGTGTGTGTGTGTGTCATGTGTGCCGTGTGTGTCATGTGTGTCATGCGTGTGTGTTATGTATGTGTGTGTCATGTGTGTGTGTGTGTGTGTGTGTGTGTCATGTGTGTCATGTGAGTGAGTCCTGTGTGTCATGTGTGTGTGTGTGTGTGTGATGAGTGTGTGTGTCATGTGTGTGTGTGCCATGTGTGTGTGTGTGTGTCATGTGTGTGTGTGTCATGTGTGTGTATGTCATGTGTGTGTGTGTGTCATGTGTGTGTATGTCATGTGTGTGTGTGTGTCATGTGTGTGTATCATGTGTGTGTGTGTCATGTGTGTGTGTGTGTGTGTATCATGTGTGTGTGTGTCATGTGTGTGTGTGTCATGTGTGTGTACGTGTGTGTGTGTCATGAGTGTGTGTGTCATGTGTGTGTATGTGTGTGTCATGTGTGTGTGTGTGTGTCATGTGTGTCATGTGTGCCATGTGTGGCATGTGTGTCATGCGTGTGTGTTATGTATGTGTGTGTCATGTGTGTCATGAGTGTCATGTGTGTCATGTGTGTCATGTGTGTCATGTGTGCCATGTGTGTCATGTGTGTCATGTGAGTGAGTCATGTGTGTCATGTGTGTGTGTCATGTGTGTGTGTGTGTGTGATGAGTTTGTGTGTCATGTGTGTGTGTGTCATGTGTGTGTGTCATGTGTGTGTGTGTGTGTGATGAGTTTGTGTGTCATGTGAGTGAGTCATGTGTGTGTTACGTGTGTCATGTGTGTCATGTGTGTCATGTGAGTGAGTCATGTGTGTCATGTGTGTGTGTGTCATGTGTGTGTGTGTCATGTGTGTGTGTGTCATGTGTGTGTGTGTGTGTCATGTGTGTGTGTGTGTGTGTGTGTGTCATGTGTGTCATATGTGTGTGTTATGTGTGTGTGTCATGTGTGTGTGGGTGTGTCATGTGTGTGTGTGTGTGGTATGTGTGTGTGTCATGTGTGTGAGGGTGTGTCATGTGTGTGTGTGTGTGTGTGTGTGTGTGTGTGTGTGTGTGTGTCATGTGTGTGTGTGTCATGTGTGTGTGTGTGTGTCATGTGTGTGTGTGTGTCATGTGTGTGTGTGTGTCATGTGTGTGTGTGTGTGTGTGTGTCATGTGTGTGTGTTATGTGTGTGTGTCATGTGTGTGAGGGTGTGTCATGTGTGTGTGTGTGGTATGTGTGTGTGTCATGTGTGTGAGGGTGTGTCATGTGTGTGTGTGTGTGTCATGAGTGTGTGTGTCATGTGTGTGTGTGTGTCATGAGTGTGTGTGTGTCATGTGTGTGTGTGTGTGTCATGAGTGTGTGTGTCATGAGTGTGTGTGTGTGTATGTGTGTGTGTGTGTGCGTGTGCATGCTTGCTTATGTGTGCGCGTATGTGCGTGTAAAGTAAGAGTATTAAGAATGGGAGTCCAAGTTATCGTCATGTAAATCGTGATTTGATCTTAAAAGCATTACATTTTGTGATAAATGACCGTCTATGTTACTTCTTAAAGAATAAAATAAATTTGAATGATGAAAATAAACGTTCAACAGACACTTGAGTCGCAGGTGCTGCTAAAACTGTATTAGCAACTGCATCTAATGTAGAAGACACAGTTCCTTTATTTGCCCAATCTTCAATAATATTTTCAGTTGGGGCTAATCTTGGTGCAAATCTTAATTCTTTCAATGTAATTTCAAAAGAAGAAGCTGTCTTTGAAGAGTGTAAACCTCTTTCTTTTTCTGTGTGTTGTAATATTCTTTCTATGTCTGTGGTAAATGTCTGTGAACTAGAGGTATTTTGATTTTTTTCAATTAAATGGGGATCCTTATAAAGTATATTCTCATCAATTTGAGATTCTTTTATATGCTGTAGCTGTGTATAGGTCTCTTGGAGCAAAGATAGTGCTTTTGCACACTCTTCATCGGACAAAATGACGTTCAATTGTCTATCTAGATATATGTTTTCTAAAACTAAATTATTATTCAAAAGATTTTTTTCTCTTGCCTTCATAGATTTAAGCAAATCTTGAGCAAAAGGTATAGAAAAAATCTCCATACGAGATTTGCACGTCAACCATATAATAAAAATATCGCCAATAGTGATTTGTTGTTTTTGTAAACTTACAGTCGCTTCATTTATTGGTTTTAAACAACTAATAGTTAATGAAAGTTCATCCCAAAATTTTGTCGACTACAAATTAGCAATGTCGGAATTACTATCACATACCGATTTAAGAGCAAAGAGACGTCCCAACATTTTATAAGTAGATATCCAACGCGTTGTGCAATCAATGATGGGTTTTTTTTAAATTGGATACTCTGAGAATATTTTTTATGGTGGGTTTTCGTAAAATACGTACCACTTTTCTTGCCAATTCTATTATATTTTGTGTTTCAATGTTTACATTTATAGCGTCTCTTACTGCTATTTGCAGCGTATGCGCAGCATAAAGCATTACGCAAGGCTTATATTTATATGGTGGTATGGTGCTATTATTAATATGGTCTAAAAGAGAATTAATATTCATAATATTTTAAAAAACATGTATTTCTTGTGTGCGTTCATTTTCTTCCTCTATTTCCTCATCATCACTTGTATCATCTGCGTCTTCATTTTCTTTATTAGTTTCATCTTCATTCTCAGTATATAACTTACAGCCTAATAGGGTAGTCATTTTTTTAAAATTCTTGCCGTTGTCCGTAGTTATGGAATATATTTGTGAAATGTCGATCATAAAATCATTCAAAATTTCGATAAGCTTCTCTGTTAAAAAATCACCAGTTTGCCTTTCAACTGTTTCAACAATAGCTAAATTTCTAACTTTTATTTCTCCGTCTGTAACATATTGCATATTAATTCCTAAAAAATTTCTATCCATATCGTCTAGTTTAAGACTAATCATTTTATGTCTAACTTCTTTGCTTATTTTTAATTTGACTTGCTTTATCTATTACAAGTTTTTTAATGGATCCAATAGATATTTCGTGAGCGTTTGAGGGTGTTACCATTTTAATAATGTCTTGGAAAGCTTGGTCTTGTAATATAGCAAAAGGTCTTCCATGAATGGTCACTAATTTAACACAATTGTGTTTTAATTGTTTAATTCGCTCTAAAGACACCTGTGGCTTACTATTTTCTTTATTCATTGTCATAATACTCTTGTACTCATTATAATGTTTCAACGATGAATGATTTTTTAAATTAGTAGTATGTTTACCCTAAAACAAACAAAAAAAGATTAGACATAAAAATAAAGTATACTATAGTTACTCCAAGTACATAATTAGTCACAGTCCAACTGTTTCAGTGAGAAGAAGTGACGAACACATCATTACACACGCACACACATGTGTACACACAAACACATACATACACAATAACCATAAAAACACGCCCTCATTGTATTTCTGAATAAGTATAGTGTAGGATCAAGGATGACACTTATAAAATTTCGAGATATTCCTTGCATATTTTCTTATATTCAGTGATTTTGTAGCATCAACTTTATTTTATTATTTTATATACCTAATCGTCATTCGTCAGTAGTTTATCCGTGTGCTACTACCACCGACTCAAAAAGCAGTTCTACGGAGAAAAGCGTGAGAAAAACTCAACTTTTACTCATTAAATATTGAATTACAGAATTTATAACTACAATTTACAATATTACAAATAATTCATAAGTAGGAAAAAATATCAAAATTCGCTCCATTTTTACTTTTAAAAACACATTCTTAATATAAATAAGTGAAATATATGGATTTCTTTCATTAAAACGCTCATATGAATAAGTGCAACGTTAGTAGTAATCATAACTTTTGGAAGATAGTAAATGATTCATAAATAATTATTAAATTTTAAATATGATAATTATGTAACTTACCTTTAAATTATTCCCACATATCAAACATTTACTCTTCTTCTCGATGTTGTCATAATTAAAGTATCGATGAACAGCATCGGTTTTAATTGGAGGCATTTTAAAATAACAAGACTAAGAGCACTTTTCATATCACTCGCGTGTTGTCGAATAAAATAAAATTGCATTTCTTCAGGCCTAGACACCTAAACAACGAAAGAAACATATCCGTACACGTTAATACTCGTAGGTGTTCGTTTGCCGCCTTTTTATGTTTTCTATACTACACTCTAATATGTAATGTTTCTTAATAATTTTAGAGACTAAAATTGTACCATTATATTTGTTATATAACACGTTATATATGAAGTAACCCATTATTTATTGGGTAACCTAATACCTAACCCAACAGATAGGGTTAACCCTATTAAACATATGATTTAATTAAGCCTGTTGACTGGGTAACCCTATGAAAAGGGTTTCTTGTTAAAACTCTTTAAAAAAAACCCAGGTTAAAACCCTTTAAAGGGTAACCAAATGGGTCCCTGATTGCTGGATTGATCGTGAGTCGTGACGTTTCAAAGCAATTTTACTTATTCACAACAACTAAAAAGTTAAACGTAATTTATGTTATCCTATAATCTCAGTTTGACAGACAGACATACACGGTTTTATATTTATAATATCGTCAAAGATAAGTGTAAAATTCTATTATATTCTATTGTCTTATGGTATTTTGTTATGGGTAATTCGACGAATATTAAATCTATATTTATTCTCCAAAAAAACAGCTGTCGGGTTATTTATAACATGGGAACTCGAGATACTCTACGAGAACTTAAAGAAATCGGTTTATTTTAACGTAATTTAAGTTATTAATTTAAGTCTATAATTAAAAATATATTATTGAATAAATGTTAGTACACAATCATGGAATATTTTGTAAATGTTAATATGTGGGTATGGATGAGTGGCTGGTTGAATCTCACGTAGGATAAGTAGATTTTTATTGTATTGCAACTGTTGAGTCTCTCGCCGGCTCTTCTCAGCAGAACCGCCTACCGAGCCGGTGGTAGATTCATCACGGACTTACATACTGACATTTACCTAATATAAATTTAGAAAATGGAAAAAGTTACGATTCGAAAGCGCTTTGTTAAAGTCTGTTTGAATAAATTATATTTTGATTTGATTTGTTCTAACTTTATACCGTTGATCTCATAAAAGGAAATGGTGTAGTACAATCTAAATATGTTTTCCGGTCGGATTCGTAGCACGTAGAGGCTTAATGAAAAACGTAACAAATGTGACCTCATGTAATGCAATATAAAAGTATGTCCTACGGCTTAATATCGTCCGTGCGATGTCTTAAGACGTATGCATCAAGCGCCTTATTATTGTAAAAGCTTTATAAAGTACCAAAGTATAATAATAATAATAATAATAATAATTAGTATTTATTTCAGATCAATTAGTAGACACGTTTGGCTCAGTTTGTAGTGATTCTACTCGCTGTGCCGGTGGTTGGGGGTTCGAGTCTCGCTAGTGCACTTATAAGAAGCAATATATCTTTTAAGTAAACGAAGACGTGGCATTTAATTTACTTTTGAGATAAATATTCGTAAATACGAATGAACAGAAAAAATGTTCTGTCACATGCTGATTAAAAATATATGTAGGTATATTAAAATTACTATAATTTAAAAATCCCTATTAAATTCTTATAACTCAAGGAGACAGTGAGCTGAGCGTATTTTCTCATATCGCAGAATCTTCGGTAAAAAAATATGCTAAGAAATTATTACACTAATATCAAGAAAACCTGCAATAAACTTTATATAAGGACCCTTTGAAGCATATGAGTCTAGGCTAGAGTTAGTGCTTATCAACATTACCTACATGTTACTTTGCCACGTAAGTAGGTATAATATACTAAAGATGATGCATATTAAAATTATTTTCATATTCCTTCTTATGTGGGACCCTTGTTATGTGGGACTCAGCAAGCCAGTACTACCTACTAAAACCCAACAAAACCTCACCCGTCTTAATTGGAAGATCTAGAATCGCTAACGCACTAAGTCACGACGCCCCAACGCAACGGCAGGTCTGCCGAAGCAGACCACAACAACCATGGGGTTGCTCCACAGTCTACTCTGCTATCAGAGAAGTACCAGGAGTTACCCGTATGGTACACCACCCACCGATGTGAGCCTTCTCCCAGCATTTCTCTTGGCGTCACGCCCGGCTGGATAGCCGGACGCAACCACAACAACACACATCGGGAGGGATTAACAAAGTGCCCCAACCGCAATCATTTAGAAATATGATTAATTACTTAAAATAAATAGATGTATCCAGTTCTTGAAAGAATTAAGAAAGAATGTTTAGAAATTTCATAAGAGTTTTATACAATATAGTTGTAAAAATATCAGATGTAAAGATAAAAATTTATAGATCTACACAATACGTAACTATTTGACTATTAAAACAAAAAAAAAAAGATTCCGATGAATTGAGAATCTCCTCCTTTTTGGAAGTCGGTTAAAAGTATAACTGAGTGTTAAGTTTGTAAGCTTAGTACTTGAAGTACTTGTATACTATGTCTTGAGATACTCATTCTAATGGTTAAACTATATGTATTAAACAGATATAATTATTCTTAAAACGAGATGGGTAACGCCACTCATTGTTTGTTCTTGTTTCTATTTTTTAACAAGCCTTGTGACACAGTTTCTTAGTTATGAACTAGTGGACACAAAATTTAGGTGAAAATGACTAAAGTGTTTCTGAATTACTATCGACAAAGTAATAAAGATCAGGTCAAATTTTAAAATGCTTATGTTTTACACTTAGTTTCTAAGGGCAGTGGTAGCCCAGTGGTAACGCGCTCGCTTAAGAAACCGAATGAAGCTGGTTCAAATCCCGGGTTTCACACCTCTGATATTTTCAGGTGCGAATCATTTCCAACATCATTACCACTTGTATTACGGCGAAGAAAAATATTGTGAGGAAATGGCCTAACCCCAATATTGAAGGGATTAATTTGTTTTTTGGTTCCCAACGTTTTGAATGCTGTACACTGTAGAGTCTAGAACAATCATGGTCACGGTAGAAACCTGAATCAAAATAAATCCGCGACAAAATCTGAATAGATTCTTTTAAGATTCAACAAGTAGAAAAATACATTACTAAAAATATATATTACATTGTAAACGAAAGGAGCATCTCCTTAAAAGGCGGCAATTTATTTTTTGAAGATTTCGTAAAAAAACGTCGGCAATTAACTTTAGCCAGCCCTTTGTAGAACGTTCTTTGTGCTCGTATAAAGTAACGGAAGACCAATTAAGACATATGGAATCCACCATATCAGATATCAAACGATCAAAGTAAAAATTTTCCAAACAAAAATACTCTTATTTTTTCCGAACTCAATCGTGCGTATAACATTTAATATTTAAGGTATTGCTTATTATGTTTATATGAAAAATTTATGATTACTAATTGGACGTTGCTACTGACACCAAATAAATAAGCTCATTTATTCGATTTTCACGTATTAATTATATATTAATCTAATTAAATATAATAATTTGATTTCAGCTTCAAAACCTAACCTAGCCTTAAGTTATCTATACATATAATAAAATTGTAACAAGTCGAATCTGTACATTAAATATTTTTTGGAAAATCTTATTGAAATAGATATTATTATCGATATAGAGTCCGAATCTATAGTTTTTAGAATTTTTGTCTGTCTGTCTGTCTGTCTGTCTGTCTGTCTGTCTGTCTGTCTGTCTGTCTGTATGTTACCGCATCACGAGAAAACCACTGCACAGATTTTGATGCAATTTCGTATGATGATAGCTGGTTATCTGGGTCAACATATAGGATACTTTTTACCGCGTGAAAATATCTTATTTCTGAGAAAAATACAAAAACTTTAATGTAAGAGTATAGTAATACGTAAAACCTAAGAATTTGGTTTTTTGTCATCTGAACGCGGGCGGAGCCGCGGGCAATGCTAGTGTAGTATAAAACCTTTAATTTTTTTACAGTCTTTTTAATTTTAATTGAAATTAAAAATGTTTATATAACATTTTTTATGTAATAATAGAAATTGCATAAGAGTAGTTTAAAGGCAGAAAAGAACAAAGCCGTCATAATTTCCAACCACACAGTAATTTCTGTAATCGAAAACGATTACACCATAACATATGTACCTATATAAAAATTTTATCAGAAAAAATCTGATCCCGAGTGCGGCGCGCAGCATCCGACTCTAAATCCTCTTATTACCGTAGCTGTTAAGATGAGAGCTTAAGACTCTCGTGATTGCATTGAACATGTTCGTATGTTATTTGAGTTTAAAAAGGTATAAAGTTTATTTGATCTGGTCAAATATTTCTAATTTAACAATATTATCTTCTTTTATCCCATAGGTAAAGCGCTGATTACTAGAGTAATTTTAACGTAATTCCTCTACTGCACTTTCCTGTACTTTACTGTAGTGACTGTGAATTACGGCTACTTGTTCTTTTATTAACTAATTATATATTTAAACTTATTTTTTAGATAATCTTTTATATAACGTCCTCTTGCATTTGCATAATTTTAATACTTTTTTGTTAAATAAAATTATTTTTTGAGCTTAGCTAGCTAGCGGAACTCGTCCCATGGTTAAGTTAACACTACAAGTATTGTACATTTACGGTACTAGGTGCCAAACAGCCCAGTGATACTAAAATGAAACTACTGTACCTCAGAGCAAGACAAATTTATTTTACAATCAAGCAGCCTTATATACCTCTTCGTAGAACACAACCATAGCGCGATTCAGACTACTAAGATAACGAATAAGATAAATACAACGCCATCTATCGAGTGGAAGTGTAAACAATTATTAAAAATATTGATTTAAACTTTATTTTCGAACACATTCTGAACATCCCGCCCACCAAAGGGATTATTATTCCTTTAGTACCGCCCACCCTGATCAAAATTCAACTAATATAAAATAACAAAAGCAATGGACTGTATGTAATATGTAATTAAAAGCATTAAACGGGACGGTGTATTTATGGAGTATTTCTTACGACAGTATAATCTATGGCTTTAAGCAAAGTATAAAATAAAATCTAACTTATAACAAAATCTAAATAGTAACAAAGATTAAGTAAGTCCTATCTATCTTAAGTCTAGACAACAAGCAAACAAATAGTATCCTACTTAAAAGTTAAATTAAACTTAATAAAAGCCTTTAAAAAATATAACAGAAAAAGTGTAACTAAATAAATTCACCAATAGTTTTAAACAAAACAAACTGAAACTCAATAGCAAACAAAACAAATCATAAACCATTTTCAGTATTAAATTTAAATCTAAATAAACATAAGCCAATACGGCAACACCAAACAATGAATAATTTAAACCTCAACGGGAAGCAAGCATAACTTTGAAGTTGGACGTTTGATCGTGGTATCCCTGCAACGAATAGAAACAACACGCGTTAAATTGTCTTTCCCTGGATGCAGTTGTATTATTTTACCGTACAACCATTTGGCTGGAGGTAAGTTATCTTCTTTTATTAAAACTATATTACCTTCTTTAAATTCCGGAATTCGAGCAGCCCACTTCTGTCTTTGGAAGAATTGTGTTAAATATTCTTGTTTCCATCTCCGCCAAAAGTGTTGCACCATACGTTGTACCAACTGCCAGCGCCGTAATGTGCTCATTGGAGCACTCTCAAAATTACAGTCTGGTGGGACAATCAACGGTTGACCCACTAAGAAGTGACCGGGAGTCAAAGGTGCTGGATCGTCGGAGTCGTTACTTCCTTGAGACAGAGGCCTAGAATTTAGGCACGCTTCAATTTGAGATAGAAGAGTGGACATCTCCTCAAATGTGAGCGTGGAGTTGCCTACCACACGCCTCAGATGGTGTTTTACACTTTTGATCCCTGCTTCCCACAGTCCACCAAAGTTTGGAGCGTGGGGAGGAATAAAGTGCCAATCTGTCTGGGAATTAGCAAGAGCTGCTGCAATATCTTTAAACATTGAGCTTTCTCGTGCAAAAAGTGCCTGTAGTTCTTTGGCAGCGCCCACAAAATTTGTACCATTATCGCTCCAGATGTGACGACAATGACCACGTCTGGAGACGAACCGCTTAAATGCTGCCAAAAAACCATCCGTCGTTAAATCCGAGACGGCTTCAATGTGTACGGCGCGCGTAGCCATACACACAAACAAGCAGATATATCCCTTAAAAGATCGATGTCCGCGACCTTTCGAGACTCTCATATTAATAGGCCCTGCATAGTCGACACCAGAGTTTAGAAACGGTTTGCTTGGGGTCACTCTGCAAGGTGGAAGGTCGCCCATCATCTGATTTTTCGTGGTAGCAGCATACCGTATACAGGGAACACAGCTACGTATATGAGCTCGAACCATATTTTTCAATCGGCTGATCCAATACTTGGTACGTATAAAATTAAGCATCAGTTGTTGTCCTCCATGAAAGGTGGTCTCATGTGCGTCAGCTACTATTAATTTCGCTAATCCTGAGTCATGAGAAATAACAACTGGGTGCTTCGTATTAGCATGCAGAGAAGAATATCGAAGTCTACTTCCTACGCGCAATATTTTACTGTCATCTAGAAAAATATTTAAATTATATAATGGACTTTTCTTATTCAACGGCCTTTTATTTTCCAGGGCTACTATTTCGGCATGGAACCATTGATGCTGACTTTGTCTAATGCATTGATCTAAGCTTTCACTAATCTCTGTAACTGAAAGGTAAAGTGGTATTTTAACATTAGCTTTGCGTCGTTTTATTGTTTGTAAAAACCTTCTGCAATACGCCGTTATTCTAATAAGCCTTTTTAATGATGAAAACCTCGATATCCAGTTATTATCATAATCCAATACCAGATTGACTGTATGTACCTTAGCTCTCATCTCCTCGCGGGTGCATATTCCAGGAGGTCTTCTATATTGTATTGGGTCGCTCCTTAACCAACTTGGCCCTTGCTTCCAAAGATCACTATTAAGAAGCATAGCTGAAGATGCTCCACGAGACGCGATATCTGCCGGGTTATCTTTGGACTGCACATGAGCCCATTGAGTAGTATCCAATAAACTAAGAATCACTGACGTGCGATTAGCTACATAGGTTTTCCAACGACTTGGATGATCGCTTAACCAGGCTAAGACAACAGAAGAATCGGTCCAAGCGTGTATATTTGCCTTTGGAATATTCATGACTTCCGACACCTCAATTAATAGTTTTGCCACTAAGACAGAGCCACACAATTCTAAGCGGGGAATAGATAATTGCTTTATCGGAGCTACCTTTGTTTTGGCTGTTAAAAGGTGTGAGTGTATTTTACCATCACTATCAACAATTCGACAATACACTACAGCTGCATATGCTATATTCGATGCATCGCTAAATCCGTGCAGCTCTATGACAGCATTTCTTTCCCCTTTGCCTATCCATCTAGGAATGTGGAAGTCAACTAGCTTTTCCAGCTCTGCTCTGTAACACCTCCATTCTTGTAGAAGTTCTGGTGGTAACTCATCATCCCAGCCTATACCAGCTATCCATAATTTTTGTATAAAACACTTTGATGTTATGATACACGGTGCTATCCATCCCAACGGATCGTAAAGTCTTGATATTTCTGATATCACGGTACGTTTTGTTTCAGGTGCTGCTAGCGGTAACATTTTTACTGAGTAATCAAATTCATCAGTGTTCCTGTTCCAGGTAAGTCCTAAAATCTTAGTTATTTTGTCTATTTTTATTTCCAAATCCTTACCTGAATTTCCTTCTAATTCCTCCAGTAAGTACATCCTATTACTTGTCCACTTCTGTAGCCGAAAGCCTCCTTTCTCTAATAAATTGTTCATTTCTTTATAAATTCTTACTACTTCTGTTTCAGATTGGCAGCCAGTCATCAGATCATCCATATAGAAGTCTGTCCTTACTCGCTCAGCAGCCAATGGATAATCTTTACCTTCATCGCAAGCAACTTGATGCAATGATTTGACTGCTAGGTAAGGTGCGCATGATGTACCAAAGGTCACAGTCAGAAGCCGAAAATCCTCAATTTCCTTGCTAGGATCTTCTCTCCAGACAATCCTTTGGAAGTCAGTATCTGGCCGCGCAACTTTAATTTGGCGGTACATTTTTACAATATCTGCCGCTAGACAGATCGGATGCTGCCGCCATCTCATGACAATGTGTCGCAAATCTGCCTGGAGAGTGGGTCCTACCATCAAGGTGTCATTTAAGGAAACTCCATTAGTTCCCTTACATGACGCATCATACACCACTCGAACTTTAGTGGTCAGCTTATCTTGTCTCACCACTGCGTGGTGTGGTAAATAAACAGCATCGCTTTTATTTCGGTCTGATTCGTCAATTATTCTCTCTAAATGACCGAGCAATAAATATTCATTTATCACATCAGAATACTGTTGTTTTAATTGACTATTCCCAGCCAACTTCCTTTCTAGTCCTAGCAATCTTTTAACAGCAATATTTTTAGAATGACCATATTTACAAAGCGGATCTTCAGAACGAAAAGGCAGTTTGACTACATATCGACCGTCTTGTTCTCTTTTTGTGGTAGTTGCATAAAAGTCCTCACACGCCTGCTCTTCAGGCGTGAGAAGCCTTTTAGTTAAATCAGGTTCTGAATCAAGTTCCCATAAACGTTTTAACATTTCGTTCTCTTCAATTTGAGTATGCATAGCGATAACAGTGTTATGGGAATTCAGAGAATTTTCTGATTTACTTATCTGGCCTGATACAATCCATCCTAAATGGGTGTCTTGTGCCACCGCAGAGCCTATAGGACTCTTGATTAAACCAGCCTTTATTATACGACAGTACGATTCCGCTCCTAGCAAAATGTCAATTTTGCTAGGTATGTTGAAAGTTGGGTCCGCTAAATCCATACTGTGGATTTCTGGCCAATCTTGAATTTCAAATTTTGTATCTGGCATAACTGAGGTCAGTGAGCTTAACACATGCGCAGTTACTTTTAAGGTGAAAGAAGGGTCATGCAACGATTGCACATTAACTTTAACAATATGTCTAGAGACAATATCGCCATGACGACCTCCTATCCCAGCAATCGTAGTTTTAGATACTACCTTTTTCAACCGAAGTAATTGCGCGGCTGCCTCTGTGATAAAGGATGCTTGAGATCCTTGATCCAACAACGCTTTCAAAACTTGAGAAGACCCATCTTGTGATTCAGCTTTTATTAGAGCTGTGGCTAACAGGACTTGACCCTGCGCTCGTTCATTCACAAAATGAGTTGATATATTTGCACTTATACCACATGGTGGGGTCTCGGAATTATTTTCATGTGAGGTGGTAGCCTCTATGGGGGTAACCACCGCACTAGTGCCACTGGGGTTTTTCGGGTGTAGCAACGTATGGTGCTTTCGCTGGCAAATTCGGCATTTGGAAAAAACCCTACATACTTTCGAAGTGTGATGGCTTGCCAAACAATTAAAACATACACCTAATGATTTTGCAATACCACGGCGCTCGTCACTATTTGCTTTACTGAACTTTTTGCAGTTAGATAATTTATGCTTCTCTGAGCAATGCGGACATGAAACTTCAATAATGCCATGCAATACTTTGGCGTGAGATGTTGAAGAGGGAATAACTTTCGATTTATTGTTCGGTTCAATGAATTCAAGAGCTCGGAAACGCGTCTCAATAAACTCGCGAAATTGCTTAAAAGATGGCAGGTCGTCGGAGGATTGACTAACATACAATTCCCACTGCTTCCTTGACTCTACGTCCAACTTCAAACTTATGATATAAATAACAACTATATCCCATGAACTAACATCAATTCCAAGATTGGTTAGCTCATGTAAACAATCGCTAGTTACATCGAGCAGGTTTTTTAAAGCACTGGACGATTCGTTCGCAATGTTACGTTGACTGAACAATCTTTTTAAAATACAAGTTGACATGAATTTCTTATTATTAAACCTATGTTCTAACATTTCCCAACACTTTTTGTAATTACTATCAGTTATAGGAATGTGTTTGATTAACTGTTCTGCTTCACCTGACAACTGTGTTTTTAAATAATGAAGACGTTGTACGTCATCTAGATTTTTATTATTATTAACTAATGAAATAAACAAATCCCGAAATGACGACCATTCAGTATATTTGCCACTAAAAGTAGGTAAGATTATTTTTGGTAGTCTTACATTGTCAGGTGCCACATTACAAGTTTCTGTATTGGAACTATGAGACTTTAACTGAGACAATGCATTCTTAAGTTCTACTTTATAACTTAAATAAATTTCATAAACTTTTTCATTGATATCCTCCTGAAAATACTCGAACAACTCTTTACCCTCACACTCGCCTACTATGACTTCGTATTTGGCAGTAAAGTTCTTCAATTGATTCTCTAATAACTCCAGTCGTGTATCTACGTAATTATACGAAATACGTTCTTTTGGTGATTTTTTAAAGTTAATGAAGCCTTTCTCAATCTGTCCTTTAATATCTTTTAACTTTCTTAATTCCTTATCCATGTTGTATTGTTCTAAGTACTAAAGATGCCTTGTGATATTTTTTCAAAGAGTCAACGAGAGTAAATTTTCTAAGTGTTTTAATTACTTGTACACCGCTCAGAAATCGGACATAGATTCCCCGTTCCGTCGTTTTTATCCAAACTATTCTAAGTCTCAAATGACAATCACTCAAATTTTTCTAAGTCCATGCATTAACTTAATTTTTTCAAAGTTCCGTAACTTAGCACTATTTAAAACACTTCAAATTGTACTCACAGTAGAAAGTCCTCTGTTTGATATTTATCACTACTCACGCACTCGATTCATCAGTACTTCATCAGCAACAATATCCGCAACTCCCAGATTCCAATGTACATACCACTAGCGCCACCTTGTATCTACTAGCGTAATCACTTATACTTTTTGTGTTCTTCAAAAATGCCCTTCGACTCGTAAGGACCATGTACATTTACGGTACTAGGTGCCAAACAGCCCAGTGATACTAAAATGAAACTACTGTACCTCAGAGCGAGACGAATTTATTTTACAATCAAGCAGCCTTATATACCTCTTCGTAGAACACAACCATAGCGCGATTCAGACTACTAAGATAACGAATAAGATAAATACAACGCCATCTATCGAGTGGAAGTGTAAACAATTATTAAAAATATTGATTTAAACTTTATTTTCGAACACATTCTGAACAAGTATAATCAAAACTTTTTGTATTTATTTCACGTTTTTGGGCATAGCATTTACTTGTGATATATTCGTATAGTATAGTTTAAATTTTAATGTGTTATTGGACAGGAATTTGTTGAAAAGCTTAAGTTAAAGAAGAAGCAGAAAACAAGCATGTTCTTAAAACAAAAGTATGTAACTTAATATTACTTTTCTTAACCTGAGTTCAATGACGTCAATTATTTTAAAATGTTTATTTACCACTAAAACAATTATCACCATATATATATATATATATATATATATATATATATATATATATATATATATATATATATATGTATATATATAACAATTATTTATAAAAAATATATCGTACCTGAGTTAGTTAACACAATGAAAATCACTGACAGAAGCAATGTTCTGTTCACGCACCAGCGAGAGCGAGTGATCACCTGTACAGAGTTACTCATATAGTAGCGTCCTACTAACGCTCCAAACTTTTATATCTCATGAAAACGTAAACAAAATCTAACTATACGAACAGTACACTCGTATTGTAAAGCTTTTTTGATAAAATATTTATTATTTATGTAGACTAGTTAGTTCCAGCGGCTTCACTTGAATACTTTCATAAAGCCCGTTTTATATAGAAACGCGTTGTACAAGTACATAGTTTAACTGTTTTTTGGATTCCATTGATTAAAGTGAAAGCTAGTAATATTTTCAGTAATCATTTCACCTAGTACCCATATAACAGAATGTAGCACTTTAAAATCCGACAAGTAGTTCTCAAAGACGTGCGATTAAGAGACGAATAATAGATGCCAGATCTTTAGTTGCACATGTTCTGAATATGACGTTTATAACAACAACCTGTATAATTTCATTTAAAGGACTACTAAAGCAACTAGTTTACTACAATTTCTGTATGTGACTCAAAAGTAGCATTTTATAACGACTTAATGATATTATTATGTTAAAAAGACGATGAAAACTAAATAACATTTTAAAAAGACTAGTGTTCGTCACTATCTACATAATTCGATGGCTCACTATTACAAGGTTCTATGTTACAATTTTAGTACTTATTTAGTTATTAATGCTACAAGGTTCTATGTGTCATTAGCTACAGTTTTGCAAAAACAAACCACTAGATAGCGGCACTATAACTACAAAATATTCAATTTTACATAGTTCTATGTTGTTTTTTTTACGATAGCAAAATAACGAAGTTCTATGTAAAAATTACTAAATTTCATTAAAACTAACATAGAACCTTGTAATAGTGAGCCAACGTATGTACATGCTTACTCTACCTGTGATATATTTATAATGGAAACTTTGCTGGTGTGTGGATGTTTTAGTTTGTAATTATTTTTAAGAATTATCTCACTGTTTGTTTCCCAAAAATTAATAAATAAATAAATATGTACATAAATAAAACGAACTGTTTCCATTTTTTTTTTATTGATAACACTAAAGCTCAATAGTTACTTAACAAAAAAGAAAATCGGTTGAAAAACAACAGGAAACGGTACTAAAATATTTTGTCTTTGCCTATTTATACATATATTGATTATAAAAAATACAGGTCTGTATATATATATTTATATATATATTTTTATAATCAATATATGTATATATATATATATATATATATACCTGTCTATATATATATACATATAGACAGGTCTGTATTTTTATATAAAGAGATATAAGAGAGAGCTTTTACCAAGGAGGAACTTTGGTAAGACCAATTTGTATTATTTTGTTTTCAGAGATTCTCACTAAAGGAGTTCAGTGTCAGTAATCATCACTGCGAGGTATTGCTCGTAAGCAAAGCCGTAGCAGATTACTAGTAAAATATTCATACCAATATTGTAAATGTAAAAGCGTGTTTGTTTGTTTGTTTGTTTTCACGTCAAAACGGACAGACAGATTGGCGTGATTTTTTGTGTGGAGATAGCTGGAGGCCTGAAGAGTGAAATAGACTACTTTTTACCGTGGGAGATTATCTAATTCCCACGGGAAAACACGTTATACTTATAATACAATTTAAAGAAATATTTATGATCAGAATTACTTGAAACTTGGTATTAATGCTCTTCAATAAAATTAAACAAATACATGTTTTAACGTTTTTCGAAATTCATCCCATAAGGGGGTAAAATAGGGGATGAAGAAATGTATGAAACTACCTTTTTAGAGACTTTTTTGTAGTTTTAGCGCGAGCGAAGCCGCGGGTTCTGCTAGTATAGATATAATTTAAAACTATTTGAATTGCTTTAAAAATTTCCCCCATCCTTTACCTTTTATCGAGACTGTCTTAGTTCCAAAGAGTGTAGATAGATATCTTTAGCAAGAAATATAATATTTCTTACAACACCCAATTCTGAATATCTCATCTCAATATCGTGCACGTAAAGTTCAATAAGAATAAGCATCGCATATCGGATCAACACTAACATTGCATTGTATTGAAAAGTGAAAAATTTATGAGTTTTCTCCTCATGCGGTTGTGAAATCGCAAATATGAATTGATCTTACGTGGAAATACACAACACACAATTGTTTTAATATACAATTGTTTTAACTAAAATATAGATAGTTTATTTATCTGTCTGTTCATTTGCATTCGATTTAGGCATGTTTTTAGGATAAGCGTTAGTTTATCAAAGTTTATTTAGGTCTCACAGCGCATCGGTTGTAATCAAATAATTGGGTAAATTTCGAAAACACATACATACATACATATGTGAGTTCCAGACAGTACTTTATATATACATATACATTATGCGTATAATACATACACAGCTATACAGATAAACAAAATTGAATCGTCTGTTCGTAATGTCAAAATAACAGCTTTTTACTAAATGCATATGGAATTATATGTATATACGGTATTTATAAGAAAAACACAATTTTTAAAATTTTTGTCTGCCTGTCTGTTTGTTCCGGCTAAACTCCGAAACGGCTGTGCCGCTTTTGACGGGACTTTCACTAGCAGGTAGTTGATGTTGTAAGGAGTAACTTCGGCTACTTTTATTTCAGTAAAAGAATTAGGGTTCCGTTCAAAACAATTATATTGTACCTAGGGACAAACCCAAGCGAAGCGAGGGTAAGTCGCTAGTATAATAATAAATAAGAATAAAATGCTGGCACCGATTTCGAAAATATTTGATTAGGTATGTATTTAATAGGTAGGCTTTAATTACTTAACCAAAGCACACCGACTTCGAAAATATTTGATTAGGTATGTATAGCAAACATTTTTCCACCCTTAGGGGTGGTATTTTTTTTTTAAATTTAAATGGGACCAAACTAGAAGTATACACTTTCAAACAACACAAAAATTGTTCAAATCGGTTAATAAATTACGGAGAGGTAACAAACATAAAAAAAATACAATCGAATTGAGAACCTCCTCTTTTTTGAAGTCGGTTGAAAACAGACAAACAGACAATTTTTTTATAACTATTGTTTTGGGGTATATGTTGTGTATATAATACGTATTACATTGTATACGTTAAAAATAAACGAAAACATCTATCCCACGGGAACCGTACATTTTTCCGGGATAAAAACTAACCTATTTGTTATTCTGATATATGACCTATATTATTGTAAAGTTTCATCAAAATCCAATTAGTAGTTTTTGTGTACTAAGCAGTATAAGTTACTATACATTTTTTACTGTCCCACCGGAACTCTTTAATTTTCCGGGATGAATATTGGCCAATTTGTTATTGTCATGTATGAACTATATTATTGTAAAGTTTTATTAAAATCCAATCAGTAGTTTTTGTGTACTAAGCTGAATAAGTTATTATAGTTTTTTAACTATCCCACGGGAACTATTTAATTTTCCGGGATATAAAGGTATCTTAGATGTTGCCCGGGGATATAAGATACCACCACGCAAAATTTCATTTAAATCGGTCCAATAGATTCGGAGATTAGCCTGTACAAACAGACAGAGAAACAAAAAATTTGAAAAAAATCTGGATTTGTTCTATTTGTCTTCTTACATCCCCTCGACTCGTTTTTTAGCATTTTTTTGCTATGTACAGACATTCGATCTCTACTGTTTTATTATAGTATAGATTACTACAGCAATTATTCTATGATCATATTTTCTTTTATTAAAGTAAATAACTTCGTCGACTCTGAGTCTCGTCTGACTTAAATGAAAGTGGTGTGTCAGTTGAATATTTGCCATTTCATTGATTGTGTTCGCACCTGTCCATGGTGACCAACTAGATATCAATACATTACATTATCAGATATGATTTCAGAGTACTTTAATTATAAAAGCTATGGGCACCATGCAATGCTACGAGTATGTAATTATGATAAGATATCTTAATGTGCTCTTGAAACCATTGAAAGTAAACTTCATGGGGAATTAACCATGTAAAAAGCTTTATTTATCTGTATTTAAATACTAAAATATTGCATGTAACATAGAATTTATATATTTATTTATTTTTTACTAGTTTTTGCTTGGCTATAGTCGCATGGAAAGTGAGACAGAGATGAAACGTCTGGCCCCATAAGGCTATGTCCTTGTCAAACATAGAAATCTGTGACAAACAAATCTTAACATTTATAATATTAATATAGATTACTGTCAATCAAAAGCCGTATCTACCAAATTGGAGAGATAATAGAACTGAAATAGACTGGGTATTCTCGAACTGTAATGGTTTTATGTGTGTACGTTTGTTATTCCTTCACGTTCTAACGGCCGGACGAAATTGGATAAAATTTAGTACACAGGGAGACGCACACACTTGAGATAGTCCAGGTTAAGTCGCTAGTAGACCACTAAAATACTTAACACCTCGAGCTAAATTTGTAAGAAATTAATTAAATTTCTAAGAAATCTATTGTTAACTGTAACGCCGGCGTGTCCGCGGTCGTGGAGGGATTAAAATCCAATCAATAGTTTTTGTGTACTAAGCTGTATAAGTTGCTATAGTTTTTCATCCCATATTATTTAGTATCCCGCGGAAACTCTTTAATTTTCCGGGATTAAAAGTATTTAAAATGTTAATAGGCCATCTAAGTCAATGGATGATGCGTCAACGAAACCATCAGGAGGATACTATATGTATGTAATATGTAGGATGGTAATTGACCATTATTTACTTAGCCATTAATACTGATCACAAAAACTAGGCCTATAATTATTATCAATACTAAGAACAAAAGAGGTTTTTAATAGTTTTTATGGGGTAAAAAGAATGATAACATGTTATTTTTTTCCATACAATCATAAACAAAAGTTCTAAATTATTATACTGTATTAAAACTAGAACAATACATATATAGAACATACTAATGACTATATAAAACTTAGTTAACATTAACTTTGATCGAGCATCTAATCTACAATCTTTAACGCATTAAAAGTGCAAACCAAAATATAGATAACTAGTGACTCACCGTCGCTTCTCTCGGGTTCGTCCCCTAGGTTTATTTTCCCATATAAACTTTCATCCCTATTTTCACCCTCTTAAGGGAAGATTTCCGGAATAAAAAATATCCTATTTCCTTCCCAAGGTCTCTAACTATCTTCTTACTAAATTTTATCTAAATCGGTCCAGTAGTTTTTGAGTTTATTCGTTACAAATATACAAAAATACATTTTTTTCTTATTTCTTTTATAATACTAGTGTAGATGTAGATATGAACTTACTAAGTACCCAACAGTAGCCTATTTGGTGTCCAAGTCATATGCTATCTATGTATTAAATTTCATCCAAATCTGTCCAGCCATTTTTGGGTGTCCAAGTAAAAAACATACACACATATAAATAAATAAAAACTTTCGCATTTATTATAACCGTCCGATTAAAGCTTTTAAACACGATACGTTCTTCTGATAGTAATAAAGCATATAACAATATGTCAGTCTATCTGTGTCCCATTGGTGACTGTAGATCGTCGCAATCGACTCATAACTCAACGATATCTGTCATTTAATGAATGAGTAAATCATGGGATTATAAGTAAATCATGGTTTATCACAAATGAAAATTATTGGATAATTTTTTAATCGTATTGATTTATGAATCATAAAGTTACTATGTCGCTTATCGCAGGTTTGATTTCGAATAGCGACAAGTTAGTGTGATAGTGTGTTAGATAAGTTGAAAAATTGAGTGTTGGTATATAATCAATCAATATCGTTCGTATCACACCACTCTACGTGAAAAAATAGATTGGTTCACTACTTAGTGTCTATGAGACAATTCTTTCATTTCCATGATGAGTAAAAGAATTTTTTACTTGAATAGGGCACCTAATAAATACTGTTTGTTATAAGGGAAATTCAGTTTCAAAATTACAATGCCTTTTCCTTAGAATCGTATTCGTCTTGAAAGTTTTTCCTCAGACAGATAGTATTTTTTGTTTAAAACGATTAATTTTTTCCATCTTCTAACGAATTTCATATTTATACGAACAAAACCCCATACAATTTACGTTTTTATCGGACCAGAGGACAAGACAAGGGTATTGGCTCGTATTTTTTTGCTCGAAAATCGGTATTTTCATTCAATGTGGTAATTAATGAACGTCCTTTCTACTCAATCACGGGGACTCAAATAATTCATAATGGACTAAATATATTGGGACATTAACACACAGCGCCATCTAGTTCCATGGTAAGCTACCAGGATATTTTATTGTGGCATGGATACCAGATACTTAATACACTACACATATATAACTTTAAATACATATATATTATAAATATGAATGCCCCCAGCGGGAATCAAACCCGCGACCGCTGGCACAGCAAGCGCTATAATCTGCGTCAAACATGTCATGAAATGATGAAGATGAAGTCTAATTGTAAAATTTCCAACATTATGCCACTATAACGTCCACAGGCTACAATATAAAGCTATATTTGTTTTAAGATCATGAAACAATGCACAAAGTATATCGAACAATTAAAAGGGCGATAAAACAAGCTGTCAACGCCGAGATGGACGCAAGCTGCTTTACGGCTAACGGTAATAAAATCATTATTTACCTTGAATCGTGTAAATACTTAACTGACATAATATTTCATATACTAACTTTAGGCTTTGGTGTTACTTATGTATTAATATTATAAATAAATTATATTTATAATTAAAAATATTAATATATTATTCTTTATTATTATTTTTGATTTATAACTTGTATGTAATAATTTTATTTAGTTATATGTTAGTGATTTAATGAAATTAATTATTTCTATTAAGAATATTAGGGAGCATCTAAAACATTCCGATTTGAAAAATATAACTGCCAAAGAACAATTTAATTTATAATGCAAAAAAATTTTTTTACTTTTTTTAGTTAAATTTATTCAATTAACGCAAAAGGCATTTGTAATTTTTCGGATTTCCATATTATATAAAACCTTTAATGGCGGAACATCCCCAAGGAACCTTATACATATTATGTAAAAAATAATTTTATATCTAATTTAATGTGCATAAACTTTTTTATGCGTTATTCAACGATAGTGTAATCTTCTCTAAGGTAACAAAATTAGAATCGTTTTAGTTATTAAGAGATAAGAGATTTCTAAGAACAAATAAACAAATTTTACAACAATCTTATGGAGTAAAATGTAAAATCTCCTTTTACAAAAGCAAAATTTGTATCTCTTGAATTTTTGGAACAAAACAGTCTCTACGTTATTGGAACCAAATGAAAATGGTAATAAATTTTTAGTGCAGAGTAAAATTTTCATCTTTAGTCGAACTTAAAAGAGACAAGCGACAATCAGTGGCATTAATCGGAAAATTTTAGAGTTCTGAAACGTTGTTTAGTTACTTATAAAGCCGCAAACGAATTTCATTTTGAAAAGCGTTGAGCTTTACAAACTAGTTTGCAACTGCAGTAGTTTATTATTGATAGATATAGTAAACTAAATAGTATAGTGGTAGCCCAGTGGCAATGCTCTCGATTGGGAAACCGAGCAAAGCGGGTTCAAATCCCGGGTCTCGCACCTCTGATATTTTCATGTGCGAATCCTTTTCAACATTATTACCACTTGTCTTAACGGTGAAGGAAAATATCGTGAGGAAACCTGCATGTCTGAGAAAACCTAGCAAGTTTTCTAAAGACATGTGATGTCCGCCAACCCGCAGTTGGCCAGCGTGGTGGACTATGGTCTGATCCTCTTGTATTGAAGGGAGGCCCGTGCCCAACAATGGGGCGTTAAAAAGGACTCAATACAGATATAGTAAAAGCTTATTTAGAAACTTTCATGTATGTACAGATTTAAACATGTATATAATAAATGTATGTATATATTTACTTGTTACATAATAATCTCTAAAACTATTTAATCACTTTATATATTTTTTAGTCACCATGTTTCTATTTTTTACATTATTGGGCTTATTTTGCTTTATTATATATTGTAGAAAAAAAACCGCAATTTTTCTATCTTCTCTGAAAAACCACCACCACAATATACTACCTAGTCTATCTATACATATAATAAAATTGTAACTAAGCCGAATCTGTATAATAAATATTTTTTGGAAAATCTTATTGAAATAGACATTATTATCGATACAGAGTTTGTCTGTCTGTCTGTTACCGCATCACAGAAAAACCACTGGAGGGATTTCGATGAAATTTGGTATGATGATAGCTCCGGGTTGGCATATAAAATACTTTTTACTGCGGGAAAATATCTCATCTCTGAGAAATCTATACTAAACGTTGAAACGTAACTAGGGACTCACTCTCGCTCGGTGAGTCGCTAGTACAATATAATATGATCAATAAATCAAAATATACCTAAATACGTAATCTATTTATATATTGCCTAATAGAAAAATGTAGATAGAGCTTTTACACAAAAAGCTACAATCATCATTCCAGACCATTAGCTCAAGACTGAGGCAACCTGTATGCGTCTGTATGAGATGACATTGAAAAATGGTCGCATTCAAATACACGGATCACGGAAACGGATATCATTTGAAATATGGTCACAAACGATTGAATACCATCGAACGGCCGTCGATTAAACGTTACGAGTTCGGGTGTCGATGCTTTGTATTCTTTACTGAGAGATAGAGTTCTATACGTTTGTATCACACACGAATATGAATTTACCGAACCAAATACAAACTGTTTATTTAGTTTGTTTATTATTGTATACTAGCATTGCCCGCGGCTCTGCCTGCGTTCTGACGACCAAAAACCAAATTCTTAGGTTTTACATATAAGTATACTCTTGCAGTCGTTGCAGTTTTTGTATTTTTTTCTCAGAAATGAGACATTTTCCCGCGGTAAAAAGTATCCTATATGTTGAACCCGGATAACCAGCTATCTATCACCATACCAAATTTCATCAAAATCCCTCTAGTGCTTTTTCTGTGATGCGGTAACAGACAGACAGACAGACAAAAATTCTAAAAACTATAGATTCAGCCTTTGTATCGATAATAATGTCTATTTCAATTAGAATTTCCAAAAAATATTTATTGTACAGATTCGGCTTAGTTACAATTTTATTATACATACATATATATATACTAGCGACTCACCCTCGCTCCGTTCGGGTTCGTTCCTGGGGTGGGGTCTGGGAGGACCACCCTTATCCTTATCACTTAGGGGTATGGAAAATAGATAGTAGCCGATCCTCAGACCTACTGAATACGCATATAAAAATTGGTAAAAATCGGTAAAGCCGTTTCGGAGGAGTACGGTAACAAACATTGTGACATGGAAATCTTTATATATATAATTCTTGTGTGAGTGTGTAAGTCACTGAACTTCTCTCAAACGACTGGACCGATTTTGATGAAATTTTTTGTGTGTGTTCAAGGGGATCTGGGAATGGTTTAGATTCACAATTTTGTCCGCTGGACAATGTTTTTTAAATTAATTTTTAATTTATTAGTAGTTGTTGATTTTGGAATGTTTTACATTGGATCCGACAGACGGCGCTGCCATCGCAGTGTCAAATTTTAAATAATATTCGAATTTTAATTTTAGTCTGTCCCGACAGTTAGCGCTGCGATCAAATTAAAAAAAATTTTTGTTATCATTGTAGACAGGACAACGTCTGTCGGGTCCGCTAGTTTTATATATAAGATATATATATGTATTTATATTAATAAGATAATATATATATATATATATATATATATATATATATATATATATATATATATATATATATATATATATATTATATTTTTATCTAATGTATACAAGTAACTTAAAGAACAAACTTCGCTTGGCCTTTTTTCGAAAAGATATAAAAATGGCAAAAAGACACCTATATAGATATAATTAAAAACCTTATCTAAATACAAAATTTGATCCAAGAACAATCTATTGTTACGTTACAAAAATTATATTATCTGAACATACTTTCAATATTATAAAAAGATCGTTAAAATTCCAAGCAAACTTAACTCTTTAGCGCCTCAAATTAATGTCATTGTAAGACAAATTGCATGAGCTTTGCTAACAAAAAGTTTGATGACACATGAAACTTTTACACATTATATTGTACGTAATATTAGCTTTAAACATACATTAAGTAGCTAGTGCTTTATTTTTTGAGGGACGACTTTTAATATGGAAAACTTGGTTGAACTTAACCCTAGAAAGTATTACTTTTAGTAATTACTTTTAAAAGAAATCTTATTTATGTAATATATTCCTACATTGTAATAAACCCATACATATAATAAAATTGTAACTAAGCCGAATCTGTACATTAAATATTTTTTGGAAAATCTTATTGCAATAGACATTATTATCGATACAGAGACCGAATCTATAGTTTCTAGAATTTTCGTCTGTCTGTTTGTCTGTCTGTCTGTTACCGCATCACGGAAAAACCACTGGAGGGATTTTGATGAAATTTGGTATGATGGTAGCTGGCTATCCGGGTCAACATATAGAATATTTTTTACTGCGGGAAAATATCTCATCTCTGAGAAATCTATACTAATTGTTATAAAACGTATCTATGGACGAAACCAAGCTGAGTGAGGGTGAGTCACTAGTAGGTTATAAAAATGCAAAAAGAATTATCCGAATCGGGCTTACAGTTACAGAGATTAGCTAGTTAATAACATAAATATAAAATCTATCAAATCGGACTATTTTATAAATGTGAAAGTTTGTATGTTTGTTTGTTCTTTACACTGAAACGGGAGGACAGATTTGGATGAAATTTAGTTTTATTTTAGTACACAATTACACCTGGAGTGGAACATATGTATATAGACAACAAGTAAAATATATAGACATGCTAATGAATAAACATAAATAGTTAAATACATATTTAAATTTACATATCTGCTAAAATAGAAAAAAAATCTTTACAAATATTTAAAAAAATTACGTTTATGTATGAGAATTATAAAGTTAATCATTTAAGATTAGTTAGTAGTTTAATGTGAAGAAGCAGATGCACTCTCCTGGAAATAATTCTGCCGCTTTCCGTGTCTGGAGTAACACGTTTGGCTAACAATAGGCGCCTAAGGACGCATCTGAGCGGATGGTAAGTAGACATATTTGTTGGACAAATTCACCGAATTTCGTTCTGTTATTATGGAACGAATATATAATATACTAGCGACTCACCCTCGCTCCGCTCGGGTTCGTCCCTGGGGTGGGGTCTGGGAGGACCACCCTTATCCTTATCACTTAGGGGTATGGAAAATAGATAGTAGCCGATTCTCAGACCTACTGAATACGCATATAAAATTTGGTAAAAATCGGTAAAGCCGTTTCGGAGGAGTACGGTAACAAACATTGTGACATGGAAATTTTATATATAAGATTATAAAAAAAAAACGACTGCATAAAAGCTGGAAGGAATAACGAATTATACAGTCGGAGACATACACGTTTCATCCTTACCACAAGATATAGGTATGCACAAGACCGCATAATGTTTTTTTTATTTTTTCGTCAATTTTTTTGCATCTTTTTAGTTAGCTTTTATGCAGTCGGGAATTTTATTCTAGTAATATATATTTTTTTACAGCTTTTTATTTTTTGCCCATTAGATATTTGAAGTTATATTTAGCAATCTTTTATCCTAAATTACTTTAAAACATATAAGTTGTGTATATTTTTGTGATTGCCTCTTAAAAACCTTTGTTTTGAGTCCCCCTCGATTGATGTGGAAGATTTTATTAAAGACACAAATTAGCGCCTGAAATCCGCCCTTTTAATTTTTAACTATTTTTATATAACCTATGATACTCGCGTTATCAAGGCGAATTTAACGACGTATGAATCATCAAAATCTGCCCATGCCTTTAGCACCTACAATGCCACATAGTAACAAACAAACAAACATACATACATACATAGACTGATAAACACATTAGCTTCCTTTTCGTCGCGCAGTCGGCTAAAAATACAAATTATTAACTCAATCATGTTATAAATTAATAAACACTACGAATCCATTCAGAAAAATAGACATGTTTGCTTTAAAAGAAATGAAAGTTGTGGAAACAAGTTAATAAATATAAAAATGTAAGTAGGTGTCAAATCTCTGTAGGCGGCGACTAATCTCGTTAAGTGTCGAGATTGCACCGCTCTCCTTCGAATTACTACTGCTATCTAAAACTGGACTTTTTATGTTATGGTTAATTTTAAATATTATTGTAACTATGATGTTTGGTAAGTTATTTATTATATTTATTTTTCTCTGTAAAAAAGGTGTTTTTACATGAAAGTTTTCTTTTCTTAATCATGTTGCTTACTTGTGGAAACTTAGTAGCTAAGTATGTGTATTTTTATGTAATTATCATGTATTGTAATACTGTTTGTTTATCTAAAATATATATAATAAAAATCAAATAAAATGATTAAATGGGGAACACTAATATATGTATTTGTATATATATTATCTCATATACATAAATATATTTAGAATATTTAGAAAGTTTAATTTAAGTATCCCCGACATAAACTTTCTTAACTTAATAAAAGATTCAGCCCTCTTTGAAGGAGCAAAGGGATTGACGTGATTTTTTACATGCTAACTTTTTGTATAAATACAGTTTATTGGCTCGAAAATCACACATTTTCACAGTACAGGTATTTCGGTGTTATTAAAATTATACTAAGGTTGCATTCAAATACAAAAACAAATAATATACCTATTACCGATATATATATATATATATATATATATATATATCTATACTTATTATAAAAATAAGTCCCCCGGCCGCGTCTTTCTGTCCTCCTGTCTGTCCTCCTGTCTGTCCTCCTGTCTGTCTGTACGCGATAAACTCGAAAACTACTGAACGGATTTTTATACGGTTTTCAACAATAGAAAGAGTAATTCTTGAGGAAGGTTTAGGTATATAATTTATTATGCTTTTATGTAAATTAGCTGAAATACGGCGACAAATGTTGAAGAGGTCGCAAAAAATCTCGCCAAATGGGAACTTTCCACGCGAACGCCGCGTAAACTAGCAAAGATACAGTTAAGTAATGTACTAGAGAATTCAAAATCTATAAAAATGCTACAAAAAAGTCCGCGATAGCATATCTCTATCTCTTACGGTTGACTTACAATAACCACTTTTATGTTAACATTTTTAATTAAAAACATTACGTTATTTTCAAAGTTATTTTCTTTAGTTCGGTATTAATCCTTATCCAAATGAATATTTTAGTTAGCTTAGTCATTTAATGCAGATTAAAATTGCTCTTTACACTAAATCAATCAGATGAATAGTTTTTGAGATATCGTTGTTAGAAGTAATTAGTAGCGAAACATTTTTAATGCTTGGCGAGCATTGAGATGCCTACGGCGAGTCCATCCCCTCTGCCCCGCATCGCTCGACCGCCTGCTCAAGCTATATAAACCGGGCGATGTAGCGCGCGATCCTAGGATACTTTTTACCGCGGGAAAATATCTTATTTCTGAGGAAAAATACAAAAACTGCAATGTAAGAGTATACTAATATGTAACACCTAAGAATTTAGTTTTTGGTCATCTGAACGCGGGCGGAGCCGCGGGCAATGCTAGTATATATATATATATATATATATATATATATATATATATATATATATATATATATAATAAAATTATATATTCTATAATCTATACATAAAATAAAATTGTAACTAAGCCGAATCTGTACATTAAATATTTTTTGGACAATCTTATTGAAATAGACATTATTATAGATACAGAGGCCGAATCTATAGTTTTTAGAATTTTGTCTGTCTGTCCGTCTGTCTGTCTGTTACCGCATCACAGAAAAACCACTGGAGGGATTTTGATGAAATTTGGTATGGTGATAGCTGGTTATCTGGGTCAACATATGGGATAATTTTGACCGCGAGAAAATATCTCATTTCTGAGAAAAAATACAAAAACTGCATTATAAAAGTATACTAATATGTAAAATCTAAGAATATGGTTTTTGGTCATCTGAACACGGGCAGAGCCGCGGCCAATGCTAGTTAATTATAAGACCTTGTAAAAATATTATAATGATAAATAATCTATAATAATTTATTAAGCATATTAATATATGTACAGTACCTATATTAATGTTGAATACCGTTAAACCAAACATATTGCGATCACATTCGTATAGAGGTAGATATGTATAAATACGTAGATATGTATATTGTATTTATAAAAATAATATCGTGTCGAGCGCACGTAATAAAAATATAATATTTTCTACTAAAACGAAATGGTCCGATTTTATTTTTCTTATATATTATCCAAAAAATACAATATTTTACAACTAATAAAATTAAGTATGTTATTTTTCATTCAGATCAAATATTATATATCAATTCCGATATTCCTAACATATTTTTGTTACCTATTACAGGTACAATTTAAAAAAAAATTGCAATGGCCTTTGCGCAAAATTATATGATATTAAAACCAGTAAGCTATGACCGTCTTTCAGTCAGTCAGGTTTTTTTAATTAAGTAAATTAAAAATGAAATACGAACTCGATTGGGAGATTGATTGTTTATTGGGATTTTTTTAACGAAAAATTAAGAAGGCCATGTATTAAGCAAAGTTAAAATATAAATTTTTGCTGTAATATACAGGATGTTTCATTTTGCCTAGACCAGGATGAACACCTATAAATTATCGCCTACTCTCCCCAATAGAACAATACTTAATTTTTCTCTGAAAAAATCTAAACCGTATTCCATACAATTACAATAATACATATAAATGAATAAATTTATAATTTTTTTTTACCATTAATATTCTTTAAAAAGTTCAAAAATGTAAATCAAATATTGCTTGTAAATATAAATAGCAAATATACTTAATTGAATTTTTTTTCTAACACGCGTTAGAATAACAAGAGCGACCTATGTCAAGCGAGTGACATGTATCGTCCTGTGCTATGTAATTATTTTATGATCTCGTTCTTCAAAAATGATATTTTTCTTTATTATTTTACCACTATTTAAAATATATTTAACCACTATTAAAACCCTGAATAGCTTTTTTCAATTAATTAATATTACACGACCAATACAGGAATAAAAATTATAGTTATCTTATGTCTCTCTAATCCAAAAACTGTGCTTGTGTAGATTTGATTTGGAATAATAAGGAATTCAATATTCTTATATTTTAAATTCTTCATTTTATTATTATAATATAAGGTTAAAACAGGAAAAATAATTAATCTATACATATAATAAAATTGTAACTAAGCCGAATCTATACATAAAGTATTTTTTGGAAAATCTTATTGAAATATACATTATTATCGATACAGAGGCCGAATCTATAGTTTTTAGAATATTTGTCTGTCTGTCTGTTACCGCATCACAGAAAAACCACAGGAGGAATTTTAATAAAATTTGGTATGGTGATAGCTGGTTATCAGGGTCAACATATAGGGTACTCTTTACCGCGGGAAAATATCTCATTTATGAGAAAAAATAAAAAAAACTGCAATGTAAGAGTATACTAATATGTGAAACCTAAGAATTTGGTTTTTGGTCGTCTGAACGCGGGCGGAGCCGCGGGCAATGCCAGTACAGGAATAAGAATTATATATTATCTTATGTCTCTCCGATCCAAAAACTGTGCTTGTGTAGATTTGTTTTGGAATAATAAGGAATTCAACATTCCTATATTTTAAATTCTTCATTTTATTATTATAATATAAGGTTAAAACAGGAAAAATAATTAATTAATCTAGAATAATATATAAATTTGTAATAAAAAAGTAAAAAGTTGCTTATACTGTTTTAATCAGATCAAGACCTACGCTATAAATTTTATCAGAATAGACCCTTTTCCCAGTGTCCATGTTTAGCATTAATAATAATATGCAAAAAAATTTTTTTACACTAAATATATTTAATTATTTCCAAATAATTATAATTTTATGTTATATAATACAACAACACTGTTAATTTTAATAACATTTAAATTAATTTTCAATTGGAATTTTAAAACGTGAGAGAAAAGTGTCCACGTATTTCTCTACTCTCCTCTCTTACTATACACATAAATAAAATTAAAGTGTTTGTAATGTCAAACTAAATTTATATGAGTAATATACAGTACTTATAAGAAAAACACAATTTTTAATTTTTGTCTGTCTGTCTGTCTCTCTCTGTCTGTATGTCGGTCTGTCTGTCTGTTTATTCTGACAGGACTTTCACTAGCAGATTGCTGATGCTATAAGGACTCACTAAGGCTAATTTTATTTTAGTAAAAAAAATTGGGTTCCGCGCAAAAAATACGTAACCTAGGGATGCGCCCCAAATGCGTTTGAGCGAAGCAATGGTAAGTCCGTAACTACGTTTAATTATAGTAAAACGTGAGTGGAGTTGCGAGCAAAAGTTATATATATATATATATATATATATATATATATATATAACAGTTAAGTACAGTTACTAATTTATTTTCAAATAAAACAACCCTATATCGCCTTAAATTTTGTACAATAATTTAGATTACCAACAATAAATGTAGTAATTAAATCAAAGAATAAGCATCGCTATACCTTTTTACTGTTGTTTGATGGCGAGTCGTAAACTAATAAATATTTTGTCGAGATCGCGGTGAAACATTAAGTTGTAAACGTAAACCGTCTGTGCTTTAACACGTTTTATTTTACTATATTGTTTCTTAGGGCGCGTTTATGTGATGAATTTGCAATAAAAACGATGCTTAAACTTAAAATAAAATATTTTATAAGTATTATAGATACGATACGAGCGAAATGGACTTGTTAAAATTATTATGTATTCTTAAACAAAATTATATATATTCTTTAATACATATTAACAGAATAACACAGATCATACAGAGACCAATGTGGGCAAAGGTGAACTTATCTCTAGAAGAGATCTCTTCCAGCCAACCTAAGGAAGTGAGAAATAGTGTTATATGACGGGACTAAAAGTGTGCAGTTGAAAATAATGTTTTTTTTGTTCAACTTATAGTGCCTTTGTAATCTGTATGAGGTTAAATTGTATGAGTTTAGCAAAAATCCCATAAATGTTATAAAACAAAAAACCTATAAAACTATTTTTTCGCGGTTCCTATTATATTTTTTTGTTTCTGTCGATTCGCGTCGTAAAAACGATAAGATCGGAAAATATATTTACAATTTTTTCTTTTACTTTTTATTATACTTAATATTTATTCATATATTTTACTTTAAAATATTAAATATTCGCGTAAATATAAGAAAAACCATATATATTTACTGCTGATATATAACCCTAATACAGATGTGAAATCAACCTAAGCTTTCTTGATACTTATTTGATTTTACAGCAGTTAAGTTTTGACGGCCTTTCTGCTTAGCGATATTACTTACTTTAACTAAGAAGAATAAAAAACCCGCCAGAAAAACTGTGACCTTTTTTTTTTTTTAACGTTGGGAAATGCATTTACGCACGACGTGTGGGACTCACCGGCGTAATACAGCCAGTACTACCCACTAAAACCCAACAAAACCTTCCCCCGTCTTAATGGGGCGTCGCAGGATCGCTTACGCATTCAACTACGACGCCCCGACGGCAGGTCTGCCGAAGCAGACCACCACAACCATGGGGTTGCTCCAAGGTCCACTCTGCTATCAGAGAAGTACCAGGAGCAACCCACATGGTACACCGCCCCCCGAAGAGGGCCACCTCCCACCGCCCACCGAAGTGGGCAACCTCCCTGTGCGTTTCTTAGCTTCGCGCCCGGTTGGGTTGCCGGGCACTACTGAGCCCCCCCACCACGACAAGGTGAACGCACGTTGGGGGGGGGGAGAAAAACTGTGACCTGGTGTAACATAATATAATTTAATCAAATTTCACATATAGTTTATTAGTTTACAAATGTGTCATTTTTTTTTTTTGTTCTGCTCCGTGTTCTGTTCCACTCGCGCTTAGACTGCAAAAATCCCTAAAAGGGTAGGTTTCATACAAACTTTTATCTTCTATTTTACCCCCTTATAGAATGAATTTCGAAAAATTCTAAAACACATATTTATTTAATTTTATTGAAAAGCATTAATACAAAGTTTCAAGTAATTCTGATCATAATTTTTTTTTTGGGTTGTATTATAACGTATTATCCCGTGGGAATGAGATTATGCCACGCGGTAAAAAGTAGCCTATGTCACTCTCCAGCCCTCCAAAAATCTCCATACAAAAAAACGTGTCAATCCGTCACTCTGTATTGTATCACGTGAAAGAAGGACAAACAAACAAACACACTTTCACATTTATAATATTAATTGTGGATATGTGAAATATAAACATGATATGTGAAATACGCGCGCGAAGCCGCGGGAAAACGCTATTTAATAATAATAAAGCCCGGATCAGTCCACATATCTCCAGTATTTATTTTTATCAAGAGTTGTTCAGAACAAAAGGAAAATAAAAATAGCAGCTTCTTTCGACTTTAAAATATTAAACTCGAGAAGTTCAGAAAACTTTTAAAAATCACTAGAGCAATGTCTTCACAAACTATATTATAACAAAGTATAAGGTTGGAACTACGAAGTAGATTTTATTAACCGTATAAATCCAATAAAAGTTTCACTGGACACTGTTAAGCTTTAAACTAAGAAATCAGGCTAATTTTACAAGGGTCCTTAGAAAACTTCCTCATATTTACGACTTGGGATTCTCGGGTCCTTAAAGGAAGGGTCAAAATTTGTTTACTGAAATAAATTACTTACGTATAAACCTTTATCTTTTACTTTCTGTAAAAATTGAGTTAGAACAAAAGTTTAAAATGATTCTATACTATATAAAAAAAAAACTAGCAACTCACCCTAGCTTTACGTTTTAACGCTTAGTTAAGATTTCTCAGAGATGAGATATTTTTCCGCAGTAAAAAGTAATCTATATGTTGACCCGGGTAACCAGCTATCGTCATACCAAATTTCATCAAAATCTGTCCAATGGTTTTCTCGTAATGCGTTCCCAGATAGATAGACAGACAGACAAAAATTTAAAAACTATAGATTCGGCGTCTGTGTTGATAATTATGACTATTTCAATAAGATTTTCCAAAAAAAAACTTATATACAGATTCATCACAGTTAGAATTTTATTATAAGTATACCTAGATTATTATTATTTCAGCTTTAACATAAATAGAAAATGAAGTCGATATTTATAAAAGTTAATAGAAAAATATCTAAACTTTTGTAAAATATATGCTTTGTTTTTCTTAAAATCCTTACACATAAATGGCGATACCCGGTGAACATCTGTTTGTAGGTATGTACATACATATGTGCGCTGTATTTGAAAACTACGAAACAAATTTAGATATAATTTTTACTTTTATCCTCCAGAAAAATTTTAGGAGCCCTTGTTAAAAATGTATTAATGGGTCTAGGCAGAAAAATCTTTTGATCTACGAGTATATAGTAAATTTAAACGGTTGTAAATAAATGAAAACAATCTATTGTACATACGTAGTATATGTACTATAATAGTTTATAAAAATGGTTAAAAAATACAATTCCACAGGTCACATCTAATACATTTTTATTAGATATAGATCTTATATTTTAAAAAAGTATTTTTTTTCTCTAAGCATTGTTTAGGTGGTTATTTAAACTATCAAGTATTTATTATAATATTTTATTTTATTTATTTGCGCGCAAACACAAATTCACTTTCTACTCCTGTCACTCTCATACTCCGGTGGGACGACTGCTCGACACGACCGGTGAGAGTTAAGGCGCAGGACCGACGGCTTTACGTGCTCTCCGAGGCACGGGGGTGAAACACCGCTAACATCCCAATTCCGGGCTGTTAGTGAGGCTTACTAAAACTTGGCCCGATCTGGGACTCGAACCCAGGACCTCCGAGGCAATTATGCCAGACATAAGCTACTATTGGCCCCCACCTCGCTATCCACGCGAGCGAAGCCAAGGCAAAAACTAGTTATGAATTAAAAAAAAATCTGAAGTCTTGGTATATATAAGTATAGATGTGTATCGAGTAAATTGATTCAATTCACGTGATACGAATGATGTTTTATTATAATTAACTTCAAGCGAGTACTCGGTGGCTTTACGTGACTGCTAATTATATTTACTTTGGCCTTGTTAACACAATATATATATATATATATACATTCTCATTCATATCTATTTGTACGAATATTATTCATATTTTTTCACGTCTTTTCTGTCTATCTGTCCCTTATAATTTTACAAATTACTAGCGACTTACGACCGCTTCGCTCGGGTGCGTCCCTAGGTACGCGGCTTTTGAACACAATTTCATGGCTTGTAATATTTTTTCGCAGAACCCTGACTCGTTTTCTAAAATAAAAGTTAAGTAAAGCCTAAGTTAATCCTTATAACATCAGCTATCTGCCGGTAAAAGTTCCGTCAAAATCGGTCCAGCCGTTTCAGACATTAGCCGGAAAAAACAGACTGGCAGACAAACACAAAATTCAAAAAAATGTGTGTTTTTTTTGTAAATACTGTGTATAATTACACAACTATTCAATCCAATCTATATAATTTTCGTTTACATTTACAAAATGAACACTTCAATAAATAAAATTGGAAATCAATCGAGTTCAATTCTAATAACTTCACTAAACCGCATCTTAAAATGCACATCTTTAAATGTCACAGTCGCCTTTTAGTCAAATGGAAGTACGCCGTATAATTAAGAGCTGAGAGCGTTTAGTTTTATTATTTATTTTTCAATAGTAAGCGAGATGCTACGGTTTAGCACAAAGGTGGATAATTAGAAGAATTGCTACAGAATTGTTTACTTATACAATTAACAAAGATGCTGTAAAGATTTTAGAAAGTCTGATATAAGTGTGACAATTTACAATGCTGTCTAAAAAATATATTTTTATTTTGACTACATAAACGATATTTAAATAATTTATACTCCAAATGAAAGTCTTAAGTTGATGATTTTATTATACTAAGTAGTGGTTTGTAGTGTTTTCTATTTAGGTCTTCGCACCAAGTCAGAAGTTCTAAAACTTCTATACCTATAACCTGTCCCTTCCCTGTCCTTTGAGAACTTTTTTCTTTCCCTGTATAAAAAGCCTATATCTGTATTATCTACATCTTTAGACACTTTTTACTTAAACAAACAGACAGACAAAAATTTATAACTTTATCTTGGAAATAGGCATACGAGATAACTGCTGTGAGTCTATCTTTATATATATAACTAGCGGACCCGACAGACGTTGTCCTGTCTACACGTCTTTAATTTGAAAATTTCAAACTTTTTTTAATAATTTTTTTGATGAAAATTATTATTCAAATTGTGAATCTGAACCATTCCCATTGAGAGAAGTTCAGTGACATACACACAAACGACTGGACCGATTTTGATGAAATTTTTTGTGTGTGTTCAAGGGGATCTGGGAATGGTTTAGATTCACAATTTGAATAATAATTTTCATCAAAAAAATTATTAAAAAAGTTTGAAATTTTCAAATTAAAGACGTGTAGACAGGACAACGTCTGTCGGGTCCGCTAGTATCTTTTTAAAAATACTGACAATCATTTATTTGTAAGTAATTTGTAAGTATATTAAAACTGATCTGATGATTGATTACTCGTATTAACTTTGATTATTTTTTTTATTATTTAATAATATATTAAATACATATATTATCGTACTATCAAACACGCGAAAATTTGTAGGTGCGTTATGTATGTTTGTTCATCACGTCAACACAGCTGGACGGAATTGAATGAAATTTTGTACAAAACTGGCTATGTCCTGAAATAGATAAAACCCCAATATATATTGATAAATAAATTGGAGGTTGAGAGAGGTTTTATATTCACGATACTAATTGACACCATTAGAGGGAATTATATTGTGTGGGTATGAGGAAGAGTGACTTCACAATAAGACGGAAATCGTGTATCGCGTGTGTGAAAGTAGATGAAAAGGTTTGATGAAAATAAGGTTTATTGAAAATATCTTTTTCATTAACTGTATCATTAAAATAACTTTTGTGTTCAGCCCCTTTTTTAACGTCCCACTGCTGGGCATGGACCAGCCTTTACTGCAAAGTGGCCAAAGTACACCACGCTGGCCAAGTGCATGTTAGCGGACTTTACATGCTTTCCACTTTTAATGATTGTAAATAAATTAAATCTATGATTTATAGCTTACTAGCGACTCACTCTCGCTTCGCTCGGGTACGTTCCTAGGAACGTTTTAACGGTTAGTATGAAATACAAATATTTGATATTCTCGGCTTTTCTGTACTATAATATGCATGTATACATATAAACTTTCCTTTTGAATCACTATCTATTGCTGAAAACCGCATTAAATTCCGTTGAGTAGTTTAAAAGATCTAAGCGAACAGACAACCGATGCGACTTCATTTTATTATATGTAAAGATACAAAATTACATCTTTTTTGTTTATTGTTGCTTCACAATTTTGTAGGCCAACGAATATTATCACATATTGCAATGATATTTTTAATTTTATTTAATGTTTTATATCGAACTTTATGGAAGAAGCTTTTCTGTATTAAAGCTATATTTACTTGAACCAGTTTTCAAAGTTCAGGATTCAAATGATTTATCATTAGTTAGCAGTTTTGTACTTGTTCTGTTCCGTTAATCTGAAACAGGTGGCATATTATTGATTAGTTCGGTTTGTTGCAAAATTACAAACCTGCGAAATGAAAATCCTCACATAATCTAATAACGAGACAACGACGAATTTTTCAATAACAAACTTATGTAGGTACCATTAAAAGGTAGAAAGTATATATTCTAAATATTTTTAGTTTACACAGCTTATGTACACAGGCAATAGAACAATTTTAGTCATATTTGAATGCCTAAAAATGTTTATATTTATTAATATACTATATTACTTTTAGTTAAACGATCGATATATTTTTTTTATTTTATTTATTTATTTATATTTATTATTTATTTATATATAATATATGATAACTTGTTATACATAATATATATTATTCGAAAATATAATATTATTATTAACATTTGTTTCATAGATTCCAAGGCTAAAGAAGCTCCAATTAGAGTCAATAAGTCAGCTTTGTATGTATTGACGACACGTTTGGCTCAGTTTGTAGTGACTTGCCATGCCAGCGGTCGCGGGTTCAAGTCCCGCAAGCATTCATGTGTGTGATGAGCACGAATGTTTGTACTCCAGTCATGGGTGTTCATATTTATTTAAATGTTATATATGTGTAGTGTATCAACTATCTGGTATCCATAACACAAGCCTCGTAGCTTACGATGGAACTGGATGCTTCTGTGTGTTAATGTCTTAACATATTTATTATTTATTTACAAACAAACAGAATTTTATTTTACATGAATAGCTACGAGTATATTTATTTTCACAGGTAGGTACTTACATATCAATGCTTAGTTAATCTAAAACCAAGTGCTGTTGACGTAGTACTCTAAAAGGTTGGTGTTTTCAAATCGAACGGCAATCATTTGCCTATACCAATAGTTTGCTGAGGCTGTGTACAGCGTTTATTTGTTGTGAGAGCTTAAAAAAGCTCGTGTAATAGTGAAAAAGTTTTAAGAAAATATCTTATTATGAAAGTCACTATATATGTATGTATATGTATATGTGTGTATATATGGATCTGAAATTATCTAAAACTTTAATTTTCTGAATACAGATTTTCAGAAACATACGAAAAAAATCTTAAATTATTAGTTAATGTGATCGTTTAACTAAAATGAAGCGATTATACCTCGTTACCCACTAATTCGAGTTCACTGTAATTGCAAAATTATAAAATACTTGACATTTACGAGCAACACTGAAAAGTTTGCAAATATAAAAATTTACATAAAAATTAAATTATATATCTGATACTTTTACCTCGATATTGTAAGTAATTAATAAAGTAACTTGTGTATAGTAAAAAAATAACTTAATTAGCTATTTGCTGCTTGAACTTCAAAAGTTTTCAAAATTTAAACACGGTTCTCTTACCTACTAAACGTAACTAAGTAAGAAGCTAAGTATGCGTGTATAAACAATGATCGGTGATAATTTTAACTTATATATATACTAATATACAAAGATGAGTTTTTTTGTTTGTTTGATCTGATACGATTAAAAAAAATCTTTTTGCGTATTATAGCCTATTAATTGAGGAAGCTAACACCACGCCACAATCTACGAGAGCAAAGTCATTATTAAAAAGGCTTGGGCGTAACCTGGAGAAAACGCTAGTTTATAATAATTGTGATTGTCAAGATGAAATTTTACAAGTATATTTAATACGAATGATACTACAATGATTTGGTACTATCGTGTATTTGATGAGAGAGCTACGAGATAAGCACTGAGACTCAGTTGAAAAACCTGTATTTTTTTGGAGTTTTGTTTTGATAAGTTCAATACTTTAAATGCTTGAACTTAGGTATAGATTAGGCTATTTTTTTATATAAATATTTTAATTTATTTTAGTTATATATCATATTACTCGTACAGCATGACCGTCTCATCGGTGTTGGTTACTGTAGATATAAGTGATACATCGCTTCAATTTCTTTATTTCCACAATGGAAACTACGTGACGATAAAATATAGTTTTTACACGCTTATATTTTGTTCTTATTCATAAGTTTTTGACAATTTCGTGTATGCATCTACAGAGTTTATTTATTGGCAGTTTAATTTAGTCTAATAGTCAGAATATTCCATTTTCTTCGAAAATACCAACTTTTATTAGAATATCCATACATATGATAAAACTGTAGAGGTCGAATGTCTGTACATAGAAAAAAAATGCTAAAAACCGAGTCGGGGGGATGTAAAAAGAGAAATAGAACAAATCCGGATTTTTCCAATTTTTTTGTTTCTCTGTCTGTCTGTTTGTACGTGTTAATCTCCGTAACTGTTATATCGATTTAAATGAAATTTTGCATTGTGATACCTTATATCGCCGGTCAACATTTAAAATACTTCTTCTCTTGTTCCATCCCGGAAAAATAAACGGTTCTCGTGGAAAAGATCTGATTGTGCATAAGCATTTATATAGCTGAATAAGCATTTTGAAGGTAGCGCTTTCTTCATATCTATATAATATATATGGGATTTGGGAACATGTATAATATATATAATATGAAGAATATATTAAGCTATACCATAAGAGGTCATTTATAAATTATATATTATTAACCTGTAAAATACATATATTTCAATTTGCCTTAATCATATAGGCACATCTGCACGTCGGGGTCTGCTCTATCCACTCGAGGAATGGAAACTTTTGGATACAACAAGGTTAATTAGTATGAAACTTTGTAATTACGAGAAATGCTTACATTATTTGTTGCGGATAACTTATATTGTTAATGTATTTATCTTTATTTTATCTTAATTAAAGATGACTAGCGACTCACCCTCGCTTTGCTCGTGTTCGTCCCTTGGTACGTTTTAACGATTAGTATAGAATAGATAGACTATATACTGTTATATACATATATAATTTTTTTCTAATTTAAACTTGACGTATTGTTGTAGATGGTAGGTCCACCACTATTGAAAGTAATCCGAAGTAGTGATTCCCATACTGAATAACCAGTTCTGAATTTTTCGATTTTCCTGCTGCTCTTATGGGTTTTTCCCAATTTTTTTAATATTTAAACCATCCCTGCTGATATACCTCCAACAAAAAAAAAAGAATTATACAAATCGTTTCAGCCGTTTTTGAGTTTTAGCGAGACTAACGAATAGCAATTGATTTATATATATATATATATATATATATATATATATATATATATATATATATATATATATATATATATATATGTGTGTATATATATACATATATACCTATATATAGATATGTAGTTATTATGGAACTTTAATTTCACATGTTTTTGATACTAAACTTTTTAGTAGCGTGAGGTATAAAATGTAACACGGATATTGCATAACATATCGTTGGATTTTGACTAAATCTAATCTATACACATAATAAAACTCAAACTGTGCCGAATCTGTACATTAAATATTTTTTGACAAATCTTATTGAAATAGTCATTATTATCACTACAGAGACCGAATCTATAGTTTTGAGAATTTTTGTCTATCCATCTGTCTGGAAACGTACTAGACCGATTTTGATGAAATTTGATACGATAATAGCTGGTTATTCGGATCAACATATAGGATACTTTTTACTGCGGGAAAATATCTCATCTCTGAGAAATTTATACTAACCTTTAAAACGTAACTTATAGGGATGAACTCGAGCGGAGCGGGGGTGAGTCGCTAGTAAATTATATTATTGTTATAAAATCGAAAGTTTGTACGAGAATGTAAGTTTGTGACTTCTTTACAGTGAAATGGCTGTACAGTTTAGGATGAATTTAAGTAAATGGAGAGAGTATGACGTGAAATAGTACACAAGCTATAGTTAGTAATAGCGAAAAATTATGTTTTCTGTATACAATAAATCGCTTGTCTTTACATAATTTATAAATTACATTTCTATATGAATATATAGTCTTAGGGATGAAAGTTAACATATAAATGGCACTAATTAATATGAAACTTCTCAAGTCCAAGCGTTTTGGTGTGTAATTGTACTGTGGCAGTTCTAACTGTACATACGATTTAATTAAGTTGTTTACTTGATTATTATATGTACACTTAATTGTATATATTGTATTCAGCCCTCTTTTTTATCGTCCCACTTCTGAGCACGGGCCTCCCTTATATGAGGGGGATCAGGCCATAGTCTACGATGGCAAAGTGCGTGTTGGCGGAGTTCACATGTCTTTCGAAAATTTGCTAGGTTCTCTCAGACATGCAGATTTCCTTACGATGTTTTCCTTCACCGAAAAACAAGTGGTAATCATGTTGGAAATGATTCACACAGGAAAATATCAGAGGAGCGAGAACCGGGATTTGAACCGGCTTCACTGAGATTTCCAAGCGATCGCGTTCACCACTGGGCTGCTAGCAATAATGCAAGAATATCGTCAGGAACTCCAAATAGTGAATATATGTCAAATTAATATTATTATTTAATTATAAAAAGTAAAAGTAAACTACAGCAATAAAACTAACATAAATTATAAAGTAAATTATAATCATTAAAATATATCTTGAGTCTTGACATTTCCCATAACAAGTATAAATCAGTGGTCCGCCCTAACATGCCCGCCCTAACCGTTGAAAGGCGTCCTTAATAAAGATACGAGCTGGCCACACGTATCCCATTTTTGTAGGAAATCACTAATGTCCAGTATAATCCCGGATCACGTTCTCCAATCCCGGGGGATTCGCTTGTGTACAATTTAGTGCCTTCTACTTTAATATCGTTTTTACTAAATAGAATTAGTAAAGTTTTGTAACTTATATATTGAGCGATTATCTAAGTTTGAGGAATTACCTTGAAACGAAGTTCATGGTTTTCACGCTTTAGTTTTACTGTACATGCTATTTATCCACGTTTTGCTTACGTTCATTTTGTATTTAATATTTCATACATGCAGCGGCAACTATGGAAAATTTTATTGTTAACCGTAGAATATGTGTTAGTGTAGGTGTAATATACTAAGAGTGGGTATATTAGTTTACAAAATTTCATTAAAATCTGTCTAGCCATTTTAGTGTGACAGATTAAAAAACATAGAAACATACAAAATGACTTGAACTTTTGCATACATATATAGTAATATTGTGATATATACATAAGTTAATTATTAGTTTTAGCGATAATGATTTATATTAACGTATAATTCTATCCAATTTCAAATGCAATAATTTAACGCAAATAGAGAATTTAGGAAGGTAGAGTAATTCAATTTATAATCCATACTTCCATACTAATATATAAATGCGAAAGTAGCTCTGACTGTATGTCTGTCTGTCTGTCTGTTACTATTTCACACTTAATCCGCTGAACCGATTTAGACGAAATTTGGCATGGAGATAGTTTGAGACCTTGGGAAGGACATAGGATAGTTTTTACTACGAAAATCATACCGTAATGGGGTGAAAAGGGGGGTGGAACTTTGTATGGGAATCAATCATTTCTCCCGAACCCGAGCGAAGCGAGGTTGAGTCGCTAGTACTTAAATTAGAGGCAGTGGTAGCTCAGTGGTAACGCGCTCCATTGAGAAAACGAGCGAAGCGGGTTCATATCCCAGGTCTCGCACCTCTGATATTTTCATGTGCGAATCATTTCCAACATGATTACCATTTGTCTTACGGTGAAAGAAAACATTGTGAGGAAATCTGCATGTCTGAGAGAACCTAACAAGTCTTTGTAAGACATGTGAAGACCGTCAACGCGCACTTGACCAGCATGGCGGACTATGGCCTAGTCCCCCTCGTATTGAGCGTAGGCCCTTGCTCAAAAGTGGGACGTTAAAAAAGGCTAAATACATACTTAAATAATTATATGTAATTTATCGCTACTTTTCTACAACTTTCTGTAGACGTGAATATTAAGAAACTTTAATAGCTTTATAGTTAAACTAGTTACTTACCCTAGCTTCGCTTGGCTGTCTGGCAGTATGACAAACCAAAATATTCTTTATCCAAATTTATATACAGACAGACAGACAAAAATTCTATAAACTATAGATTCGGCTATGATGGCGGATAATAATGTCTATTTTAATAAAATTCTCCAAAAAAATATTCAATGTACAGATTCGGCTTAGTTACAATTTTATTATATGTATAGATTAAACGTCAGTGTAGTCAGTACAAGAGGAATCTGTTACCGGCTTGGGAGGCAGTTCTGCTGAGAAGAACCGGCGAGAACCTCAACAGTTGCTCTTTTTAAATATAACTAAAATTTACAATATATCAATACAATAATCATATTCTTATTCATATCATCAGATATTATCAACTTTTGTCTAATCTATCTGAGTACCAATTTTCACCCAAATCAGACCAGCCAGGCCAGTAACAAACACACATACAAACTTTTATATATATTAAAGTAATCTGATTAAGGAACATTTCACCATAACACATAATTTGAATGCATTTTGAATTATAGGCATAACTCGCTTAGCAGATGTGTACTACCTGTAGGAAATAACTTCAATCGCATGCCATCATGTTCCAATCAACCGCATCTGCTAGGTATTGGCAAATCAATAATGATCTAAATAATAACAAAGCTAGTAACGTCACAAATAAAACAGCTCTAATAAAAACAAACTTAATTTTTTCAAACCTTACTTGTTCAAGTAAAGCAAACAATCTTATCGGTTTTAACTCATTTTTGTACATTTCTAATATTCTAATAATTATTATATTTTTATATCATATTAGAATAGATATGTATAATAATAAATTTATGTAAAAAATGTCAACAGAGAAACTTTCACACGAGCCACCAACAAACATTCCGTGTTAAACAAACTGACGGACCGTCGACTGTTTACTTTCGACAGCTGGCTCGATTACACATATTTTTGTTGCGAATTAAAACTATATAAACGTATCAAGTAGGAAAATATGCACTTTAATATTTTATAACGAAATTTATTGTTATACTAGCGGCACACCCTCGCTTCGCTCGGGTTTGCCTCTAGAAAAACAAAAACAAATCTATCCCACGGGAATCGTACATTTTTCCGATATGAAAAGTTGCCTATGTGCTATTCCAGATTAAAATCTATCTTTGTGCCAAATTTGATCCAGATCCGTTCAGCCGTTCTCGCGTGATTGAGTAACAAACATCCAAACATCTAAATTTTTCCATTTATAATATTACGTAAGATTAGTAAGAAGATTATATGTGTACATATTATTATATAAACTGCTTATAAAAATTCATCTTATAAAGTAGATAAAGAGAATAAGCATTTCACTAATGTATTTTTTTTCATCAAACCGAAACAAACATTTATTTGGTTATAATAATCATTAATCATCCATCTTTACGCCTCTTCTTCCCTTATGGAAAACAATATATGTAGTTAAAGTGCCGCATTCAACCTTAGCGCCGCTCCTGGGCAATGTAAAAAATGCCGCCCCATTATCGAAATTTTGCAGAAAATGGATAGTTTCGATAAAGTTCAGTTTTTTTATTTTATGCAAAAAACAGTTTTTTTTTAATTATTAATTTTTTGGAAAATAAAAAAACCATTTTCGATACGCGTTTTTTTTTATTTATCTTTCGAATTTTGCCGCCCTGGGCACTAGCCCCGAGTGCCTCTAGTGTAAATCCAGCGCAGATTGTTCTTTATCTTACTGATATACTATAAACAGTCTTCAGATGAAAATCACCATATCTTTCTCTCTCTCTCTGTTTGTAACGTACAAAATTCTCTTCGCCGATATTTTGGTGATTATGAACCGATTTAAAACGTTTTTGTAAAAAAAAATGTTTTTTTTTTAGTTAAAAATGAAATCGAGTGTAGCAGTGAGTTAAAGAGTGTGATTGTGCATGAAGTATGTGGAAGTTATTATCTTCTATACAACTATACATATAATAAAATTGTAACGAAATCGAATCTGTATATTATTATTATTTTTTTGGAAAATTCGAGGCCGAATCTATAGTTTTTAGCGTCTATGACCGCATCACGGAACAACCACTGTAGGGATTTTGATATGATATGATATGATGATATATATATCTGGTATGATGATAGCTGGTTATCCAAGTTAATATATAGGATACTTTTTACTGCGGGAAAATACATTATCTCTGAGAAATCTATATTAAACGTTAAAACGTTAGTAGGGATGAACCCGAGTGGAGAGAGGGTGCGTCTCTAGAATTTTATAAACTATTCAAAATGTTGTTCCTATCTTTGAGTACTTGCAACACAATATTAACATACTCCTTCTTTTCAACCGACTTCAAAAAGGAGAAGGTTCTCAATTCGACTGTATGTTTTTTTTAATGTTATTATCAAATCTATATAATATTTAGTGTGTATAATATCATTGCGCCTAGTACCTACTGTATTCAGTTTTAAAATATTTGAAAAAATTGAAAAAATATAGTACAGTAAAAAATATTTGAAAAAATAGGGAAGACAAAAAAAAACTATTCTATAAACAAAATAATTGATTTGAAAACTCTACATCATAATACTCCATTTTTTGCTATTATTTGTAACAAACTACAAAAGCTTTCTGACATATGAAATTGATTTGTTTGTTTTTTATACTTTATAAGATTTCCTCGTTATCATAATTGTAGCTCATTTGTGTAATTACCTGTTACATGGTTCATTGATATTTTGATATGAATATTATCTTTTCCTTTGCCTTTTATATGAGAAAAAAATCTGCCACTTTATTTTACTCGCTTCAACGACAACAGACACGTACACCTACAAGTAATTATTGATGTTTTTGTATCTATCGAATTGTACGACAAATAAGTTTTATTATCCTATATTTATATTTTATACGAAATATAGAAAAATGTAGGAATACTATTGATATTTATACAATGATATAGATTAAATTATGTATTATATAAATCTACTAGCTGACCCGACAGACGTTGTCCTGTCTACACGTCTTTAACTTGAAAATTTCAAACTTTTTTTAATAAGCTAAAACATTCTGGACCATTTTGATGAAAATTATTATTCAAATTGTGAATCTAAACCATTCCCAGATCCCCTTGAACACACACAAAAAATTTCATCAAAATCGGTCCAGTCGTTTGAGAGAAGTTCAGTGACATACACACTCACAGAAGAATTATATATATAAAGATACAGATAAATGAAATTGAAGTGACTGCCTGTAATGTAAAATAACAGCTTTTTACTAAATACCTACATATGAAAGTATATACGGTACTTATAAAGGAATAAACAGTTTTAATTTTTTTGTCTGTCTGTTTGTTCCGGCTAATCTCCAAAACGGTTGGACCGATTTTAACTCGTCGTTCACTGGCAGATAGCTGATGTTATAAGGAGTAATTTAGGCTAAAAAATTAAAACCCATGAAATTATAAACAAAATTCAAGTACCTAAGGACTAAGTCGTTAGTCGTAAAGTAAGTTTATCTATATTCTGATAGAATGCAGTTTTAGTTTGTTTCCTGAAACGATGACAATTTATTTGTTCAGTAATGTAGTGTGTTAAGAATGTTACCTGCAAAGTGCTACGTCGAGTATCTGACATTAACCACTCTGTCCACTTCTTTATGAAGAAAAGCGTGGAATTTTACGATCGTAGTTTCGTTAAAAAAAACTTGAGTCCTTTTCAAAAGGTTATTTTAGGATATTGTTGTTGTTCAGCTGTAAGCTTTATTTAGTTAATTTTTTACACAGTAGGGGCTTTTTGTATTTGTGTATGTTATTTTTTTATAAAAAATGGTTTTAAGTCTATATATGACACAAGTTAAAATTGCATGTCTATTTCCAGCGTAGTTTACCTTGTCACAAGAAATAGATAAATTAATAACTATCTAAATAATACATATATAAATAATAATGTCACAATCATTGTTAGATTTATGGAAATAAATCTGACCTATACATATAGTTATAATTAATTAAATAAATAAATACAAGTATTATTTTTTCTAAGCTGTTTTTGTACGCGAATATTTGACATCTAAATCTATACATAAAATAAAATTGTAACTAAGCCGAATCTGTACATAAAATATTTTTTGGAAAATCTTATTGAAATAGACATTATTATCGATATAGAGGCCAAATCTATAATTTTTAGAATTTTTGTCTGTCTGTTTGTCTGTCTGTTACCGCATCACAGAAAAACCACTGGAGGGATTTTGATGAAATTTAGTATGGTGATAGCTGGTTATCTGGGTCAACATATAGGATACTTTTTACTGCGGGAAAATGTCTCACTTCGGAGAAAAAATACAAAAACTGTAATGTAAGAGTATACGTAATATGTAAAACCTAAGAATTTGGTTTTTGGTTATCTGAACGCGGGCGAAGCCGCGGGCAATGCTAGTTTTAAATAAAACTATCTTTTCGGGTTTTTAGCAGATTTATTTTAATTCGATTTTAATTGCTGAAATTGCGAAAAAATCCGAAAAGATAATTTTATTTAAAATTATTTTTTTAAATCAAATTAACAATTGAATTCACTAAAAACGTTTCATATTCATATACGATAGAACGGTGTTATATCTGTACTGAGTCGTTACAAAAACTATTTTGTGTGATGCACGTCGTATCTGTAGCGGAAGTAGTAGTGACACTATTGTGTGTACACATGAGAGAATGCAAACAAAATTTAAAAACATTATTTAAATGTTTTATCCTATATCTTTAAACGAGCAATTCTTGTATATATATATAATCTGAATCTCGGAAACGGCTCCAACGATTTTCATGAAATTTAGTATACGGGGGGTTTCGAGGGCGATAAATCGATCTTAATTAGTCTTATGTCTGGGAAAACGCGTATTTTCGAGTTTTCATGCAGTTTTCTTTTGCATTATTCCACGCAAAATATTGTCGGTAATTTGCACGCTCTGGTGTAAGCATCGTGGTCAAGCGGCCAAGGTACAAGATCGACAATCACAGATTCGAATCTCGGTCGCATAGAAAGTTTTTACTTTTGCTTTTTTTTATATTTATTCAAGTTTTTTTAAGCAAATTGTTCTTTAGGCCAAAAACTCCGAGCGAAGTTCGATATCACAGGTATTTTTTTTTTAATATAATATAAACAATTGTGAAATTGACTTGGTTTAAATTCATCAAATTGCTTAAGATACTAGATCATACCAAAATTATAAATGTTAAATTTAATACGTCTGTCTATCTTTCTGATTGTTCAAGCGTCGCGTCGTAGGGCTCGAGACTCGAAAGTGGCAAAGGTTCTATTTACCGGAAGACCGAGCAAACCGAGAGTGCATGACTAGGGCGCAATAATATTAACTAAGTTTTGGACTCATTGAATGTAAGCTTTTAAAACTAAGTAAGTAAATACGTAAGAAAACAAATACAAAAAACGAATTCATACTTATTTATATTTCTTAAGAGTATTTTATTAAACGTGTTACTTTTGAGAAACTCTATATTTATTACACCTAAAGAGGATCAAAACCAAAATATTGGGATTTCTCGAAGGGATTGTGTAAAGGAAATGATAACATTAAAGTTGTGCTCTTGGCATCCTGAATACTACGGCGACCCCTGAAGATGACCATCATTGAAGATTATTTAAGTATTGACTTTAAAAGAAAAACGTTTTATTTATGAAAATACACTTAAATTTCAAAAAATAATGATAATAAATACGTTGGGACATTAACACACTGCACCGTCTAGTTCCATGGAAAACTACGAGGCTTGTGTTGTGGATACCAGATAGTTGATACACTACACATATATAACTTTAAATACATACATATTATAAATATAAACACCCATGACTGGAGTACAAACCTTGGTCATCACACAAATGAAGGCCCCCAGCGGGACTCGAACCCGCGACCGCTGGCACAGAAAGTAGGGTCACTACAAACTGAGCCAAACGTGTCGTCAAAAAATATATATTATACTCAATTAAAAATATTAATAAAATATATAAATAAATAATAAATATATAAATAACATAAAAAATATAAATAAATACTCAATTACATATACATAATAAATGAACACTTAATAATTACTATACAAGTCATGTCCGCGTGGAATTGTGGCAAGAATGCTATCTGCATTCCCCCGCTTAGTGGGAGGACGATGCTTTGGGCGAAAAACGAGCCCGCTCTCTTTTCACCAGTAGAGGCGATAAGACGATGTGTTTTATCTTTATAACAGTTTATATTAATTTAAAATGAAAAATTAACAAAATTGTATTTATTATATTTAAATAAAAATATATAATCTTATACATATACTAAAATCGCCGAATCTGTACATTAAATATTTTTTGGAAAATCTAATTGAAATAGACATTATTATCGATACAGACTCCGAATCTATAGTTTTTAGAATTTTTGACTGTCTGTCTGTCTGTCTGTTACCGCATCACGAGAAAACCACAGATATATATTAATGAAATTTGGTATGATGATAGCTGGTTATCCGGGTCAACGTATAGGATACTTTTTACCGCGGGAAAATATCTCATTTTAGAGAAAAAATACAAAAACTACATTGTAAGAGTATACTTATATGTAAAATCTAAGAATTTGGTTTTTGGTCATCTGAACGCGGGCGGGCAATGCTAGTAGGTATATAAATATTATAAATAAGTAAATTTTCATTAAAAATAATTAAAATAGAGTATCTTATATAAAAAGATTAAACAAATCATAATACATAATCTCGCCATAAATATTTTTACTTATTCGATTCTCTTTATCACTACACAAATAGTTTGCAATGTACCTATTGCAAAATATTTAACAATCATATAAAAATGACAGATTCGAATGTAATATTTTGTTTATTTTTTTTAATTGTAACAGTATTTATGGCCAGACTATGAATATATACACAACACAGTCTAAGGCAATTTTTTAAAACAAATATTAAAAACTTTATTATATGTGAAAATATTATTAGTTCATCATATTTTATGAAGTTAAATTGAAAATAAAATTAACAATCCTTAGGGGTTAAATTAATTAATCTACATACGAGTATGTCAACATCTGTCGCAAAGTTAGATAATCCAGTTAAAATTCTATTTGTTATTTTGCTGGTCCATATAACGATTTAAAATTATAAATATATAAAAAATCCTAATAATCTATATACACTATACATATAATAAGTGTACATGATCGTTGTCTGTACATGGGAGATATTTGAGAAAAACTATTACTGGGGGTCTTTATAAGTTCAATAGAAACTAAAACAATGTTTTTTAGATTTTTGGCTGTTTGTCTATGCGCTTGTGCGTCATTTAAGTGCGGTGTACACTAATATATTGTGGTAAGCTTAATTTAACATTTAGTGTTAGTTTTATTTCAGTCGGTACATAAATAAAAAATCCACAGATCTCGTGTCTGCCACGACCTTAGTACATTGAAAATGAATCTGCCAAATGAGCTGAATGAAATTTGTAACATATTAATTACAAGCTGAACAACCGATTTTGTCCGCATTCAGACTACAAAAAAGTATTTGGATGCGTAAATATATTATCTATACATATAATAAAACTGTAGAGGTCGAATGTCTGTACATAGAAAAAATATGCTAAAAACCGAGTCAGGAGGATGTAGGAAGAGAAATAGAACAAATCCAGTTTTTTTTTAATTTTTTTGTTTCTCTGTCTGTTTTCTGTTTGTACAGGCTAAACTTCGAAACTGTTGGACCGAATTAAATTAAAACTTTGCTGGTGGTACCTTATATCCCCGATCAACATTTTAGATACTTTTCATCCCGGTAAATTAAAGAGTTCCCGTGGGATAGTTAAAAATCTATAGTATGTTATACAGCTTAGTACACAAAAACTACTGATTGGATTTTAATGAAACTGTATTAGTTAATACATCAGAATAACAAATAGGCTACTTTATTTCCCGAGAAAATGTACCGTTCCCGTGGTATAGATTTGTTACTCCTTATTACATCAGCTATCTGCCAGTAAAAGTCCCGTCAAAATCGGTCCAGCCATTTCAGTGATTAGCCGGAATAAACAGACAGACAGACAAAAATTGTAAAAAATGTTGTTTTGGTATATGTACCGTGTATACATATGGACGCATTTAGTAAAAAGCCGTTATTTTGACATTACAAACAGACACTTCAATAATTTTATTTATCTGTATATATGCGTCAATGTAGATATAATATGTATGTACGTATATATATATATATATATATATATATATATATATATATATATATACGAAAATAGAAACAGATTTTAATAAGAATAATTTAGAAAAAGGGATGCAATCTTTCTGTTGTTTGATGATACTATCATTGAATACCTTTTATGTAAACTATCAACCTCCGCCAATACATTAAAATACGTTACCGATATAGATCTTTGTGACCTTTATAACCTTTGACACTCAAGAGATGTAATGTAAAATGTAGGAATAAATGGTAAAGTGGTAACATAAGGATGATAAAAATAAATATAAGGATACTGAATATAGGATTACTTTAAATGTATGTAACTGCCTCGGTGGTGTAGTAGCTGGCATGTACGGCTGCACACCCGGAGGTCCTGGGTTCGAGTCCCGGGTCGGACCAAAACTATTGAGTCTTTTTGTATAGTAAGTCTCAGTAACAGCCCGGAGTTGGGAAGTTGGCGTTGTTTCACCCCCGTGCCTCGGAGAGCACGTAAAGCCGTCGATCCTGCGCCTTAACTCTCACTGGTCGTGTCTCGCGTCGTCCCACCGGAGTATGAGAGTGATAGAAATAGAGAGTGCACGTTGTGTCTGCGCGTACACTTGTGCACTATAATATCTCCTGCGCAGTTGGCTAGTCTCAATGAGATTGGCCGCCGTAGCCGGAATCGGTTAGGAGAACATCATCATTTTAAATGTGAAATTTTGAATGCGAAAGTGTCTAAACTTTTTAGGAATCCGTAACCGAAGGGTATCAACGGGACTCTATTATTAACTAGTAGTCAGAGGACTATATGTTATGAACAGTAATAAGAAGAGAGTAGAAATTTTCACAGACTCTATATTTTTATTGCCGCTATAACAACAAATAATAAAAAACCAAGATGGCGAATTTCAAAAAGTCTGCAATTAAAATTAAAAAAAAAACGATTACGGTACGGAACCCTTCGTGTGCTCTGACTCGCACTTGACCATTCTTTTTTCTTTCATTTTACTATTTCTTTTACTCATCACGTGATCAATGGGTCCTTCCGTAGAGTTTATTGAGCGAATAATATCACAGATACACAATATACGGCTATCAATTTCTATTAAGGTATCGAGTGGATGGTAAGGTGTTGAGAGCTCCGGTCTGCGTTTTTCAGGGGAAGATATAAAAATTGCGTTTTTTAAGAATACGAGACACGTATATAGATAATCTTAAAAATCAAAACCTTATCTAATATTTTTTTTAAATTTACCCGAATATTCGGTGTTTTAAATAAAACTGTCCCTTAGAATTTTTATAATTTATTTTGATTTTTGTGTTTCGTTCTCACCAAACATCAAAATAAATGCGCGATAAAATTCGAAAAATAAATTTTAATACCTTGTCTACATACAAAATTTGATCCAAATCGTCAGAGCCGTTTTCGGGATACACGAAATAAATTTATATATACAAGAACTTATAATTGTATCTATTTAAAGTTATTTAAGTGTAGTGTATCAACTATCTAGTATCCATAACACAAGCCTCGTAGCTTACCATGGAACTAGATGGTGCTATGTGTTAATGTACCAACATATTTGTTATTTAATTACTCATTTAATATTATAATATAAAATATATTAAACTAATTACGTGTGATAAAGTGTACCCATATAATATGTACATGTCCTTTATGTGTCTATACAATACCGTATTGGAAAAGTTTGGATCCAATTGACGTGCAAACAAAAAACCCCGTACGATATAGAGGAAAACCCCGTATGTACGCTAATTTAAAGATTATATTAATCAATTTATCGAGTAAATATTTTGGAGTTCATATTCTATTTATTATTTAGTATATACACAATGTTAGAGTCAGAGATCATAGAAAAATCAGTTCGGTTTGTAGGTACGTACAGGTGCTTGTATACATACGACTTAATAGTGATATATTATGTACATGTATTATAAATGGAGTAACCTTTCCTAAATGTACTTTTTTCCACAGACTTTTTCAAATATTTTCAAAGTACTTTGAAAATATCTGATTAAGTATCTATAGTAAATGAAAACTATCAATCACTTTATTTTTTTCTGTTTTTTTTTGTCTGTTTTTTTTTAAGATTTTTCGTAATTATTGGTTAGATCTATACTTATTATAAAAATAAGTCCCCCGGCCGCGTCTTTCTGTCCTCCTGTCTGTCTGTACGCGATAAACTCGAAAACTACTGAACGGATTTTTATACGGTTTTCAACAATAGAAAGAGTAATTCTTGAGGAAGGTTTAGGTATATAATTTATTATGCTTTTATGTAAATTAGCTGAAATACGGCGACAAATGTTGAAGAGGTCGCAAAAAATCTCGCCAAATGGGAACTTTCCACGCGAACGCCGCGTAAACTAGCAAAGATACAGTTAAGTAATGTACTAGAGAATTCAAAATCTATAAAAATGCTACAAAAAAGTCCGCGATAGCATATCTCTATCTCTTACGGTTGACTTACAATAACCACTTTTATGTTAACATTTTTAATTAAAAACATTACGTTATTTTCAAAGTTATTTTCTTTAGTTCGGTATTAATCCTTATCCAAATGAATATTTTAGTTAGCTTAGTCATTTAATGCAGATTAAAATTGCTCTTTACACTAAATCAATCAGATGAATAGTTTTTGAGATATCGTTGTTAGAAGTAATTAGTAGCGAAATATTTTTAATGCTTGGCGAGCATTGAGATGCCTACGGCGAGTCCATCCCCTCTGCCCCGCATCGCTCGACCGCCTGCTCAAGCTATATAAACCGGGCGATGTAGCGCGCGATCCTAGGATACTTTTTACCGCGGGAAAATATCTTATTTCTGAGGAAAAATACAAAAACTGCAATGTAAGAGTATACTAATATGTAACACCTAAGAATTTAGTTTTTGGTCATCTGAACGCGGGCGGAGCCGCGGGCAATGCTAGTATTTCATAAAACACAAATTAGAGCCTTGGACTTTAGCTTAATAAAAAATATCAGTCAGTCGATGTCATGTGCAACAATCTGCCTCCACGAACTTAAAAAAATTTTGTGCATGTCTATCCAATATCTTTAAAATATTTTTTTTATAAAATATATAAAAAATATCATAAAAGTAGAAATAGTGTGTTTTTTTGTGTATGTACCTACAAGATTTTTTGCTAGATAAATTCTTGCTTAAGATAAATTCTTTTTCTTTAAGAAAGAATTTATCTTATATTCTTTTCCTATCGATATATTGCAAAAACCTGCTACAGTGTGCTCGGGCAAAGCAAAGGAATTAATACATTTATTATTTATACAGCTGTATATCTAATGCAAGAGAAGTGAGAAATCAACAGCTAAATTTCACAAACTTTTATATAAAACTGTCTTTCCCAATTTTTTGGCTATCATGGTCCCGAGAGAGTGTCCCGTGACCATAGTTGCTGTAAAGGATTCCAAACGTCGGGAACCAAAAATCGAAATAAATCCGCGAAAAGATAGCTTTGTTTAAAACCTAAGAATGATTCACATATCTTATATCTTTAAACGAGCAATTCTTGTATATGTATATATATATATATCGGAAACGGCTCCAACGATTTTTAGGAAATTTAGTAAACGGTGGGTTTTGGGGGCAATAAATCGATCTAGATAAGTCTTCCGCTGAGAAAACGCATGTTTTCGAGTTTTCATGCAGTTTTCTTTTGCATTATTCCACGCAAAATATGGTCGGTAATTTGCACGCTCGGGCATCAGCATCGTGGTCAAGCGGCCAAGGTGCAAGATCAACAATCACAGGTGTCCAGGTTCGGATCTCGGTCGCATACAAAGTTTTTACTTTTGTTTTTTTTTTATATATTTATTCAAGTTTATAGAAAAAAAAAATTGTACTTTAGGCTAAAAAACTTCGAGCGAAGCTTGGTGCCGCAGGTACTATATATTAAACTCAATGAGTGGACAGAAAACAATCGCGTATGCACGTCGGTCGGTTACAATTGCAATATCAAACAATGAGTCAGCTCTTGGCAACTTACATAATATTCTAATTTTGAAAAGAACGTTTGGAAATGTAGAAATATTTTGCGTTTGATTCGTTTAATATGTATGAAATTTTCATACAAAGGGCGCTTTTATTGAAAATTTCTTAGCGAATGTTTAAATTGCAATAAATTTTAGTTTTGCTGATCATTTCCAATATATTTTTACTCTAACTTTAGGAATTTCGACGTTCTTAATAAATATTAGGAACATAATATCTATTTTGGCTTCATTCTGTCTTATTTAAAAATAAATTCATATTGTATCTAGTAGGTATTTTTTTAGTTTTGCATAAAAGATAATACACACAACAACGATAGTTTTGCCACATTTTCTTAGCTAGATATAATAATAGATTAAGGGAATTATGTGAATATTCCACCTTAGAAATAGAGTTATTAAAGGCATTATTTTATATTATTAAATGCTACTATGCAACAAAGATTCTCAATTATGACAATTCTTAAGAAGATTTTTTTTTTATTTATTAGCGCTTGTCCTTTATTATATCATGGTTATATGGATTACTAAGAAGAGTACCGAGATAAATATATTGATATAGATTGACCACTTCGCCCACAAAACGTTAAAATCATAACCAAAAAAATCAACAAACGGAAAAAGTAACAAACAGAGCTTAGAATAATACTTTCTTAGATTTACGCGAATATTTGACATTTTAAATAAAACTATCTTTTCGGATTATTTCGCGGATTTATTTTGATTTTTGATTCCCGACGTTTCGAATGCTTTACAGCAATCATGGTGCAATTTTCATTTTGTTATTTGTGGGTAGGCTGTCTGTAACAACTATACCTTCAAGACATGTAACACCCCAGTCTCTCCCGTGACCATATATATATATATATATATATATATATATATATATATTATATATATATATATATATATATATTAACAGATACAGATGACGAATATTGTATACATACATATATAAGTTACTTCGAATAATTGAACTAATATTTATTCATATTCAGCTTGTTCCTTTGCTTTTTGCTAGAAACAATCTAGGTGAGCTTAATTCAACAGACCCGTTAATTGGAACACTACGAAGACACAGCCCAAAATAAACATAGTGTAAACTTCCTAAACCAATATTTTCATTAAAGATAATTCTAAACTTTAAATTCATTTTGGCATAAGTTTGATTAACATTTGAATCAAATGTTAGAGATACCATACATCATGCCTAATGAAGTTTATTACTATCCAATATCTTTCCCTAGACTAAGGAATAATATAAACAGTGTAATAGAATTAAACATAAAATCAAATAATTATGTTTTAAAATAGTATACAAATGATAATTTTTATTCCGAGTGATACATAAATAAATGTTAATAAATAAAAATAACTAACAGATTTTATTATAATAAAGAAAAAAAATCTAATTTTATGCTAACTCTTTCAAGGAAGGAAAAACACTAAGAAATACAAAAGAATATAATATTATTTTTAATATTTATATTTTATTTCCAAAAATTGTATATCCTACTAATATTATAAACGCGAAAGTTCGTAAGAATGTATGTGTGGATGTATGTTTGTTACTCTTTCACGCCAGAACGGCTGAACAAATCTGGATGAAATTTGGCACAGAGATAGATTATAGTTTGGAATAACACATAGGCTACTTTTTATCCCGGAAAAATATACGGTTCCCGAGGGATAGATTTTTTTTTTTGTTTTTCTAGAGGCGAACCCGAGCTTTAAAAACGAGTTAAGAAGCATAAACAGCTAATCACGCTACTATTTTTGATCTTGATATTTATTTTGGCAAAATCTGTCTATATTATTATTTAGCCTGAAGGCACAAAATACAGTTACTAGTTCTATACATATAATATTTTATTATAATATTCTATACATATAATAAAATTCAAACTAAGTCGAATCTGTACATTAAATATTTTTTAGAAAATCTAATTGAAATAGACATTATTATCGATAGAGTCCGAATCTATAGTTTTTAGAATTTTTGTCTGTCTGTTACCGCATCACGAGAAAACCACTGGACAGATTTTGATGAAATTTGGTATGATAATAGCTGGTTATCCTGGTCAACATATAGAATACTTTTACCGCGGGGAAATATTTCATTTCTGAGAAAAAATACAAAAACTGTAAGAGTATACTAATATGTAAAACCTAAGAATTTGGTTTTTGGTCATCTGAACGCGGTCAGAGCCGCGGGCAATGCTAGTTGTGTAATAAGTCTTTAGAGAATTATGGGTTTTCCTTTCTACCAGACAGGGTTATTTTGTTTGTACGTTGATTATATTTAATTGGAACAGCTAAATTAAAGGAAACGTGTGTGTATGGATATATTATTGACTAACTTCAAATCTGAACTTCGATGTAAATGTTTAGATTTAAGTATTTAATTTTGTTTAAAGTATACTTATTACTGAGTACTGATTATGAGGTAAGCTTTCCTTCCAAATAGGTTTTGGGAAAATGATTGTTTGTTTGTCTCTCCTTCGTGTTATAACGGCTGAACGGATTTGGATCAAATTTAGTGCACAGATATAGGTTAAGCACGTAGGGACGCACTCAAACGAGGTAGTCGATGGTCTATACTATATAAATAAAATTGAAGTGTCTGTTTGTAATGTCAAAATAACAGCTTTTTACTAAAAACAAAGTATATACGGTACTTATAAGAAAAACTTAGTCCTGGCTTATCTCCGAAATGGCTGTACTGATTTTGATGAGACTTTCTCTGACAGATAGCTGATGTTATAAGGAGTAACTTAAGCTGCTTTTATTTTGGAAAAAGAATTATGGTTCTGCTGAAAACAATTAAAACGTACTTATTTACGTTTCTTGAAATATAATGAGTCGCATAAAGTTTTTCAACCCACAAATAGCACAAAAACACAAATAAATAGGCTGACGTACACTACACTATAGCATTAGTAACAAAATGAAGACTGACTCCATAAATTAAGTATAGAAAGGATTCAAAGACAGGATGATTAATATGCTTTATCCGTGAATGTTTTTCACAGGTGTTAGAATGCTGTGAAAAGCAACGTGTTTGAAGCGGGAACACAAATAATCACTTACCATATATATACGAATAAATTAAGTTGAAGTGTCTGTTTGCAATGTCAAAATAATAGGTTTTTACTAAACATAAAGTATATTCGGTACTTATAAGAAAAAGCCTTTTTCATTTTTTTTGTTTGTCTGTCTGTTCGTTTGTTCTGGCTAATCTCCGAAATGGCTGGACCGATTTTAACGGGAGTTTCACTGGCAGATGGCTGATATTACAAGGAGCAAGTTAGGTTACTTTTATTTCAGGAAAAGAATTAGAATTCCGTTCAAATAAATTAAAACCCACGAAATTGTAAACAAAATCCGCATACTAGGGACGCACCCGAGTGAAGCGAGGGTAAGTCGCCAGTACATATGTACAAAGGTATCCAATGGCGTAAATAAAAATGCACTCTGGTTCATATTATTGTGGGTTTATATAAATTACTATAATAATCCTTTAAAAGATTATATCTTATATGTAGCGTTTAACGAAATTTAATTAATTCTATGAAATTACTTTGCACAATAATATTTTGATCATGTCCTTATATACAAATAATTATGTGGTTTCGTTCAACAAGATGGATAAAGTTTAAATAAACACATTTGAAATCATAGTTGTTTCTTTTAAATACCTACTTTTGAATGGGTAGTTTAAGGTTTAAGGCAATAGGTAGGAACCCTTAGAATTTTATCCAGACCATCTGTCCGCCTGACACAGACATTTTATGTCTTATATGAACTACAAGAAAATTCTGTAGTCAAATCTATACTTTGATAACGATTTTATCGTATCGATATATTAACTTATTAATCTATGTTAACGCACCACGAGAAAACCACTGGACAGATTTTGATGAAATTTGGTTATGATAGCTGGTTATCCGGGTGAACATATAGGATAATTTTTACTGCGGAAAAATATCTCATCTCCGAAGGATATACTAAGCGTTAAAACGTAACTAGAGATGGACCCGAGCGGAGCGAGGGTGAGTTGCTAGTTACGATATAAAGGTAGTGCTACCTTTATATCGTAACTACCCTAGATGTAACAAAGGTAAAAAAATGATTCTACATAAGCGCATGTGTTATCTCTGTATGGGTGTATAAAATTGAAATAGATATTTCTAAGTATTTTTTTTTATTCAAGAAGAAGAAATAGCCGATTTCTTTGCTACTAAAGTCATAAATATTGTTGAGTTGCGAAAGTTTACAATAAATATTATAAGCGTTTCGTTCTTGAACAGAGATACTTTTAAGACCAAAAAGTCCTTTAGGCTACTTTTATCCCGGAGCGTCAAATTCCCGAGGGACGCTATTATATAGAAATAAGTTACCAAAAAAACCAATATTGAACCATTATTCCATATATTGACTAGATTATGACATCTGACATCGCCTCTTTTCCAAGTCAAAGCCTCATAATATAAGCATTTATACCATAATTTTTTTTGTGGGGATAATACATAAAGATAAACAGACAAATCACCAATACAATATTTTTATTAATTTTCTTCTAAGTAGTTGTTGGAAAATTCTTTCAAATACTTGTCCTGATTAGGTTACGTGATAACTGTATAAGCTCTTGAAAAAGTTATACTTAAGAGGGTTTAAGTATTATCGGGGATTACCCGTACAAGTTTGAGTATATTGCTCACTTAGTACTACACTCCATTCCATACCATCCATACTAATGTTATAAATGCGAATATTACTGTATGTATGTAATTGTTTCACGCTGAACCGGTTTTGATGAAATTTTAGAAAGATGTTCATTGCATTATTGAGTAGTAGGTTTTTAACCTCAGCCCGCTAACTAATATTTAGTCTGTGAAATCTTTATAGAGGCTTATTAGTAGTTTATATTATTGTACAATAGCGTTTGGGATAATCTCAATACAACTGCTACAACCTCATATACAAGAAAATTGCAAGAAATATTCTGTAAGGAGTATGAGTTATTAGATGCATTATTATCGAAAAAACTGAAAAAACACTGTGATAGAGCGACATATTGACAGGTGTACTATAAATGCATCGTAGGGAAACCAAAGATCAATTATTTTAATTTTTTTCCTACTGAACTTCTTTCATTCCTTCTAACGAATTGGCTTTCATCGAGTTAACAATAATTTATAGTTTTCGTTATAAGATACAAAACAATAAACATATATGAACATAGGAGTATATGTGGGACGAAATTTATTTATGAAAACTTAATCGTTTATTTGCTAACTATTTGACCTGAAAATAGATTTAATATGATGTTCCATAATTAATTAATTCTGTCATACGACATTTATGACATTATAATTTAGCTCATTTGTAGAAATTTTAGTTGATCTGCTCTACATTATAATATTTTTTTAATTTGAAGGTATATCTACTACAGAGGTAGAGTACGACATCGCGGCAGTTAAGTTATTGAATATCTCATAAATTAACTTTGCTCGGGAATCGAACTCAAATCAATGATATACTCTAACTATGTGTCATTGCTTATTTTTGTTGCTTTATATTATAATAGCGACTCATTCGTCTCTACTTACGTTTTAACGTTCTATAGATTTCTCAGAAATGAGATATGTTCCCGCAATAAAAAGTATCCTATATGTTGATCCGGATAACCAGCTATAACCATACCAAATTTCATCAAAATCCCTCCAGTGGTTTTTCCGTGACGCGGTAACAGGCAGACAGACAGACTCTGTATCGATAATAATATCTATTTTAAAATTTTCCAAAAAATATTGAATGTACAGATTCGGCTTAGTTATAATTTTATTATATGTACCTATAAATTTTCTATTATTTTATAAGTACTTTTACTTAGGACTATTGTATATTTATTACATAGTATCTTTCGATAGTAAACTAGAAATTGGTCTTAAAATTTCATCTATGGTATACAACTTTGCTTCCGCCGTTTTTTTTTCAAAATTCAAAGCTTTATTGTAAAAAACTGATTATACATTTATGTTTCAAAGTATTGTCCATTGTTTTTCACTACTTTCTTCCACCTTTCTGGCAGCAATCGGATCCCGCGTTGAAAAAACTGGTCATCTTTTGAAGCGATCCACAAATCAATCCAATTTTGGACTTGTTCATAAGTCTGGAAGTACTGGTCCTTCAGGCCGTGTGCCATAGATCGAAAGAGGTGATAATCAGAGGGAGCAACATCTGGAGAATACGGCGGGTGGGATAAGACTTCCCATTTCAATGTTTTTAAGTATGTTTGGACCACTTTTGCAACATGAGGCCGAGCATTGTCATGTTGCAAAATAACTTTATCGTGTCTTTCAAAGTATTGCGGCCGTTTTTCTTTCAATGCTCGGCTCAAACGCATTAATTGCGTACGATAAATATCTCCTGTGATTGTTTGAGACGGGTTTAACAGCTCATAATATATTACACCGAGCTGGTCCCACCAAATACAGAGCATGACCTTGGAGCCGTGAATATTCGGCTTAGCCGTAAGTGCAGAAGCGTGGCCGGGATATCCCCATGATTTTCGGCGCTTGGGGTTATCGAAAAAAATCCATTTTTCATCACCAGTTACAATGCGATGCAAAAATCCTTTTCGTTTTTGTCTCTCAAGCAGGAGTTCACAAATACAGAAACGCCGTTCAATATCTCTAGGCTTCAACTCGTATGGCACCCAATATCCTTGCTTCTGTATCATCCCCAGATTGCTTAGGCGTTTTGAAATTGCTTGTTGGCTCACTTGCAATGATCTGGCCAACTCCTCTTGACTTTGACACGAGTCTTCATTGAGCAAATGCTCTAATTCTTCGTCTTCAAAAACTTTTGATCTTCCACCACCAAGCCGGTTTTCCACGCAAAAATCACCGCTCTTGAAGCGTTGAAACCACTCACGACATGTTCTTTCACTCATAGCAGCTTCACCATAAGCGTCTGAGAGCATTCGGTAAGCCTCAGCTGCAGATTTTTTAATATTAAAAAAATATAATAATACTTCCCGCAAATGACGAGAATTTGGCTCATAAGTTGACATTTTTATTCGAGAATAACTATAATATGAAAACACAAATCAACTACTGTTGCTATCAGGTTATATTCGCAAGATATTAAAGAGTATTGTAAGTTGTCTATAATGTATGTACTCGACGTCTATATGTTGCTGACGCCATCTTTAGAAAAACGGCGGGAACAAAGTTGTATACCTTAATAGATTTACCAAAATATATGAAATCTAAACAGATCCTGTAAACAAAACAACGTTTGTTCATTCGTTAATGCTGGTTTATTGAAATAAAACAGAACTGATATGTACTCAACTCCATAGCGGCGGAATTTACTTTATTCTAGTCCATACACTACGTATTTTCACAAAACAAATATATTATTTTTAAGCCACTATATCTGTTTAATTATTTATAAGGCAGTGGTAGCCCAGTGGTAACGCGCTCGCTTGGGAAACCGAGTGAAGCGAGTTCAAATCCCGGGTCTCGCACCTATGATATTTTCATGTGCGAATCATTTCCAACATGATTACCATTTGTCTTAACGGTGAAGGAAAACATCGTGAGGAAACCCGCATGTCTGAGGAAACCTAGCAAGTTTTCGAAAGACATGCTCAGTCCACCAACTTGGCCAGCGTGGTGGACTATGGCCTGATCCCCCTCGTACTGAAGAGAGGCCCGTGCCTAGCGGTGGGACGTTCAAAAGGGCTGTATACAATATTTGCTTGATAGTCATATAATAATAAAATATGCTATTCTTCTAAAATAAATGTGCTAAGGTTGTACATAGAGGCAATAAACCCATTTTTATTATTTGAAAGATTAAAGAAACGTGACTATTCCGGAGATATACAACCTACATTATGGAAAAGGCGATAATTTTATGTATTTGCTACTGGTAGAGTTTTTTTGTAAAAACTTAAAGTTCTATGGTGTGACGTTGACTTTTAGATATGAGAAGTAAAATTCAAATATTTTTTTAAAACAGGTATTAGCAATTATATTTTTTCTAGTGACTTAAGCTCACTTCGTGAACGCCCGTAAATACTTTAGAGTAGCATCGTAAACTAATATTATAAATGTGGAAGTTTGTGAGGATATATAGATGTATGAATGTTTGTTACTCTTTCACGCAAAAACTGCTGAATGGATTTTAATGAAACTTTACAATAATACATCAGTATATAGGCTACTTTTTATCCCGGGAAAATGTACAGTTCCCGTGGGATTTGTTTTATTTTTCTATAGGCGATCCCGAGCGAAGCGAGAGTGAGCCGCTAATATCTTATAACTTTAGACAGGCAATTATTGTACAAATTTATTTCGTGTATCTCGGAAACGGCTCTAACGATTTGGATCAAAATTTTTTTATTGGCTAAGGTTTTGCTTTTTAAGTTAATCTATATAGGTATTGCTTTTATGCGCTATAAAGAATCAAAGGATTTCGGTGAATTCGGACAGACGACCATAGCAGCCTTCAACGTAACTCTCTACCTAGCAAGTGAAGCTGCAGGCAAAAACTAGAATGATAATATTTAACTCGTATTTATAACATATATAAGAAACATAAATAAGAAACACATGGCATTCAAGTTGAATTTGTTATATTATTTCAGCACATTGTTTCCTCAAAGTTATTGGGACGTAAAACAAATAAAGGAGGCTCGTGTGTTTTCCGATCTTATTTATATAGCCCTATCTGTTCGGAGCAAGTGGACAACGATATATCAATTATTTTTTTGTAAAATAAAATATAAGAACACCCAAATATTTTAAAATATGAAATTATTATATACTAGCATTGCCCGCGGTTCCGCCCGCGTTCAGAAGACCAAAAACCAAATTCTTAGATTTTACATATTAGTATACGCTTACATTGCAGTTTTGTATTTTTTCTCAAAAATGAGATGTTTTTCTGCGATAAAAAGTATCCTATATGTTGAGCCGGATAACCAGCTATCACCATACCAAATTTCATCAAAATCCCTTCAGTAGTTTTTCTGTGGTGCGGTAACAGATAGATAGACAGACAGGTGGACAGACAGACAGACAAAAAATCCAAAAACTATAGCTTCGGCCTCTGTATCGAAAATAATATTTATTTCTATAAGGTTTTCCAAAAAATATTTAATGTACAGATTCAGCTTAGATACAATTTTATTATATGTATAGACTGTGCGTAAAGTAAGTTATCTATATGTAATAACCTATGTCGATATTTGTTTCTATTACTGCGTGAAAAAAAAAACGTACAATAATAATTTTATTTATTTTTTACACAATACATACTAATGTATAAATAGTAACTGTGTTACAAACAATAAAAAGTAAAAGAAATATTTAGAGTAATAAAAGAAATAATCCTCATACAAAGTTTGTTTATATTTAGATTTATTTTAAAACCCTAGTTGTATCCACCACATAAAAGTTCTGACACAAAATTGCAGCAACATTATTGGGCAAGTATACGTTAAATGTATGTATTCATGAAAATAAAGATTTTTAATTTATATATGGGATTTTTTATTTAATTATATTTAAATTTAACACACCCAGAGGTCTTTAGGTAATTTGCATTTAAAATTAGTCTTGAAATGCGCTTATTTAGGCGAAAGTTTGTTTAAATCAAAACATTTTGAATGATAATGAATACACGTGTAACTTGTAGGATGTTAGCAAGATTTTCGTTTTCGTCTGAACAATTTTCAATGGATACAACCCGAGGCTGTATATTCACATTAAAATTCACAACAAGATCTTCCTAAATCGAGACGATTATTTTCATTTTTTACATTATAATATGTAAATTGATATTAGAGAAGAGAATAGCTATTAAAATATCATATAAATTGTTCATATCATATAAATATCATATAAACTTTAGTAAGGTTAGTTTTTTGCGTTATTTTAATAGACATTTTGTTAAGAATTTGTTAAAATTGATCTTAACACATGCCATAAATAAATATATATAGACTTTAATACTTTCTTAGGTATACACGAATATTTGAAATTTTAAATATATTATCTTTGCGGGTTTTTCGCGAATTTATTTTGATTTTTGGTTCCCGACGTTTCGAATACTTTACAGCTATTACGTTCACGGAAGAGACTTGTTTTTTTTTTTTACTTAAGATACATAGGTCTGCTTTTAAAAAACCTGACTAAGACATATCTTTCCCTGTTATTTATTATTTGGATGGTTTTATAGTTAAAAAATATTCGTCATTGATCCTATTCAATAGCTAAAATATTTTTTAACATCTATTCCACTTTTTAATTACTAACATTTTAATTTCATTAAATATTGAGCATATTTTTAAAAACACTGTATTAAATATATTTTTTTAATTTTCTCGCAAGCATTACAAAAAATCTATATAAGTTAATATGTTTATGATAACTTTAAAATTTACGACCACGTTAAAACATATAAAGCACTCACCTGAAAATTCAGCAAAGTTACAGAACCATAACCAAAGTTCCAATGACAGCCGCGTGAAACTCACAACTGATGCAAAGCGCGCCAAAACGCCGCTACTTACGTCGCATTTCCACCAATCACAGGTCACCGTTCATTCTTAACTCTTTCCCATAAAAAAAAATCACCAATCACATGTAACTACACTTCAAAACTTTAATAGGTTTTTCATGCTTTAATAATGTATAGTTCTTTATATTTATCTGTTTGTTTTTGATAAGCTTATGGCTTTTGGATTTAGGTAAGCGTTTGATGATATATCATGTCATTAACATTTCGTTTTGTTTATTTTTATATTGTATTATGTTTATGTTTCTCTTGATGTATTAGGTGTACCTACAATTTACAGCCACAAATATTATTATCTATATATTAAAATTTATTTTTATCTTTTTTTCGGATATTTTGATTATAATAATTTGGGTTTTAGGATATACATGATATCAATTATTTCTTTAACATTCGACCTTGTTGAGTACAATAATTTTGTGTCTTTGATAGTTAAAATTGATTATTAAAAAAAATATATTGAAACTTTATTTTGACATTTAATAGTTAAGTAGGTAAGTAAGTACACGTATAGAAAGATATTTCAAAATTTCGTTAAAAATTTTCTAATATGACTCATATTAATTAATCTTACCTTTAAGTACGTAGTAGATATATAAAATATGTTAGGTATATGAATTATAGATATATCATTAAATGTGTTGAAATGAAAATTGAGCTAAATGGCTTGCTGTGGGAAGAGGATTATCTCCATACTCCAGTAATTGAGGAAAAAACTAAAAAATAAATATTGCATAAAAAAACTAAATGTTCTCATCATAGACTAAAAAATAATATTCCTTAGTTTAATTTTTTATATAGGTCATGTCATGAATATAATACCTAACCTATTTAACAATGTAGATATAATGAAATGGTCTATTATAATTAAATATCTATTAGAAACATAATCCAATTTTCTTTCATTTATTAGAGTATGTACCTAGCGCTAGCTTACCTTAAATAAAACGCATTTACTTTGTTACATTGTCCATTTTAATTACATAATAGGTACGTACACCTTTTTGTTATCACTTGCCTTAGTTATTATAAACTAGCGACTCACCCTCGCTTTGCTCGTGTTCGTCCCTTGGTACGTTTTAACGATTAGTATAGAATAGATAGACTATATACTGTTATATACATATATTATTTTTTTCTAACTCAAACTTGACGTATAGTTGTAGTTGGTAGGTTCACCACTATTGAAAGTAATCCGAAGTAGTGATTCCCATACAAAAAAAAAACAGTTCTGAACTTTTTGATTTTCCAGCTGTTCTTATGGGTTTTTCCTAATTTTTTTAATATTTATACCATCCCTGATATACCTCCAACAAAACAAAAAAAGAATTATTCAAATCGTTTCAGCCGTTAGCGAGACTACCGAAAAGCAATTGATATATATATATATATATATATATATATATATATATATATATATATATATATATATATATATATATATAGAGTATATATTTTGTAAGTGTTCGTGTTTATTTCTCTAAAAATAAATAACTTAAATCATTGTTTGTATTATCCGTGTCATACGTAAGAAATAACGAATTAATTAAAGCACGCCTACTCAAACACAAAATGTAAGAGATGAAAATATTCTAATTTTAGATAAAAAGATATCTTTAGGACAATAATTGTGAGTAATAAATGATAACTCAGAATTTGTGATCAAGTATCAATACTTTATAATGAAGATTTGAAACTAATCTTAGAAGATAAGATTGACTCAACGAGTGAACTTAAACAAAGTTTTCGTTTACTTAAATCTCGCAACTTAAAATTTGAACTATTTATACCTATGGGATTCACTTTCTCCTCTCCATATTTACCTGTGTGACTCTCGATTGATATTTACTGGAATCAAAACGTGTATGGGGAACAATAGGTATATTCTGGATTCGAATCGCGGGTCGGACCAAGTTCTAGTTATTGAATCTTTCTGTTTCAGTAACAACCCGGAGTTGGGAAGTTGGGGGTGTTTCACTCCCGTGCCTGGAAGATCACGTAAAGCCGTCGGCTTCTCACAGGTCGTGTCGAGTAGTCGTCCGGAGATATAAATACTTAATCGGATATTTTCGAAATCGGGGCTAGTCTATGCAAAGCAAATCTAATATATTTCGACACGTAAAATACGTTACAAATTGATGTATAATATTTTAACTATAATTAGAGTTATAATCATATTTACATCGAAAATATCTGATTAGGTAATAGGTATATTCTAAATGAAAACATTTAGCCCCCGTTTAGTTATTTTTTACATTTTAGTGCCTGGAAGTAGTTTTTTTTTAGTTTTTATTTTTCCATTTTTAGGGTAGACGTAATAAGCAGTTAATTTGTAAAAAGAAAGTTTTTTAATAACATATTCGATGAAACAATTTATTTAAAAAAAAATATTGTTCATTTTTTTAAAAACCGCTCACCCAATTTCCATAAAATTTATATGGGACCATCTGGAAAGTATACCCTTAGAAACAAAAAAAAATCCAAATCGGTTCAGGCGTTCGAGTAATCGGTGAACATACATAAAAAAAAGATTCCAACGAATTGAGAACTTCCTTGCTCCTTTTTGGAAGTCGGTTAATAAAAAAGACGAAGAGGGTAAATATCTCTTCTTCGTTTATATCGTCTATAAAAAAAAACTTTCTGTATCAAGTAATACAATGTTTAACAGGATGCCAGATTGTGTGCTTAGATATACGCATTTTATTAGACCTTAATGTTTTTTTTAATAATTACTGTAATTATTATACTTGGATTTAAGATTTTATTTTTATTTTGCAACAAAATTGGGTACATTTAAAGTTTCTTGGAAACCTCTATTTAAGGAGTTTCAGTGAAAGAGACCTCTTATAAGAGATTACAATATTTAGTACTATTTAGTTAAAGTAGGTAATTATTTTAAGTGTCTACTACATAATATCCCTGTGTCATTTCCTGACTAAGTATGATATTTAAAATACGTCCTCATCTATCATAAGATAATTTAAAGTACCCTCATTTGTTCTATGAATTGATGATCTTACTAATAATAATATCTATCTACTAATAATAATAATAATAATCTGTTTGTTACATACAAAATCAATAGCTTTGTATGTATCCTTTACGCGTCTACTGCCTTCGTATAATGTTTTTTCCATACATGCTCATAGTAGGGTCCTTATAATTTTCTTCCGACTTTCTTTAAGTAGATAGGTATAATAAGCACTTTGCCTTGCCAAGAGTATTTCGAGATTTATCATTTTGGAGTGGTAAAGCATAAAAAAGAAAATGAATATAGGTGTCGCATTTTTTGTTAAATTATTCTATCTGTCAGCTCCGTAAAGAAACGGCTTAAAAATATATATAGACAACAAACGGCTAACACCCCGCTTCGTTCAGGTGCATCCGTAGCCTATGTTACTCCATCCAGGTCACAGTTTATCCGTGTGATAGATTTCATCCAAATCCGTCCAGCTGCTAAACGTCGACGAGTAATGAATATACACACAGATGATATACCTTTTTTTTCTTAACGTTGGGAAATGCATTTACGCACGAGGTGTGGGACTCACCGGCATAGCCAGTACTACCCACTAAAACCCAACAAAACCTTCCCCCGTCTTAATGGGGCGTCGCAGGATCGCTTACGCATTCAACTACGACGCCCCGACGGCAGGTCTGCCGAAGCAGACCACAACAACCATGGGGTTGCTCCACAGTCCACTCTGCTATCAGAGAGGTACCAGGAGCAACCCGCATGGTACACTGCCCTCCGAAGAGGGCCACCTCCCACCGCCCACGGAATGGGCCACCTCCCTGTGCGTTTCTTGGCCACGACAAGGTGAACGCACGTTGGGGAGGACACAGATGATATACCTAATGTAGCAAAGTGGAATTAAAAAGTGGACATAAACAATATTTTAATATCACAGAACAGGGCAAAAGCAATAAACATTCAGCCTGACTTAAAAAAGTGAGTAATTCTTTAAAACCTATTAAAATTCTTAATCTTTCCCTTTTGAAGTAAAATATTGGATCCACTGGCGCAAATAATGGTTACACATTAAAAATTCAATTTTTCATTACAAGTTAATACGCCAGTGTAATATTTTACTTCCATTACAGCTTAACTCTGTAAAATGTTATTTTAGGTTATTGGTATCGATTTAAATAACCGACTTCGAAATGGGAGAAGGTCCGAAGTACTCAATTAAAACTTTTTTTATCCAATTGTGAACCAATTTTCATTATTATTTTATAATGAATTTGATTTTAGAATATTATACGAAACATAATTTTCAACCGACTTCAAAAAGAAAGAAGTTCTCAATTCGGCTTTTTTTTGTGTTACCTCAGACTACGTCCTTTATTAACAGATTTGGACAATTTTTGTTTTGTTTGATAGTGTATACTTCCTATTTAGTCCCATTTAAATTTGAAAAAAGATACCACCCTAAGGGTGGAAAAATAGCTAATGAAAATTTAAACAACTTCTAATTATCATACGAGCTTGAAACTTTGCAAGTGTTTCTATTGCCGTTGATAATGCAGTAATTCGATATCGTCGACCTGATCTGATGGTAGGGCCAGAAGGTGGATAGGTGGAACTCTTCAACGGCTAATAGTATCGATACTTAGAGTTTTGGCTTGTTTTGTATTATTTAACAAACCCAAGGACCCTAGCGTTAGGATCGGATTTTAGAGCCTGAATTTTAGTGTTACTAATATCAGATATTTTCAGACATTTTCAAAGTCACTGCCAGCCGATACAAATCAAATCACACCGACTTCGAAAATAGAAAACGTAAACTACCAATGTGCATACGTAGGTAAATGGAAACTACCCTAAATTACCTACCCTTTTTACCCTAAATAGTTCCAAAACAATTAAAGTATTTTTAATTAAATTGAAATCGGTGTATTATTTTAATTAGGACATTAGAATTACTCCTTTTATTTTAATTGGTTCAGTTGGATTAGATATCTAGCTCATCGTATCATGCGGACCCATTATAATTGTGAACTGAATATAAAATATAATTATGTACATTTAAATAAATATAGACTGTTAATTGGAGTTTGCCAGTTTGAATTACAGTGGAGCCATCTCGTAGTTATTTCTGTTTAGCAATAAATTGACACATTCGTATTTCAAACAAGCGTAAGTAACGTAATTTTCGAAATACTTTGGAAGTTTAATAATAGATGGCGCTCAACGCCAACTTAAAATATAGCATTTTTTATTAAGCATCTATTGACTTACCTTTTATTATAGTTATTTATGTAACTTAACTAAAAATATTTTAATTGTTAAACAAAGTCCTAGTTGTTAGTCAATTTAGTTTAAAAAATTAAGTAATAGTTTTAACTTTTTTTTTGTCTAATTTCCAATATACATATTATCTATATTATCTGTTAAACTGTTATCTCTATGCTTATCATTTTCATTTATAATCTGTACCACTATATGCCGCCACCGGAGCATAATGTTTTTGGTCTATGACCGGAGCATTTGTTTATTGCATGGAAGTCATTATTTTTGCAATTTATATTTCATTAAATAGATTGATTTAAGACATAGTTGTAATAAAAAATTAAAACTTAAAACATTATCTCTGTAAAGTTCTTAAATTGGTTGCCATCAATTCGCTTATTGCTGTTAAAGACAGATTTACCGGAGGTGAGTGTCTTACTTGTGTCTTGAAAAATAGTAAACAATATTTCATGATAATTAATAAATTATAATCAAAATAATGTTTATGATGAACAAAGGAATTGTTTTCATTTATTACACATTACTTACATGATAATTACAACTACTTTACATTTTTATGGGTTATTTATTCATTGAGTGTGTTATTGTGAAAAAACATCAAACTTCACGAGTCACGAACTATTGCAGAATGTCGAATGATAACGACGCACCGTTGCCTGAAGGATGGGAAATGAGGACCAGCCGTTCTACGGGTATGACATATTTCCTCAACATGTATACTAAGAAGTCTCAGTGGGAGAGACCTGACGCCCCCGCAGACCCAGGCGAAGTCCGATGCAGTCACATTCTTGTCAAGCATGCTGAGAGTAGACGTCCTTCATCTTGGCGCGAAGAAAACATAACTAGATCAAAAGAGGAAGCTATGGAGTTGCTTAAAAATTATCGTAAGCAGATTGTGTCCAATGATGCTGCGTTCACTGATTTGGCTATGAAATATTCAGACTGTTCTTCTGCAAAGCGAGGTGGTGACTTGGGAATGTTTGGAAGAGGCCAAATGCAACAAGCGTTTGAAGAAGAAGCATTCAAACTAAAGGTTGGACAGCTAAGCAAACCAGTAGAAACAGACTCTGGATTCCATATTATATTAAGAACTGTGTGATTTTTTGCTTTTCTTTCTATATTATAAGATTTTTTGTTTGTTTTTAATGAAGTACATTTTTTAATATTAAATATTTACTATGTTTGTAACATTTGACAAATGAAATGGAGAAATATTTTATTTTAACTACAGCTAAAATGTAACAGTACACATTAAAAGGTAACTAAAATAATTAATAACTTGTTTGTAATAAATATTCTTGTATTTTGTTTCAATATATCTTACATACTTATAAGTTGATCTTTTATTTTCCTATTTTATTATACGCTTACTCTATTGTAAATATTAGTACTGAATTGGACCTAATGTTAAACTAACATTGTTCTTTTAACAGTGTCCAAATATCAAAATAAATGGAGACATTTAATTATTTATTGATTTTGATCATCATTTTAACTTTTCTTTTGATGTATAGTCAAATATTTTTAGTATTCATTTATTCTAAATTTAAAATAAAATTTAAAATTCCTTTGTTCATCATACTCAGTTTTACTTCTGTATGAACAAATTGTAATGTAGATAGATACGTATGTATTAATACATATTTATGTAGATGGACAATCAAACAAGTAAAATCTAGCATCATGGATGTTCCGTTGATTAATAAGTAAGCAATATTCAACAAATTATAAAGTTAGTAAAATAATCAACTTTTTTTAAAATTACATTATTTAATTAAAAACAGCACAATAAATAACACATTAAGATATAGGTATGTATTTTGGTCTTTCACCAATAAATAATTTAGACATTATATTTTGGAACAATATTTGACTATATTTTATAAATACAGTAGGTACATATTGAATAATGCAAGTACTGTCATGTTGTCTTCAACGAACCCAGCCTTTTCGCCGAAGACAGCTTCTATTCAATTTTCTTTACTCCTTTCCTTTCTTTAATCGATGCGAGATCTATGGCACTTACATAAAAACGAATCTATTAACTATAAATGCTTCATATCACGATTTTTTGTTTGAGTATCAGAAAATGTTATAAAGGTACCATGTGCCGCTTGTTAAATCAGTTACAAACCCTTGATCTCATGTTCGTTTTGGTTGTTTCGTACTAATACTATTGTGTCGAGAGTGGAATCTTTCGCATCTTCAGATGCGGGGGTCCAGATTGGTCCAATGATCGGTGGAGACCTCTTACCGCCCCATGCGCTAAACTTCACTTTCCTCTTACCGTCTTTCTTTAGACTAACATCCAAGTAGGGATGTCCAGGCTTGTACATTTTCGGCAAATTATCTATAAAAGTATTGAATGGAAGAGCATCTCGAAGAATCCTATCTTCCATTTTTGTGCTTAAAGCTAAGATTTTGATTGGATGTCGCTTGTCTAGCGTTGGCACAAATTGGAAACCGGCGACATCTAATCTTTTGTTACCTGGTGAAAAATTGGAGACGATCCGAGTTAGTTCAGGAACAGACGCGGAGAATATTATCTTGGAACCCTTGGTACCTGGTTTGAAGATCATTTGGCCGCTTCGTTTTCCACCCCATGGGCTAAAACGAACTCGTTTGGGCATGCTCGGTTCGCGAATGCTGGCCGTACGTTTCCAAGTCCACATATGCTCAGCAATGTTCGGTTTATCCCTCTTCCCACCCCATGGGCTAAAACTTCTTTTTTCTGCTGTATCTAAAATTTCATTATCCGTGGAATTGTCTTCCCCAGATAAAGCTTCAACTACAAGGGGGCTATGTGTGTCTTGGTTTTGAAAATAAAGCGATTTGTCGCTATCAACTGAAGATCGCCAACGCTTGTTTCTATCGTCGTTAACTTCTTCAGCCGTACGTCGCTTGCGTTGTATTTCGAGATTATCCGGCTCATAGAAATGGTTGCGTTCGTCGTTTGGTTCATAGTTTTTTGCGGGATAGTTGAAATAGTTGACGTCAGGTAGCGGCGAGTAGTGTATGGTTGAATCCAAAGGGTCCATAAGGGTCTCAGATCCAGGACCAGTGTTGATGTATTGGAGGCTGGCCGAGCCCAACCATGAGGCAATGAGAATCCAGTAGTACACCATGTTTCTGAAAATGTAAAAAGCTCACATTACTATTGAATTTAATTTTCTAAAGAGTGAGGAAGTAGTGACCATTCAGTTCGATTTCCTTGTATTGTTTGGGTAGGCTTTGTTTGTTTGTGTTCTGTTTTGGTATGAGCATGTAGAAAAAAATAATAATATTACTAGCAGAACCTGCGGCTTCGTTCGCGCTAAAACTACAAAAAAATCTCTAAAACGTAAGTTACATACAAACTTTCATCCTCTATTTTACCCCCTTATAGGATGAATTTTGAAAAATGCTAAAACACGTATTTATTTAATTTTATTGAAGAGCATTAACATCAAGTTTCAAGTACCTTATTCTGAGCATAAATATTTTATGGTTTATTATAACGTGTTTTCTCGTTGGAATTAGATAATCTCCCGCGGTAAAAAGTAGCCTATGTTACTCTCCAGTCTTCGAACTATCTCCACACAAAAAATCACGCCAATCCGTCACTCCATTTCGCTGTGAAAGGAGGACAAACAAACAAACACACTTTCACATTTATAATATTAGTATTGATTATAACTGCTAAATATGTTAATATATTATAATCGATCATCTCCAGAATCCTTTACGTGTATAAAGAGAATGATAATATTGAAAGCAGCCAAAGAGATATGTACCTCTTATATCATAGACACCGTAGCGCTTTACTTTCATCGTATTTTTGAAAGCACAAGCAGGCTTATCTATACATATAATAAAATTCTAACTAAGTCAAATCTGTACATTAAATATTTTTTAGAAAATCTTATTGAATAGACATTATTATCGATACAGAGGCCGAATCTATAGTTTTTAGAATTTTTGTCTGTCTGTCTGTCTGTCTGTCTGTCTGTCTGTCTGTTACCGCATCACAGAAAAACTACTGGACGGATTCTGATGAAATTTGGTATGGTAATAGCTCGTTATCCGGGTCAACTAATATACTAATACGAGTATACTAATATATAAAACCTAAGAATTTGGTTTTGGTCATCAGAACGCGGGCGGAGCCGCGGGCGATGCTAGTTACAAAATAAGTTTATATCATTTTCTTTTAATAATTTACAAAGAAAATAAATAAAAATTAAACGTTTCATCAGTTTCCACGAAATAAACCTCGTAATATTTTCCTCAAGTTTAAAAAAACTTTATACGCTCGTTAGCACTAAATGATTTATCAAGTTTTAAGTAAAAATGTAATAATTTGCTCAACGCGTATTTTGTTTTTCTTCTAAATATTTACTTTAATCCACAACTTTTAAACTGCAATTAAGTTATTTAAGAAACAATTTTGAAATATAATTGAATTCTCGAGTGTAATGATGAGAGCCAACGAAAGTCGAAACTTATGAGATTATATCTCATCATCGGACACCTAATTATATATTCATTGTCTTTTTCCTAGCGAAGAATTTTCGTCTTTGGTTTTTGATAATTTAAAGAGAAAAAGCCGAATATATATGAGAATATTTCGTTCTAGCCAGATACACTTTAGTATCGAGTGAAATATACAATACTTCGGTAGCAGAATTAATCGAGAATCGATGCAATAGCGAATAGACAAATAGGTTTTATGTATGTAAAGCCTTTTAGGAGTCTACAACCAATCTATGCTCAGCTATGTTTTTCTTTTTTTTTTATTCTGCTATATTTTTTATTTTAACCCCATTGCCGACGTTTTGACGACACGTTTGGCCTAGTTTGTAGTGAGTAGTGACTCTGCTTGCTGTGCCAGTGTTTGCGGGTTCGATTCACGCTGGAAGCATTCAATTTTGTGTGATGAGCACGAATGCTTGTATTTCAGTCATGTGTGTTTATATTTATAAAATTTATGAATTTAAAGTTAATACATGGGTGTATCAACTATCTGGTATCCATAACACAACCCTCGTAGCTTACCATGGAACTAGATGGTGCTGTGTGTTAATGTCCCAACATTTTTATTTATTTATTATTTATTACCCCAGAAGGGGAGTAATGTTTTTTAAACGCGTGTTACACACGTGCTCTCTCGTTTCGTATTATATAAATTGTTAAAAAATTAGTTGTGTGTGTGAGTGACATAACACTTATAATTTAAACAAAAACAAAAGAAGAAACAGTTTCCTGTTGAAAATATATGTATGTATATTTTATTAGAATTAAAAAAAGAAAGCTATATCTTCGTAATTGAGTTAGATCATTTACAGCTGAATATCAGTTTCCCAAAAGCCCTAATAAAACACTTATTTTTAAGTCATGCTTTTACTGTTGCTGTCAAGGGAGTCTCATATTTAACTTGTCATATTGATATCGTTTTCACAAAATACTTATATAGAAAAGTCTTCGTAAAAAATAAGTTCAACGAAAAATAAAAGTAACTAATACCAAGGTACCTTTTATTTTTGGTGTAATTTTGTTATACATATTTGGTATTCTCACTTTAACCTGTAAGTTTGCCTGTACTTAATTTTCTTTTTAGCCCAAATGCTTACGACGTCTGTAGGAAATTCGAGTTTTATAAATATATATATATATATATATATATATATATATATATATATATATATATATATATTTATATTTATTTATTAGATTAGGCATGTTTTAAATCATCCAGTGGATATAGAAAAGTTATGAATTTTTTATCATAACTCTTCACTTTAGGTAGGTATACGTAATTAAGCAAACACATTTAACAACTTGGTTTTTGCTTCATTCTTAACCGTTTCCCTGTCCCATGAGTCATATATGAACATGTCGATTGTTTGACTATGGTGTCCATTTTGCGAACAGTTAATCTGTTAATTAATAAAAAAAATACTATTATTACCATATTAAGTAGATGGTCAGTATTCAATATATTATCGCCTTTTCTATGTCTCTTAAGTACAAATACATTTCGGCAGAATATGACAGAAGTGCCTACGATTTTCAAACAAAAAAAATGATAAAAAACGTGAATCGCAAGGGGCATCTTATTAAATTATTTATAGCCAGCTTTTAAACGAGCCAGCCATTTCCATTAAATTGTAAAAACAATATTTTTCTGTATCCCTTTGATGGACTGCGGTATTTGCCGACAAATATTGACGATTTCGAGGCTTAGTTATTTTTAATGGTTCTAATAATTTGCGCTTTAATTATTCATTGGTAACAGTTTATGGGATGAGGTAAGAATTGTTCAAAGATCCCATACTGAGAGGTTCAGATGGAGTTCATTTGTAAAATTGCTAATTGAAAATTTGAACATGTGTAAATTACATGTCTAAGCGTTATGTCACATGATGAAAAGTGCCGTCTCCATTTTTTTTTTTCTATTAAAAATATCGTACACAGTCAACATGTTTGAGACTAAGAGGGAAGTTTATTACAAGTTACATTTTATTATTATAAGACTATATGAGTATATGTTAATTAAACACCCACTGCAGCTCAATATTTTTCTATAAATATGAAGTATATTATAATCTATACATATCTATAATAAAATTCTGAGTCGAATCTGTACATAAAATATTTTTTGGAAAATCTTATTGAAATAGGCATTATTATCGATACAAAGACCGAATCTATAGTTTTTAGAATTTTTGTCTGTCTATCTGTGACCGCATCACGAGAACACCACTGGACAGATTTTGGTGAAATATGGTATAATGATAGCTGGTTATCAGGGTCAATATATAGGATACTTCTTACTGCTGGAAAATATCTCACCTCTGAAAAATTTCTTCAACTAATATTTCGATTGAGCGCCAATTGAAAGTTGTGGTCGAATCGTGGCCGAAACCACAAGTTGTATTTAACCGAACATATTCTAGGAAGTCCCGAACTATTTATAGATAATAAAAGTAATATGGTGTTTTTAAGAATGTACCTACCTATATAATGCTTTAGAGAAGTATTCCAAAAATGAATCTGATATCTGGTTCTACTTGGTTCAAAATAGGTAGCGGTTTTATTTTAGTATACAAAATGAAAGCTCGTTTCAAATTTTGTCATAATTGGATTGTTTTTGAACGTCATTAAAACTCTTACAAAGGGCGCTGGTTAGCTAGTAAGATAAAAACATTTAAAAAAATCAAATGTCATAAAATAGCAAAAAAAAAACTGAATGGAATATTATATTTACAGATTAGATACATCATTATATATTTTTGGAGTCGATGCCAAGTGACTTTGGTAAATTAGATATAATATGTATATGAATATATGACATTATCCGAATCTATACTATAATATAATTATATCTATACTAATATTATAAAGAGGCAGAGTTTGTTTGTTTGAACGCGCTAATCTCAGGAACTACTAATCGGATTTTAAAAATTCTTTTCGCATTAGATAGCCCGTTTATTGAGGAAGGCTATAGGCTATTTATCATCCCGGAAATGTATATATTTTATTATATAGTTTTTAGAATTTATCTGTCTTTCTGTCTGGGAACGCATCATGAGAAAATCACTGGAAAGATTTTGATGAAATTTTGTATGAAAATAGTCGGTTATCCGGGTCAATTTATAAGATACTTTTTACTACGGAAAAATAGAAATCTATATAAACGTTAAAACTTAATATGCAAAACGATTTATTTTTAAATTGAACTGAAAATTCCAGAAAATCGCACATTCTAGTAACTCTAGCTTCTCTATTCGTATAGAATATATTAGATATAATATAAAAATTCATATTTTTTTAAATGTCTTATTTCCAAAAAGCCAGGAACAGTATAAAAAAGTAGTTAACATAAAAGAAACTCAAAAGTTATTTAATAAGTCATATATTATGATCGTTCTCAAATTATCCTTAATCAACCGACTTCAAAAAGGAGGAGGTTCTCAATTCGACTGTATGTTTTTTTTTTTTTTTTTTATGTTTGTTACCTCAGAACTCCGTCATTCATTAACCGATTTGGACAATTTTTGTTTTGTTTTAAAGGGTATACTTCCAGATTGGTCCCATTTAAATTTCAAAAAAAAATACCACCCCTAAGGGTGGAAAAACAACTAATGATGAATTTAACCTACTTCTAATATCATATTGACTTGAAACTTTGCAAGTATTTCTATTTCCGTTGATAGTACAGTGGTTCGGTGTTGTTGACCTGATCTGATGGCAAGGCCAGAAGGTGGATAGGTGGAACTCTTCAACGGCTAATAGTAGATACTTTGAGTTTGGGCTTGTTTTGTTTGATTTGACAAGCCTAACATGTTAGAATCCTTACATTGCTACTACTGTCTACACTAAAAAGGGAAAAATAAAAACTTTTTAACAAAAAAATAAAAACCGACTTCAAACAAAAGCACTAAAAAGTAAAAAATAACTGATTGGTAGTTTTCATTTACTATACATACTTAATCAAATATTTTCGAAGTCGGTGTGCTTTGGCTAAGTAATTAAAGCCTACCTATTAAATACATACCTAATCAAATATTTTCGAAATCGGTGCCAGCCCATACAAAGCAAAGCACACCGACTTCGAAAATATTTGATTAAGTATGTATAGTAAATGAAAACTACCAATCAGTTATTTTTTACTTTTTAGTGCTTTTGTTTGAAGTCGGTTTTTATTTTTTTGTTAAAAAGTTTTTATTTTATTTACAAAGACTGCAACAAATAAACTGTCATCTTTTGATAATTCCTCATAGAACTTTACATTTGGATCCCTTTCAGTTATCTGTCTTTACGTCTCAAGATACTCTTTGTAGTCATGATATTATAATCCTTAATTGATTTATATTTATTTATAATATAATTAGGTTACATAAAAGTTTCCCGCGGCTCCGTTTGCTTTGTACATACATAATGTGGATAATAATAGTCATGATAGGTTAAGAGTAATGCAGATTAGTAAAATAAAGTTTTAGAAAAGGCTGTATAGTTCAAATACTATCTCCTTACAAACAATAAAACACTTTAAAAAACCGAATTAACAAAAATAAAAAAACGGCCCAATTGAGAACCTCCTCCTTTTTGAAGAAGTCGGTTGAAAAAAATACCTTTTTATAATAGTGTTACTCTCACACTATTATAAAAAGGTATTTTTCAATGTTTGGATGAAATGAATTTAATGTTCAAAAATGTTTGAATGTTTGTTGCGCAATCACTATAAAACTTTGAACATATGTGGATGAAAATTAGCTATTAAACCGTGTTAGGACTAAAGTTATCAATAGCTGCCCAAGTATTCTGAAAGAACAGAAAGATCTAACCTTTCACTTGGGTTCAGCTGCAGGCGGGAACTTGTTTTCATTTTGACATACTAAATAAACTTAAACATCGATCCTATCTAAATATATTTAGGCATTTCCCTTGTAAGATTGACACTCGACAGAAAGAACGTTGTATTTCTCCCCATAGCCTTGTGTGTTTTATAATTTGCTAACGAAAATATTATGTAAACTGCAACATGTACAATGTACAAGTGACAAAAATATCTATTTTTGATAATAACATCAAGAGCGGGCACGTATTTGCGACAGCTTGGTTTGCTGACTCTATTTCTACATTTGTAGGTGCATATGTAAATTAAGACCTATTAAAATTTGAACGGCTTGCTTAATGCAAGGCGACTACAAACACTTAATTTTCTTGTTAAATTCCTGTTTACCCACAAATATATAATGATTTACTTAACTAGCACTAAGATCAATTCTATGCAAAAACCGACTAATACCTATAAACCTATCTGTAAAGTTTACTACGAAAATTTGAGTAGAACTTAAACTTTATTTAAAAAATTATAATAAGTATAAATAATAAATATGTCATCTAGTTCCATGGTAAGCTACGAGGCTTGTGTTATGGATACCAGATAGTTGATACGCTACTCATATATAACATTAAATACATACATATTATAAATATAAACACCCATGACTGGAGTACAAACATTCGTCATCACACAAATGAATGCCCCCAGCGGGACTCGAACCCGCGACCGTTGGCACAGGAAGTAGGGTCACTAGTACTCACTAAAAACTGAGTCAAACGTATCGTGAAGTTATTCTCTATTATACCAAATTTTTTCGTATGATTGTAGTAGATTGTATTTTAAAATTTCTAAAATACAAGTATCTATCTACCTTTGGTGTTAAATTAAGGCACGTGCAAGGTGAATGCAGGTTTTTTCAGTGTACTCGTCTTTTAAACTATTTTAAAGATGACATCTATTAACGCAGTCACGCTCCAGTTTGAATATACTGTATAGGTAAGCCTAACGCGAAAATTTACGCGAATATTTGACATTTTTGATTTTACATAACACTTTTCGGATTTTTTCGAGGATTTATTTTGATTTCCCGATTTGAGTGTCTATGATTGCTGTAAAGTATTCGAAATGTCTGAAACTAAAACGAAAATAAATGGATAAATCTGCAATATAAAAAGGTACATAATCTATACTAATATTATAAAGAGATAAAGTTTGTGAGATTGTGAGTTTGTGACGTTGTAGGGGGTAATCTCTGGATGTACTGAACCCATTTAGATAAGATTTGGTAAGAAGATAGTTTGAGACCCTGGGAAGGACATAGGATACTTTTTATCCCGGAAATCATCCCTTAAGGTGGTGAATAGGGATGAAAGTTTGCATAGGGAATCAAGCTAGAGACGAACCCGAGCGAAGCGAGGGTGAGTCGCTAGTTTATTATATAAGTAAATAATTTATTAGTACGTTATTTTAAAAGTACATATATAAGGTTTGCTTTATCTAAAACTGTACTAATATATAAAGTTAAATTTGTTTGTTTAAAAGCGTTAATCTCTTGAACTTTTACTCCAATATGTTTTTTATTATTTATTGTTTGTTTACTGAAGAAAGTCAAAGGCTATCATAACACTATGACTTTACAACATATATATGACTTTATAACACTATAACACAAGAATAAATTTTGAGAGCGGAGCCATGAGCAACACTAGTTTAATATAACACTACAACTGCGATACCGTTTTATAATATAAGATTAGGGCGCAATGTTTGTTACAAGAATCCCCTCAAGAATTATAATTTAAACATTAATCTATACAAATATTTATGAGTATTATTATAGTAGTCGTCCTTTAGATTTTTTCAAAGAAAATGTATCATTTATGAGTTTCATTTTTTTATAGATATTACTTCATATAGTTCATGGTCTGTGAGTTGAGGCTGAAATTTGAATCTATAAATAGTATTAAATAATTCGCTATTTTTAACAACTTCAAAAAACAGGAAGTATCCCCCCTAGTTATAGTTATATTTATTATTTACTAGCGTCTCACCCTCGCTTCGTTGTGGTTCGTACGTTTAAAGTTGTTGTGGGTTGTATTATAACGTATTTTCCCGTGGAAATGAGATAATCTCCCGCGGTAAAAAGTTGTCATTCTATGTCACTCTCCAGCCCTCCAACTAGTTGGACTATTTGGACATGAAAGAAGGACAAACAAACCAACAAATAAACAAACATTCAGATTTATAATAGTAGTATAGATATAGATGTATCTTTTAATATAACATCTTCATATGTTTATTTAAATTTCAAACAAAAATCCACTCGTAAGCGGTGGAACTTTAAAGCGATTTTGAGTCGGTTAAACCATTTTTAATAAAAAGTAAAATAATCTTTCTACTCTCAAATCATAATCTATACTATATGATATTATAAATGTATATTTTTAAATTTTTACGTAGATTCTTTATTTATTTACAAAATTAAATCCGCGAAAAAATTGGAAAAGATAGTTTTATTTAAAACTAGCATTACCCGCGGCTCCGCCCGCGTTCAGATGACCAAAAACCAAATTCAAAGGTTTTACATATTAGTATACTCTTACGTTGCAATTTTCGTATTTTTTCTAAGAAATGAGATATTTTCCCGCGGTAAAAAATATCCTATATATAGTATAGTTGACCCGGATGACCAGCTATCACCATACCAAATGTTATCAAAATCCCTCCAGTGGTTTTCTGTGATGCGGTAACAGACAGACAGACAATAATTCGAAAAACTATAGATTCGGCCTCTGCATCGATAATAATGTCTATTTCAATTCAAGATTTTTCAAAAAATATCTAATGTTAAGATTCGGCTTTGTTACAATTTTATTATATGTATAGATGTCAAATATTCGCGTAAATCTAAGAAAGTACTATTTTTATATTCATAAATTTCGTCATTTTCTGTGTAACTTCCTTCAAGTTCTGATGAATTCCGTTTAATGTCTAATGATAATTTCCTATTAAAAGTCTAAAAAATCGTATCACTGCATTTTTTTTAAATAATATCGAAAATATATGTTTGCTATGTATATTATTTGTATTTTTTAAATCATATACATTTATGTTATAAAATTAAAGTTTGTGGTTTAAATATTTTAACAAAAGAAGCATTAATTTATATTCGATTCGATTATGCGTTACAACTTTTTCAAACACGTAAAATCAGAAAAATTCTTAAAATATGTAATAATTTTACTAAATGTTTCGATAAAATGTAAGGATCTCTGTACTTTGTGTTAAAAAATAAACTATTTATATAATCAATGAATAGTTTTTTATATATCTTTATCATTTTTGATTTGAAAATCTAAAAAGTTACATAAAAAGCACAAACAGCCCCCTAATCGATAAAAAACTAAAATACCTTGGGGCACTGATAACTTAATTGATATTTTTTTAACTAAGCTTAACTTACCTTATTTATTATACAGCATTACTATCTCACTACACGGCATATAATATAACAAACACTAACTATGTGTACTCGATGGCAATTGGATGTGTTATGATTTGATGCGCCGCCACTTGCGCTTTTATACCGCCTTCGCGATGTAGCGTCAGAGGAAACGGTCGCATTTAAATTTACATGACCCGTCCATTTTGGGGTATTTTATTTTGAAATAAATAAATAAATTTTGACTACAATTGTAATTTTTTTTAAATTAATTATGAATGTGTTATTTTATAAACTTTTCTTTTGTTTTTGTGAAATGATTTCTTTTATTCTTTTATTAATGTTTTACGAATTAGGCACTAGCACAACTTAGGACTAGAATTATTTGGACTTATGTTGGTTGAAATTCCTGTTTCCATCTATTATACTGTAGGATATGCTAAATATTTGAAAATTATCATACAATTATTAAAAATTATTTTTCAAAATCTATGAGCGTCCGCATATTATCATAACGTTTGTGTATAACCTACTTGTACTTTCCTTTCGATCAACTTAAAAAAATTCAAGGAGGATTTCATTTTCATGCAGGATCAATTTTTTTACATATTAAGAAAAAAATACCTACCGACAGCAATCTGTAACAACTATAAAATAACCTTTGACACGTCTAAAACATGATTGCTGTAAATTATCCGAATTTCGAAACGTCGAGAACCAAAAATAAGAATATATCGGCGAAAAATTTCGAAACGACAGTTTTATTTAGACGGAGTAATTACTTTGAAGGTATATATAGCTATAGTTAAAGCTTTTTCGTGTCCACTTTTTATTCCGGGCCTAAAAGTATGTAGCATACGCCCTAATTCAGAATGTAAAATGTTCTTACTAATTTTTATTGACCGGTTCAATAACATAACCTTGAAACGTTAACAAACAATTTTTTTTTTTCACTTATTTCGCATAAATCTCAAAATTCACTCTATCTTATATAGTGTTTTGCTATTATTTACGCAACTTTTGCGTGACAAAAGGAAGTTGACAAATATTCCATTATCATACCTGTGTCTATTTGGAATTAATCGTAAATATTTATTACATGAAAATGTAAAAATATTGTTTTGTTCGAATATAAGCTTAATTATTACGATTTATATGAAATTTCGAAAAAACTAAAATTATATAATTATACATTTTTTCGCTATCACTCCCTATTGCTTAACTAGGGATTAACGTTTTAATTTACGCAACAATTTAAATATTATACGATCACTTTTGCTTTCAAAATTTCGACTGAATAATTAAAAAATCAAAGATAAATAATTTAACACAACGATGTCAATAATAAAAATAATAACTAATTTTATACATATTATGTAACGCTGTTGCCTGCGACTTTTCGCGGGGCTTTTTACACTCTAGCCTTAAAACCCGACTGTGCCTTATCCAGCGGTAATCCTCTCGTTCATCGGGATGCAAAGTACCTACTCTAAAATTTTGCATGATAGATAAAAAAAAATTAAAAAATTAATCTTTTGCTATTTAAATAATATATGTAGTCTATTTCAATAAAAAAAAATTTTTTTTAACCAGATGTTAGTTTTGAATTTTAAATAAAGTTCGCATGAAAGTTTTTTTTTTTCGAGTCAAATTATAAGACCGCCAAAGCTTGCACGAGTTAATACATATATATTATGTGCTTATAATAAACTACTCCGCACTTTTTCTAACCACGAAACGGATTTTGATACGCTAGAAAAAGTAGCACTCGTAGAAAGAGTGATAAACGAGGAAGGTTTGTGTACTTACTTAATTTGTAAATATTTTGTACAAAATGGCTGAACTAAGACGGTATTTTGACATGTATTTTCTTGTACATTAGAACAATATACTAGAAAATTGTATATTTTAAAATGGCCTACAGAAAAGGCCGCTATAGCGCATGTGTATCTTTTGAGGTTACTGGCAATAATTTTTTATATCTATTTAAAACGTACCTAGCCCAAGTACATAGACCTAGAGCGAAGCGTGCATAAAGTGCACTATTGATATTTCTTGATTAGTAACAACTCACAATTCAACAACTTGAAGTTACATATTTTAAATAAAACTATATTTTCGGATTATTTCGCGGATTTATTTAGATTTTTGGTTCCCAACGCATATGCTGTAAAGCATTCGAAACGTCGGGAACCAAAAATCAAAATAAATCCGCGAAATAATACGAAAAGATAGTTTTATGTAAAATGTCAAATCGCGTAAATCTAAGAAAGTATTACTTAATTTAATTTTTCAAGCTTAAATTTGTTCTCGGATATTCTTTATGTTATGTAACTTGTTATCCTCAAATTATTAACTAAATAAGTATGACTTCACGAATTTCTCAAGTAAAGTTGCAAACAAAAGGTAAAATTATTTAAAATAACAAGCCGACTCAAATAATAAAATATTTCATATCTTCCACTATAATCCCATCCTATTAATCCCATTAATGTTATAGACTAGCGACTCACCCTAGCTTCACTTGGGTTTGTCCTTAGGTGATACTTTTTTAATTCGACATAACTTTGTTATTTATGAACTGATTGAAATAAAACAAATTCTAAATGGTAAGTGACGTTTACCCCAATATATTTGCGAAAACTGCACCCAAATCGGTTAAGCCGTTGCTGAGATAAGCGCGCACAAACGCATATACATAAATTCGAAAAATCGTTGTTTTGGGTTCTATTACGTTAATAAAGACACCGATAATAGTTTTTCTCAAATATCTTCCGTATACAGACAGCGATCAGTTACACTTTTAATGCGAAAGTATGGATGGATGTTTGTTAATCAATCACGCCAGAACGGCTGAACAGATCTGGATGAAATTTGGCATGGAGATAGATCTTGAATCTTGAATAGCACATAAGTTATTTTTTATCCTGGAAAAATGTACGGTTCCCGTGGGATAGATTTTTTTTCTAGGGGCGAAACCGAGAGAAACGAGGCTGAGTCCCAAGTATTTTATATGTTCAATGTATAAAATCACATCTCGACTTTAACATTTGGAAGATTATTAATGGATTGCCACTTAATAAATTTAAATGTGTAACACTAAAATAATGCTATTTTTTTATAGCTTTTTTAACCAAAGTGTTAATTGTTAGTATGTAAAGCTTATGTTTCGCAACTTTTAGTCTATCTTATATTTGACCATTATGACGCATTTCCATACTAAAATGAAAAACGTATAATATGAACCAGTGGTTTTCAAGTTGCATGTAGGCACGTGTCTTAAAGTAAATATATATGATACTTTCTTAGATTTACGCGAATGTTTGACATTATTAAATAAAACTATCTTTTCGGATTATTTGGCGGATTTATTTTGATTTTTGGTTACCGACGTTTCGAATGCTTTACAGCATCCATGGTCACGGGAGAGACCACGTTACGTTTTAAAGTTTAGTATAGATTTCTCAGAGATGAGTATTTTCCCGCAGTAAATAGTATCCTATATGTTGACCCGGATAACCAGCTATCATCATACCAAATTTCATCAAAATCTGTCGAATGATTCTGATGCTGAAATCTCGTGATGCGTTCCCAGACAGACAAAAAATCTAAAAACTATATACTGGGCTTCTGTGTCGATAACAATGACTATTTCAATAAGATTTTCCAAAAAATATTTAATGTATAGATTCGATTCAGTTAGAATTTTATTATATGTATAGATGTATAATTTGAGCTATTTTGTTTTCGAAGTAGATAAAGATATTGTAGCACCTCATTTCTCTTCAGTATTCTTCCGATATCACTTTTCTATACACCACTTTTGGTTTTAGCTTTGCTAACGTTATTTAACCCAAAACCACTAAATATGGCCACTGCTTTACAAAGGCATAGAGCAGACCTTAAATTATAGGTTTAGAACAACTGACTGCAAATTAACACGTCTTTATATATTTCTGTAAACATTTGCTAAAAGCACATTTATATTTTGAATGAAAAATGTGCATCGACTTTAATCACTTTCTAAGTAATAATTTCAATCTTAAAGGGTGGAAATTTTCTTAAAATATGTTATTGGTGAGTTATATGAAAAGGCCATGAAAATTGGTCTACAATTATAGCGAACATGTTACCTAATATATATGGACAAAATATTATACGCACGAATTTAGTACCAGTAGTTTTTGATGTCGATCAATATAAGCATTAATCATATCACTACATTCAGACTGCTAGAGAGGCATAAAGAAAGGTTATAGGCAAAAACGGTTTACCATAACCGGGTATCGAACCCGTAACAATCGGTGCAGAAGTCAGTTACGTGATCATTGTGCTTAATCGAAACTAAAAATGTATACGTATATGTATGTAACTAAAAATGTTTCTTAAAGATCTAAAAATAAAGATTTTTCTAAAGACAGGTTTCAGTGCGGTTATACATATATAATGCCATAGCATAGCTACAGGATTTGTTAGTATTTAATGTACAGTAGAAGTTTGAAAACTTTCGTTGCAACTTTTGATTGTGGAATCGACCAGTCATCGCAAACATCGTCAAAGTTTTCGTAATTATTCTTAGTAGGGTTTCAGACTTTCTTAGTTTCCTATTTCGTAGCAATAAACTAAACTCTTTTCTTAAAAATTAGTCTAAATCTATAGGTACATATAATAAAATTGTAACTAAGCCGAATCTGTACATTAAATATTTTTTGTAAAATCTTATTGAAATAGACATTATTATCGATATAGAGTCTGAATCTATAGTTTTTAGAATTATTGTCTGTCTGTCTGTCTGTTACCGCATCACAGAAAAACCACTGGAGGGATTTTGATGAAATTTAGTATGGTGATAGCTGGTTATCCGGGTCAACATATAGGATACTTTTTACCGCTGCAAAATATCTCATTTCTGAGAAAAAATACAAAAATTGCAATGTAAGAATATACTAATATGTAAAACCTAAAAATTTGGTTTTTGGTCATCTGAACGCGGGCGAAGTAGTAGTTCTTTATATTTATGACAAACAATATTTTGTATTATAATCTAATAGCGTTTGTTAACGGCTTCACTCGTGTAGTTATATATATATATATATATATATATATATATATATATGTGATTGTTTCACTTCTAAAGGTTTTAATGTATTGCTAAATACAAATAAATCTGTATCTTTTTTTTAATAAACTCATACTAATATTATAAATATGAAAGTAACTCTGTCTGTTACGTTTTCACATTTTCACACCCATAACCGTTGAACCAATTTTGATGAATTTTGGTATGGAGATAATTTGAGACCCTGGGAAGGATCATCTAAGAACTACTTAACGTAATATTTGTTATAAATTATTTTTTACTAGCGACTCACCCTCGTTTTGCTCGGGTTAGTCCCTAGGTACGATTTTTTTTTGAGCGGAATCCTAATTGTTTTTCTAAAATGAAAGTAGCCTATGTTATTCCCTATAATATCAGCTATCTTCCAATGAAAGTCCCGTTAAAATCATTCCAGCCGTTTCAGAGATTATGCAGAACAAACAGACAGACAGACAAAAATTTAAAAAATGTGTATTTTTTATAAGTACCGCATATGAATTTCAAATACATTTAGTAAAACGCTGTTATTTTGACATTACAAACAGACACTTCAATTTTATTTATATGTATAGATTTAAAATGTTTTTAAATTTGCTTGTGATGATTTATAATCTATTATTTTAATATTATAAAGAGGTAAATGGATTAACTATAAATCCGCTAGACCTATTTAGATAAAAATTGTATGAAGATAGTTTGAGACCCTAGGGAGGATATAGGATAGTTTTTATGCCGGAAATCGTCCATTTCTCAAATAATTGGTGTAAAACTCATACCTTTGTATATATTGATATATATCTCTATTTATCTATTCAATACTAACAGCCAAAACGTACCTAGGGACGAACCCGAGCGAAGAGTTGGTTAGCCGCATAAATAACTGGGTGCTTTTTAACAATATCAGGCCGATGCCGATAATGCAAATATAGGTTACTTGGCATATTTTAAAAGCTATTTAATTAATACAGTTTTTGTATTCCATACATTATAGTGTTAAAAGTATATATTCTGCTCTAAGGACTATTTTCTTGTTTATATTACAACTAGCGACTCACCCTCGCTCCGCTCGGGTTCGTCCCTGGGGTGGGGTCTGGGAGGACCACCCTTATCCTTATCACTTAGGGGTATGAAAAATAGATAGTAGCCGATTCTCAGACCTACTGAATACGCATATAAAGTTTGGTAAAAATCGGTAAAGCCGTTTCGGAGGAGTACGGTAACAAACATTGTGACATGGAAATTTTATATATAAGATAAACCTTTCTTAACATTTTAAAATAGTATAATGAAAAATCTAGCAAAGACATACCTAACTTACACTTAAAAAAGATAACCCAATGTGAGTATCACGTTGTTTTTCGAAGTCGGTCAATATAAAATATATCTAACTAATAAAAAATAATATAAATCCATAAGATTTTTGTAAGACAAAAACGTTATACTCTAAAGAAATCTGCACTTGCTATCGTTACTTGGTGAAACCTGTTGAATTGCAAACGTTGCGGTCGTGGGTGAACACTGAACAACTCTGTTGCCTCGTTTCATATTCATCAAGCTGAAATAGCCTCTCTCAGTATCTTATAGTGTTTTGCTCTTATAACAATTGTAAATAATCGTATATACAGTAAATTGGTACTCGTTTGTTATAACAATATTTATTTATTAATTAAAATATGAATCTGGTTTTAAATTAGTTTATAAGTGGTTAGAAGTGTTCGATTGGGAAAGAATTTCTGAATGGTTAGGAAAAAACTTTTTAACAAAAAATAAAACCGACTTCCAGGCACTAAAATGTTAAAAATAACTAACCTGGGGTTTTCATTTAGAATAGATACCTAATCAGATATTTTCGAAGTATAATAAATTTAACAAACATGTGGTTGGTTGTGTTTTTTATGGTTATTTTTTTATCATCATATTACTAATATTACAAATGTGAAAGTTTAGATGGATGTATGTTACTTAATCACGCCAGAACGGCTGAACGGATCTGGATGAAATTTGGCACAGAGATAGATTATAGTCTGGAATAGCACATAGGCTATACTTTTTATACCGGAAAAATGTACTAATCTCATTTTGACTAAACTCTAAGCTTATCGGCAATATACATAAGATTCAATTCACGAAACGCTATAAAGGGAAATATGAAAGCCCCAAGCGTTTGTGCATTTCTGTGTTATTTGTTTATTTGAACGAGCTTATCTCTGAAATTAGTTAAATATTTTTTTTATAATTTATAGCCTACTTGTATTTGTATACTCTTAGAAGCAAGCGTAAGCCACAGATAAAAACCAGTTTATTTTATTTTAATAAACCTATTATTCATTTGGAAAAATAGTTTTTCCGAACTGACGGTATAATATTAATTTTAGTCAACGGTTCTAAAGCCAAATAAAAAATATTGACTTAGCTCTGTATTGGTTAATTATTTTTTTTTTTTCAGAAAATTCATTGTGTTCGAGATAGAATCTCCGGGCATTCAGAGCGATTATTTGTCAACATTTCCAATCTTTGACGTGCAAATGTTTAAATTCCTTGCGTGATTTTACCTACTTTTACTTAGTACTTTTAACAAACTGAAAAAAGGTGTTTAAATAATATAATGGAGTAACTTCTTATACATAATCTGTACCATATAATAATAATACTAAATTTCAAAGATTTTTTTACCAATATTACCAAAAACTAGCAATTATTTTTCTGGAGTCATAAGGTTGACTTGGTCACCGAAAATGGATGTATTTATTACTATACTTAATCTTCGATGCACTATAAATCATATGACATAATTAATACGATCTTTTAAAAATCAAGACAAGTCGTAGGTCTCACTCTCAGCATAATAACCCAACTAACCCAACCAAAATAACCCAATCCTTTACTCTTACCGCTAAGTCATCAGACTACTTGATAGTGCTTAGAAGTAGGTAATGACTAAAACATTTTAATGCCCGATTTCACCAACATAACTTAAGTTGCCACCTACGTATGAGATCCCTAGCTTTAAAGTACCCCTAAACTAGCCCCTAAATTAAATTTCTTTTACCATTTCTAGTACCTATATTTAGGTGGCATTTTAATATTTTTTTAATTTTTAGGTGACCCCTAACTGTCGGTGAAACAGAAGCAGTCCCCTAACAGCCCCCTAATCATGCTTAGGGGATCCCTTAAACTTAGGTGACGTTGGTGAAATCGGCCATAAGAATTTTAAATTAGATCAAAACTTTTGTCGCTGTAGTGAAAGTATTTTTTGTCATTTCCTAATTGATTTAAGTAAGTAAACGCTCTAAAAGCTATCGAGTGATAATTCGATGAACGCGGCAGTTCTAACGCACCTGCGACCGGTTGATGGAATGAAAACACGCGTAGGAAATTTGAGTCTCCAAGTAGCGTAGCGTAGCGTACTTATTGTAGCGTAGAGTACCGGTTACTTTTACTTATATATAAGTACTAGCGGCTCACCCTCGCTTCTCTCGGGTTCGCCTCAAGACAATCAAAAACAAATCTATCCCACGGGAACCGTACATTTTTCCGGGATAAAAAGTAGCCTATTTGTCATTCTGATGTATGAACGTATCTATGACTAGCATTGCCTGCGGCTCATGAGATATTTTCCCGCGGTAAAAAATATCCTATATGTTGACCCGGATACCCAGCTATCACCATACAAAATTTCATCAAAATCCCTCCAGTGGTTTTTCTGTGATGCGGTAACAGACAGACAGACAGACAAAAATTCTAAAAACTATAGATTCGGCCTAATAATGTCTATTTCAATAAGATTTTTCAAAAAATATTTAATGTACAGATTCGGCTTAGTTACAATTTTATTATATGTATAGATTTGTTATATAATTGTTAAATGTTCGCTTCTTAGTCTATAGTACCTATTATTTTATTTAGTTTCATGTTTTGTGGATTACTGGCACCACAGCATCTACAAAATATGAAACAGCTTTACATGAGAAATGCATAGCTTAACCTTAAACGATATCTATACGTTCCCAGATGAGATTATATTAAAATACAAACAGATTGGACAATTTAATTATTTCAATAGAATTTCGCCATCACTAGTGGCTAGTTTATAAATTATAATATTTTAAAATAATACTCATAACAACAGATTTAAAATTCTTCAAAAAACTTTATTAAAAAGTTAATCTCTGTACATAAGTGATCTATGAACGGTTCATAGCCATTTAATCCATTCACTCAAACTCTGACCTATCTGTGAAGACGTGGGCTCTGGATGAAGCAATATGATAAAATCTCTTGATCTTTAAAACTATCTATCGTACTATTATATCCTACTAGCCTACTAAACTTAGCCTCGTTTCGCCCTAGTGTGTCCTTGGACGCCTAACAGTAGCTTTTGTATTATTTCAAGTCATAGTATGACTGTAATATACCTACCAACTACCATACACACACGCACATACGCACACACACACACACGCGCGCATTTATAAAGTAATCTGATTGCTGCTGCAGCTTCTTCAATGCACATCTTAAGCTAACTAAATTCATCATAGTTATTTATTGAAAGATTTAAAAAACGTGGCTAGCTTATAGAGCAATAGATACGTTTAAAATAATATTTTTAAACTAGCAACATACACTCGCTTCGCTCCGTGCGTCCCTAGGTACGTTTTAAATAGATATAAATAGTTATTAACCAGCGTTAGATTTTTACATTTTTTTTGTCTATCTGCCTGTTTGTTCTGGCTAATCTCCAAAACGGCTGGACCGATTTTGACGAGACTTACTGGATAACTGATATTATAAGGTGGAACATAGGTACTTTTATTTTAGAAAAAGAATTGGGGTTCCGTGTTAAAAATTAAAATCCATGACATTGTGAATAAAATCCGCATACTTAGACGCACCCGAGCGGCGCGAGGGTAAGTTGCTACTTGGTAGTATATACTAATTGTTTATTAATAAAACAAATTTGGAAGCGACAAAACCAATATTTAATTCTACATCAACTATTTTAACTTTTTTAACATTAACAATTATTTAATGTCGGCGTGGAGTCCATAATTAGCAAAAGGTAAGTGCGGATATGGAAGTCTATTTTTTACAGGGTTGCCATAGATCACGTAACACAGATAACAATAAATGTCACTACACACACTCTGCAAAGGGCGCGTACAGAACTCCCCCCGCTGGAATACCCTGGGTATTACTGAACGTTTTCTTCTTCGCAGAGCAGAGGGCAGAGCCTTGTTACAGCTCTGCGTACATCTCCCTTTTGTGTGGAGAGTTCCGCTACTCTGGCCACTCCATCTATTCCCGGAAACAGGAGCTTCACACGTCCCAACCGCCAATGCAGGGGAGGACAGTTCTCTTCCTGCAGAAGAACCAAGTCACCCACCCGTAGGATGTTGCTCTTATTGGTGCGCCACTTCGTGCGCTGCTGCAGCTCGCTGATGTATTCATTTTGCCAGCGTCTCCAGAAATGCTGACGGGCTTGCTCCACTCGCGCGTAACGCTGCAGGTTAGATGCCTTCTCTGCCTCAAGTGTCGGGTCTGGCTGCGACGTTAATGGCCTACCAATCAGAAAGTGCCCTGGGGTAAGGGATTGGAGGTCATCAGGAGAGGATGATATGGGACAAAGAGGTCGGCTGTTAAGTATAGCCTCCACCTGTGCAAGCAAAGTGGAAAACTCCTCGTAAGTTAAATTGGAACTACCTACAACGCGCTTTATGTGATGTTTAGCTGACTTGATACCTGCTTCCCATAAGCCCCCGAAATTTGGAGCGTAGGCAGGGATGAAGTGAAATTTAATTTGTTCGACAGCGGAAAAGTCAGATACAAGGTTTGGTCCGTCTTTTAAAAAACTAGCGAGCTCCTTGGCAGTAGCGACAAAGTTCCTCCCATTGTCACTATAAATTTCAAGAGGTTTACCCCGGCGCCCAATGAATCTACGTAACGTTAATATAAAAGATTCTTTAGAAAGTTCGGTTACTGCTTCTAAGTGAACGCATTTATATCTGAAGCAAATAAAAAGACACAAATAGCATTTGGAAGTCTTTGATCCGCGACCCTTGCGATTTAAAATAGTAAACGGACCTGCAAAATCAACGCCAGTTGTTTGAAAAGGAAATGCTGGCATAGTGCGTTGTGCCGGAAGTTGGCCCATTAATGGTGTAACTGTTTTTCCTTGAAAACGTCTGCACTTTACACAGTTGCGTACCGTTCGGCGTGCCAGCTGTCTTCCACCCAACGGCCACACATAATTTCGTACTGTGTACAATAATAACTGAGGACCTGCGTGCATGTGTTGAATGTGCTCATACCGAAAAATAAGATCTGATAAGTGGTGCTTTGAATGTAATAGTACGGGATGCTTCTTGTCATAGCCATATTCTGAATGTTCTAGCCTACCACCAACACGCATGACGCCATCTTTATCTAAAAAAGGACTGAGCGATTTGAGATTGCTTTGAACTGAAATATCACGGCTGTTAGCTAAAGCATGATATTCATTCGAGAACGATTGAAGCTGAGCGAATTTACAAAGCTGCGTGAAAGACTGACCTAATTCTTCGACTGTTAAAGGCCCAACTCGTTTTGTTTTAGGGCTTCTAGCATTGTGTATGAAACGCAAAGCAAACGCAAACGCACGTTTCAACCTAATTAAGTTAGAAAATCTTTCAAAAGGTATTAAATTTTCAGAAATTTGAACAGAATGAATTTTTATTTCAGGTAGTTCACGTTCAGCCTGCTCTCCCATGACTGGCCAAAAGGGTTCTGCCTTACTTAAAAATTCTGGACCTGACCACCACAGATCAGAATCCAGGAGGCTGCTAGCCCTGGTGCCTCGAGATATCAAGTCCGCAGGGTTGCAGGCTGTAGGCACATGGCGCCAATTTTCTGGTTTAGTAGTCTCGGAGATTTCTATGACTCTGTTAGCAACAAATGTCTTTAGTTTGCTAGGGTTGGTGCGTAACCAGCCCAGCACTACGCTAGAATCGCTCCAATGGACACAGCGTGAAATCTTGCACCGAAGGGACTCGAGAACAGATTTGCACAGCCGAGCAGCTAGCAACGCTCCAAGCAATTCCAAACGAGGAATCGTAGTCGGCTTGCTGGGATTAACCCTAGATTTGGCGCATAGCAATCTAACCACTACCTGTCCATTATCATTGCCGGACCGCATATAGAGACAACAACCATGTGCTGTAGCAGATGCATCACAAAAGGAGTGTAGCTCCAGGCTAACAGGTGAGTCGCAAAGCGCTAACCTGGGAACCTGAGCGAACTCTAACTTGCTCAGGTCCTGTTTTAACTCATCCCATGTTTGCTGCAAGTCACAAGGTACTGGTTCGTCCCAGCCAATGCTGCGACGCCATAATTCCTGCATGAGTACCTTAGGTCGGATTGTACAAGGGCTGATAAGGCCTAGGGGATCAAATATTTTAAATGAATGTGAAAGTATCAACCGTTTCGTTATATAATCACCTGTCTGATCTGGAATGCTTACCACGATATTCAAGGTATCAGTGGAAGGCTTCCATTGCAATCCTAAAATGCTAGTAGATTCGCTTAGCGTTAAATTTTCTTGTGGGTCTATCAGGGCACTTTCGAAAATTGAAGGTACGTTAGATTTGAATTTCCGCAGTGGAAAACAACCTGAGCGTAAAACGGATACGACTGTATAGAAAATATGACGCAAATCCGGTATAGAATCGGCTCCCGTCAAGAGATCGTCCATATAGAAGTCGTGTTGGATGATCGTCTTTATGAGATCATCCCCACATTCTTCACCCAAACGCCATAGACATTTAGTGCTTAGGTAGCTAGCGCTTGCGAAACCATAAGTTACCGTATTGAGTCTCAAAGTCTGCAGGGGACTATGTTCATCGCTTCTCCAGAGAATGAGTTGCAAGTTGCGGTCACTTTCGTGGACCTGAATTTGGCGAAACATCTTTTCAATATCACCTGTCAAGACGTATCGGTACTGACGGAAACGTAACAAAATGGAGAACAGAGTGTCTTGAATCGTGGGACCAATATATTGCAAGTCGTTGATTGAAACACCAGACGACGTAGAACACGATGCGTCAAACACCACCCTTAGTTTGGTTGATTCGCTTTGTTCCTTAATGACAGCATGATGACTCAAGAAATAGGACGGCTCCACTCGTGGTCCGCTTAAGACTGTGCAGTGCCCTAACATGATATATTCGCTAATGAATTTAATGTATTGAGCCTTGAGCTCGGGTTGTGCCCTAAAACGTTTCTCCAGGTTTAAAAATCTTTTCCTGGCAGTGATGTACGAATTTCCCAAGCAGCTAGGTGAGTCCTTGAGGGGTAGGCGCACGCAAAATCTGCCTGCGGAATCTCGAGTTGTATGAGCCTGGAAGTGTTCCTCACAAGCCTTTTCATCGGGGCTTAATAATTTCTTTGGCGAGGCTTCTTCCAGCTCCCAAAATCGAATAAGCAACTTGTCGAGATTGTCTGCTTGAGGACTTACAACTTGGAAATTGCAATTTAAGTTAGAGGGCCGAGTTCCTATATAAATGGGGCCAGAAAGAATCCAGCCGAACTCTGAATTGATTAGGTAAGGTTTGTTTGAACCTAAAGATCGACGTTCGCATCCTACGATGTGCCAAAATAGATCAGCGCCGATCAATACGTCAATTGGTGACGATTTATGAAAATTTGTATCGGCTAACTGAACATCGGAAGGAATGTTGAGGTTGTTTGTATTGATTGATAACCTTGGGATGTCACCTGTGAGTTCCGGTAGTACCGGACATGTCAACTTCGCCACATAGTCACTGTGCAAAGATTTCAAATGAAACGAACAAACTTTGTTTGTACAGTGAGAAGTTGCATTGCCTATTCCTATTAAGTTAATAGGCTCCACCGGTGTTGACTGTAAATCTAATTTATCTTGCAACCCCTTTGATATGAGGCTAGACTCCGCGCCGCAGTCTAATAAGACGCGCACGATTTCAGATTTATTATTAACTGGATTAACCGCCTCGACCAAGGCTGTGGACAGAAGAGTAACCTTATTGACATTATCTCTAGCTAAGTTAACAGTGAGCTCTGCTGCGGGAGGAGACACATTTTCTATTGCAGGTGCAGCATTGCCCTGAGGGCATGATTGTTTACCGTTGCTACAAATTAAGGAATTGTGACGCCTTTTACATTTGCGACAAGATCTCGCGCGACAGTAATATACGTCGTGACCCCTCCGGAGGCAGTTGCGGCAAAGCCTTAAATTAGTTACTAGCGCCTGTCGTTCTTCAATAGTTTTACTTTTAAAATTCTCGCAATCATAAATTCGGTGTGTGCCTTTACAGACCTCACAAGTGGGAGCGTGACCCTTAACAGTCTCAATCCGCTCAGATATTGTGGCAGCAAAAACGTTGGCCTGTGCCCGCTTCTTCTTATTAAAATTATTTAATTCACTATTTGTATTACCGCTTGACCTTGGATGGTTGTAAGTTTCAAGAATGTCAGCACGGTCTTTAAGAAACTTATTAAACTGTTCAAGAGAAGGAGTGTCAGGAAGCGAATTTCTGAACTCTTCCCACTTCATACTAGTTTGACTTGCAAGTTTTGAAGAAACTATATGAATTATTAAAGTGTCCCAATATGTTGTGGGCTCACCAAGGCTTGCAAGTGCACGCAAATTCTTATTAATGTTATCTACTATAGACCTAAGCACCTTATCAGATTCACTTGACTTAATATCAAAGTTCAATAATAAATTTAAATGACCTTTAATTAACAAACGTTTGTTATCATAGCGCTCGCACAACAGGTCCCAAGCTTTATTGTAATTCGCTTGAGTTACTTCGAGGTTACTGATTACTCGTGAGGCCTCACCTTCCAGATAAGAGTTTAGATAGCAAAACTTGATCGGAGCAGGTATGAACTTGTTATCATGAACTAGTGAACAATAAAGATCTCTGAATTCAAGCCACTTGTTATAACTCCCATCAAATTTTCCTATCTGCAATGTAGGGGGCCTAAAACCTAGACCAGTTTGCTCATGGCAACAATGGGAGGAGCCGCCAACTTCTACCTTAGAACTGCTTGCTTGAGCGGTTTGAAATTGTTGAGCCGTAGCTATTAAAGTGGCAAATTCTAACTCAATGGAGTCGCGCTCTTCGAGCTCCTCATCTAAATTTGTTGGATTCAATACCTCAATCTGACCTTGTATCTCTTCAAAGGCTGTACATAAACTTTCAATCTTACCTAACTGAATATTCAACTTAGCAACTTCTATCTCGTCTACAGATGTTAATAATTTATATTGATTTATAAAATTTTTAAATTTAGTAAGACGTCCTTTTATTGAGCTTCGTTTTAAAATAAGTTCTCTCAGTTTAACCTCAGACATGATTGTATGTTTGCATTAACAATACTAAATTATAAAAAATTGCCTTACTTCAATCTCCGGGGAATCTGATATTCTGATCTAAGCAGGTAGCCTTACCCGAGCCAGTTAAATAAGGAGAAGGGACAGAAAGTATCAAGCCAGCTTTGTTTTCTGAAATTGATAAATGTAGGATGATAGAAAAAATACCTAACATAAACAAATATAACAATAATATGTAAAATACAAATACTAATTATTTATCCTTATTTTTAGATGTAAGTTATAATATGTTAATGCAAATAGATTGATAATATAAATTTGAAACACTTTAATTAATAATTATCTTTACTCTTGCTTTTAGATATAAATTTTAGATATGAATTATTTAGATGTGAATTATATATGTAACTACTGTATCTATATTGTCGTTTTAGGATGTTAATTATAATATATTATGATTATATAAATATGCTTTATGCTTGTAATTGTAGAAAATTGTAGTCCTTTGTACCTATTAAACATAAAAACTGAATATTTAATTTATATGAATCTTTTGTTCGGTAACCTGTAAAATTTGGTTAGAGATGCTAGGTACCTGTTGAGGGTTATTATTATTATTGCATACACAGAATGGAGTCTATACTTGGAAGGAATTGATTAGAAGTGTAGTGGGAAAGGCAGGGACACTTAGCTGGTTGGTCGACTGAAGAAGTGTTGTGGATTCACATCCACAATGCTGCTGCTTGCCCATGTAAGATGTTGGATGCTGAAGGGTTTCTCTTTCTTGGAAGTCGCTTCTTGGGCCCAGGTGCTGCGATGCTACTTATTGACCGGCACGTGGTTGGCCCAATGTGTCTATTTATATGTAGGAACTTAATTGTCCTGTCACGGTCGCCACTTGTTTATTAATAAAACAAATTTGGAAGCGACAAAACCAATATTTAATTCTACATCAACTATTTTAACTTTTTTAACATTAACAATTATTTAATGTCGGCGTGGAGTCCATAATTAGCAAAAGGTAAGTGCGGATATGGAAGTCTATTTTTTACAGGGTTGCCATAGATCACGTAACACAGATAACAATAAATGTCACTACACACACTCTGCAAAGGGCGCGTACACTAATATTATAAAGAGGTAAAGTTTGTGAGTTTGTGACATTGTAGGGGGGTAATCTCTGAATCTACTGAACCGATTAAGATGAAATTTTCTAAGAACATAGTTGGAGACCCTGGGAAGGATATAGGATACTTTTTATCCCGGAAATCATCCCTTAAGAAGGTGAAAATGGTAATGAAAGTTTGTATGGGGAATCAACATAGGGACGATTCCGAGCGAAGCTAGGGTGAGTCGCTAGTTATGTATAAATAATTATTTCATATACAAATAATTATGATTTACTAACGCTAACTTATTGATATTATTTAACAAACGGATATATTGTGAACTAAAATTTTATACGCAATGGGGTATTTCATTGAATATTTCGTAAACTTTTTAGGGTACGGTTACGTTACGTCTTTTTTCTTAAGGACAATTGGTTAAAACTTATTTAGAAGGTCGTGGATCGTTATAAAAAATCAGGAATCAAAACAAGTACCTAAATAAAAAGTCAACATTTTATGTGCAAAGTTTTATTATGATAAAAGGATACATTTTTAGTAATTGAGACAGTATATGCATATAATAAAATTGTAACTAAGCCGAATCTGTACATTAAATATGTTTTGGAATATCTTATTGAAATAGACATTATTATCGATACAGAGGCCGAATCTATTGTTTTTAGAATTTTTGTGTCTGTCTGTCTGTCTGTTACCGCATCACAGAAAAACCACTGGAGGGATTTTGATGAAATTTGGTATGATGATAGCTGGTTATCCGGGTCAACATATAGGATACTTTTTACCGCGGGAAAATGTCTCATTTTTAAGAAAATATACAAAAACTGCAACGTAAGAGTATACGTACGTAAGAGTTTTTGGTCATCTGAACGCGGGCGGAGCCGCGGGCAATGCTAGTGCTTAATAAAATAATGTAAATAACACGATTCTCTCAGTACTATTACGTATTTATTCTCTCGTAAACATGATATTATAGTGTTGACATCACAGAACAAACCTCTGCTCCTCTGTGTGTTTGTATAACATCCATATATTATCGAACGGGCGATATTAAAAGTCACTAATCTGTCAACAGCGGGTTTATGAAACGATGGTTTCACAGACGATTCGAAATGAAAAGCATTTAAGGCTTTTTAGCGACTTGCTCTGTGTTTTAATTAATTGAGCGCAACACAAATTCTTTTTGTAAAATAAAATTAGCCATGTCACTCCTTATAACATTACCTATCTGCCAGTTAAAGTTCCGTCAAAAACAGTCTAGCTGTTTCGGAGATTAACCGGAACAAACAGACAGACAAAAATTAAAAAAAAGTATTTTTCTTTTAAGCACCACATAAAGTAATTTCATAAAATAGCATTTAGTAAAAACGCTGTTATTTTGACATTACAAACTGCAATTTTATTTATCAGTGTAGATGTCAAATATACGCGTAAATCTAAGAAAGTATAATTTAGGTCTTATTTTTCACTGTTCAAAAACTTCGTAAAAACAGAAAGCAATGGTATAAAAAATATATATTTTGCTTAGAATTTTTAATACAATTAAATTTATCACATATTTTTCTGAGACAGGTTATGTTATTATAAACTAGTGGGAGCTAAGTAGGTATTATTTATTTTTTGTTCATATCTCTATGTGCTAAATCTTTGCGTCAAATAAGCCTTTAATTGGTGGAAAGACATCGAAGTATAAAGTAAAAAATTAATTAAATATATTTTATAATTTACTACTGACCCACCATTTCTATTCTCTAATAACATGCGCTTGGAGGAGAATTTTAAGTCTCCACAAAAAAGCCATTCTTCAGTCCATATATAGATATATCATCCTTTCATGTATCCGGTAGAAATCAAGTTGATTTAACATCGAACAGATTCACTTTCGCATTTACCTTTACTTATATTTAGTTGCTTAGAAAATATGTATTTCTACAATGAATGTAGTCTGGAGAATACTTTTAAAAATTGTATTGTTATGCCATAGAATATATATATATATATATATATATATATATATATATATATATATATATATATTAGATGACATCTTGTCTTAGCCCTTGAGTCGATTGTAAACTACATACTAGTACATATACCTAATATCTCGATACATCAAAAGTAATTGTAATAATGTTTTATTTACAGACATTCATTATAGGACTTAGAAGTGGTGAGATATTTTGCACTCCATTTTCACCTAAGAAAATAGACCCTATTCCAGACTTCATACATTAAACATCAACGTGTATTAAGAGCTTACTGTACAATAAATGGCATGCATTTAGGTACAATTTTAAAGGCTACATAGTTAGATAAAAAATCAAAAGCTTTATTTTTGAACGTTATATAGTATAGATATATTTATTTTCCCGTAATAAAAAATATTCTATATATTGACTCAGATATCCAGCTATCATCAGACCAAATTTCATCAAAATAAGTCCAATGGTTTTCTCGTAATGCGTTCCCTGACAGACTGACAGACAGACAGACAAACACAAAAAAACTATAGATTCGGCGTCTGTATCGACAATAATGACTATTTCAATAAGATTTTCTAAGAAATATTTATTATATAGAGTTTACACAGAAATTTTTTATATATGTATAGTTATTTTGTTTTATTATTGTCATTAATTCACAATTATAAAAGTAGTCCGAATTTAACAAAAAATATGTCCTTATTATTTAATCACTAACCCATACTTGCGTTTGAATTAAGAATAAACATATTTTGAAATAGCAGTGGTTTTCCTCATTAAACTTTTAGACTGATAATCCAATGTAAAATAAAAAAAAAAACAGTTTGCCCAGGGTTTCTTTTTCTTAGGACTGAGAGTTTCTTCTGCAACTAACATTTTCATTATGAGTACCATTTACATATGTAAAGTATTTTTTATCTATATTATGATACAATAAAGACAAACTTCGTGAGGAAACTTGCTGTGAAATGTAATTAATTTCCAAAAGATATGTAAACTCCGTCAAACCGCATTTCGTCAGCGTAGTACTGTTCCCCCTCGCACTTTAGGGAAGCCCGCGCCGAGCAGTGAGACTTTAAAAGGGCTGAAATTATTATATAACAATGCTCAACATCTATACATATAATAAAATTCTAAGTAAGCCGAATCTGTACATTAAATATTTATTGGAAAATCTTATTGAAATAGACATTATCGATACAGAGGCCGAATCTATAAGTAGTTTTTAGAATTTTTGTCTGTCTGTCTGTTACCGCTTCACGGAAAAACCACTGGAGGGATGTTGATGAGATTTGGTATGGTGATAGCTGGTTATCCGGGTCAGTATATAGGATACTTTTTACCCCGGGAAAATGTCTCATTTCTGAGAAAAAATACAAAAACTGCAATGTAAGAGTATACTAATATGTAAAACCTAAGAATTTGGTTTTTGGTCATCTGAACGCGGGCGGAGCCGCGGGCAATGCTAGTATTTAATTAAAGTGTACGTTTATGGAATACCTTTTATAGCTGTCACTTTGTCTTAGTGCTTTTTAACTGTACGCATTAAAAATTTCTTAAACTGGCAAGCCTAAAAGCTATCAAACTAAGAAAAGAAAATTAAATAAATCGTCTCACGTCAGATCCAAACAAAACGTTCACTTATTTATCATTATATAGCTAAAATAAATATTTTTCCGTTAGCAGGAATCAAACCTCCTATTTCTTTCATAGAGGCACATACTCTGACCACTACGCTAGATGGCGATCATATTGTTTATCCTCATACTACATACGAATATCTCCCCAACCGAACTATTAAGCAAGCCCCATTGACTGGCAACATTACAAGCCTGTGTATCGTAACATATAGTAATTCTTATGCTAATTTTATATCTTGTTTCAGATCATCTCTTTGCCTAACGTGAACTATGGTAAGTTAAATTTCAAAGTTTATGTGAGGCGTAGGCGGGTTTCGTTGACGTACTTTAAAAGCCAGTCTTGAATAATAGGATATGAGATGATAAATGTGGTTTTTCTTTATTAATCTATATGACTTAAAATGAAATATTGTCGCTAGTGAGCGCACTTGAGAATGGCTGATCCGATTTGTCTATTTTTTTAATACGACAATAAAATAAATAATAAATTGAATTTAAACCATACTAATATTATAAATGTGAAAGTGTGTTTATTTGTTTGTTTGTTTGTCCTTCTTTCATGTCGAAACGGAGTGACGGATTGGCGTAATTTTTTGTGTCGAGATAGTTGAAGGCCTAGAGAGTGACATAGGCTACATTTCTATCGCGGTTATCTAATTTCCATGGGAAAACACGTTATAATACAATGTAAAAAAATATTTATGATCAGAATTACTTGAAACTTGGTATTAATGTTCTTCAATAGAATTAAATAAATACTTGTTTTAGCTTTTTTCGAAATTCATCCTATAAGGGGGTAAAATAGGGGATGAAAGTTTGTATGAAACTACTTTTTTAGAGATTTTTTGTAGTTTTAGTGCCAGCGAAGCCGCGGATTCTGCTAGTATATATATATATATATATATATATATATATATATATATATATATATATATATATATATATATATTTTAACATAATATCATAGAGTAATACAGCGTGTGTTCCACAGAAATTCAAATTCTGCTCGGACGGTGACTGTCCCCTGTGGGCTTTGGCGGCTCTGCACGCACTGGGCAGCCTCCCTGCTCCGGTCTTCAGGACTCTTCTGCATCATGTAGTTGAAGAACAACCTGTAAGTATAAAGACATTATAATCTTAAATTACTTGTCTTTACCAATTCCTTAAAGTATCGATCCGAAGGACTTAAAAAGTTTAAAATGTTAAAATATTATTCCTATTTTTAAGCTTCTAAAGTGTTAGCAAAGTTTGCATGAGACACAATGTTTCTCGTGTCAATATAAAAAAATAACTAGTATTAAATATTTCTTCTAGCACTCCGCCCAATTCTCGCTGTTTTAAAAAGCTAGGATCGCGTTTAGATAGTTGTAGGCTTAATAAAAATAACCACACAGGTGACGTCACAGGCAGAATTTATACCACTATCCGCGACTTGACAACTTAAAGGATATCTAGAAAAAAAGTAGCTGTTTTGCGGATAATGATAGTACGAGTAAGAACGAACACAAGACCACGTACATAAATATGAGACAATTTAATTTTTAATTTTTTAAACTATTTCATAATACAGTTTTATATAATAATGATATATTAAAGTCTAAATCTATTTTCCATTCAATTATTTGTTATTTGGCTTTTATTCGTACCAGTTGGGCACGGATTATCTCGCCAATATCGTGTAGAATGGAGAAGACAGGGTGTAGATGAGGTATTAACCGGTTAAAAAACGGATATTCACACTGAGGCAGTGAAGTCTACATATACAATATGAGCAATAATTTAATTGTATAATCTTAAACTACAACTAAATCTATTTTTCGAAGACACTATGAAATGTCTATAAATATATTTATCTTTATATCCTTACTTATTATTTGCCACATGGGAATCACATTTGCAAGCTTTTAGTCCGTCTTTGACTCTAATCATATAAATGGATAACTTTATTTGTGACGCACTCGGACGTTATATGTATTCTTTAATTTTTTTTTTTCATACAGAGTACGAGGGTGTACGCTAGATACGACATAAGATAACAGAAAAAATTATGAATAAATTATTGTAAAACTTTTTGGGTAGATATCATGTGTAACAACTATGTAATAACTTTTGAAATGTCTAAAATATTAGTCTCTCCCGTGACTATAAGCTACTATTATATAATGAGACCATGTTTGGTGTAAAATATTCGAAACGTCGAATAAAAATATATAATATAATGACGATAAAATCTGAAAAGTAGTTTTATTTGAAATTTCAATATTTGCGTAAATATAAGAAAGTATTACCTATTTAGTAAATCAGATCCAAAATGGGTGGTCAGATTTTTTTGTATTTTGTTTAACTTTGAATCGAATCTAGCAAGTTGACTTTAATCGATTGTGGAACAAGGGCGAGTCTGACTGGTGACTCGCACACCGAGGGTTCCGTAGCATGAAACGTTAAAATAAGCTTATGTTCGCAAAAAATAAATTGTGATTCTACTACAAATTTACGGCTTTCGGATTTTTCCCTTTACTTGTGCTATGACATTGTATTTATACGTGTTGCTTTTTGCAAAATTTCATAATTCTAGGTGCACGGATTTGATTCCCTTGTCCCTGGTTGGAGTGTCTTGTGTTGACTTAGAAGTTTCATTTTTTCACAGCTCCAAGGGATTTTAGAGCTGAGTACTTGATATTAATTTAAACTGAATACCTCCACGCGTTCCTGACAAAAGGCGCATTGACAGACAGACAGACGGACAACGAAGTGATCCTATACACTTATAGACTTTTTCATTTCGAAGTACGGAACCTTAAAAATAAGAAAATGATAATACAATAATAGAAAAAAATCAATGATCTTATCTGATGATGGAGCCCAGACGTGTAGGATATTAGAACTCTTTAATGGTTACTTGGGGTTCGAGGTTGGGCTCATTTGATTCGTCTTAGCGTGTCTCATATATTCGTACATATATATGTATATAGTATGATTTTTCTTATGCACTTTCATACATCGATATTGATCAATAAAACTATCTTTACATGTATACTAGCGACTTCGCTCGGGTTCGTCCCTAGGTACGTTTTAACGTTTAGTATGGAATAGATAGGCCATATATATATATTACTGCTGCGCTTCTTTGGGTAGTTGCATGATGATATATGGCCTATAGCCTTCCTCAATAAACGGGCTACCTAATGCAAAAAAAAAATTCAAATCGGTTTAGTAGTTCCTGAGATTAGCGCGTTCAAACGAACGAACAAAGAAACAAACAAATCAACTCTGCCTTTTTATAATATTAGCATAGATATTACGGCGCTTGTTCAACTGGGCTAGCCTTATAATTATAATTTTATATTTTACGAAAATCTGTTTTAAAAAAAAAACAAATAATTGTTGTATTTAATATTTATTTTACAAAAAGTATATATATATGTTTTTACAGGACGATGGCATCATAGAAATATTAAAAGACACGAGCTTGTGTAAGTGTATTTTATTTACTAATTAGTAATTATTGCTTGGGGCTCTCTCAACGTGTAGTTGATACCTACCTTAGCTGTGTTAGTGCGTTCTCGTTTACAATTATTTATTATTAATTCGTTTAATAAATTATATTTTCAATACTTTATATTATTTTCAGTATTTTCTGAATGTAATTTCATATGTTTATATAGAAAAAAACTGCCACAGACGCTTTCCTATTTGGAATTCAATTATTGATGTACTATTTTACTTAAGTAAATAATTAAAAATGGATATAGCCTTACTCGGAAAACATCGTGAGGGAACCTGCACGTCTGAGAGACCCTAGCAACTTTTTGAGACATTGTGAAGTCCGCCAACCCGCACTTGGCCAGCGTGGTGGACTATCCACCAGCCTGATCCTCTTCGTATTGAAGGGACCTCCCTTGCCCGTGCCCAGCAGTGGGACTTTAAAAAACACGGCTGTCTCCCATCGGGAAACTACGGGAGTCAAAAATCAATATAAATCTGAACAGATAATTTTATTTAATACTAGCAGAATCCGCGGCTTCGCTCGCGCTAAAACTACAAAAAGAACCAAAAAGATAGGTTTCATATAAACTTTCACTTCCTTATGGGATGAATTTTGAAAAATGCTAAAACACGTATTTATTTAATTGTATTGAGGTGCATTAATATCAAGTTTCAAGTAATTCTGATCATAAATATTTTTTGGGTTGTATTATAACGTGTTTTCCCATGGGAATGAGATAATCTCCCGCGATACAAAGTAGCCTATGTCACTCTCCAGCCCTCCTACTATCTCAACACAAAAAATCACGCCAATCAGTCGCTCCGTTTCTATGTAAAAGAAGGACAAACAAACACATTTTCACATTTATAATATTAGTATGAATGTCCAACATTCGCATTCTAAAGAATATTATTTCTGTTACCGTAGCATCACGTGACGAATGCGCGCGCGCAGCCGCAGTGCTACGTTGGACAATGAAGCAGGCGCACCGCTGTGGGTGTAGCGGGGTTCAGCTCGCCCGCGATCTCTTGGTTCTGGGAGTTCCCCGCGCGCATGCGTCAGCGCTGGCGGATGCTGCGGAGACTGGACGAGAAGCGTATGAGTCGCATGTCAGGAATAATGGCTTTATGGGTAAGGTGGATTCTTATAATATTCGATAAAGAAAATCTAATTTAAGAGTCCTATATTATCAGTTTTTTTATATATTAAGGTATATAAGTTTAATATTGCACACACACAATATCAAGCGTAGGACAGACTGCTTTACGTTCTCTAAGAGACACCGAAGCAATCATTCCAACTTAAGTCTTCCCAAGTTTGGATTTCTTGATAGAAACACCCAATAACTATCGAACCCAGGACCTTCGGTATTACAGTACAGTAGACTAACGAGATGACTGTTTAAAAACAAATTACATGAATAAGTGCATTTATCTATTTTATTTTCAGTTAATAAGCTCACAGATATAACAGCATCGCCAGGTCCCGAAGGTACGGTAGACACTTTCAAACTCACCCTACAATCGGACGATGTGTTTACTGGAGAACAAAACACAACCAATATTATAGTTGACAAATCCCAAGTCAAATTTTTGCTTGAAGAACTCAAGAAAGCCCAAAAGAAAATGGATGAAATAAGTGCAGAATAAATTTTATTTATTAATTTGTTTATTTTATAAAGCTTTAATTTTATTTTTGTTTTGTGTAAGTTAAACTTATTTTATTTGATTATACTATAGAGATAATTTATATTATTGTAAATCTGAACAGATAATTTTATTTATTACTAGCAGAAGATGGCTGGGTACTACCATCGTCATGGGATCCTGTTATTAATATAATAAAATCAAATAATAAATATAAACATAACAGACAGGCAGATGTAGTAAGTTCATACTGTGTAGATCAAAATGACAGCTTATCAGACTAATATTTTTCATTTTTCATTTGTAAAAGTATATATTAATAGTGTTGCTTAGTAAGTTGTTTTTTAAAAAATAGCAAACTAAATTAAAATTATTATCCTTAATTAATTTTAACTTTTTTAAATTACACATAGAACAATTATATGGCTTTCATAATTAATACTACATTTTATATTTTTCTTTATGGTTATAAATATAATAATGGCAACACTAAATATAGATTACTAATTAATATTTAAAATTGTAATAATTATAAAAATAATAGCAAAATTAAATAAATAATTTTCCATATTCAATTATAATTAAAATTATAAAAATGTTTAAAGTTAAAAAATATTGTAATGTAATTGGTGCAATTTTCATTTTGTTAATTGTGGGTAGGCTGTCTGTAACAACTATACATTCAAGACATGTAACACCTCAGTCTCTCCCGTGACCATGGATGCTGTAAAGCATTCGAAACGTCGGGAAACAAAAATCCAAATAAATCCGCGACAAAATCCGAAAAGATAGTTTTATTTAAAATGTCAAATATTCGCGTAAATCTAAGAAAGTATTATATTATTGTTTTATTACTCATGTCATATATTTTTTAAATTGCATATAAGCTGCACCTTTTCTGCTGGATTATATTTTTCAACTACTACTTCTTATTATAATTATTGCAAACCAGATAATTTTTAGCTAATTCCTACCAATGATATGTATTAAATTAAATATTCAAAGTATTTATTCGACAAATAAAAGTATTAATTACGATGAGAATATTTCAGTATTTTTTAATTATATTTCGTAATTTTTTGACTGAAAATAATGACAACTCGGTTTGTTGCCGTTTTCATAATACCCAAGGCTGTTTTAAAACTTTTATTGAATCATGATTAGGTTGCCTATCATCTGGGGGCACGGTAGTGCCTCGCTAAGTCGAGCGTTTTAGTGACCTTATCACTATTAGATAGACCTTAAACCTTTATTTCTTTAATAAATAGAATGACTTGATCATTGCGCACGGCAATAGAATAATAAAGTTTAAATAAAATGAAAGTTTAAGTTTATTAGCGTTCTAGCGCATTATTTATATTTGTGTATGCATAAATTTGACCCGCTAGTGCTATGTCTATCTCAATTGAGACTATTTAAATTTTAAAATAGTAGATTATTCTCATGTGATTATGTTTCCGTCCGTCATTCTATTGATTAAAAAAATAAAGATACCTAATATTGATTCGGTCACTATAAAATATTCTTATTTATCTAATTAGGTAACAATTTAGGACAAAGAGGCAGTGGTAGCCCAGTAGTGATGCGCTCGCTTGTGTAACTGAGTGAAGCGGGCTCAAATCCCGGGTCTCCCACCTCTGATTTTTTCATGTGCGAATCATTTCCAACATGATTACCACTTGTCTTACGGTGAAGAAAAACATCGTGAGGAAACCTTTATATCTGAGATATTATAAGAGATTGTTCGTTCTTGAATTTGTTTTGTTTTTCATGGGTTTTAAACTTATTTTGTATAATGACTAAGTAGGTTGCCTGTCTATTGACTATTATTATTATTATTGAACTGGGTTCCTGAATATTATTAGACTAATAATAAATACAGTTACATGGCCCTTGGTGGACAATGTAAGTATAGAACTATATTTGTAAATAATCATAAGTCCCTTGATCGCTATATCGGCGTAGGGCAACGGATTATAAATAGAGAAAAGAGTGCCAAGCACTTCCATCTATCACTTTCTATAAAATCTTATCATTAATACTTACTCTACTCTTTCTCTCTACTTTTGGAGTTTCTGACCCAAAATAGAAAAAAATAGAGCTTATAGAATATTTGAAATTAACAATAATATATACTTATGTAAATCGAATACTTAAGATATAAAAGATTCAATTCATAGATCTAAATCCTAGAACAAACAAATCACCGCCAGCAAACGTGTAAGTAAATAATGATTTTTTTGAACTGAATATTAAGGAAATAAAATAAATTAGTTAACAACATTAAATAACGACTGACAAAAAAATCTCTCTAGTTTACTCTGTAGTCTGTACAGTGTACTCTGTACAGTGTACTCTGTACTATGTACTATCACTATGTAGTCTGTGTGGTCTGTCAAAAAGTTGAGTGACAAGCGAGTGCGAACTTAAAACTTTTAAAAAAAGAATCGTAAAAGAATCGTATAGAATTGTAGAGAAAAAAGTATTAAATTCGACTTAAATGTGAGGGTGAGTTATAATTTTTTATAAAATATATACAACTACAAACTATAACTACTTAACTAAAAGTGTGAATAGATACAAAAGCTAATATAAGAAGAGACAAGTTTCTTATCTAATATCAGTTGTTTGTAAACTAACCTTTTTTAAAAGTAAACAAACTAACATTATTTGCTTATTTGTACCTATAATAAAAATGTTATATTTTCAGTATTTATCATAAAATGCATATCTTATGTACGATATGTAGTGATTTGGTGAATCAGGCTGAAAATATTCATGTAACCAAATGTGGACATGTATTCCATTACCAATGTTTATCACAGTGGATATCCAGGTAGGTACTTCAACGTCGTTAATTATTAACGACTTAAACCATTAACTTCATAACATTTGCATAATAACAGCCATTATAAAGTTGATAAATAAATAGGCGGCCGTTTAGAATTGGGGACTTGGCCCCTAGCGGAGTGGGTGGTATTTCTGGATAAGGGACGTGATAGGGAGTCGAAATGTTAAATAAAAAATTTTAATACAACAAAAGAGTCGAAAGTTATTGAGACTTAAAGTTATAACATTTCCATACATTATTTTGACATTACTACCATTTAGACACTTGGAGTCAAAACGTCACTTTCAATTGTCAAAATGATCTCCAGATGATTGTCTTTATTTGTACTTTGCGTGAAATTCGAATTTTCTAGTTTTCTAGTCATTTATGGCACTCGCCGGCCGCTACCGCGGCACGCTCGCTTCGCTCGCTCGGCTCGTGCGTTGTGGCAACTGTTCTAACCTAACCTAACCAAGATATGACGAATAATTAATAAATAATCTTAAATGTTCTAACCTAACCTAACCCAGATATGAGGAATAATAAATAAATAATCTTAAATGTTCTAACCTAACCTAACCCAGATATGAGGAATAATAAATAAATAATCTTAAATGTTCTAACCTAACCTAACCAAGATATGACGAATAATTAATAAATAATCTTAAATGTTCTAACCTAACCTAACCCAGATATGAGGAATAATAAATAAATAATCTTAAATGTTCTAACCTAACCTAACCCAGATATGACGAATAATAAATAAATAATTAAAAATATTCACAGATAAAAAAATGATTTTTTTTACTAAATGTACAATTGTAAAACAATATATTTTACATAAATCAAATAAAAAGTTATAAATGTATTTATAAAGTGAAAATAATATTTTTCTTTTTATTTATTTATTTATTAATATTAATATTTTACCAACAGAAAAAGCAAAAATAATCAAATATAATCTGTTGTCATTTAAGCGGTAATATAAAACAAAGTGTCAGTTTTGCTTTTGTCAAAATGTAAGATCATTTTGTTTGTGTTGTGAAATTATTAAAATATTAAATACAATAAAGCATTAATTGTTGTGAAAATGTGTAATGTACATAAAAAAGGATGCGTACTATTCGTTAAAGGTATGTTTATCTGTTGTAATCACTTATTTAGGTAAAGAAATGTATGGAAATGTGTTAGATATGTTATAACTTTAAGTCTCAATAACTTTTTAGTCGTACGTTTCCTCCAAATATTTTTAATATATTTTGACTCTCTGTCACCTCCCCTATCTAAAAATACCACCCACTCCGAATGGTGGTAAAGAAATATATGAAAATGTATGGAAATGTTGTAACTTTAAGTCTCAATAACTTTTGAATCTTTTGTTGTATTAAAAAATTTATTTAACATTTCGACTCCCTATCACGTCCCTTATCCAGAAATACCACCCACTCCGCTAGGGGCCAAGTCCCCAATTCTGAATTTGTGCCAATAAATATTATTGTTTTTAAATTACCTTCATTGATTAGAACTTAAATTTGTTTGTTCAACAAGTACGTATTTATTGGTCCAATAGTAGTATTTTATATTGTTTATAATATCTGCTAAATTCTATTATAGATCTAAGTCATGTCCACAATGCCGTAATAAAGTAACTGATAAATGCACATACCGTCTTTACCTGACTATATCGAATGAATCAACTGGTGATGATGCAGCTACGTTACAATCACGACTTGACGATGCACAGCTTCAACTCAGACAGCAAAAAGCATCTTTTAAGGAAAACGAGGAGAAGTTATTGACTATCGAGAAAGAATTAAAAAAAAATATGTTAGTATTTTTGTCACTTTGTTTATTCTGCTACTTTATTAAAAAGATCTATGAACTAATTGATTACATTAAATAAAATATAAACTATTATATATTAGACTTTAAACCTCAATTAATAGCTAATTTTCAATTTTTGAGTAAATGCTGTTGCAAACATTTATTTTCAGAGCTCTATTAAAAGCTACAGAAAAGAAACTGGATAGTAAAGAATCAGCTGTATCAGCATTAAAAGACCAATTGGAATATGTCAAAATTCAAAATAGGGAAACGCAAAAATTGAAAGAAGAGAATGAGTCTTTGAGAAATAAAATGCAAACTTTATCAGGGTGAGTTTGAGTTTACTAATATCTATAATATATAGATAAATAAAACACTTCAAGTCTATTTATAATGTCAAACTAACAGCTTTTTACTAAATACAAATGAAGTTATGTATTTGGTTAAGTTTTTAAGGAAAACAATTTTTGATTTCTTTTGTCTGTCTGTTTGGTCCGGTTAATCTCTGAAACAGCTGGACTGGTTTTGACGGGACTTTCACTGGCAGATATATGGTGTTATAAGGAGTAGACTTTAATTTTATAAAAAGAATTAGGGTTCTGCTCAAAAAAATTAAAACATACCTAGGGATGCACTCAAGCAAAGCGAGGGTAAGTCGTTAGTTTGTAATGTAAAAGTGGAAATGTGATGCTCATGTTATTCTGAAGTACTTGTTGACATACCTGATTAGTATTTTTTCTGTTTGTACATATAATGTTAATATACTTAATTTTAATTTTAAACAGTATGGAAAAGGTACTTAATGCAACAAGTGACGAAGTTGAACAGATGCTTGAAAGTTACAAAGATGTGAAGACAGTTGCAACATTTGCTACAGCATTGAAGAGGTACACGATAATATTATATGACTTGTTTATTTAGATTTTTATATAAAACCTTCTTTCTTACATCATGGCTTTGGTAAAATCAAAAAGGCAGTCAATTGGCCTAATAATCATATTTTAAAGTGTAAGTGAGTACTTATTTACTTACTAATAATTAAATATAATAAATCTTTTCTTATTTATGACTTCAGAGCATTGTGTGAATCTGAAAACAAAAAGAACCAATCGCGGGATAAGCTACAGATGATGAAACAACAACTGGCCACGGAGAAGAGTAATAATGCAGAATTACAAAACAAAATACAGTAAGTAATGTTTTTGATCACCTGTTAAGTTAATAGATTTTAATGGCGAGTTAGGCTCTTAATTTCTGAATTTGTATTTGTGGTAACAAATACAAGCCATACTAGATTTCAGGCCAATTTTTTTTTCTAGGCCAAACCGGTTCATTTAAAGTGTGTCAGGATATACTAGTTTAGCCCAGGACTACACTCAACTTCTCAAACTATGTTATCCAAGTCTGATCTGTCAATAATATCACCCACTCCAGAGGCCGCGTCTCATACACTAAATTGCGGCTAAATAATACCTCAAAATCAGTTCGGCCTCTACAACAAAACAAACAAATTAATAATCCTAAAGTATTTAGTATTTTGTCTGGGCTGAATGGTTTGGCCTAAGACCAACCAGTTCAGAAGATAACATATTGCATTATTATTCTTTAATCAGACCACGCTTCCTCAGTCTCAGACATTATAATTAACAATTAAATTTAATTTTACAGCATGCTTGAAGAGAAATTAGCAAAAAGTCAAACAAAAAGTGACAACACAGAGGGCAAGAGAAAATCTCTAACTGATGACTCTTGGCAGATTGTGAAGAAGATGAGAATCACAGATGACTTCAACGATGCTGTCTTAATAAATGATAATAATATAAGTATTGTAAGTTTTATTATATTAGCTAGCTATCTGTCACCGTTTTGGTCTGATCCTAACATAGATGTATCTATATATGTCTATAAAATAAATAAATAAATATGTTGGGACATTAACACACAGCACCGTCCAGTTCCATGGTAAGCTACAAGACTTGTGTTATGGATACCAGATTGTTGATACACTACACATTTATAACATTAAATACATACATGATGTTCTCCTGAGCGATTCCAGCTACGGCGTTCAATCTCATTGAGACTAGCAGGAGATATTATAGTGCTCAAGTGTACGCGCAGACACAACGTGCACTCTCTATTCCTGTCACTCTCATACTCCGGTGGGACGACACGAGACACGACCGGTGAGAGTTAAGGCACAGGGCCGACGGCTTTACGTGCTCTCTGAGGCACTGAGGTGAAACACCGCCATCTTCCCAACTCCGGGCTGCTACTGCGACTTACCATACAGAAAGACTCAATAACTAAACTTGGCCTGACCCGGGACTCGAACCCAGGACCTCCGAGTGGGCAGCCGTACATGCTAGCCACTACACCACCAAGGCAGTCATCAATTTAAAAAAAAGTATATACATATTATAAATATAAATATAAACACCCATGACTAGAGTACAAACATTCGTACTGATCACTCAAATGAATGCCCCCAGCGAGACTCGAACCCGTGACCGCTGGCACAGCAAGTAGAGTCACTACAAACTGAGCCAAACTTGTCGTGTCTTGTATATGTTGTCGTGTAACGTAATATAACACGGATTGTACAATACTGTGATGATGATGTCTTCTATCTCACTGAGACTAAACAACTGCGCAGGAGATATTAGGTATAGTATACAAGTGCACGCACAGACAAGTGCACTCTCTATTCCTGTCACTCTCATACTCCAGTGGGACGATAATTCCACATAACCAGCTTTGTATGCCCTCCGAGGTATGGGGATGAAACACGACCAGTTTTCCAACAGGCAGTTATACAATACTACCCTAATATGTTGAATATAATACTCGTATAGACTTGTGAAATCCGCCAACTCGCACTTGGCCAGCGTGGTGGACTATGGCCTGATCCCCCTCGTATTGAAGGGAGGCCCGTGCTCAGCAGTGGGACTTTAAAAAGGGCTGAATAAACATTGAATATAAAGAAATTACTAAACTTTAATTTGGGCTATTATTCTTTTCTTTAATGGGCGACGGATAGCGTTTATCCTCAATTGGATATAAAATACGTTATTTGTTATATATTATGGAAAGTTATTAGTATATGTAATTCCATTTTTAAATTGTTACAGACGTCAATGGTGAAAAGAATTGAGAATGCCGACTCGCCATACTTGTGTCTCAAACAGAGCAGCCTGGCCCTCACCGCTCTGCAGAGACATCCGACACACCCATTGCCTGACAAAAATCTTAAGGTACTTATTTTTTACTTATTATTTCCCAGCACTGCTCGCATGGAAGTTTTTATTCCATACACTGAACTCCATTAGGTCCCACACATTAAAAATAATAATATTTATTTAAACAAAATATACTTTATTTTATTATTAACTAGCGGTTCACCCTCAATTCGCTTCTGGTTCCTCCCTAGACAAAAACAAATCTATCCCACGGGAACCGTACATTTTTCCGCGATAAAAAGTCATCTATGTGCCAAATTTCATCCAGATCCATACAGCCAGAATGGCTGTATATATGGAATAGTAACAGACATCCATACATCCTCACAAACTTTCACATTCATAATATTAGTTTTATGCTATTTTTTCAGCCATCCGAATATGCCCTCCTAAACTCGGCAAGGAATATAACAAAGAAAAATGATACGAGTTCAAAGACAAGCATATTTCACAAAAAAGAGCCAGTCCAGATACCCCTTTCGCAAGAAAATGATCCCAATATGTGCTTATTTAACATATCCTATGATGGACTCGGAGGGCATTCTAAGTTGGACACATTCCCAACACCCAATAAACAACCAATCAAAAGCTTAGTACCGAAATTGAGTGCAAAACATAAATTAAAAAGGCCAAACCCTGTAGGCATCCAAGATATTAGTAAGATGTTAGAAAAGAAGAAATGTAACTAATTTATTATATATACATAATTAGATTAATGTTCAAAACAGGTTAATGTTATGCAGGATAATTGCTATTTTCTGTAACACAATCATATTGTTTATTTTTTTGATTATAATTTTCCTCTCAATTAATCTAAATACTAGGGTGGAGCGAAAAAAATTTTGTTTTCTTAGCTTGGGGGTGGAATTTGTAGTATTTTAGTAGAGTTGTCCTTTTTAAAGTCAATTAAAAGTTTGGAACGATTTTTTTTCTGTCCATTATTGCAATTTTACAATAAAATTGAAAAAAAAATAACAGGTTACTTTTTTTGTATTACATACAGTGAAAGTTGAGTAGAAAATGACGCGACGAATTGGTCAATTCTTGAATGCTTTCAGACAAACACTCGAAATTTTTTTTTATTTCAAACCAAAAATTTAAATTATTTATTTTAAAAATCAGTGGCCACCTCAAAACAAAATGTTGATTGTTTTTTTTTTCAAAAATTTGGTTTTTATAAGCTACAAATTCTACCCCCAAGCTAAGAAAAAAAATTTTTTTTCTGTTCCACCATAGTAATCAAATATTGTCGTGATTTTATCCCACCAAAATATCTACAATACTACTGCTGTGCAGATAATTTAGTTCACTTTATATAAATAGCTATAAGTTCTTCCAAAAAGGTATAATTTACTAAATTTTTAATTGTTCTAAAATAAAAGTTTGACTTAGGTTGTGAAATCATTCTTATGGTGCTTCCACATAGTAGTAAAAATTTTTTAGATAACATTACATAACATTTAACTTTTTTAACATTCAGTAACATGTTAACTATTGTTTGTTGTTTTCAAAGCATTCACACTGATAAGACGTATTGTAGAACATTTCTTAACCACCACTTTGGATTAGTTTGGTTTTATATTTTGAAATGTTTAATATTTTCTAATAAAAATAATTTTGTAATAAAATGTTTTTTTTTGCGATAAGATCTTCACTAACAAATGTTAACTAACATTTTTAACTTCTGTGTGGAAGCACCTTTATGTTTAATATTTCGATAGTGCCTTATATGTGATTTAGCAAGATGTATTAAATGATCTTTTTTCTTTAATATGACTAATAAATAACCACTCTGTTCAGAAAATGTATAAAACGACATATCTATTTACAATATTTATTAAATAAATGATTTTTAAAATACTTTGTTTTCTTTTTCAAACATCTTAAAAAAAAGGAGGTTCTCAATTCGGTTGTATTTTTTTATGTTTATTACTTCAGAAGTCCATCATTTATTAACTGATTTGGAAACATGGTTGTATGATAGCGTAGGCTTCCCAGATTGGTTCTATTTAAATTAAAACAAAAAACCACCCCTATGGTTGGAAAAATCCATACTAATATTATAAATGTGAAAGTGTGTTTGTTTGTTTTTCTTTCACGTCGAAACGGCTCGGCGGATTGGCTTGATTTTTTGTGTGGAGATAGAGGGTTAGTGTGACATAGGCTACTTTTTACCGCGGAAGATTATGTAATTCCCACGGGAACACGTTATATTACAATTACAAAATATATATTTATGATCAGAATTACTTGAAACTTGGTATTAATGTTGGTTCTCTTCAATACATTTAATTAAAAACATGTTTTAGCATTTCTCGAAATTCATCCCATATGGGGGTAAAATAGCGGATGAAAGTTTGTATGGAACCTACCATTTTAGAGTTTTTTTTGTAGTTTTAGCGCGAAGCCGCGGGTTCTGCTAGTTAACTCATAAGTCTTACTCCTATCTACCAGTGTACCATATTGCAGTTATCAAATATCTAATTCTGCGATATAGTTAATCTATAGCACATATAATAAAATGTTAACTAAGCCGAATCGGTACTTAAATATTTTTTGGAAAATCTTATTGAAATAAACATTAAATAATAAAATAAAAATCTTTTATTTCATTATTATCGATACAGAGACCGAATCTATAGTTTAAATTTTTTTTGTCTGTCTGTCTATTACCGCATCATAGAAAATCCACTGGAGGAATTTTGATGAAATTTGGTATGGTGATAGCTGGTTATCCGGGTCAACATATAGGATACTTTTTACCACGGGGAAATGTTTTGTTTCTGAGAAAAAATACAAAAACTGCAATATAAGAGTATACTAATATAATATGTAATACCTAAGAATTTGGTTTTTAGTCATATGAACGCGGGCGAAGCCGCGGGCAATGCTAGTCCGGTATAAAACATACTTTTAGATCTGTCTATCCTCTAATGGAACATTGGGTTAATGGACACTCATGCGAGGGTTAAAATCCCTTGTCTCCACTACGATGATCGAGACCGAGAAAGATTGTATTGACGAATATTACTTTGATTTAGTAAATTTCAATTCAATTCTCTTGTTAATGGCTTTAAAGCGTGCCAGTTGATCTTTAAAGCTGTACTTTAGGACGTTTCATTTTAATTAATCTATAACATTTTCACTTTCAAGTGTAACAATATGCCACTGGGCGTAACGTGCTCTCTCGGGAAACTGAGTGGACCGGGTTCAAATCCAACTTCGTACATCTGAATCTGATATTTTCATGTGCGAATCATTTCCAACAAGATTATCCCTTGTCTTACGGTGAAAGAAAACATCGTGGAGAAACTTGCATTTTTAAGAGAACCTGGCAAGTTTTCGAAAGACGTAAAGTTCACCCGGCTTGGCTAGTATCCCCGTCGTATTAAAGAATAAAAAGAGGCCTGTAGATTTTAAAAACGGCTAAATACTTCATTATGAATGTTTAAGTGGTTAATGAATTCACTTAGAGGTTAATTTTTAAGTTACTCAATTCTCTTGATATCTAAATACCTAATGAAAAAGAAATAAATCTAAATAAAAAAAGACTATTTTTTTTTCTAATCGATACCAGAAATGTTTAATCGATTCGCACTCGATTGTTTGACATTTCTGCTGACATTTCAATTCAACAGCTGAGGAAAATGTCGCCCGCGTTTCAGGATTATTTATAAATCTTTCATTTCTATAAATAAACATCGGTGAAAATTATAACAATACGCTTTCGCAATTGTAGGAGCGTTTGAGGTGTTTTCTTAAAAGTAATACGCAGCATAAATGCGTCTTAAACTTACAATGTTTACAAAAATAACAACGTTTATTAGTGTTTTTTTAATAAAAATAGTGACTTAAAGAAAACAGACCATCGCTGCTTAAATTAGCGACAAAGCCCATTACAGGACAATTATTAGTATTGATATAGTATCATATTTATTTTTTAAGTGATGAGACCTTCCGATAAAGTGCGCAAATTGTTTAATTAGTTTCGAATTGGCATAGCGACTTTGGTGTATTTATCGTGTTACAAAAGCTCTTTATAGGTGAAATAACAAAATGCCTGGTAAAATAAAAGTTAAAGTACTGGCCGGTCGTAATTTGCCGGTTATGGACCGAGCAGGGGATACAACTGATGCTTTCGTTGAAATAAAATTTGGTGGAGTGACCCACAAGACCGACGTATGTCGAAAATCTTTAAACCCACAATGGAATAGTACAGAGTGGTATAGATTTGAGGTTTGTTTTTGTTTTTATTTAATTCAACTCTTTTGTTAATGGCTTTCAAAGTGTGCAAAATGTGCCAAGTTTTTTTTATTTAAACATGTGCTTATTATAGACAGATACACAAAGTTTTTAATAGATTTTAATTATCTCTAAATTTATTTTAATTTTTCATAAAAAAATAATTTTAGATAACCACAAAATTTACTTTACACATGTTTCAAATATGATAATGAATGGATGTAAAATATGTAAATTATTTATGTAATAATTATTATTTAGTTAGCATTTAACATTTTCTGGATTAGAAATTTAAAATATGTGTAGGTAGAACAATAAATATTTTAAATAATTCTTTGCCTTTTATGTAACACAGCAATATTTTTGATATTATTACTTTAAAAATGTATTCTTTGCATATCTCTTATAAGCAAATAAAATGCCATAAAAACAAACATATTTTGAAAGTATAAAATATTGTAAACATATAAACTGCGACATTGTGAAATTTAAAATCGCAGCATTCAGGGAATAACAAGGTCATTTTATTTCTGTTGGCTAGATTACAAAATTATATTCTAATAATAAATAATGTCTGGCGTCTGTCTGCTCTCAAGTCTATATACATAAGTAATTAATTGTATTTAGTGCCATTTTTAACTTTAAGTGTTACATAATATACTATTAAAAATAGTATTATTATTGCCAAATCAGTTTTTATCTAACCCAATATGATAAATGAGATTAGATATTATCAAATTGTAACAAAATAAGTGGATGATTTGAAACTGTCGCTGATTTTAGAGCAAATATTATATTTTAAAATTTCGTTAAAATGACAAATTACAGCAAAATATACAATTACGCAGCTGATGTAAAATTATTCTGAAATACACAGCTGATGTCCGTAATGGCTGTACTGACAAATATAAATTTATAATGTGACTTACAGCTGTGGTGGATAGAGGTTTTGGAATTGCACTGGCCTCAAAAATATAGGGAATATATTGAACTCTTCAAGCTTAATAGAGAGTAGATGTTCTATGAGCTTTTTGTTATGAGATTTATTAAACATTGAAGATAACCAAGCGTGGGTTGCTAGTAAAGAAATATAATACATTAAAGTAGACAAAAGTAACACAAATATTTTTTTGAAATTTATTTTATAGTAGCGAGTTACACTCTCTTGGCACGTCATTAGCATAACATCAGCTATCTGCTAATGAAAGTCCCGTCAAAATCGGTTTTCCGTTTCGGATATTAGCCGGAATAAAGAGAGAGACAAATAGACAAAAAAATTAAAAATTGAGTTTTTCTTAAGTACCGTATATAATTCCATAATTATGCATTTAATAAAAAACTGTTATTTTCACATAACAAACCGATACTTCAATTTTATTTATCTTTACGTATAGATACAATTATTTTAAATCTCCACACAACTAGGTAGATGAATCGGAACTGCAAGATGAACCTCTCCAACTACGTCTCATGGACCACGACACGTATTCTGCTAACGACGCGATCGGCAAAGTTGTAATTAGCCTCGCACCGTTACTCGCAAGAGAGGCGAACAATGCAAATGGCACAACACCACCTGGAGGTAAGAAGTAAATATTTTTTATTTATATAATCGCTGATAGCCACTTTAAGTAGTAAATTCTTAGGTCTGTATTCTTGGGTCTGGGGCTGAGTGAAACACGAACTTGCAGAATATGTATGGAGGATGAAGTGCCTCTTCATCTTCTGGGGGAATGTGGATCGATCACGCATGCAATTTCTGGACCCAGAAAATTATCACAATACCCAGAAAATTTATCACAGCTGCAGGGTTTAGTGGTATACTCTAGTATACAATGCGGCGATTATAATAGATCAAGAATGGTCGCAGTGACATACATCTCTTAGCCGCTACACTGAAATAAAAAAATTAGGTGTGTGTAGCAATTGAGATTTCTCATTTCATTTTATTTATTCCATCACGATAACGTTAATATGAAATCGCGCCATCTAGCGACATGTCGAGACTTGTTTTCACTTTAAAGGCCATCTTCCCTATTTTCTTTTAAACTAGTATTTAGCTAATGCTAATCAGTGGTCACAGTTAAAGCTGACATATCTATATTTAAATGTAAAAGGTCATTCACGCGCAGACAACACGACATCTCGAAAACTACTTGACCTATGAATTCGAGATTTGGGAGGTAGTTAGTTTATAGATGGGAAACATTAGCGGCTTTAGTGGCCCGAACCGAAATATGGCAATTCATAAGCTATCATAAGTTTATCTGAACGTCTTATGTCTGCCAGAGATAAAAAATGAGCTATTCTGGACACCAACTACACGGGCGTGTACAATGTTAGATATCATTGTCTCGTACTAACTAATCATTGATGAATCAATTTTTGACGCATGTCTCATAAAATATCCACTCAAACAATAAAGTCGTGTTTATGATCGCGACGTGACGTGAGCGTTATTTATTGCATATTACCTAACAAATTATGAGCAAAATTAAACAACTAGTACTACATTTAAAAACATTAAAAATATAATAAAATATGTATGGTAAAGTTGGTCCTAAAAGCAAGGGTTAAAATATTTGGAATTTTTTTGTAGAACTCTTCCTCAACGCACTGTAGGCATATTACATATACATCGACAACAACTAGATGGTTATAGTGTAGATCCAAACGAATACCTAAATTACCGACAATATTTTTGTATGACTAGCGACTCACCCTCGCTTTGCTCGGATTCGTCCTTAGAAACGTTTTAATTTTTTTGAGGGGAACCCTAATTCTTTTTCTAAATATAATACTTTCTTAGATTTACGCGAATATTTGACATTTTAAATAAAACTATCTTTTCGGATTTTTTCGCGCATTCATTTTGATTTTTGGTTCAACAAAAAATCACCAATTGGAACCAAAAATCTTTTTCTAAAATAAAAGTAGTCATGTTACTTCCTATAACATCAGCTATCTTCCAGTAAAGGTCCCGTCAAAATCAGTTCAGCCGTTTCAGAGATTATCCGGAACAATCAGATAGACAGACAAAAAAATTTTTTTTCTTATAAGTACCGTATATAATTTTATTAATTTCATATGCATTTAGTATAACGCTGTTATTTTGAAATTACAAACAGACACTAAAATTTTATTTATCTGTATGTATAGACTAAGAGCCGAAAATAATGGTAAATATATACATTTATCAATGTTTATGATAATACACAGGTGCAGTGTTGTCCGGTTGGATTCCGGTGTTCGACACGATGCACGGTATTCGCGGCGAGCTGAACGTCATAGTAAAGGTGGAACTTTTCTCCGACTTCAACAAATACAAGACTTCTAGTGTTGGCGTACAATTCTTTCATTGTAAGTTATTAGTTTTAGATTCTAAAATAAAACTATCGAATTTCGGATTATTTTGCGGATTTATTCCGATTTTTGGTTCCCGACGTTTCGAATGCTTTACAGCATCCATGGTCACGGGAGAGACTGAGGTGTTAGATGTCTCTAAAGGCATTGTATACTTGTTACAGACATTATGTACATTTATTATATAGTTTTAGATTTACCTGTTTTAGGGTGTATTCGAGGCAATCAGTAAATACTCCTGCAGAGATATATAAAGATTTCTACATGTCGAGGCAGTGCGTGATAAGTTTGTTATAGAGTGCACGTTCGCATTGACCGTTGACAAAACCGGTTTTTCCGGCTCGATCTGTTGACAATGTCAGCCCGAGCGCATCCCCCTAAAAGAAAATGCTAACCCCGTGGTCGTCTTTTGTTGTAGTGTCCTATCGTACGGTTTTACGAAGCTTCGTTCGCTGTAGGTATATTTACTCATCAGCCCGAGTCGGTTATTGAGAGTATCACCTATTTATTAGCTGTGCAAAAAAAACTTTTTTTTTTGACACTTTTGGCTCAGTTTGTAGTGCTCATACTTGCTGTGCCAGCGATTGCGGGTTCGAGTCCCGCTGGGGGCATTCATTTGTGTGATGAGCATGAATGTTTGTACTCCAGTCATGCGTGTTTATATTTATAATATGTATGTATTTAAAGTTATATACTCGGATGTGTAGTGTATCAACTATCTGGTATCCATAACTCAAGCCTCGTAGCTTACTAAGGAAATAGATGGCGCGGTGTATTAATGTCCCAACATATTTATTATATTAATTTTTTCATATATTTTTAATTTATGTCGTTAATTGACCAACTTTACGTTATTTTCCCAAATCCAATATATAGGATATGTTTGCTAAATTTTTATATATTGATATTGTTATAATTGTTATAATAATAGGTTCATTTTATATCTACATTTTATAGATTTATTAGGTATGAGGTATCCTAACATATATCAAAAGTACGTTTTGACGCGCCAAAATGTGTACATTTAATAACATCGTTTATTGTTTAACCATTAAAATAGTAAGTATTCATATTTACGACGATACAATGTTAAAATATTATGTTTTGAAAAGTATTTATTTATAAACAACTATTCAGGTCACAACGCTACCTTCAACTTCTATTAGCCATCACGGACTTTTATTTTTGGTAATTATGTTTGTGTCGTTCATCTGGCAATATCTTTAAAACGATATATAGATATGTATATGTACAGTCGAACAGACATATTTAGGTGAGATAATGTGTGGACGTCGGTAAATATTTCTGACATAGTACCGTCAACATAAAAAAGACAGGTGGCTCGCGAATTTATTGGGTAACTGATGGTTTATTTATTAGTCCGACTAAACTATATTTATTTGTGATAGGTACAATTTTAACATAACTTTTTATTATTTAGGTAATATATCTATATCTCAGGTGCATTGTCTATTTCTTTCACTCGCAAAATCCGGTGGGACGAAGATTCGACACTCGCGTGAGATTTAGGCGCAGGACTGACGCGACACGTGCTCTCCGAGACACGCGTGTAAAAGTCTACGTCCCAACTCTGGGCTGTTACTGAGTAATTCTAGACAGAAAATCTTATAAATTATCTTAAACCGAACCGGGACTCGAACCTATAACATATGTAGCTAAACATGTTATTCAATTTAGTATATTCAAATGTCCACTTTTTATGCATTTTCATATAAAACTGAAAGCAAAGCAAAAAGCATATGTAAATGTAGATTAAACGTTATTAATATATAAGGATCATCAGTAGTAGGAAGTTATTAAGATATATAAGATATACTTATTAAGATTATGTCCATCAAGGTCCAATGATCCCACCAGGCTATAAAGCCACAGCGATACATGGTTTCGTCGAAGAACTGATAGTGAATGATGACCCAGAATACCAATGGATCGATAAAATTAGAACTCCGAGAGCGTCCAACGAGGCGAGACAAGTCGCTTTCATCAAACTTAGTAATCAGGTAAGATGCCCTTCTTTTGCTATGTATCTTTTCAATTTTTTTTTAGATAGCCTATAATATTGTGTTATAAATTAGTTATAAGACGCATTAACAATTTTTCAAAATATGTAACTGGTGGTTTAAATTTTATTCCAGGGTTATTGTTAAGGGTTCCGATGGAATAAACATTTTGTATGTCATTGTGTGTAAATCAGATCGCATAGTTATAAGCACAGTTTGGCGCTTATTAGAATAAAATAAAAAATACTATGTTCATGACAATGGCTACTTACTGATAACTTTATATTATGTAATAATAATAAAAAAACAATAAAAAAACTATCTTTCGGGTTTTTTTTGCGAATTTATTTTGATTTTTGGTTCCCGTCGTTTCGAATGCTTTACAAAGCAAACATGGTCACGGGAGAGAATAAGGTTTTAGATGTCTCAAAGGTATTATATAGTTGTTACAGACAGCCTACCCACAAAATACTAAAATAAATTAAAATAATTTTAAAATGGCACCGTACTTCTGTGCCTTACAATATTTGTTAATTTTAATTTTAAACATTTTTATAGTTTGAATAAGTTTCATAATTGAATATGGAATATTATTTATTTAATTTTAGCTGTTATTATTGTAATAATAATATTGTTTTACGTTTATATGAATATTATTTTTAGGTTCAACGTCTAGTAGGTCTAAAAGCGGCAGAATTAGGGGCTAACGCTGTAATCGGGTATCAACAGGACTTCGATTTGGAGGGCGAGGCGGGTGTCGTGGCCCGAGCTATTGGTGAGATATTCATTTCTTTTTCGGGTTTGGTTTTTCAGTTTTTATTGGGTTCCGTAGTCAAAATGTCGGGAATCTTTTTTTTCGTAATGTTTTAGACAGTCTGTATCTTACGGATAATTCTTTGCCGTCTGTATATGTATAATTTTATAAATTGTAATCTTTAATGTGCCCAATAAAGATTTTTTTTAATCAATAAGCATGGCACTGAGAGACTAAAAAATGCTAAGATTTAGGGGCGGCCTAAATAAAAAAAATAAAAATAGATCGCCACTGAATTTATTGAGTCACGCTTTGAAGGATATCCTAACAAACAATAAAATAGGAAAGTAGCAAATCAAAACGCAAACTTCATGTAGGTATTTTATTATCGTGTAAACTTTAAAAAAGTGATTAACATGTCTTAACAGTACGGTTAAAATTAGTCTTGGTCCAACCATTTTAACTGAATTTAGCTTAAGGAGAATACCACTAAAATATGACAAAAAAACTCACATTTAAATATTTCAGCCATTTTTCATTTTTCCTTTTATATCTTAAAGGTACCGCTGTTAGTATAAAACCACTTCCAACTCCGAACCTTCCGACGAACATGACTTGCACACAACAGTGAGTATTATTAAAAAATAAAATATCAAAAAAAAAATTCTGAATATTTAGTAAATTATTTAAATAAATGAAATAAGATTACGTAATTTAATATGTTTTTTGAATTGTAGTAAATTTGAATTGGATCATTTTATCTAGTCAATTTTTCTATAAGTCCCTTTAAATGAAGAAATTACTTGATATTAGTATACACTGTACACGCTTTCGATGTACTTGATGTTGTTATCGATCACTAAAATATACAATAATATTACTAAGATGAGAGAATTTTAACTAAAGATACTCATGAAAATATGTTTGCATGCTTTGTGTGTTGCTCTCTGTCACTCTGTCACTTAAATATTAGACAATTAAAAAAGTACTTGGACATTTTGGCGACTGATGAAGACAGTATAACGGATTTAAATCAATATTACCAAACGCATCAAGAGGAATTACTGAGAATCGTTAGCATCTTGAATCCAAAAGCCACAACCCTGTTAGATGAAGCTGATACATTTGATGAAGACGACAAAAGCCTAGAGTCACTAACACCACAACAACAAAATCTGAAAAATTATACTGGCGATTTATCTATATACCAAGACGAATATGTTGCTCGGAAGAGTTTAAGGCATCTATCTGAAGATCAAATAGATCTTAATAAGCTTTTGAATCGAGAAGAACCGGCAGACTCCATCGGCCCATTAAAAAAAATAAAGAAAATAAAAGATAATTTATTTTCTAAGAAATTCAGAAAAACTCGCTCTGGAAAATCTAATATGCAAGATGATCAAGTATCACTTAAATCAACATCGTCAGATACATCGAAAATATCGATAGCTGATATTAAAAATGAGATTAAAAAAATTAAGAAGTTAAAAGTCACAAAGCTTCTCAAAGCTGAAAATAAAGAGGAAGAAGGTATCGGCATGGCGTCAATATTGGCGCGATCAGTTATGCATGCTGATAGAAGCCTAGCTCGTATCTCAGAAACCCAAGATTCAGAATGTTCACCTTGTTCCACTTTGAGACGGACCAGTGAATCCGAGCCAGTACTTAGTACGTCTGATAATAATAAAACAACAGATACAAAAAATAACGATAACTCTGGAAGTAATGCGCCCGAAATACATAGTGGTTCCTTAGAGAATATAAGAGATACGGTCAATATCGAACGTGAAAGGAAGATATCCGAGTCATGTCCCTCTACACCAATGACTATAAGAAGCGAAAATCTTCTTAAATTACCACGGGATGTCGAATATTTTGGTTCTGTTTCATCAGCTCTTTCGGCTGAAAGTTCTGAAATGTATTCATCATCGGATGAAGATGATGAAAGCTCTGATATGAAAAGTGATCTTGAATCAGCTTTTGAGACGACTAGTTCTGTTGTCAAATCTGTCCTCAACCATGGCGTTGATCCAAACTTTATCGCTCAAATGGAAAAAAAGCTAACGGTACTCGAATCGAAAACGGCAAACGTTGGAAAATCGAATGATGCTCTAAAAGCGGAACCGACACAAAATTCCGCCGAAAACGTAGCAAAGGTAGAACAAAATATTGTTAACACAGACACCTTTGAAGAACCAAAGGATTCTAATAAAGACCGTAATCAAGATTATGAAAAGATAGTCAGTGAATCAAAATCTTCGCCTGCAAAAGAAACGTGTGTAATAAAACCAAATTCTCACCTTATAAAAATCCATAATCCTTTTACTCACAAAAAAGCCGCAAAGAGTATTAGTGCACCTTCATCCCCTGTAGAAAAGAAAGGCTTTATGTATCGCTCCTCAAAGCGGATCAAGCGACAAATGTCAAAGATTTCAAAAAGCAGCATGATAAAGAGCTTATCCCATTATTCTTTGCTACCAAAGAAAAAACATGTAGACCCAAAAACTGCTTTTAGTCAACCAGGATCAGCGTCTGACGTAACGTCTAAAGCTCCTAGTGACACGGTTTTAGGTTCTCCTTTTCTATCATATACAGACCTAATGAGTTTAGATAAAGAAGGATTTAATTCATTTAACCGTCTTCATAAAAGCGACGACAATGTAACTACGAAAGTATCTATGTATATTGGATCAGAACCAGTATCGAGAGCCTCTCTCAGTGGGCCATCGAGTACAAAAGACGATAGTCATTTACATGAGCAAAGATCATTTAGAAAAGATAAATCACGCCTCAAACCAACGGGTCTTATTCATACAGCAATGGAAACCATTTTAATGGATAAAGTTGATACTTTATTGATACCAACCAGTCCTGGCCCGGTTAAAACTGGCGAACAAAAATTTTTCGCCGATGTCCATGAAAAATTAGAAAAAGTTGAAGAAGCTCAAATACAAGAGCAAAAGCTTGCCGAAACTTCTAACGAAAAGAAAAATGCTAGCGATAAGGAAAAGTCTAATCGTAAACTAGTGAGACAAGACAGCATTCACTCCAGTGAAAGCGGATCGCGCAAAATGTCCAATGTTGAGCCTAATATCGTCATTCCGCCCAAATTAACAAACGCACCGGTCTTGCAACATTTCCATCCCATACTCAGTGGCGCACATTTAGAGACGATACCATCTCTACCAGAGAGTAGCTTTGATAGAGGCGACAGCTTAAATGTAGAAAGTGTGTCTACTAACAGTGTTAGCGTGTGTTTTAACTCGCATGCAGCGTGCAATTTTGACAGGGAGCGGGAGAGAGATAGGTGTGACAATAAGTGCGAGAAGGACAGAGGATCGCCGCGACACATGAGGCACGAGTCGTACGGGGGAAGAGAGCCTGTGGGAAGTGTTAATGCTCAGAATGCATCATTAAATTCATCGTCTAATCCCATGGGGATTCACAGACGATCATCAGATTCTGACCTCAGTGTTACACCGAAAGGTTAGTTATAGTTAACTTTATTTTATCCTTTGTTAATGCCGCAAAGGCTTTATCTGATATTACTATTTTTCTGTTACGGGTTCGATGCCTAAACGAGTGAAATAGTCTTCTTCTTACATATACGTAGTACTTACGTCGTATATAATATACGGGTAGGTCGCACCGGGTAGGTAACGCACTGGTTTGGATAAAAACAAATAAAATGGGTTAAACCCTTGCATTTCTGATATTTTTATTTCAACACGTTTACCACTTGCTAATGCAATCTAAATACAACTGAGAGAACCTAACTAGTTTTCAAAAAATGTAAATCGTTACTCACGTATGACCAGCATGGCGTACTGTGACTAATTCACGCCTCACATAAATGAGATCTTGTGCCCAGCAATAGAACTTTAAAAGGGTGGAATAATGTTCAATTAATATTCATATGTACGTATGTTACCATGTTATCATTATAGCAAATTAGAGACTCACCCTCGCTTTGCTTCGGGTACGTTCCTAAACAAAAACAAATCTATCCTACGGGAACCGTACTTTTTTCCGGGACGATATATGGCCTATAGCCTTCCTCAATAAACGGGCTATCTAATGCGAAAATAATTTTTCAAATCGGATTAGTAGTTCCCGAGATTAGCGTGATCAAACAAACTCTGCCTCTTTATAAGTAATATTAGTATAGATAATATTTTTATAATTTTAGGTAGTTCATTAAATGCGTCAGCTGGCAACACTGGTAGTGGAGGAGGCGCGATATTACGTCCTTCCATGAATAGCAACAATTTAGAAATGTTAGAGTACCCTTTCTTGACCATGACTGAGTATCCTCCAGGATTTATTGTTCATATTGGTAAGTTTGTTTTTGCTTTTTTTTATAAATTTTGACCGTGTTTGGAAAATTTTGTTTTATAGTTTAGAATTTAGATATGATAATTTAAAAACAGTTTTTAAATAAATGAGACTTGGCAACTATATTGAATGGGTGATTTTAATCGTCAATGAAGTCATATAGGAATTCGTTATTTTATATGTATAGATATTTTTAAAATTTAGATAGATATTTATTATTTATTTTTTATTAACTTTACGTAAACATTAATAACAATCAATCTATTGAGACTTATTGGAATAAATTGTTCTTTTAAAAAAGAAATATTTATTTCTATCTTTCTCTATTCGTTTCCGACTAGATCTCTAATTAGATTTTTCTATTATTATTCACAAACTAGTGACAAGATAACTTACATCTATTTTTTTGCATTCAACATTGATCAAAAAAGTATTAAACACATAATCAGCGACAAAAATGTCCATACCGAATGACCGCCCATTTGAACATTTGAGCGCACTTTAAATTTTTTTTGTGAAAACAACTTTAAGCATTGCATTTAAGGTTCTATTTACATTGTTGTACTTTTATTTCAACTAGAACTATTACTTAAACACAATTGGTGACAGTTTAAGAGAATTTTTGCATGGGATTGTGTATTTAGTATTTTTTTAACCCCCTACATAAAAATGACGGGGCGTTATAAGTTTGACGTGTCTGTGTGTGTGGCATCGTAGCTCCCGAACGGATGAATCGATTTTGGTTTAGTTTGAAAGGATATTTTTTTATCGAAAAGAATTAGTCGGGAGTGTTCTCAGCTAATGTTTGATGAAAATCGGTCTAAGATGGTGTATTACCTATTTTTTTCACAACTCTCTCAATATGGGTATCAAATGAAAGGGTTCGACTAGTAGAATACTATACACTATGTTAAATTTCAAATTCATGATGGTCGCCATTTTTAATGAATTGATCGATTGGGTGCCGTCAATGAATGATACGTAATTGATATACGAGAACATGGCAGGCGGCACGGTGTGCGCGCGCTCGGTGAAGCTGGTGGACGGCGGCGGCGAGGCGGCGGCGCGCGCGGCGTGGTGGGCGGAGCTGCGCACGGAGCTGCGGGCGCACGCGCGCGCGCTGCGCTGCTCCGCCGTGCTGGCCTACGCCGAGCGCGCCTCCGTGCGGTGAGACTTCCTGACTGTTGCCTTTCTCGATCCGCTGGACCGATTTAGATGAGACACTGGGAGAGTAAGGGGAATAAAATTTATCGTATCTATGTACATATATATAGTATATCCATCCCATGACTCGAGCGAAGCAATGTTGACTCGCTAGTCGCTAATATTGAATGTATCTTTGGTGACAGAAAAACCTAGTAACTATTTTAAGTGTGGCTCAACTATCGAATCCAGAACCTCTCGATTTGCAATCATACTTAATAACCACCAGACCGACGAGGCAGTTCCGGCGGACGATGTTTTAAGATATGAATACCTAATAGGTAAATATGTATTTTACGTATCAAAATATATTAAATTTCTTATGCGTCGGCTGGCACCGACTTCGAAAATATCTAATTAGGTATCTATTCTAAATGAAAACCCCCGTTTAGTTATTTTTTAACTTTTAGTGCCTGGAAGTCGATTTTTTTTTAAGTTTTTATTATTTTCGTACAGCGAAGACGTATGCGTGCTATCAGTATCTGGAACCGCTGCAGTTATTAACTTGGACTGCGATTTTACAGCAGAAGATCCAATTTCATGTAAGTATTCTTATAATTTTATTATAAAGTATGTAAATTACAGTTTTTCTGAATTTGTTTTTTCTATATATTTTTGTGGCGTAAGTCTCATTTGTAGTATCAAATACGCCAATTATTGTTTTACTGTCTGTTTTTTTTAGGATATTATAAGACCATTTAACATTATTATCAATCTTCCATTTATTTTAGGTAGTCACAGGTGTCAAGAACACGTTAGAAGAGTAAAAAGTGTCCCTGTCCATTGCATTTAACAGTTTTTTTAAAATTACTTTGTAGAAACGTAAATAACATTTTTATCAATGTTTCCAGTAGCCACAGGTTCCAAGAACGCATTGGACGAGGCGGAAATCGAACCTTGTTCCATCGCGCACGTGCCGTACTCGCCGGGCGCGGGCCCCTACCGCGCCGAGCTGGCGGCCTGCGGCGGCTGTCGGTGAGGCATCGGATTCTGTCCTTTTCAACGTCCCACTGCTGGGCGTGGGCTTTTTCTCAATACGAGGGGGCTCATGGCACAGTCCACCACCTTAGCCGAGTGCGGGCTGTTTGAGGATATTATTTGAAAATTTGCTAGGTTCTATCGGACATGCAAATTTTCTCACAACGTTTTCCTTTACCGTCACAAGTCGAAATCTTGTTAGAAATGATTCTCACATGCCAACCCGATGATGTTTGGTAGTAAACTTCACAGGATCACCCGCTGGGCGAACTGAAGATTGCCTTAAAATTTCAATATAATCGCTCCATCCGATTTGAATGATCATAGGAAACATACATACACACATCGATTTTTATATACATATATAGATGTTAGTCTTGTTTGTTGTTGTTGTCCGTACGTACATAATGTTTTCTTCTCATAAATACAACTTATTTAATATAACTTTGCAGGCGAGCGCGAGTGCCGACCGTGTTGCTGGCGACGTGCGTGAAGCCCAACAGGCTCACCGCATACGCTAAAACCATCACGCTCACCGCTGTCGGTCAGTTTGTCCGTTACAATATATTATTCTTTTCTTTGATCGCTTGAAAATAATGAATTAAGTGTCTTTCACTAATTTTATAAATGTTAAAAGTTGGTGTGTGAGTCTACTTGTGTGTGTGTGTGTGTGTGTGCAACTGAATACACACAGACTTCAAAAAAGGATATAATAATGTCATTATAACTAATTGATCTTGTATATAAACGTTTTGCTGATAATAATACGTATTGCCTGAGTAGATATGACCATTGATTTGTGCTTGTCTGTTTGTTTGGAGATGTCACGACATTAAGAAATCTTGCATGGTTTTTGTTTAGTTTCATTTGTTTTAATTTGTTTACAACGAAATTGCCGAAAGTTTTAAGTTACGACATAAATATTTGTTCTTATATTGAGATTTATGAATCAGATTGCCCAAAATATTCAACTTCTTTTTTTTAATAATTTAATCATTTTCATTTCAATGGACCTGAAAAATTCATGTAAGTCGTCATCGGCATGGTCACGTGACGTGTTAACGCTAACACTCAGAGTGCCGATAAATGTCAAAACCAGATAAATGTAAACACTTTTAATTTACAAATTTTAATTTAACATCAAACAATTAATTTGAATATCCAAAAATAACAACTGTTTGTTTATAGTTTTAAGTTTTCACTTCTGTCCGTAGTTCTCATGACTGCTTTTTTTGTTTTATTTTTTTAAGCGATATGACGGTGTATAATATCCAACTTCTTTTTTATCCAACTGTAAAGAAAGAGTTATGTTTTTCGCTCATATCTTTGTATATTTATTTGTAATATTCTTTATTCCCTCATATCTTCCAAATCACTCCATGGATTTCTTTAATTAAGGTATCGTCAGGTTCGTCTTATTAGTCCAAGTGTTCTTAGATAGGTGATATAAAAAAAAAATATGGGGGCTGCTAGGTTCCATAATGTGAAAAAGAAAAAAAAAAGAAAATGGACTTAAATTGACTAAAAATTTGGATTAAAAATTATTTTTATTTTTCCAATTCGCCGTAGCGGCCCGGTCGCGCCGCGCGGTGGGCTCGGAGGCGGGCGCGCGCGACCTCTCCGACCAGCTGCCCTTCCTCGAGTACGAGCTGCACAAGCTGTTGTTGGCTAAACTACGCATGCAGGTACGTGCTATTGTATCCTTCTCCTTCTTTTTGTATAGGAGGAGGAGAAGGAGACAGACAATCTGTATAAATATTATAAATGTGAAAGTTTTTGAGTATGTATGGGTGTTTATTACTTTTTCACGCTAGAATGGCTGAACGGATCTGGGTGAAATTTGGCACAAAGATAATCTGAAATAGCACATATATTACTTTTATCCCGGAAGAATGTACGGTGGGATATCTATACTAACCGTTATATATATAACTAGCGATAACCCTCGCTTCGCTTGGATTCGTCTCAAGTTTGCTTCCCGATACAAACTTTCATCCCCATTTTCACCTTCCTATTCCCCTTAGGGGATGATTTCCGGGATAAAAAGTATCCTACGCCCTTGTCAGGGTCTCAAACTATCTTATTACCAAATTTCATCTAAATCGGTTCAGTAGATCCAGAGATTACTACTACAAAGCCACAAAGTCACAAACTCGACCTGTTAACAATATGAGTATATATGCTGGTGGTGCCGGCAGGGCGCGAACGCGATCTTCTCGCTGCAGACGCAGATCGCCATCGGCGAGCGCTGCGTGCTGGCGCTGGCCAGCGGCAGCGCCGCGCGCCTCGCCGCGCTGCCGCCGCCCTCGCCGCCCAGGATCAAGGTGCCCGCAGTATACAGCTCCTCTAGCACTAGGCTCTTTTGTGTCACAGTATAAGCATTAAATATACAGTAGGTGATCGATTCATTTTAACGGAAATGCCGCCGAAGATTTAAAAAAAAAACAAATATAACCGACGGTGGCGAGTTACATCCGTCGACCCTAAAGCCGTATCCCGTTATATGAAAGTAAGTATGATAGTCGGGTGCTCCTCTCACTCTAACTCTTGGGTACGTGTCGCTGATAAATTTGTGGCAATACGATTTCTCTTCTTTTATATTTAATCAATCAGTTTTATATTATTCTATAAAATGATTTATTTAACAAAAATACAAATGTATATTACAGGCATCAGAAAACGATAAAAATGCAATAGAAATTCAAAAAGCGCTGTGGGACACGTTCACTGCCAACAAAGCTGCCAATGGATATGACATAGGTGTGTACAGACAAACATATACATTTTTTGTCATTCTATACCATTTTAATAATATCTCCATCGATCAAAAGCGTACTAGATACACAATCAGCGACATAAAATGTCCTCACCGAATGAGCGCTCATTTGAACATTTGAGCGCGCTTTTAAATTTTTTTTTTAGAAAAAAACTTTCAGCATTACATTTCGATATTTGCCCTATTTTCGATTTTCCTACATCACACAATAAAGTTAGTAAAATTTTAATAAATAATCATTGTGGAAAATTAATATTGTATGGAAAACCTAAAAAGAAAACAAAACTGTGACTGTCAGATTCTCAATCCTACGATAGGATATGTTACTATATTTGCGAAGTAAGACATGTCTCGGCTTCATTCCTCCGATCTCCTTCTTACATTTTTTCAACTAATTTGAATTAAAATTCAGCTAAATAACCTAAATAAAAAACCCAGTTACCAATAAAGTATTGTATATTATTATTTTTAAGATATTTTTTCTTTTCTCGTAGAACAAGAGCACAGTACAAACGGGTCGTTGCCGGAAACAGAGGACGAGGGCCCGGTGTTGGACCTCTGTGCGGACAAAGACGCGTGCGTGTTGGAGTTGGACGAGGCGGAAGATGTGAGTACCGTATTGATATATTTCTGAACAAAATAATTTAAAAACAAATCTATCCCACGAGTTCCTCAACAATCTAATGCAAAAAGAATTTTTCAAATCGGATTAGTAGTTCCTGAGATTAGCGCGTTGAAACAAACTCCGTCTCTTTATAATATGTATTTGTATAGATAGTAAAAAATAATGCAAAACTAAAAAAAATACATATAAATGATAAACATATTATATATTTAAAATTGCTTTATTACAATTGAAAACTTTAAACTAAATTTGTTTTTTTTATTAGGCTGCGGTTTTGTCTTGGTTTTAATTTTAATTCAATTTTGTTAATGGCTTCAAATTGCCAGTTGAGCACAGATTACTTTGCCAATGTCATGTAGAATGGAGAATATGGGAGGGAGATTGGTCGGTGTAACATTATAAGAAAAATAATAAAAACTCTTAGATTAATGTGAATATTTGACATCTACACTAATATTATAAAGAGTTTGTAACGAATAAACTTAAAAACTACTGGACCGATTTAGTTGAAAGGTAAGGAGATAGTTTGAGATCCTTGGAAGGACAGAAGATATTATTGTATATAAAATATATATATATGTTTGGTGTGAAAATGGAGATGAAAGTTCATATAGGGAATCAACGAAGCGAAGGTGAATCGCTAGTTTTAAATAAAACGGTTTTTTTTATTGTGCGTTTATTTTTATTTTGTTCGGAGGAGACTCTTCTGTTGTATTTGCTATAAATCATTCGGAACGGCAGAAACTAAACGTATAAATTAAAATCTGCGAACAAATAGTAATATTTGCAATTTACACATACATATGTATCGTAAAACAGAGATAGCATACAATTATGTAAATAAAGTTGTAAATGAATTTATTTAACTGTTTATTTATTACATATATAATATTATTCTCCAAGGTGGAGACAGCCAAGGCGCTGGCAGTGCGGAGGACGCACATGCAAGTGTTCACGAACGCGCTGCGGCCCGCCGACAACGCGCCGCCTCATGCTTTCATGCAGGTATGGGGGTTTGTTTATAAAGGCACTGGTTATTATAATTTTGTTTTTTTTCTAAATTTTAAAGGGCTTTTTTTAATATACTCATAAGTGTTGGAATAGTTAATTTCGTTATTAAAGCTATTTTCGTCTATATTTTTTTTAAATAAAATTATAGGGTCGAGGTATTGTATCGAATAATTTTATTAATTATTAAAGAACGCAAATATGTTAAATGCTTTGTGTTTTTTGAGATACAAAATTGTTTTGTCTTAAATAAATTCGATTTTTTTTTGTTTATGTAAAAAATGTTTGTTGTTTTAATATTAATTATTTGAATTGAAAATGATTTTTTATGTGAAATTCGGGACAGTAAAAAAATTAAAATTGTCTCTTTTCTTACCTTAGGGGTTGAATTTGTAGCATATGAAAATAAAATTATTGGAATAAAAAAAAACTTAATATTTTGAGGTGGCCCACTGGTTTTTAAAATAAATAATTAATTTAAATTTTTGGTTTGAATGATTTTTTTTCGTGTGATCGATGTGTGGTGAGTTATAATAATGTAATGTTGCAGTGAAAGTTGGGTAGACAATGACTATATTCGTCAATTTTTGAATGTTCCCAAAGATGATCACGCAAAAAAATCCATTCAAATCAAAAATTTAAATTATTTATTTTAAAAATCAGTGGGCTACCTCAAAATGTGGAATATTGTTTTTTCTTTCATAAGTTTTGTTTTTTATAAGCTACAAATATATTGAAGCTTACGGTATCCTCTAAAGTAATTCCAATAAATAGGACTCGTAACACGAAGGTCGTCTCATTTAATAACATGATAACACAAGTGGTCCCCCGCAGGTGTGGCGCGCGCGGCTGGGCGCGGGCGGCGCGGAGCGGCTGGCGGGCGCGGCGCTGGGCGGCGCCGCCTACAAGCTGCGGCGCCTGCGCCCCGCCGCGCTCGCGCCGCCCGCCTTCCAGCTCGACGCGCCCGAGGTGCCGCTCTCTCTCTCTCTCTCTCTCTCTTCCCTCTCTCGCCTTCTCACTCTTTTTCTCCCCTTGGTTTACTTTTTCCGTTTATTTATGGGACAATAATGCCGTAATCAATATCTAGCGACTCTCGCGTTGTTTCGTTCCTTCGATTCGATCCTAGATAAAAACAAATCTGTCCCATGGGAAGCGTATATTTTTCCGGAATAAAAAGTAACGTATATGCTATTCCGAACAAATCTGTTCCATGGGAAGCGTATATTTTTCCGGAATAAAAAGTAACGTATATGCTATTCCGGACTATAATCTATCTCTGTGTTTCATCCAGATCAATTGTCGTGATTGAGTAACAAACATCCATCCTTTCATCTTCACAAACTTTCAAATCTATTCTAATATTGTAAAGAAGAAAAATTTGTTTGTTTGTTTGTTTCAAATAGGCTCTGAAACTATTGAACCAATTTAGATGAAGTTTTGTAAAAAAATAATTCGAAAGCCTAGTGTCTGCACACTCACCACCTTGTACTATTTGTCACTTGTCACTATAGAAATTAAACTGTACTCGATTTTTAACCATATTTATTAAACAAAAATAAGACTATCTTATAGTTTGAGACAGAACGAAAGATAGCGTGATGTAGAAGACAGGTAACGCCATCTATGTTTAGTGCATGCAACTAAATTAACTTAAACTATTAAACACCTGGGAAGGACATAAAATAGTTTTTATCCCAGAAATCATCCCTTAAGGGAGTGAAAATGAGGGTGAAAGTTTTATGGGGAAGCAACCTACAGACGATCCCAAGCGAACTGAGGGTGAGTCCCTAGTTTATAATATTAGTATCATAATACGATGGGATTAATAGTAATGAGGTATTCCCATCAACATATGATTATCTCAGTTTTAAAAAAAATCAGCAATGGTACTTCCCCAGGATGAAATCCAGCTAGTTGTATCCGGCACAGCCATCCCCCTGTTCGATCCCTCCAAAGCGGAGCACAACAACGGGGTAGAAAGGGACGGGAATGAGGGAGATGATGATATATTTGCATTAGATGAGGAACAACTGGTGAAAGCTCCGGAGGTGGTGGAAGACAAGAATAATGGACCGGTCAGTATGAATAAATTTGTTTTTTTTTGTATATCACTGGTATACATGTAGAGGTACTATAATTCGGTGAAATGGCTAAAACATATTTTATATTTGCATATTGACATTTATTGACAAAGGGGGTTTTTTAATATATTAGGCCAGGAAATAGTTTTGTTTTTTAACTTATTATTTTGTGTTGAGATTTATGTATTTTTAATATTATATTTTTGTTTATACTCGTAACAAGCTTTTTTATCATATAAAATTTGTGTAATGTAATAAATTGATAGGATTAATTTAAAGTTTATTTCTTTTTAGGGCATTTGAATGAAGGCTTGATTAAAAAAAAATACTTTTATTAATATTTTCTTAGGTTTATGCGAATGTTTGACATTTTGAATAAAAACTAACTTTACGTTTTTTTTCACGGATCTATTTTGATTTTTGGTTTCCGACGTTTCGAATGTTCACGGGAGAGACCATGATTGCTGTAAAGCATTCGAAACGTCGGTAACGTAAAAATCAAAATAAATCCGCGAAATAAAATCTAAAAGATAGTTTTATTTGAAATGCTTTCTGTACATAAATCTCTTTTTTATTTTATTTTTTTACAAAGAAATACTTAAATTATTACTGTTAAACGTGCTCTGTAATATTATTGACCTCCATATGATTAAAGATGGAAGAGGGCGCTGACTCCTGACACACGGGTTTATTCTAGTTCGGGAGTCGGAGGCTTCAACAGGCTCATGTAACTTATGTAACGCCGCAGCAGGCGTCGTGGTCGCGCGTGTCGCTGACGACGCTGGCGGCGCCGGGCGGGCGCGCGGCGCGGCGCGTGTGCGCGCTGCGGCTGCTGTTCGTGCGCGAGACCACCGCCGTGCGCGAGCTGGGCGGCCTCAGCGGCTTCCTGCACACCTTCACCTGCGAGGTGCGTGCGAGGCCGCCACTTCCTCGAGGCCGATTTAGAGATATTTAAAGTTTTATCTTACTACTACGTCAAACTTACTACTAGTTTTGACGTAGTTACGATTAAATTAAAATAGTTATGGTATTTCCGAATTCATAAGAATTAGAACTTTATAAGTAAGACTATCGAGTAGCATTTTTTTGTTGGTGGTTCCGAATCAGCATATAAGTCATTTTTGACCAAATTGTTAGTTACGGCCTTCTCTCTTATGACGACAGTAAATAGTCTCGATGGTATAGTGGCTAGCATTTACAGCCGGAAGTTCAAGATCTGTCGTCTCTAATACAAGAACGGCTTAGTACAGTCGACAGTGACCAGCCGGTGTAAATAACTTAAATTGTAATTAGTTTATTTTGGGCTTAGTGTAAACAATGTAACTTAATTCTAATAAAATTTTATTATTATTAAAAAAAAAAGATTCGAGTCTCGGGTCGAGTCAAATTCAGTTATTGAATATTTGAGCAGTTAAGGAGTTGGTGGTGTTTTATCCTCGCGCCTCGACTCTCACGCGTAGCGTCGGTGTCGGTAACGTCCCGTCAGACGCAAGAGAGTGACAGGAATAGAGAGTTCACGTCGTGTCCGTGCGCATGCGCGCTGCACTATAATACCTTTAAGTTATCTATTTTCAATCGTGGGCAAAACCGATCAGGAGGACATTATTATCATTATAAGTAGTTTATCTGTTAATCTTAGATATACCCTATTATCAGTTTATTATCAAGTGACCTATGCGATATTCTAGAACGTCTGTATATACTAAATATTCGAATTAGTATAACTATTTCAACGTGAAAGAGTAACACGCACACAGAGGTGCACACACGCACACACACATATCAATAGTACCATAGTGCCTACGCTACATAGCACCGCGCCCGCAGGTGCTGGCCATCGTGCGCGCGTACACGGCGGCGCTGGGCGGCAACGCGCTCACCTCGCTGTACTTCGCGCACCTGCTGCTGCACCACAACGCGCACAAGAACCAAGTCAGACAGAAGAAGCCCAATATTATACTACTTTCTTAGATTAACACAAATATTTAACCTTTTAAAAAAAAATGTTTAATTATACTTATTAGTTTTCGAAGAGATGTCGAGTTTCTCGCCGGCTCTTCTCAGCAGAGCTAACTTTGTTTGTATATTATAGTTACTAATAAAAAACGGATAATTGTTTGACCGGATACCGAATATTCGGTGAACTATAAGACCGGATGGCCGGATATCCGGCGGCCGGATATTCGGCCTCTTGTCATGTTATATGATGCTATCATATAATATTATTGCAAGAACTTACGCGTATATTAGTCGATAATGTTGTTTAATTACTCAATTATTTTGCGAGTTTTATAGTTAATGGTCGATTAATTCAAAACATTATCCACATTTGTGATAATATGCCATTGTACCTCGCTACATTTACATGATAATTTTGTATTATTCAACCTACGGATATTATTATTCTTGTAGTGTATTAAAGAAAAAATCGTAGTTTTTAAATATTCCGTATCCGGCCGAATAGCAAAATAAGATAAAATAAGCCGGATACCGGATGATTACCGAATATCCGTTTTATTTCTAATAGTTACGTTAAGAAAACCCCGAAGACCATAAGCTGTTAAAATCGATAAGCTTTTAATATAAAATAAAATCGATAGCTTATAGTCTTTATTCCAGTTACATATTTTTAATATATCTTGTATATTTTTTTACTAAATCGATTTTGAACATGTTCTTACCACATTATCTTCTATTTCAGGGACAATGCCTCCTCTCAGTGGGCGGTGACGTCGTTCACGTTACATATTAAGCACTCTACATATCTTTTGTATTATATAAACCACAGACTAAGGAATGATATAGACAGTGTCATAAAACTAAAAATTAAGCCTAACAATGTTTTAAAATAATACATATATGACAATTAGTATACTGAGTGATAAGTAAATAAATGTTAGTAAGTAAAAATAGATAATAAATTTTATTATCATAATGGGTGCGTGTAACCTTTAATGGTAACATGGCAATGTGTTCTATCTCATTCTCTCGCCGGCTTAATCCTATATATTTATGTGTTTGTCTCTTTTTAGTGTCGCAGTGTAGTGTTTCGTTTCATCGAGTTTCAAATCACAACGATTCTAAAGAAGTTTCACTTCAAAAATTGAATAAGCTAATATTATTATGATATCACCTTTTTAAGGGAAACAAAACGAATGCTAAAAAATATAAGAGAATATGTTATTCTCAAAAATTATGTATTAACTTAACTAATATAAGTATATAATATAAAATTTAATATTCTTTAAAAAACTTAAAATCGAGAATAGTGTAGCATAAACAGTAAATTACGCTACTGTTTTTGGCTTTGAAATTTGTTTTGGCGGGCCCTGTCTATATAATTCTTCAGTCTGAATATAAAACATAAAATATTAAATTTTCTTTGAATTGTATAATTAGTAATCCGAATTAGTTATAAGTTTTAAACTGCCCTTATATAAGACATTTTTGTTGTAAATTGAGCTCTATGACAATGTGATTAGGTTTCTATTAACTTATTAATGTTTTAAAATACAGATTTTAGTTGTTAATTAATACATTTGACGACTCCATGTTTTTTTTCATAATAATGACAAATGACATTAATAATGTTGTCAAAGTTAATAGAATTATTAAGAGGAAAACAAAAAAAAAAAAAAGATTTAGCTTTCATTTTTGACCGACTTCAGAAATGAAAGTTAATTTTATTTTATTATTTTGTGTGTTTTTAATACGCGAGTTCATCGTTAATTATTTTGAATCGATTTTCATAATTAATTTTTAATTAATAGGTTATTATAATACCTCAAGGGTCCCATGGTTTTTTTTTCAAAAAAGGAATCAATTCAAAAAACTATTAACGATAATGGTAGTAAATTAAATTAAAATAATTAAATAAAACTATCTTTTCGGTTTTTTTTCGCAGATTTATTTGGATTTTTGGTTCCCGACGTTTCAAAAGCTTTACAGCAATCATGGTCACGGGAGAGACTTAAGGTTTTATTTAAAATGGCAAATATTTACATAAGTTGCAGTGTATTATGGAATTACTTTTAACTTTTAGGTGATTTTATACAAGTATATGTTGACAACTGATACTTATGACCCCGTGACTGTGTGCTTGTCTACAAAAACCATCGATCAAAAAAGTACTAGATACACAATCCCATTCAAAAGTTCTCTTGCAACTGTCACCAATTGTGCTTAGGTAATTATTCTAGTTCAAATAAATATACAACAATGTAAATTGAACCTTAAACGCAGTGCCTAAAGTTGTTTTTACAAAAAAAATTAAAAGCGCGCTCAAATGTTCAAATGAGCGCTCATTCGGTGAGGACATTTTTTGTCACTGATTGTTTATCTAGTACTTTTTTGACTGATGGCGAAAACTCACTATTACAACTATAGAAAATAAGATACATGGAGTATAAAATTTATTAAATAAATCCAAAAAAAAACAAACTGATAAGTTGGTTAAGATTTTATACATATAATACTTTCTTAGATTTACGCAACATTTTAAATAAAACTATTTTTTCGCCGATGTATTTTGATTTTTGGCTGAGATTTGGTTCAGATTTTATAATTAGCTGTATCTAATAGATATTATTCTTATTAATTATGAAATAATATTTTTTAACAATTCTAGTTTTTAGCTTCTTATACGATATTTTAAATTTAGATCATTATTTTTCTTGATTTGCTTAGAGTTTTCGTGACACATCGAAATTTTATGACAATGTGCATAATTCAATCTCATAGGCATATGTTATTAGCTTTTGATAGCCGATATCCATTCGACGTGACATAAATAATACTTAAGGCACACACAAAACCCATAAAATAAATGATTGTTATTGGAGAGAATTATAAAAGTTTTTTGTGTTAGTTTGATTATTCTAAGGTTAGATTATGATTTAAGCGAGTTTAATGTTTAAAATTATTTTCAGACTAAAATAATTATTTTCGCACGTTATTTGATTTGCTAAAAATGCCATTATATCACTACATATTATAAAACAGTCTCGTCTGTCTGTCTGAACGCGATTAACTCAAAAACTCCCGAACTGGTTTTCATATAGTCTTCACCAATGACAGAGTAATTCATGAGTAAGGTTTTAGGTGTATAATTCATTAAAGGTTTTGTGTAAATTGGCTAAAATATGACGATGATTTTTGAAGATATCGTAAATAAATCACTGGCTGGCGTGCATCGTGTACGCCAATACAGTTATATGAACACAATATATTACGGAATTATTCCCCTTAAAAGATCTATTAAACTACATGTGCACGTACATAAAGACGTACCCGAGCAAAGTGAGGGCAAATAATTAGTTACTAAATATAAGTAAAAACTCGGAAAAGGAAAATGTCAATTCAAAAATAAACTGAAAATAAAACAATATATAACTACCTATATGATCGTGAATTTTAATTTTATATTTGTATTTTTTTTACAATATTTTCTCTTGTAGAAGTTTGCTTTTAATTAATACTTTATAAATAGTACACAAATGGCTGTAATGGAATTTACTATAATACAAAATCTTTATAAATTTTTTATATACTCATTATATTAATCAATAAGTCTGTCTGTCTGTCCGTAGTAGAAGTAAAAATTGTAGTCGGTTTCAGTTTTTTTAATTTGCCATTTGATATAGATATAATATTAATTACTATAATGCTAGCTAAAAATTGTAAGGAGGCTAAAATTACATATAAAACATTTCCATATCAATACATCCATGTAGTCTAGGATTCGAAGTGAGATTGTCTATCACTCATCTGCTTACTGGATGATAAGTACTAAAATATAAAAAGTTTTGTTTTTTTTTTGTGCTTCGTTTAATTCACTGTTTCATGAACGATTTCTCGCCAACAACTTAACTTTTGCATATTTCTCATACTTTGTGTTTTCAATTAATATGAGGTTTATTTAACAAATGTGTTTAAAAAGTTTTGTAAAAAGGAAGAGGTTGTACTTTGGCCGGTATATACGTTATTTTACTATACTTAGATACCCAGACACTTTAACAGGCAATCCATCTACGATATATTTGCCTATATAAGCATTTAATGCAAGTTACTTTTTGTCCAGTAATTAAGTGATCTTAATCCCCATCTTATATTAAAAAAAGCATTTTTTAATCATTAAATTAAATATTTTAACAGCTTGTAGTAATGTAAGTTCAAAGTGGACTTTGTTGCTATGAAATTAAAAAAAAATCAACTGATTGAGCTGTAAAGTACCGGACAGAGCAATGGTATAGCTAATTGCTGTCTCTTTCTAGAATTTTTATTGTCTATGTAGATTGGCCTTTTATGACATAGTGACATGTGACAATGTCATACATGTGGCTTAAAGAAATCTTAATTAAACATATGATAAACCGACCAATCTCCCTCGTGTCTTCTCCATTCTACGTGACATTGGCGAAATAATCTGTGCTCAACTGGCACGCTTTTAAGAGGATTGTGAACCTGTAAATTTTCATACAAAAAGCGATAACGTTTTTCCCCCCTTAAACATAGTCTAATTTTCATAATTTTTGGAAATGTTGTAGATATAATCAAAATCTAGGTCCGTACGTTTTAATTTTTTTGAAATATTGCGTACGACAGAAGTTATTAGCATCTAAATATCTATATTTTTGACCTAAAAACTTCCTCCAGCGTTTTTATTTTTTTAAATTAAACTAAACTGAATTACAAAAAAAGGAAAACGTACAGACCTAGATTAAGGTGTACTGAATCTAATGAGACCAAAATCGTCTCATTTCGTTAATGTTTAGGGGGGTGAAAACGTTATCGCCCGAAACAATATTTCAAAAAGGAAATGTAGGTAATTGAGTCTAAGACTTGCAACTCTCTCTATCGCACCATACGGGTCGGGGGCAGGGGCATATTTTAGACTGTAGTGATGTTGAAGGTGCTATCGATATTATTATCTCCTAGGGAGGAGAAGGTAATATCGATATATCGATCGATACTGAAAGGATTCAATCCAAAGTTTAGAATTTTATTATACTCGTATGTATAGATTGTAACTAAGCCGTATCTGTACATTAAATATTTTTTGGAAAATATTATTGAAATAAACATTATTATCGATACAGAGGCCGAATCTATAGTTTTTTGAATTTTTGTCTCTCTGTCTGTATGTCTGTCTGTCTGTTACCACGTCACAGAAAAACCACTGGAGAGATTTTGATGAAATTTGGTGTGGTGGTAGCTGGTGGTGGTATCCGGATCAACATATAGGATTACTGCGGGAAAATATCTCATTTCTGAGAAAAAATACAAAACTGCAATGTACGAATATACTAATATGTAAAACCTACGAATTTGTTTTTGGTCATATGAACGCGGGCGGAGCCGCGGGCAATGCTAGCTAAACATAAAAAGTTTCAATTGCATAGCTCTTTTACATTAGATTTTATTGATATCTAAAAAACTCCGATTTCGTCACTGACTCACTGATGATCATCAAAACTCTTAGGGTACTTCCTGAAGTCCTAGAAAGCTAAAATTTGGTATGTATACTAGTATTATAGTTCAATCGGAATCTGACAACAATATATTGAAAACCTGAAGTTTTATAATTTTCAAATGTTAGCAGGTATATAAGGATTAGAAATTCGTAAAATGCCCCCTCTGTCCAGCTACACTCGAGAAATGGGAGGACGCAAAGCGTTGAAAAATAGTTTTTTTCAATTTCCGGCTCACTGTGATGTTCTATCGAAAAATATTTTCTACAAATGTAAAAGGTCTAGTAAAAATCTACAACTTTGATAAATAACACTTTCTACGATAACCTCAAAGTTTTCGAGATATTTGTTTGTATAAGTTTAAATGAGTAAGGGTTTCCTACACCCCTCCACCCCTCGCCCTCCACCGGTCACGCGTTTTCTTTTGCTAATTGCTGGACTACTACCGTTTAGAAGGAGCAATAAAAATACTTTTATTTTTGTAAAATTTATATTTTTAATTTTATATTCGTTATAATTTATAATATTCGTTATAATTTTAAAAAAATATTACGAATAGCATATGTATATTTATAAATATACACATACTATTCGTTATAATTTTTTCGAATTTATCGATATTTTATTAGTTTTTGCAGTTAATTTTATTGATTTTTCTGAAAAAAATTATTTTAGGACAATTACAAAAAGAAATGAAATTCATTCGTAATCTAATCTTGTTTATTCATTAGTTAAAAATATATTTTAAAAAATTAAGTTGATATATTTTATAAAATTTAGTCATAGATTTGTTAAAAAATCGTAAATCATAATCATTCATGATCAGGTCATTTTATGAATTTCTATTCCTTATATACCTGCTAACATTTTAAAATCATAAAACTTCATGTTTGCAATAAATAAATTATTTTAAAAATAAAAGGATTCCGATGGGTCTATTAGTACATAAACAACAAAAAATTCTAAAACTTTCAACTTTTGGAACGAGCTTTTTGTAATTGATCTAAATCACCTATTTATTTTTCTATGATTTTTTGAAGTCATCAATCTAAACAAGTCAAATTTTAAATGATATTCGCCACAAAATTGTAATTTAGAGTTATTTCAGTTTATGAATAAAGGTGCGATGTAACTTGTAGGGAATGTATATTGTACGCAAACCGTTAAAATAATAAATATTAGATAAACTTTGAAATTGCTCTTGCGCCGAGTCGCGCCGCCCCCGCCCCCGCCCCCCGCGAGCGCCCGCGCGTCACCGGCTGCTGCTATCATAGTGTGTGTGAGAATTTGCGTATGTTGTATTTGTGTTGTTCACTGCCGGGGGGATGCAAAGCGGTATGAAACAGATAGCATTTTTAAAAATACCTACTCTCGCCGCGTATCGGCACTTCACAATCCTCTTAAGCCATTAAAAATAGCATTGAATTGAAGAAATCTTGTCTTTATATTTGTTTAGACTCCTAGTCTATGCTTAGTCCATTTTTTATGTCTATGGAATAACCGTTATTTGTCATACATGTTTTCCAGACAATTTTTCTGCTTCCTTGTTTCTGATTATCATGTTTATGAAATTATACAAAAAAATTATTATTTGTAAATAATTTTAAGTAAATGAAATTTATTAGATTAAATAATAATAATAATAAAATAACTTCTTTTATGACATGTGACTGGTAAATTTACTTGTAGTCGTTTTCCTATTTATCGTAACAATGTGTTTTGTACATTTTTGGTAATAATTTACCATTTTCAATGTGAATGTAATGGTAAAATAAATAATTTTATGCGAAAAATACTGCTTTTTTTTTAAATTCTATGATTATTTTTTTTTAATCTGTTACAATTATGTTTTATAATATCGTCGTTGATACTGCAATATCGCGTAACCAACAATGGCTAAAACCGCGTAACTTGGTAGTGATAAATTTTACAGCAGAGAGAAAAAACTTAATATTTTCATTATTACTGCATCTTTTGCCGACTGAACTGTAAAATGTATTTAAATTTATGTATTTTATTTTCTATTAGGGTTCTTAAGTTGTTAAATTCACTATTCGATTAAAAAATACACTTTCTCGCTATTGCATGTTCAAAAATGAGTCGCACTTGAGCATTTTTAGTAGTTACGCGTAATTACAAAAAGCATAAAAATAAAAATTATGTATTATAAGGATCATTTATTACTTAAGTTTACTTAATGAATAATAATTATTATATCTCAGATACATCAGTCTCAAAATGTCAATCGTTATGAACTACATTTTAACTAACGTAAGAAGTAGAAAAAGTACCTTTAGGACCAATAATGATACCACGTAATAAAAAACATACAAATAAACTGTAGAAACAAAATTAAAAACTTAAATTATTAAACTCCAGAAACAAAAATTAAACTATATCAAAATCTAGTAACATCAATTATAATAGGATATGCCTTAAAGAGTCATAAATTTGGTACTCTTTGACGCTGTAGTTTGATAAAGCTATGATCTGGTTGTATAACTTTATAAGGAAAAGGTTTTTTCTGGCCTCTTTAGTCAAAGAAGCATACTGTGATGGCAAGAAAATTTCAATATTTTTGAGTTTTCTTTCAATAAGTGAATGGACCGAATCTACCTAAATTTGCGTGTGTCCTTTTTCGAGGTATTTTTGTGTAATTGTAACATTTTTATCCATTTCTAGTCTAAGAAGAGCGTTAGAAACAACAGTGTATCTGTTTTGAGCACTGCATCCGTCAGTCCATATAACTACATCTTTAAGATTTTCATTTAACAAGTTTGTCAGATAATCTACGAAAAACGAAGCATAGGTTGTAGCTTTTAGATCACAGGTTGTTTCATTGAACCAATAACACGTAACGTCATCTGTACCTAGATTATAAACAGTGAAGCTATGTACCGCTAACTTGGTCTTAAAATACAATGCACTAGCCGATAGAGAAGGACATAGTTTTAGAGCAAATCAGCAGTTATGGTATGATATTGCCCAAGTTTTGCAAGTTCTTTGTCTTTTCGGATCGAGTTAAGTTTTTCAGCTGGATGTGGCGGTGGTAATCTTCCTCCCGAACGTTACCTGCCTTGTATGAACAGCAATAGTCACAAGCATCTTTTTCAGCTAGAAACAAGGCGATATTTTGCTCCACAAGTATGTCAAAAAAGAGCTTTCTCGAAGCTACTAGCTTCATAGAGGTGTTCGACAAGTATACTAGTACGGACGCGTATTTTGCTGTTGTTTACGTAGTAAGATAATAAAATTCTTGGAAGGACGCGCTCGCGGTGCTACCTGCTACGGCGGGTAAACACCTGCACGGTCATATGACGATTTGCTATGAATAATAGTAACAGTTTAAATGAAGAAAATACAAATGAATCGTATACAATCGAATCATGTTTACAAACGGAACAAAGTGAAATTTATATGCAAGATCAAATAATGAATTCGGAATACATTGATAGCAACTACAATATTATGAGACCAAACAAACGTGTGAGAGACATAGAGGAAAATACTGAGGAGTGGACTATGGTTACGGGAAATGGGAAAAAAATAATAAGAAAAGATATACGAAGTGAAAAACAAAGCTTAGAGGAAACATTAATTGAAGTATGTATATATTCCAAAAATAAAATACCAAAACAATTTCATATGGCCAAATTATTAAAAAAAGAAGATATACGTAATATTACAAACGTGAAATATTTAAATCCATATAAAGCATTAATAAAATTTAGTGATGAAGAAAGTGCGGAAAAACTGTTAATGTGTACATCTCTTATTGAAATGGAATGGAAAATGCATAAAACGTTGGAAGTCGGGATTTCATATGGTGTTATCAAAAATGTGGAGATCGAGTTATCAATCGAGGAAATTAAGGAAAATACAATGTCGGAAAGTGAAATAATATCAATTAAAAGGCTCATGCGGAGAAACGAGGAGGGTTTGGGATGGTCAAATAGTGAAGCAGTTAGACTAGGATTCAAGGGTCCATCGTTACCACCATATATACATGTATATGATGTTAAAGTTAAGATAGAACCATACATATTTCCTGTAACCCAGTGCTCAAAATGTTGGAGGTATGGACATATTAAAAAGTTGTGCCCTAGTCAAAAAATAATATGCCCGAAATGTGGATCAAACCATGTTAATTGTGAAGCTACTGAGTTTAAATGTGTGAATTGTTTAGGTCAGCACATATCACTTAGTAAATCTTGCCCTATATTTATTAAAGAGAAAAGATTACGGGAACTCATGGCTGAATTTAACTGTTCTTATAAAAAGGCGTTGACTATATACATTCCGCCTAGTCCTTCGGGAATAGTTGCATCAGCTCGGAAGGAAGAATTACACACTGAAGATATTTCTATGATAATTCCTTCAACATCTCAGAGAAGTTATGTGGAAGTTTTGAAATCGTCAAATACTACATATGGCAATACAGAAACGGCGAATCAAAAAATCACAAAAAAAGTTATTGAAAAGAAAAGTAAGAAGAAGAAATCTATGTCAACAAATAATCAGACTGGAGAGTCTTTTGATTGGGGAATGTATTCAAACAATGAATCTGACAGAGAATCCTCTATCGATGAAGATACAACAGAAAATAAAGAAAAACCGAAGATTTCATTTATTGAATTACTTAAGAGAATATCTAATATTTGCTTTATGAAAAATCTATCCACGAAAAAGAAGGCAGAACAGGTAGTTTGTGTTGTATTAGAATGGGTTGTATATATAATTGAAAGCAAAATATCAGCGTTTACAATATTAAAACAATTATTTAATATTGGAAATGGGTGATCAAAGTAAAATTAATAAATTAAACCTAATGCAGTGGAATGCGCAAAGTGTTAAAGGTAAATTAGCTACTCTTAAACAATTATTATGGCAAGAAAAAATACATATTGCTGCTATATGTGAAACATGGTTAGAATCTGGGACAAATATAAAAATTAGCGGTTATAATATTTTTAGGAAAGATAGACAAGATGGTTATGGTGGTGTGGCCATCTTAACTCATTGTACAGTAAAAGCTGAAGCGATTCCAATATATGCTAATAATAATTTAGGAATGGAATTATTACATGTGAAAATTCTAAATTGCTTGGATATTAAAAGTATAATCGTAGTATATTGTCCACCCTCTTTAAGAACTACAGAGTCAGATTGGGATTTTCTATTTTCTATTGCTAATACAAAGACATTAATTTTAGGAGATTTTAATGCACATCATCCAAACTGGTCCAATAAAACTGACCAAAAGGGCTCTCAAATATTCAATGCTTTATTAAATAGTAATTTTGTTACTTTAAATGGGCCGCAGTCAACTCGGATAAAATTAGTTAATAATAGATTACAGTCATCTTCCCCCGATTTATCAATAGCGTCATCAGATATAGCTGCTAAAATTTACTGGAATGTAACTAATGAGACATTAGGTAGCGATCACCTTTTTATTAAACTGTCTACATTTCTTACTTCAACCTTTAAACCTATTGTAAAAAGAAATTTTAAAAAAGCGAACTGGCATATGTATAAGGAATATTTAAGTAATGTTTTTGCCAACCTTATATTACCAAATGATACACAAGAAGCTTATGATTTAATTGTTTTATTAATAAATAAAGCGGCGGACAAATATATACCCTTAATTAAAATAAGTCAAAATCCGAATTTTAAACCTAAAAGTTACTGGAACAGCAATATATCTAAAGCTGTCGCTGAACGTAGATTAGCTCTAGCTTGTTTTAGAAAAAATCCTACACCATTTAATTTAACTATACTGCAAAATAAGATAAGCGAGTGTCAAAAATTAATTCGGCAAGCTGACAATATGTCTTGGCAAAAATATTGTTCATCTTTTAACGAAATATCAACCACTTATGACATGTGGGATCGTATGCGATGGTTTAAAGGTTATAAAGTGGCTAGAACAGGTATTAATGAAAATGTTGCTAAATTATTTTTAAAAACTTTATCGCCAGATTATGTTTTACCTTCAACTCCTAACTTTAACATAAATAATACTGTTTTAGAAAGTCCTTTTACAAAACAAGAAATATTATCAGTTATAAAATCATCGGATACGGCTCCTGGATCTGATGGGATATCCTACTCCATGCTTAGAAATCTACCAGACGAGGCTATCAAGATTTTAGCTAATTTGTATAGTAGGATTCTGACTTTTAGTTCTATACCAAAGCAATGGAGGGAAATAATGATAATTCCTATACCAAAACCAGGTCGAGATCCACAATTGATTACATCTATTCGACCAATTTCTTTAATGTCTTGTATGTGCAAAATTTTTCATTCTATTTTGAATAAAAGATTAGAGTGGTACTTTGAAAAAAATGAACTATTTTCTGACTGCACTGTAGGGTTTAGGAAATTCAGATCATGTCAGGACAATTTAGCTAATTTAACAACCGAAATTCAGATAAATTTTTCTAATGATAAATCTACTCTTGCTTGTTTTGTGGATATAGATAACGCTTACAATAATGTCAATATTTCTTCTCTATTAAATACATTAAATAAGTTTGGAGTGGGAACCAAGATTTGTAATTATTTGTGGAGCTTTTTAAGGGAACGTTATCTTACAATTAGTGTCAACGAATCAAAATATAGCAGGAGTACATCCTTAGGCCTAGCACAAGGAGATCCCCTTTCTCCGTTATTATTTAATATTGCTACCATACCAATTTGTAACCAAATTAATAATGTGAGCTTTTCCCAGTTTGCTGATGATTTTGTTATATATACTTCAAATAAAGATATTGTAACCGCTCAACAAAAAATACAAGAATCTTTAACATTATTTAGTAAGTTAATAAATAAAATAGGATTAGATATCTCTCCGACTAAGAGTAAAGTTTGCTTATTTTCAAAAAGTAGAAGAAATGAAAATGTCATTGTTAAAATTAATAATATTCCTTTACAGTTTGTCAATAAAGTTAAATATTTAGGACTATGGTTGGATCGTTCGTTGCGATGGGGTAAGCATATAGAGGAGACAATTCAAAAGATATCAAAATTTCTTAATATTTTAAAAGTATTAGCTGGAAATAATTGGGGGGTCCATCCAAAACATTTAAGGCTTCTTTACAGTTATTTGATCCGAAGTCGAATGGACTACGTTAGTTTTCTGTACAATAATGCTGCAAATAGTAATTTAGTAAAATTAGATAAACTACAGAATCAAGCCATGAGAATAATAGGTGGTTTTATTAAATCAACTCCCATACATGTTATGGAAAGTGAATTACACTTACCACCATTATTTATTCGTAGACATTTTTTGGCTCAGAAGTTTTGGTTAAAATCAAAGTCATTAAAAAATTGTAAAATTGTCAAATTGCTTGAGGAATTGTCACAACTTTGTGTGACTAGGAATTACTGGTTAAACAAAAAAAAACCTTTACTAGTAATAGTCCATGATAATTTAAAGATGAAACACATACAATCTAGCAACAAATTGGAAATGTTTTCTTTAGAAACTTGGATTAGCAATATAGACGTTCGCAATTTTACTAAATCTGATATTCCTTCTTTGAAAAATAGCAAAAATACATATGATACAACGCAACTAAAGACAATAACGTATAATTTTATTACTGAAGCATATAATAATTACTACCAAATATTTACTGATGGATCAAAAGATAAAGATGGATCAGGAGCAGCTTTTTATGATCCACAAACTGAAGAGTATATGTTATTTAAAGTAGATCATCATATATGTATCATGTTTTTAGAACTATTAGCAATTACAGAGGCATTGTCATATATACAAACAGTTAATACTAAGCATGTTGTCATATTTACTGATTCCAAGAGCTGTCTACAGTATCTAGTACGATGCACTTCGGCTTATCGATGTGCACCGATAGCATATACTATTGTAGACCAAATTTATAAGCTCCAATTAAATTCAACAATAATTGTTCTGCAATGGATACCATCTCATGTGGGTATAATAGGGAATGAAAAAGTTGATAGGTTAGCTAAACTAGCATCGTTTGAGGGTATCAACATAGAAGGAGTTCCTTATTATACAGATTGGCTTTGGTATACGAAAGAAAAGTGTACAGATCTTTGGAATGAATATTTTGACAAGCGAGCAAAAGAAAAGGGGATTTGGTATAGAACAATGCAACCACAGCCTTGGAAAAAGTTATGGTTTGATGACTGTACTCTTAGTCGAAGTGATTTAATTGTAGCGTTAAGAATTCGCTCCGGACATATTCCATTAAATAAGTTTAAATTTATTATGAAAAAAGTTAATACTCCCAATTGTACAGAATGTGGTAAAATTGAGGATGTATATCACATCTTGATGGAATGTGTCCGAAATGAATATTTTAGACAATATCTACAAATAAGCTTAAACGTTAACCTAAACATTACTGATTGTATATCCTTTTTATCATTCCCTACTAGTGCTAATGCTAAACTACTATATAAATTAGCAAAGATATGTATAGATTTAAGAAAATAATTTAATTTTTGTTTACCTTACAGAGCGACATAGTCAACTTTTGACTAAGCTCTTTAAATAAAGAGAAAAAAAAAAAAAAAAGCTACTAGCTTAGATGCTGACGAGGCATATTCGACATATAAGTTATACAACTGTGACTTGGATTGTATTATAGGTTCCACGTACTGTTTTGTGCTTGTTTGGCGGCAATAATGTGACGGCAATTTGGGCAATAAGCTCAGGTAACTTTTTACAGAATTTCATTTAGAAGTAAGCGAACTTGGAGACAAAATAGTGTGAACAGAATTATCATCTGCTCTTCCACGAAGCCAGTAGCGAACAGTCCACTCCTTTATATCTAGTGTCGCCAGAAATGTTTTCAAGCAAACTCTTTCCTTCTTACCGTGTATTTGCAGGTAATATAATCTTGTTTCCGACCGTCTAGATTTACTTCCTATCGTCTTCCTTTTTACACTTTCTGTGTCAACCATCGACCGTACATACATTTTATTCTCTTTCCACGCCATGCTCCAGAAACGTTCAATAATCTGTTGTTGAATGTCCTCAGTCAAATTGGAACAAAATAGAACTTTACTACGAGCACAAAATGACGAACTGCACTTAGGGCCCATAGCCCTCTGAGGTTTTGATTCTTTTTGAACATACTTATTATTAACTTTTCTAAACTCAATATATACTTTTCCTAACATCCTATTTTTCTTGTTTAATTCTCTTCTCCAAGTTTCACGGTGCTTTTGATGCATCTCCCTCTAAATTTTGTTCCGGAAACGAATCAAAGTCATCAATAAAGTTAAATAATATTATAATCTTGAAAATACCAGTCTTTCAGTGAATAACTAACTTATTTATCAACCAAAAATTAACATTTACTTACCCGCAAGTCCAATATTTCTTCAAAATAACATTCATATTCACGAACCGCAAACAAAACGACCATGCGTTCTATAACATGTGGCGCAGGTACGCGGTATTAAAGTTACACTCTCGTGTGAGAGCTGCTCTCGCGGTTTTGGCTAGTGTCGTTTCTAGCGTTTTGAGTGGATAACGCGCTCACCTGACGACACGAGGCGAAGCCAATCACTATCAAGAGCATATATGCGCGAAATCTCAATTTTGATTTTTTTGTAGTTCCGCGGTATTGACCACTGTTGGTTCCGCGGTATTGCAGTATCAACGACGATATAGATAATGTTCACACAACTAGCGAAAAAAATATTCCGAATCCAGCGGCAGCAACACGCTTACACATTTATTGTTTTATTTAAACCACTACATTGCCAAATGTTGTGAAAGGGATAGCGTAACCAAAACTATAAGAAAAAAAGAGACAGCTAGTGTTTGTCATTTACGCATAAGTTTTCTTTGAATTACGTAATCATGGCGTCTTTATTTGTGTACAAAAAATTAAACCATCAAAAAAGTACTAGATACACAAACTCGCCAATTCCGATTAGGTAATAGTTCTAATTGAAATAAATGTACAACAATGTAAATTGAACCTTAAATACAATGCTTAATGTTGTTTTCAAACAAAAAAAATTGAAAGCGCGTTCAAATATTCAAATGAGCGCTCATTCGGTGAGGACACTTTGTCGCTGATTGTGTATTTAGTACTTTTTTGATCGATGGAAAAACCTAATGTTATATTTATCCGGTTATCAAGGTGGGAAACTTGGCGTATTTTTGTATTTTTCACTTATTCGAAAGCGACTAAGACGAAAGAGGACTAAAGCCTCCATTTGTGCGCTTCACTTTTAGAGCGCTAGTAACATATCTATCTCTGTTTTTATATCAATTATAATTGATATGATATATGATAATTATCATTGATCTGCTAGATAATATATAATTAAAAGTGCGGTAAGAAGACATTTTCATTTTAAAAATATCTACATAACAATTTCATTTCGATTATTATTTAATTACAAACTTTATTTTTAACTTAAGTAAGGTATTTAATACATACATACAAATGTGCGTGTTGGTAGATTCTAGAATTTTTGGCATATATTATATAATTGGTATGTAAATAGTTTATGGGTCATAGAATGAAACAGATCTCTATATATTCTTCCCCAGAAGATTATAAGCGGGCATAATTATAATAAAAGTCGGTCAGCTTGTCACAAATATGTATTTATTTAAAACATTACAATATTAAATATTCTGCTTATCAAACGAACGCGGAAAATGTTGACAACAAGAACCGTTTACCTAAGTCTATAATACTTCAGCGATAAGTACATCCATATTTTGTTGTTCGGATAATTTGTCGAAAATATCGCCATTAAAATGTGTGAAACTACAACTTATAAATAAAATATTTTATAATACGGTTGCATAATATTACAATATTGCAAAGTGATTGACAAAATATTCAATAATAATTATTTAAATTAATTTAAACCTAATAGTATTTTTTTTAAATTACAAAAATATACCAATCCAACACATTTAGCTGACGATCGAAATTCGGATACTCATTACAACACTATAATAAAGGATAAACTATTAACTACTAAATATATCTATTAACATACTTTAAAATAGGGATGTTACAATGTCTCGGACAATGGATAACGGCTAAATATTAAGACAATCGGATACTTGTACTAGCGTATGAGGAACTTACAATGTTTTGGACTAAGATACATGGGTCGACGTTCAGTGAGGCGGTCAGCGGCGGCCGAAGCGAAGGAAGGAGTGGACCACGTCTTGACGCTTCATACCGGTGTCGAGGAGTTGAGGGTAGTCGCGGACTAAAGCTGGGGAAATAATAAATAAATATATTATACCAGCGTTGCCCGCGGCTCCGCCCGAGTTCGGATGACCAAAAACCAAATTCTTAGGTTTTACATATTAGTATACTCTTACATTGCAGTTTTTGTATTTTTTTTTCAAAAATGTGATATTTACCCACGGTAAAAATTATCCTATATGTTGATATCCGAATAACCAGCTATCAGCATACCAAATTTCATCAAAATCCTTCCAGTGGTTTTTCTGTGATGCGGTAACAGACAGACAGACAGACAAAAATTCTAAAAACTATAGATTCGGCCTCTGTATCGCAAAATAATGTTTATTTCAATAAGATTTTCCAAAAAATATCTAATGTACAGATTCGGCTTAGTTACAATTTTGTTATATGTATAGACTACTAGCAATTTACACTTGCTTTGCTCGAGTGCGTATGTAGCATATGTTTTAGTCCAGATAGTGTATCTGTGTTATTTTCATCCAAATCCGTCCAGCCATTTCAGTACGAAAGAGTAACAAACGTACACACACACAAATATTCGTATTTATAATAGTACCTAATCCGATATTGTAAATGTTTAGTGTTTTTTTTTATTTTTTTAGATGGTTTCATTTTAAGTACCTACCTACTGTGCAATTAATGATAATACATACTTTAAAAAAAAATTCCTACCCTGACTTCAACTTGAAATTTCATTCTTAGTAGTATGTATTTTATTTTAATTTTTATGAGACAATATGTGTAAAATATTCATAATAAAATATACAAATACAGACATTGAATACCTCCTACTTTTGAAGACGGTTAAAAAAGAAATAAATGAAATGATCTTATTAGACTTTATTTTAGAAATAACAATTATGAAATAATCCTACAACAAAAGCTTCCAAGGCACACCAAGTCAATTTCACAAAAAGTTATAAGTTACATGGTAAACAAACATATCTATAACCTGCCCGATAGTGAGCAGTAACTGTACTATATATAGTTTAAACAACACTCGAGCTTTAACTGATGTAGAAAACAAATAGGAAAGGATGGAACGAAGTTTATAGTAAATTGGAGTGTTAGCCATTTTACTTGTTATCTAGTGACTTTTAAGTTAATAACTAAATACCAACCTTGGTACTCCGGCACTTGTTCTCCAGCAGCTTCAGCATACAACTCGAGGAAGGTGTTCAGTGCTTGACAGAACCTGGCAGCACGAGGGTCGTCCTCCGCCGCCGCACAGAGCTGCGCAGGCGCACCCCGCACCCCGCACGCGCACCACGCCACCACCGCGCATAGCACGACCACGCGACACGCTTCAGCACTTCTGCAATAGAAAAGCTAGTTTTCATTCCATATAGCGACTTGCTGTGCATCCCTAGGTGTCTAATAATGTTAATGTGTGTTTTTTTTATTTTTTATGCAATAGCTTATATCATAATTGCAAAAAATGTCCAGCTCCAAAAAATTACAATTTAGTATATTTTTCTTAGATATCATACCGATACGCATAGTAAGTTACACGCCCGTCATTTCGCGCGTCTTAAAGTTATAGCTGATATAGAGACGCTTGGCGTGACGTCAAAGTATATATATTATACACAGAAAACGTTTAATCATATTGATGTATGAACACACATATGTATACACTAGCGAATCACCCTCGCTAGTGAGTAATAAAATAATAAATAATAAACATGTTGGGACATAACACACAGCACCATTTAATTCCATGGTAAGCTACGAGGCTTGTGTTATGGATACCCACAGGGATACCAGATAGTTGATACACTACACATATATAACTTTAAATACATACATATTATAAATATAAACACCCATGACTGGAGTACAAACATTCTTGCTCATCACACAAATGTATGCCCTGTGGGACTCGAACCCGCGACCTCTGGCACAGCAAGTAGGATCACTACGAACTGAGCCAAACGTGTCGTTGTAGTATATACATATATATGTAACATCACCATAGTCGAACATGCGACCAGCAGCATAAGCTTAGAGATAAGTTATGATTAAAAAGTAACAATTAAGTCTTGCCAAAGTAAGGAAAACTTTAGTATGATTAGTAATTTTCATGAACCATTCCTTTTATAATATTTCATACCCAAATCGGCTTAACTTTGATTAAAGTCTAATTATACAAAGAAAACATCTATAGTAGGAATAAGTTTATTAATATTAATGAAATTTTTGACAAAAAAAACATTTTTTTTAAATATATACATATAATTATAGCCTAGTGATAACGCGCTCGCTTGGGAAATTGAGTGAAGCGGGTTCAAATCCCGGGTCTCGCACTTCTGATATTTCATGTGCTAATCATTTCTAACATGATTACGACTTGTCTTATGGTGAAAGAAAACGTCGTGACGAAACTGTTTCATGTCTGGAAGAACCTAGCAAGTTTTTGAAATACATCCACGGTGGCCTGATCCCCCTCGTATTGAAGGGAGGCCCGTGCCCAGCAGTGGGAAGTTAGAAAATCTGAATGCAATTGTAATCATTTAAAATAACTAACACGCTAGCTCGTCTAGATAATATGATCAGATTCAATCAACAATTTAGGTCATAGACCAATTAAGAACAATCGTGGTTGATGTAAATTAGGTTATAATATGACATGAGGTCGTAGCAGATTCGATTCTAAACATCTATACTAATATTATAAAGAGGTAAAGTTTGTGAGTTTGTGAGGTTGTAGGGGATAATCTCTGGATCTACTGAACCGATTTAGATGAAATTTGCTAAGAAGATAGTTTGAGACCCAGGGAAAGACTTAGGATACTTTTTATCCCGGAAATCATCCCTTAAGGGGGTGAAAATGGGGATGAAAATTTGCACGGGGAATCAACCTAGAGACGAACCCAAGCGAAGCGAGGTTGAGTCGCTAGTATTACGTATTTAACCGCTAGTCTAAGCACCTTTCACTCAGGTCAGTTTTTGTTATAGTATTAAATGGAAACCGTCATATATGTAGGTACGAGCCATGCATACATTTCATCATGGTTGTTTTTTTTATATAAACTTTGTTTCGAGTTGTAAAAGCGGCACCATAAGCAAACTTATTTTTCCTTTTATTACATTAGTCTAACATGGAATTATTGCAAACTAGCGACTCACCCTCGTTTCGCTTCGGGTTCGTCCACAGACAAAAACATCTATCCCACGGAAACCGTATACTTTTCCGGGATAAAAAGTGACCTATGTGCTATTCCAGACTATAATCTATCTCTATGCCAAATTTCATCCAGATCCGTTCAGCTTTTCTGGCGTGATTGAGTAACAAACATACATCCATCCTCACAAACTTTCACATTTATAATATTAATAAGTATACATTTTTATTTCAATTTCACAAACCTTACATTATTTAATAGGTATATTGTTTATAGTAAGTAGTTGAAACCTATTTGTTTTATTCACCCGCTAGTTATGTATGATCATAATTTTTTCCTTAAAAAATCATATATTGGTATTTGTTAGATATCGCATCTTGTTAGCGAATGTACGAGACCGGAAACACAAAAAGTATAAGGATGTTTTCCTCATTATTTATAGATTGAATGATTATTTCCGTTACGTTCTTGTTATAGGTAGGTACGTAATAATTGGAATAAAAGTTTAAAATTTTTAATTTTTATAAGTAAAATTCATTGATTAAATTCAAAATATGATAAGATCATATGAAATATTAAGTTTCAGAGACTTTCATGAAATATCTATACATGTAATAAAATTGTAAGTAAGCCGAATCTGTATATTAGATATTTTTTGGAAAATCTTATTGAAGTAGATATTATTATCGATACAGAGGCCGAAACTATAATAAATAAAATATAAAAACTGTAATGTAAGAGTATACTAATATGTAAAACCTAAGAATTTGGTTTTTCGTCATCTGAACGCGGGCGGAGTCGCGGGAAATGCTAGTGTGCAATAAATCTGAATGAGAACAACGAGACGTGTCAACTTGTGGAATATTTACATTTAAACATTGACTGACGTTTAATTTAATTAAAAAAAAACCTACGACAGATTTTTATTAGTAACTAACGAAACACCCTCTCCGCTCGGCTTCGTCACTTCGGTGATACTCTAAAAAGATCTAACTTTTTATTTAATGTTCTTAAATAAAATTGAAAAGATTGAAATAAAACAAACAATAAATCTTAAGTGAAGCTTACCACAATACATTAAGAAAAATGAAAACCACACCCAAATCGGTTAAGCCGTTTCTGAGATTAGCGCGCACGAACGCGCAGACAAACAGACAAAATTTTTAAAAATCATTGTTTTGGGTTCTATTGCGTTGATAAAGATCCCTAGTTGATAATATCTTGTGATCCATGATATATATATATATATATATATATATATATATATATATATATATATATATATATATATATATATATATAAGTATATATATATATATATATATATACTTGCTACGAGGCTTGGGTTATAGATACCAGATAGTTGATACACTACACATGTTATATAACTTTAAATACATACATATCATAAACTATAAACACCTACGGCTGGAGTACATACATTCCTGCTCATCACACAAATGAATGACCTCAGCGGGACCCGAACTCACGTCCTCTAGCACAGCAAGCACTACAAACTGAGCCAAACGTGTTGTCAAAAGTACAGATAAGTGATTGTTAAACGAAGTAGGATGCATAAACTAGTGTAGTAATAAATCAGTATCTGAGATCAAGAATTTAGGACAATCCATGTTCCGCCTACAATAAAACAAACCCTCGAAATTGTAAGTCGATGGCAAAAACCGCAATATCGGCATACCGCGAATAAGACGAAATTTATTAAACTTTTTGTTTACCGTAAAATAAATCGCACATTGAATAGTTTATTGTACTAGCGAGTGAATATTTTATTGTTTAGTAGCAGAACTAGTTATAATATTGTTCATACAAAAGTACTAAAATCGCGATTGGAAAATGGGGGGTTGGGGGTTGGAGGGTGAAAAATACTATACGACCTATTCTCATACCTACCAAATATACAAAAAAATCATTAAAATCGGTCGAGTCGTTTCGGAGGACACGGGACACGAGATATTTATATATTAGACTAGTGCTTTGCTCGGGTTCGTCGCTAGGTACGTTTTAAATAGATATAAATAGTTATTAGCTAGCGTTAGCCATATACATTTTAATTTTTTTGCTAATAATATCGACAAATATTGATATTAATATTTATACGATGTTGTTTTTAGACTCTTTCGGGTATTTTTTTAAATTTTTCTCTCCGTAAGAACCATCGTCGTATTTCAAGGAATATTCTGAAAAAAGAATTAGCGAAATCGCTTCTGCTGCTCTCGAGATTTGCGCTTACCAACACATTCAGCGATTCATTTTTATATTATAGAAGATTGATGAGACGTATATGTTTTTACGTTTGAAGTTGATACGTTTTTAGTTTATAGTACGAAAGAAAGGGGTTTGATTACATCTGTAGGTCTACGACTACACGGTATAATCTGTTATCATCACCGTAATATCCGCCATTCAAATTTTCCATTTAAAAATACTTCTTATAATATATCAATGAATAAACAGTAAAAATAATTTTAATGGTTTCTCTAACAATTTTCAAGTTAAAAAATAATATTAGATTTAATTTCAGTACTAAAAATTTTCGCCATTATTACCTAGTGGCTGTTTTCAGACCTGGAAATTCGGATATGTTTTTCATATAATTCAAACCCACCAGTCTATTAAAGGTAGATTATGTAATCCTAAATAAATATAAGCATTTCATCCACAATGTATTCGATTATTAGACTTGCATTCTAAAGTTTTGGTAAACAAGATATAGGAGAAAACCCGCGTAATCTGTTTGCTAAAACCGTTATACCAGTTTAATATCTGTATTAAATAGGCTTTAAGTTTGCGGCCGAAAGCTCTATCACGTATGAATTAAGCTCGTTAAAAAGTTTCGCCTGATCCATTGTTTTTATGTTACACTTTATGGTAGCTCAATTTTAATTGTTAAAAGATTACTAAAGAATAAGAGCTTTTAAAATTTAATTAATTTGTTTTATAAGCAAGTGTGAAATGTAAGACGAAAACTAGTCATTTTTTTAATAGGTAGCCTTGACTATATTTTTATAGAAACTTTTTAACAGTTAGTATAGATTTCTCAGAGATGTATCCTATATGTTGACCTGGATAACCGGCTATCATTATACGAAATTTCATCAAAACCTGTCCAGTGGTTTTGTCGTGATGCGTTCCCGGACAGACATACAGACAGAAATTCTAAAAGCTATAGATAGTTTTTAGAATTTCTGTCTGCCTGTCTGTTACCGCATCACAGAAAAACCACTGGAGGGATTTTGATGAAATTGGGTATGGTGATAGCTGGTTATTTTTTTTTTTTTTGTTTTCGCTGGGGAAACCCATCATGGGGACCCTGCCGCCGTCATGGGCAGGGTACTGTGAGACTCCTACTCACTAAAACCCACAGCGGAACCCTTCGCCGCAGTGCAATGGGGCGTGCAGGATCGCTTTCGCATTCACTGCAACATAGCTGGTTATCCGGGTCAACATATAGGATACTTTTTACCGCGGGAAACTATCTCATTTCTGAGAAAAAATACAAAAACTGCATTGTAAGAGTTTTTCTATAAGATTTTTTTAAAAAATAATTAGATTCGACTCAGAATTTTATTATATGTATAGATAGACAAAGCGATTAAAAAATAATAATGGTAAATATTTCTAATATAATGTAGTAAATATAGATAGAAAGCTGGTCCTATTTTGTATCTTTACCTTAAGAGCTTTAGACCAACATAATTATAATTCTTGAATGTCACATTGTAAAATCCAACGGAGAGCGATATTAGTATTTTGTTTGTAAAGCTTAAGCAAAGTTTACTTGAAAATGGATATTTTACGGTGAAATAACTATTGCTTCTAATATTAATACTTTTTAAATATTGACTGAAATGAAAGCATATAGAGAATATTAGCTTTCAAAAAGCTCGTTTTCCACAAAACAAAAGCTTTATACTTTTAAACATAATACTCCTAAATAATAAAATGTAATTTTCATCTTCACGCAATCATCACAAATAATGATTTTTATTCTCCAATTTTGGACATTATATAAATAACTAAAGATAATGTTGTATATATAATACCACGCTTTATCGTTTATCAGTTAGTTCTGAGTACACTCATTATTAAGAATTAGTAAATTAAATTTCATCCAAATCGGTCCAGCCGTTTTATGGCTAATAGACATACAAACACATATATACAAACAAACTTTCACATTTATAGTAGTAGGCAGAATCGACTAAATAAATCGATGGAGTTAGAGACGTCATATGGGCCGGAGAGTAATAGGTCTTTTTACCTCGATACATCATACAGTGGTTCCGGTGAGATATCTAAAAGGATAATATGAGTAATTGCTAAAGGATTTGAAAATCATGTTAAAAGGGTAAGGATATAATATTGTACTAATACTAGCGGCTAAACCCCGCATCGCTCGGGTTCACCTCTAGAAAAAAAAACAAGTCTATTCCACGGGAACCGTACATTTATCGGGTTAAAAAGTAGCCTATGTGCTATTCCAGACTATAATATATCTCTGTGCCAAGTTTCATCTAGATCCGTTCAGAAGTTTTGGCGTAATTGAGTAACAAACATCCAAAAATCTGTGCTGTCACATTTATAATATTAGTAAGATTTCATAAAGGTTAGTTACTAAACAGAAGTCTTGTTACTCCAAGTCTATCTGTATACCAAATTTCACCCAAATCCGTTCAGCCGTTTCAAGAGTAACAAACACACATACAAAAAAACACATACTAAAATACTCAACAAATAACGCTAAGAGCTACCTGCACTATTTTTTTTAATTTCGTTTAAATGCCAATATTATTAGCAAAAGACAAATACAAAATTTTAATTTTAATTCAATTTTAAATCAAACTTTGCATTTGCTGCAAATAACCACAAGTTTTATCTTTTTTAACTCAGTATTGTTAAATCTGATCACGATGAGGTCGGACTGGTCGGCCTTTTTGTGCCCAATTTCGATCTCATTTGAACCGGTAATGAGGTATAATTTGAGGCATTCGAGCAAGTTCTCTTCAGTACACTACAAGCTACTAAATTTTAGGGTTTGAAATTTAAAAATGTAACAAGTTATTTTTAAGTATGTTATTAAATAATTTTAAACTGCTTTTTTAGTGTAATTTTGTACTAAAATGACCATGTATACGAACATATATACTTCTTTACGATATCAAGCTGAGTTCGATTATTATTCGTATGTTTTTATTTTGTTTGTAAGAAATGTCTTGATCTATTATCTAATAATATCAGTCCGATTATAAAAAATATTTTTGCATTTTATAACCTATGTATAGGTCTATATTATAGTCAATCTATTTCTCCGCATTAAACTTAAGAAGAGAACACGTAAGAAAGCTCCTTACATGTACAAAATATGTTGGTTTTATACAAAAGCTTTTTTTTTAAATATGTTAGTTAATATTTGAGATTTAGCAGCCATATTAATAGCATCACTTGAAAAAAGATCGATCGACTTCATTTGTAGCTCTTTTTTTACTGCCTCCCTATATGTTTTATTATGTAAATCGATTTTTAATTTTTTTTATGACATTTAAAAAAGGCCAAGACTGAGCTTGTAAGAAAAAAATTGCTAGTAACGGTTGAATAAATACTTTTTGAGTGATTTTCACCGCTTATACCTACTTAATTACCTCTTTAATTAAAAAAATAAAAATTTTAAATGTAATCTGAGTTAAAGCATGTTTTAATAAAATGTTACGTAGATACTTCTTACATGAATTTCTATTACTACCTAAGCCGTATAAAGCATATGGAAAATGATAAGAACATATGAATATTTTACGAAAGAATATAATATTATGCGAGATCTGTATTCTATGTGCGGTTTAATATTGTACAAGTAAACTATAACCTTACATAAGATCGACTTTACTTATTGAAATAAAGATGTATATATACATTTTTTGTTGCAATGAAATATTTTTTAATTATATTTTTTTTTATTATTTCATAGATATTAAAGATAAAAAACACATCACCATCTAGTTCCATGGGAAGCTACGAGGCTTGTGTTATGGATACCAGATAGTTGATACACTACACATATATGTATCACTTTAAATACATACATATTATAAATATAAACAGTAAACACCCATGGCTGGAGTATAACATTCGCGCTCATCACACAAATGAATGCCCCCAGCGGGACTCGAACCCGCGATCGCTTGAACAGAAAGTAGGGTCACTACAAACTGAGCCAATTGTGTGTCAAGATAATCATTTGATTTTTTAAGTTTAAAAACTTATATAACTTCTAAGAACAAATAAAATCAGGACTTAAAACCACATATCTACCTTCAATTTTTACCATATTTTTCTCTACTTAATAGAAGTCGTCACTTTACTCATAATATACTAGCGGCTTACCCTCGCTTCGCTTGGGTTCGTCCTTAGTGAAAATAAAAAATAAATCTATCCCACGGGAATATTATTTTTCCGGGATTTAAAGTACTCTATGTCATTCTAGATCTGTCTCTTCTAGACGATAATTTACCACTGTGCCTCATCCAGATTAGTTCAGTCGTTCTAGCATGATTGAGTAACAAACAAACATCCATTCATCTAAAATTTGCATTTATTTAGTATTTGGCATTTATATAGTAGTAAGATAAGAAAGATATTTCAATATAACCTTATATTATAGATTTATGCTTAAGAGTTCGCTGTAAATCCAGTACTGATCAAATTTGCGGCAAAAGCTCCGTAATCTGAATATTATTGCGTCGAAAAATTTCAATATGTTAATAAAACGATGTAAGAGCGTGTCAAGTAGCTTAAAAGCCAGTGTACAGTCCGTCCTTTTGATATATGGCCTGATACTTTAATATCTTCTTTGTGAGATACTAATATAATTTATAAGATTTCTTCTTTAACATTATATTATCTTATAATATATTTACGTGAAAGCCATATTTTCTTATTTTAGTAACATGTATATTTATTTGGGAAGCTACGAGTATATGCCCGATTTCACCAACATTCCATAAGCTACCACCTACGTATGGGATCCCTAGCTTAAAATTCCCCTAAACTAGCCCCTAAATTAAATTTCTTTTTACCGTCGTCTTTAAGCCCATATTTCGAGCACCTAAATTTAGGGGGTCTTTTAACATTTAGGTGACCTCTAACTGTCGGTGAAACAGAAACTGTCCCCTAACAGCCCCCTAACCATGCTTAGGGGATCCCTTAAACTTAGGTGACGTTGGTGAAATCGGGCATTAGAGTCACATTCTCCTTATTAATATTACAAATTTCATATTTCTCTAACTAAAGTCTAAATTATTTGTACTGTTATGGTTTGTAATTAATTTTATATGAATAAATTTCTGACATCAATTATGGTATCCATTAAGTTATAAAAGAAATTATTTATATGCAATTATATTATAACGAGTCATATATATGATAGATTCATCTCATACATATAAGATTACGTAAAAAGTGACGTACAAAAAAACAAATTAAAAGTTCAAAGAGATGACCATGTGTCGAGTAATATGAAGGTGCTACTTGAAGTGTTCTTGTATTTTCCCTTAATTTGTTCACTAAAGTAGGTGTTTCATGATTAAAAATTTCATTTTTTATGAGAATATGATTATTATTTAAAAGATTAGGTTACTTGGTGTAGTAAATAGTGATTTAATAATTTAAATACAATAGTTTTATATAAGTATGTATTAGTTAAACTAACATATAATTTTGTGAGGATAAAATATGAATAATAAAAATTATATAATATCTTTTTGTATTTTTTAACCATTTTCTTCCCTTTTAATGACAGATAACATATATTTTTTCTTTAACATAATAAAATCCTAATAAGACTCATGACGTTCAGTAAAAAAAATTAATAATTTAATGCTGAATAAAATATTTTGATTTGATTTGATATGTAAATATTTAATTAAATATTATGTACATAGAAAATATTCTTTTTTTCTTTATAACAACACATTCCATGTCCATTATTCACAATTCGGCCTTAGCTAGGTCTTTGATCCCAACGTCTCTATGAAATAAGCAATCAATATAATTTTTTATAAGAAAAGATGACAAAGCTAACATTGTATGTTTCATAACAAAAAAAACTTTTAAGCATGACTAACTAAAAGCCGTGGTTTTGCCCGAAAGCTCAAAGGAAATTCCCCGAACACGCACTCACTTGTCGAATTGCGGTCAAACGAGTTCCGTTTCAATATCTTACCATCTATGGTTTGTATGTAGAGTTACCATCATCTTATACATATAATAAAATTGTAACAAAGTCGAATCTGTACATTAAATATTTTTTGAAAAATCTTATTGAAATAGACATTATTATCGATACAGAGGCCGAATCTATAGATTTTAGAATTTTTGTCGGTCTGTTATCGCATCACAGAAAAACCACTGGAGGGATTTTGATGATATTTGCTATGGTGATAGATGGTTATCCTGGTCGACATATAGGGGAAATCCTGCCATTATTTAACAACCGTGTGACGCGCAATAAAATTGTTATATGTATGTAAGAGTATACTAATATGTGAAACCTAAGAATTTGGTTTTTGGTCATCAGAACGCGGGCGGGGCCGCGGGCAATGAAATTGAAATGAAATGAAATGAAATTCGAAATGAAATTTATTTATTTAGTATCAAATTCCTATAAGTATACAGTAAACAACAATGGCTACGATGATACTGCAAAAGTATATACTGCGTTGCAGATATCAACGCCCGCCTCCGTACAATATTTAAACTATTTTATAAAAACTAAAAAACAATAGATGATGATGATGTATGTGTGTGTGTGTGTGTGTGTGTGAATGTGTGTGTATGTGTGTGTATATGTGTGTGTGAATGCAAATTCTTTAATAAACAATGGTCAAAAGTTCTTCAGTCTCGTCATAGAAATGTTAGTTATTAATAAACACTGCACAAAACCTGCGGCAAAGTAGCGTATTATTTAATTCAAGATTATAAGCCGTAATGATATGTTACATAGATCGATCGTTGACCGTAATTGCGTTATTTATATATATCTATTTATATATGTACGAATTTAAACCAAAAGTTCTCTACAATTGTTTTATGAGTCAACTCATATAACATACGGACGTTAATATTTTCATATACATATATTTACAGTTAAAATATAGTTAAATGATGCTGTGGCTATAACTGAACGCGTGGGATCGATTCTCATTTGTATTTATTGTCAGAGTTTATTACCTACTTGTGCTGTTGTTGTTACATTTTTAATATTTTTGTACGGTTTAATTAAGTAAAATTAACTTATTTTATAAATATAAAATTATTTTATCTATTTTTACTTAATCATTGATTATTATGAAATGTAGCAATTAACAAAGTTTTTAATTATGTTTATTTTTAAAAGGAAAATTGTGTTGATTTTTCTTTAGACGTGTAATGGTAGGTGTTGGTACATAGGTATTTAATTTTGCTGAAGTGGAGCCGCGGTATGAAACTTGTATAATATTATAAATACAAATATGTACCTACTTATATAAAATTAAAAAAATAAATATATAATTGAAATATAATATTATAAATTAAAACAAAAAAAAAATACGCTTCTTACCTAAAACAAATCATGAACATATCAGTCCTGGTAAACAAAAGAAAACTCACGTTTTATGGCACACTCAGAATCTATCATTTTATTTAAATTTTATTTTAAATTAAGTATTGTTTTTTTAATAATTTTAATTTAAATATTGTGATGTTTTATTTTAATATCGATTAAATTATTGATATCGATTGAATGAGTTATCGATTTTCTTTTTTTTAATGTGACGCGCGCGCATCGTCAGGACGACGGAGGCTGACTCGGGACCCGCATCAATTTATCTTGAAGACGTCACCGCCCGTATTTTAGAGATGCACTTTGTTATCGAATTTTGAGATAAACATCTTATAGTGATGTATTTATGTTTTTGTTATTTTTTTCGTTAAAAATTAAAATGTTTTGGTTTTGTTTTCGGTTAAAGTGTTGTAATTTTTTCTTTTCACTTTAAATATTATGCATCAAAATCGGACATGTCGGTAAAAAAATTTGCAATAAAAATATACGGTTTTATCTGAAAACCTCCTTCCATTTTGTTGGTTAAAAAGGTTGTTTAATCATAATAATTGAATAGGTTATAATTTATATAAAATTAATTACAGTTAAAAATGTAAAATTAGTTAACGTTCAGTTTATTTAGGACGCGGAAAGAGGACCTGTGTCTGTTTAACTAAGGGTTTTTTTTTTCATTTTAAGAGTTATTTAGAAATAAATTAAAAAGAAGACCAAGAGTAAGAATAGCATTTGTGATACACACAGCGTTTTTTAGCCATACAATAAATACCTGGGCAAACAAGCTTTGCTCAGCGATCATCGGTACAGATAAAAAATTGCGGTTTTTTTTAGAAAAAACTTTGTTTTTAGTGTGAATATTTTCTTTTATTTCCTATTGCCAAATGCTATGACAATGCCTAATGCTATTGGTGATTTAGTTCCTTTTTTAACTCTACATATTGTTAACAATATTATTATGTAGTTTACAGAGGCTATATATGTATAATATAATATCAGAAAAAATAATAAATCAATAAACAATACAGACAAATACAACACAAATATCGATATCGATAGAGTCACATCACTAGCATGCGTACGTGCAAATTTGCACGCAAATGATCTATAAACGCACAATGAAACACATCACTATTATTAACCGTCTATATTCCAGATAATTTTGATTCTCAAAAACATTCACAACCCTACGCCATTGTAATAAGGCATGAAAAACTAGACTTTGATAAAGCTTTTGATGTGCATGTAAAATTAAATTTGAGTTCTATTACCATAAGTTAAAGCTTATTTCTCTTTGATATAAGAAGGTATTCGATTGTTTAATAGCTCATTAGCGATGAATGAAATGCACTAGACAAATGTATGAGAAAATAGACACTATTTCTTAAGTAACAGAAACTATTTTTAATGATCATTGGTTATGTTAAAATTAACAAGTTACAATTATTGGTTTGTAAGATATTAAAGAAAGTAGTCGAATTCTAATACCTAAGTGGTTTTTCAGAGAAATGCGAATGTTTTTAAAAGTATGAACTTTTATTGAGTAAACTTTTTGTGTAAACTTTACTCACTAAAATACTTTAGGTATACTAAAATGTAATAAATTATATTTTACAATGATATTAACATATAAATAATTAACATTAATTTTTCATTGTTTATTTTGAGATGCATAAAATTGGTTGGATCACTTAGCTTTCTGCTTTTATATATAGAATTACTAATATAAGTGTCGTATACGACACTTTCACATTGTACTTCGACGAAGAGAAAATTATAATATAATATATACATATAATAAAATTGTAACTAAGCCGAATCTGTACATTAGATATTTTTTGGAAAATCTTATTAAAATAGACATTATTTTCGATACAGAGACCGAATCAATAGTTTTTAGAATGTTTGTCTGTCTGTTACCGCATCACGGAAAAACTGCTGGAGGGATTTTGATGAAATTTGGTATGGTAATAGCTGGTTATCCGAGTCAACATATAGAATATTTTTTACCGCGAGAAAATGTCTCATTTCTGAGAAAAAATACAATAACTGCAACGTAAGAGTATACTAATATGTAAAACCTAAGAATTTGGTTTTTGGTCATCTGAACGCGGGCGGAGCCTCGGGTAATGCTAGTTAAAAATATGATTTGTGTTTTTGATATTGATTTTCCAAAATTGTTTGTTTATGAACTATGAATTCATCAGGTCAATTCAAAAATCCGAAAACTGTAGAGGAATAGAGCGTAAAAGAAAGTTTTACTTTATTTATAGAATTTAGTCCTTCTAATCTATAAACTTAAAATATGAACCTATAAAATCGGCGAGAATTGTTTATCATCACAGTTTTTCGCTATGGGCTTAAAATTTCGCCTTCCATATGTGCTTGAAAAATAAATACTATAAAATGTATAAAAAGCAATTTCGTTAAACATTCATTTAAATTGTTATTTACATATTAAAATTCATGTAATATACTAGTTTCTGTCCACACTTCACTCGCATAGGGTGTCACTCAAGGCTCTATTCACACTCACAATTTCACAAACTTTCGTATTTATATCTATTAGTATGATATGAGTATTCTATTTGTTTGTTTGTAGCCTGTTAACAAAGTCAAATAGAAGGATTTAAAACGACAATCGTCAAATTCCTTTAAGCTTCATATATGTTCAAAAGTTTATTTGTTATATTATTGATGATACGTTTGGCTCAGTTTGTAGTGTACTCTACTTGCTGTGCCAACAGTCGCGGGTTCGAGTCCCGCTGTGGGCATTCATTTGTGTGATGACCATGAATGTTTATGCTCCAGTCATGGGCGTTTATATTTATAATATGTATGTATTTAAAGTTATATATGTGTAGTGTATCAACTATCTGGTATCCATAACACAAGCCTCGTAGCTTACCATAGAACTAGATGGTGCTGTGTATTAATGTACCAAAATATTATTAAAAACTGCTCTCAATAAATAAATATAAATAACTATGAAAATCTTAACATTTCACTTTCGAGTTAAAAATATATAGGTAACTAACACGTAGAAGTGTAAACAGAGGTTCTTTTTCTGGCTTCTCGTCCCGTCCTACAAATTAACAGTCGCTTTGTTCGTCGAAGGAATCCAGTAACTTAACCTTTTAAATGCAGTTAAGTCGAGAATATAATTGTTAAGTTAAATTGAAGTATCTCAGTTATTTTACTCTGTGACATTTTATTCTTAACTAGTATTGCCCGCGGCTCCGCCCGCGTTCAGATGACCAAAAACCAAATTCTTAGGTTTTATATACTAATATACTCTTACATTGCAGTTTTTGTATTTTTTCTCAGAAATGAGATATTTTCTCGCAGTAAAAAGTATCCTATATGTTGACCCGGATAACCAGCTATCATTATACCAAATTTCATCAAAATCTGACCAGTGGTTTTCTCGTGATTCGGTAATAGACAGACAGACAGACAAAAAATTTAAAAATTTTAGATTCGGTCTCTGTATCGATAATAATATCTATTGCAATAAGATTTTCCAAAAAATATTTAATGTACAGATTCGACTTAGTTACAATTTTATTATAACATAAACATAAATGATTTAACTTCTTGTGATGAGAAAACTCTACGTTTTCGACAAAATATTTTTGTATAACTTATTAATAATTACAACATTAAGGAGATTTGCTAAATAATGATCAGAATGAGTGGAGAGAGATATGGCTAGTCTTGCTATTTCCAATTTTTTTGTCTCTAGCAATAGAGCAAAAATATCGCGTTTTTATTTTCATATTTTCTTCACAAACTTTCAAATGCTTACATTAAATATGGTCAAAGGAGAAATTTAGGTTTTTAATCTGTCAAAAGTCATAGTTATCAAGAAAAAAAACTTTTTTTAAATGTCAAATATCCACATAAATGTAAAAGAAAATATTGTTCGCAATTATGTCTGTGTTCATTCATTTGTAGTATGAGCGCGTCTGTAAAATCACACGCCGTACAAAGCTTTAAAGATTACAGTATTTAATCAGTTTTCTCCTTTATAATTATGTAGCTTCAGTAATGAGAGGGCATTCTAAATGTGTACCGAAGAGTTCGTAAAATTCATCCTGTTTTTGCCAGGAAATGTGACAAATAAAACAATTACACCAGAAACAAAGATGGTGACTTGGAAATACAGTTTACAATTTATAAAATGATTACTCAAAAAACTCAGCAATTTTTTTCTCAGGATTACTTTATTTTCCAAGATAAAAGATTTTCTTGATCTTTAGCACTGACTCTAATATATGTTTATTTAAGATCAAAAGTCCTTTCAATTAGGTCATGCACATTTGACGTCAGTACAAAATAAATATTGTGCTATAACCAAATTATAAGTTGTATGCCTACTTATAAGTATCATATTTTAAGTGCAAAAGTCAACCCGCCAACTTGCACTTGACGAGCGTGGTGGGCTATGGCCTGATCCCCCTCGTATCGCAGGCAGGCCCGCCCCCAGTAATAAGCTGAATATGAAAAAAAAGACGAACATAGAACCTTCCTTTTTGGAAGTCTGTTAAAAAGGAGAATGCACTTCAAGTGTAGGTTTCTTTTGCGTAATCTTCGCCAAATATGACCTGTTTTTTTATGAGCATATTTTTATAAAAATTTCACCCTTAAGGATGGCAACATTTAATTTAAAGTCAGTGCATCTTTATTGTTTAAAATTAAATATAACTATTTCAAATCAACGCAAAAATAACAAGTACGCTGAAATCGACTTCCAAGATTTGATTACATCGCTAGTGAAACTAAAAAAAATGATGTCATGCAGTGGCAGACGACAGTACGTAGAAACTAGCATACTGAGTCATATGCTTTAATTCTCATTAATACTACTAGCTTTTCCCGCGGCTCTACTCGCGCAGTCTATTTATATATATCTAATTGTATTTGATATTAGATAGAGCCAATAACATTGGCTATCAAAACACAAAAAGATTTTTCAAAACCGACTGGTAGTTCCATAGAGCGCGTTCGAATAAAAAAAATAAACAAATTCTTTTCAAGCTTTATTATGTTACTACTTATAAATGTATACTCAAGTAATAAGTTATCATTACACAAAAATTTGCTAAGTTCCGTTCAGTACTTTTTGCGCTATATACGGACAAACAGGCAAAAATTTCAACAACTATTGTTTGGTTCAATATTTCGTACACAATACGTAACAGTCCTTGTTTTAAAAAAAATATTTCATGTAGAGATTTATATAGCTTTGTTACTATTTTATTATATGTACTAGCATTGCCCGCGGCTCCACCCGCGTTCAGATGACCAAAAACCAAATTCTTAGGTTTTACACATTGGTATACTCTTACATTACAGTTTTTGTATTTCTTCTCAGAAATGAAACATTTCCCGCGGTAAAAAGTATCCTATATGTTGACCCGGATAACCAGCTATCGCCATACCAAATTTCATCAAAATCCCTCCAGTGGTTTTTCTGTGATGCGGTAACGTAGACAGACAGACAGACAGACAGACAAAAATTCTAAAAAACTATAGATCGGCCTGTGTATCGATAATAATGTTTATTTCAATAATGTACAGATTCGGCTTAGTTACAATTTTATTATATGACTAGCGGACCCGACAGGCGTTGTCCTGACTACACGTCTTTAATTTGAAAATTTCAAACTTTTTTTAATAAGCTAAAACATTCTGGACCATTTTGATGAAAATTATTATTCAAATTGTGAATCTAAACCATTCTCAGATCCCCTTGAACACACACAAAAAAATTTCATCAAAATCGGTCCAGTCGTTTGAGAGAAGTTCAGTGACATACACACTCACAGAAGAATTATATATATATATAAAGATATAGTATTGACAGACTTTAGTCTCCAGATTTAACTTAAACTAGTAGCTAGTAATCTGCGGAAATTAATATCATTTAAGACTTTACTTGACTGTATGGATAATATTTAACAAGTACTTTGACGAAAACTTATTTATATTATAATACGTTTTTCAAACTGAGACAACACAATTAGGTAGAAACATTTCATTAAATATTAATGAAAATCTTTTGTCTCCTATTAAAGAATTAATTAATTTTAAAATGTGTTTTTACTTTACATTATATATAATATATATCTAGAATTATTTCTTTAAAATATTGTTTTTGAGGGATATTTAGATAAAATAGAATTTATGTAACTTTAGAATTTCTGTCCGTCTGTTTATTTTTGAATATTTCGACAAACTGTCGTACAGTTTCGTACAGTACCAGTTTTTAGAAACGGAATAGTCTCCCTAAAATAACTAGGGAAGTAAGTTATTGTGAACTAAAATTTTTATTTCTGATATTAATTATTATTAATGTGAAGTTTGTGAGTCAGTGTGCAACTTCTTTACGCTGTAAAAGCTCTATGTGTTTCAGCGGAACTTAAAATAGCGATTGCTTATATTCCCCATTAACATATAAGTTGAATGCGGTAGTATCTTTGATGATTTACATATATATATATATATATATATATATATATATATATATATAGTATGACATATAGCAAAATATATTATGTTTAATATAATATGTACGCTATAAATCAAAATACATCGTATACAACTAAAATAGTATCGATTATGTAAAATAGCAACAAGCATCGAAGCTTTTTATCTAAACATACTTGTATAATAAAATTGTAGCTAAGCCGAATCTGTACATTAAATATTTTTTTTGGAAAATCTTATTGAAATAGACATTATTATCGATACAGAGGTCAAATCTATAGTTTTTTGAATTTTAGTCTGTCTGTCTGTTACCGCATCACGGAAAAACCACTGGACAGATTTTGATGAAATTTGGAATGATGGTAGCTGGTTATCCGGGTTAACATATAGAATACTTTTTATTGCGGGAAAATATCTCATCTCTGAGAAATCTACACTAAACGTTAAAACGTTACGTAGGAACGAACCCGAGCGGAGCGAGGTTGAGTTGCTAGTAATATCTAAGTACAGCAACATTTTTAATCAGTATAAACAGCATTCTCTTTCGAATGCTGCAAGTCAAAACCCAATAACAGTACACAGGCATTTTCCTGCCTTCAAATGAAGGCCGCTGCCCGAAAATGACAAAATTTCCCAAAAAGTGGCGAAAAACATCTATATATATATATATATATATATATATATATATATATATATATATATATATATACGCTGTAAAAGCTCTATGTGTTCCAGTGGAACTCTAAATAGCGATTGCTTATATTCCCTATTAACATATATGTTATCTTTGATGATTTACATATATAGTATGACATATAGCAAAATATATTATGTTTATAATAATATGTTTAAAATAATATGTACGCTATAAATCAAAATACATCGTATACAACTAAAATAGTATCGATTATGTAAAATAACAACAAACATCGAAGCTTTTTATCTAAACATACTTGTATAATAAAATTGTAGCTAAGCCGAATCTGTACATTAAATATTTTTTTTGGAAAATCTTATTGAAATAGACATTATTATCGATACAGAGGTCAAATCTATAGTTTTTACTTGTATAATAAAATTGTAACTAAGCTGAATCTGTACATTAAATTTTTTTTTTGGAAAATCTTATTGAAATAGACATTATTATCGATACAGAGGCCAAATCTATAGTTTTTAGAATTTTTGTCTGTTTGTCTGTCTGTTACCGCATCACGGAAAAACCACTGGACAGATTTTAATGAAATTTGGAATGATGGTAGCTGGTTATCCGGGTTAACATATAGAATACTTTTTATTGCGGGAAAATATCTTATCACTGCGAAATCTACACTAAACGTTAAAACGTAACGTAGGAACGAACCCGAGCGGAGCGACGGTGAGTTGCTAGTAATATCTAAGTACAGTTACATTTTTAATAAGTGTAAGAAGCATTCTCTTTTGCGTGCTGCAAGTCAAAACCCAACAACAGTACGCGGGCATTTTCTGCCTTCAAATGAAGTCCGCTGGCAGAAAATGTCAAAATTGGCCAAAAAACTGGCAAAAAATTCAATATACTTATAAATTATTTACATTTTCTATATGTAATCTGAATTCCAAACAGACGAAAGAAGCCTACGCCATATTACTTTCACTAAATAAAAACATAACCTAGTCTCATATGTTCGCGACGACAAGAATATCTATAAAAATTTGTTATTCCATTTAAGATGCTGCTTCTATAAATAAATAGGTAACTCAATAGCAGCTGACGTACATAATTTAACAGTATTAAGAAGCTTATTTGTTTTACGGACATATTGAGAACGTATTTCGACAATACCCTGGATTAAATTGACTTCATAAATAAAAGTGAGTGTGTAGAGTAAATAAATTAACAGTCCTTTGGTTTCTGTTGTAACTCTGTAATTTGGACACCTGCAAGGAACAATTCTGTGACTCACTGTTTAGGGTGATTTTAAATTGTTCCAGAGATTACAGAGTACAAATAGATAGACATGTTAATTTTATGCATAAACTAGCGTATTTAACGTTAAAACGTAGTACTTATGTACATAGTGTGTACATTTTGACGGTTAGTATTTAAAAGATAGACTATAGTATACAGGGTCATTTTTAATTTACTGAAAACCTTTTGGGGATATACTGTTTACATCATAACAACAACATCTGTAAGAAAAAATATCTTAAATTTTTATTCAATACAAAAATAAAAATATTTTTACTGCACCTTCTAAACGGCATTTGGTCAAGTTTAAATGAGTAAGCACCACCAACTACACCCCTCCACCCCTCCCACTCCACCCCTCCACCCCTCCCACTCCACCCCTCCACCCCTCCCCCTCCACCGGACACGCACTTTCTTTTGCTAATGCTGGACTATTACCGTTTAGAAGGAGTAATAAAAATATTTTTATTTTTGTGAAATTTAAGAAATATTTTTTTTTACAGATGTTGTTGTTATGATGTAAATAATATATTCCCAAAAGGTTTTCAGTAAATTAAAAATGACCCTGTATATTATAAATATACATAGATATTATGAGTGGTTGAGGGTATTATAACGTGTTTTTCAGAGAGGAATAGATAATCTCTCTCGGTAAAAAGTATAAAAAAAGTAAGCCTATGTCACTCTCCAGCCCTCTAATTATTTCCACACAAAAAATCACGCCAATCCGCCACCCTGTTTCGATATGAAAGAAGGACAAACAAACACACTCACATTTATGATATTAAGTATGTTGGGACATTAACACACAGCCATCTAGTTCCATGGTAAGCTACGAGGCTTGTGTTATGGATACCAGATAGTTGATACACTACATATAAATATAAACACGCATGACTGGAGTACAAACATTCGTGCTCATCACACAAATGAATGCCCCCAGCGGGACTCGAACCCGCGACCGCTGGCACAATAAGTAGGGTCACTACAAACTGAGCCAAACATATCGTCAAGTATGGATAATTATACTTAGAGAGAGAGAGAGAGTCATGAGATTAATATCTTTTATGAATGAATAAAAACTAGTATTATAATTATAACGTAGCAATAAATAGAAGAAATTATAAAAATGCATGACTTTATGATAAAACAATAAACTTTAACGACTACGAGTATTGTAAAAAGGAAAAATGCGAGTCGTAAATTAGTCTCGCCGCTAGTTAACCTTTGATTATATATTCCGAGTGCGTTTCCTCATTAAGTATGGTGTGGCTTTCATTATGTTTTATTAAACTGAAAATTTATACCATTGATAGTTGTTTTATAGCTTTATGAATTCTTTCTAAATATAAAAAAATATATAACTAGCAACCTATCTCTGTGCCTTCCATCCAGATCCGTTCAGCCGTTCTAGCGTCATTCAGTAAGACACATCAATCAATCAATCAAAAATATAAACTTTTGTAAAATCGACCACCATACTTAGGGTAGAAAGTCGGCCAAAAAAAAGATAGAAACAGAACCAAACCCCTTTTTAGCAGAAGAAGGTAAATAGATTCTCAATATATTCAAACCTATTTTTATATTTTCTGTTAACATACTTGCGGACTTTATTGTGGAAAGCTTACGTGGATCTTCGTCGTATTATTATTTTTTGTTTTACACCAAATTCGCTAAGAGCTTTTACGTCTATGATGTTGTAGGCAGATATTTATAAGATATATGTATATGGTTGTTATGAGGAATGTTATGGTTTTGTATATTTATTTCCTCATAGTTTTCTATTATTGATATTCTACAAACGACATCGATAATAGAAAAATAAAAAATATGAGAATGGTATAATATATGTATGTACATTTGAACCATGTGCCAAAATGAATAGGTAAGCTATACGTATAATAAAATTGTAACTAAGCCGAATCTGTACATTAAATATTTTTTTTTAAATCCAATTGAAATAAACATTATTGTCGATACAGAGGCCGAATCTATAGTTTTTAGAACTTTTGTCTGTCTGTCTGTTACCGCATCACAGAAAAATCACTGGAAGGATTTTGATGATATTTGGTATGGTGATAGCTGGTTATCTGGGTCAATATATAGAATACTTTTTACAGCGGGAAAATGTCTCATTTCTAAAAAAAATACAAAAACTGCAATGTAAGAGTATACTAATATGTAAAACCTAAGAATTTGGTTTTGGTCATCTGGACGCGGGCGGAGCCGCGGGTAGTGCTAGTATGATTAAGTGTGTAATGTATTTATTTATTTTCGATATCGATAGTTGAATTTTGTGTTATCTTTAAGTATAGTAATAGAAAATATGATTATTGGAAAACTTAACTGTTTATTATTTAATTCAATAACGGAAGCTCAAAAATTCAATTTGAGTTGTACAATCTAAAATCTTATATAAACGGGAACGTTTAAAAAATCGCAATATTACTGAAAAATATAATTTCTAAAAAAACTTAATTAAAAATGTAGCATTACAAAAACTAACTTCTCTAATATATGCACTTTGAACATGGTAGTCGTAAATAAACGCAAAGTACGTGACTAGAATGAGATAAAATAAAATATTTGTTTTAGAGATGTGAGTATGAAAATATCGATATTAATGATGCTTAATCGATATATCTCAGATGTTATATTCGGACAAATATATATCATCGATTTGAAATATTATGAAAATATAGACCATTGTTGAATAAAAATAATATTATTGTTAAAAGTATTTTTTTCGTAGTATGTATTTAATATTATAAATGTGAAAGTTTGTGAGTATGTATGGATGTTTGTTACTCTTTCACGCCAAAACGGCTGAACGGATCTGAATGAGGCACAGAGATAGATTATAATCTGGAATAACACAAAGGCTACTTTTTATCCCGGAAAATGTACGGTTCCCGTGGGATAGGTTTGTTTTTGTTTTCCAATTAATAATTTTACTAAAATAATGTTTATTTCAGTTAAATTAATAAAACTTCTCATGTGCTATTCATATGTGTGTATGTGTTTGTGTTACATAATAATAAGTACTAATAAAATAAAGCAATATATTGAAAAGGTGTTTGTTATTCCTTGTTTTAAAAGCTTTTACATCTTTTGTACGTCTTTCAAATCAAGTACCATTAGAGTGTTTTACAGTTTTTTACGATACAATTATTACGTTTTCATTAAAAAATATAGTTTAAAATAAAACTTAAGCACTACTTTAGTAATCTTAAACCTTAAAATAAGTATAGCGAAGAGCATCTCATTTGCAGTACCTTTTCATATATTTCATCTGTAACTCATATGTAAAAATCTTTTTATTTATTTTTAAGAATATGGTGTATATACATATGTAAGTGACAAGCAATTTTACATTGGAATATTGATTTTTAATACTTATTGTATTTTAATTTATTGTCTGTATTTAAAAAAAATATAGTATTGACATTCATCGCAGTCGAATCAGAATAATCTATAGTAATATTATAAAGTGGAAAGATTTTTTGTTTGTTTGTTTGTACCGAATAAGCTCCGAAACTACTTAACCGATTTATATGAAATATGTAGTTGTTGTTATAAGAAGATACTTTGAGACCCTGGGAAGGACATAGAATAGTTTTTATTCCGGAAATCATCACTTAAGGGGGTGACAATAGAGACGAAAGTTTGAATGGGGAAGCAACCTAGTGACGAACGTGAGTTGCTAGTGTGATATAAGATAATATATTTTTCGTTTTAAAAACCAACGAAGGTTAAAAATCCACCACCACAACATATCACAACTTTACTAGTATTTCGGTAGGTACATCCCTAACTTTGCTTCATGCTAGATCAGTTTCGGCTAAATTAAGCTTACATTGCTGACTAATGAGTTGATATGAAAGTATGTATTTTAGATGGTCGTTCTAAGAGTTTCTTATTTTGTGTCATTTTAATTGTTTTTTTGAATTATAGATAACTAGCGGCTCACCCTGGCTTCGCTCGGGTTCGTCCCTAGGTAATGTTTTAACGGTTAGTAATAGCTAAGTTACATATATATTATATAATGTGTTTTCCCGTGGGAATGAGATAATCTCCCGCGGTAAAAAGTAGCCTATGTAACTCTACAGCCATTTGACTATCGCCACACAAAAATCACGCCAATCCGGCACTCCATTTCGACGTGAAAGAAGGACAAACAAACAAACACTTTCACATTTGTAATATTATATATGGACTAGTAATACCTACCCAGTGGTCGAAATTTGACCATAATCATTATTGAAAATTTGAGAAAAACATATATGAATAGAATTTACCTATTTACCTACCTATATAAAAAGTAACTATATTCAAACTTTTGTTTTATGATAACATTAAATTTCGTCAATTTTAAAAAACCAAACACAGTAAAACCTAGCATTTATAATTTCCTTCTATATATTATCAATTTATTTTTATGTATATTTATTTATGTGTAAAAAATATAACAACAGATACAAAAATCGTAGGTTTCGCTGATATAAAGAAAAACAAGCCTTTACCCGCGAATCCGCTTGAGCAATTTGTTTAATATATTTATTTTATAATATTTTATAATATTTTTAAGTGAGCAAAATTTTTGTAAAATATATTTTTTTGTTAACTTGAAAAAAATTATAAAAAACAAAATATTGACATTAAAAAAAATCATGACGTGATCTTGATATTACATAGATACTCGTAAATGAATCTAAACGTACGCATACGTAATGATAGTTCTAGATATAAGTTCGTTCAAACAAACAATTTCGCATTATGATGATGTTCTCCTGACCGATTTCGGCCACGGCGGTCAATCTCATTGAGACTAGCCAACTGCGCAGGAGATATTATAGTGCACAAGTGTACGCGCAGACACAACGTGCACTCTCTATTCCTGTCACTCTCATACTCCGGTGGGACGACTGCTCGACACGACCGGTGAGAGTTAAGGCGCAGGACCGACGGCTTTACGTGCTCTCTGAGGCACGAGGGTGTAAAACCGCCAACTTCCCAACTCCGGGCTGTTACTGAGACTTACTATACAGAAAGACTCAATAACTAAACTTGGCCCGACCCGGGACTCGAACCCAGGACTGCCGAGGGTGCAGCCGTACATGTTGGCCACTACACCACCGATGCAGTTAAACAGTTCACATTATATATTAGTATACACAATAGATGTTTCCTCCATTTTAGTGTACATAAACACGTGTAGAATTTGCATGAAATATCAACGATGTAATTTGGTTGGGATAATAGCGTGAAATTGAGCGATACGATGTCATTTTAGCTTGTTATTACAACTTGTTCACGCTTGATGTTAATGTTTACGTGAAACTTTATACCTAAAAGTGTAATTATTTATTAATATTTTTTTAAATTAAGTACAATTAATTAATTATTTCTAAATATATGTATATAATTTTAATATAATAAAGAGCAGGTTCATTTAAGTTTTTGTGTGTTTTATGCAATTTTTATTCTATTCAAGAAGTGATCATATTATGACACGACATATACATGTGCGTATGTATCTATGTACATATGTATGTACATATGTATGTATGTATGTATGTACATATGTATCGTTATATATAAAATTCGGACTTATTTCTTGGTTCGAAATATTGTTGACAAGTCCAAAAAAGCTTGAGCTGCCTGTAGGTACCATGGGACTGTATTATAAAACTTTATAGCTACATTTGTTTTAACATAAGTAGTGCAAAAAAAACTCAGTTCGGTAAACTCGATAGGAGCAAAATTCTTTTTGCTGTCTGCTCTTGACTCATAAATTAACACATAAGCATTGTTACGAGTACCAGGGTATCATAAACATTAAGCAACAATCTATGTACCTATATGTTGAAGCTCATCGAAGAAAGGCTTGCATAGAATGCACATGAATTTCTACTATATTTTTTTCTGTCTATCTCTTTATCACCAAGTGTAGCAAATATAACATGCGGTAAGGAATTTCATTCAAATTTTACTTAAATAGTTAAGTATTATTTGCTTCAGTAATTTCACAAAACCAATAAAGGCGGAACTGTTAGTTTTAATATATTTTCTCTAAGAGAGTTCGTGTATTGCATAGCGCAGACGATCATTTGTAACAATCACGTCTACAGGTGTTTGTTTACAATTTAAACGGTGTTACTGTTCACGTACGATTTGTTAAACGTGTAAGATAGATGAATAGCTTGTGTCCTGTGTAATCAGTGCCGGATTCAACCTTAGCACCGCCCCTGGGCATAGTAAAAAAATCCACCATATTATCGAAATTTTGTATAAAATTAATAAAGTTTGGATAAATTTTTCATTTTTTTTTTGTTGAAAATACAAAAAAAAATTATGAATGATTTCAATTTTTCGAAAAAATACTAGTTTTTTTTTTTAAATATTCATTTTTTGGAAAATAAAAAAAGTATTTTCGATGCGAAGAAAAATGTTTTCCCAACCTCCCAATTTGGCCGTCCCTAAAAATTTGCCACCCGGCACTAACCACGAGTGCTCCTAGTGTAAATACAGCACTGTGTGTAATATTACATCATTGAATGAATGATTTTGTCGCAGTTTTACTTTATATTTTTGCTCTCAACGTTTCGAATGTTTTACAGCAAACGAGAATTGTTCAAAGTAACCAAGATAAAGCTACACTATTCTTGACTTATTTATCTATACTAATTTTATAAAGAGGTAAGGTTTGTTTGTACCGAATAGGCTCCGAAATACTAAACCGATTTAGATGAAATTTGGTAAGAAGATAGTTCGAAACCCTGGGAAGGATATAGAATAGTTTTTTTCCCAGAAATCATCCCTTAAGGGGGTTAAAATGGGGATGAAAGTTTTATGGGGAAGCAACCTAGAGACGAACCCGAGTGAAGCGATGGTGAGTCGCTAGTATATTATATATATATTAATATTTTATTTGATATTTTTTATCAACGCATCACATAAAATAAGCCATGAGCGAAAACTACCATTCTATATTTAAGATACAAAACCTTATTAATTACATCATTTCGGTCAAGAAAATCTTTCAAAATTTTGCTTTATTAATGTGAAAAGTTTAACATTGTCAAAGGAGTAGCAAATTGCCATTTAAAATTATGTAAATGAAGTAAAGGAGCGTTGTAATTCGTCACAAGATGTTTTGGCAGTCAAAGACACTTTTTATTTAAATGCTAATCCTTTTAGCTTGTTTTCTCTTGTATAGTCCGAGGCCAGCCTTAATTGCTAACCTAACTTGTGATATGCCTTAATTTGCATGTCAAAAGTTTTTTTCACAGATTTTGTTTCTGCAACCATGCCTAAATTTGTGATTTTTTACTCTTTTTAAGACTTAATAAACGCAAAACACCTACTCGCTTTAACACACGTGTACACGATGTATAAAATGTTATATAAGAATTTTCATTATAGAGCGTTTTGTGAATTTTTGTTACACAATTTCAGTCTACGTATTTAAGAAATAACGTGTAGCATTATTTTACTTACTGGATACAAGCTTTTCGTATACAAATGTGCATTTTTAACTACTTTCTTTGTGTAAGTTATTATGGTTTCATATTTTTATTCCATTGTTTGTAATATCAGGTAACAGTAAACTAAATGAAGTACCGTAAACCTCTTCTGGTAAATATCCTCATTGTTTAATCAACAAAAAGCAATATTAATATAAAGCAGATGCACCTATATAATTAGTCTGTGGTATGTTTTAGTGATAGATAACTAACTCTTGTAGTGACGACTGACGAACATTCGAAAATCGAATTAAAAGTGCGCGGGAGATGCAAAAGTGACATCTGACAGTTGACATGCCGCCATGATAAATAGTGACCGGCGTCCATTATGCCACAACACGATCGCGTTCAGCCTTGTTAATTATAACTCTGCTAATTACTCGGTCAAATAAATATGTAAATGGCCTGGCGATGCGCTCGAAATGAGATGAAACTTTGATGGAAACGATAAATTGTGTTGTGACGTGATTAAATTGATGTATATGATTTTTTTAATGGTTTTGTTATTTAACAAATATGTATTAATAAATTCTCTTTTTTTATTTTTATTTATTACCAGTAATGTCAATCTCTTTTTTATTATATCTCAATTAATAATTGAATCCTTATCAAAATTTATTATAAGCTAGCGATTCTCGCTTGGCTCGGGTTCGTCCCTAGATACGTTTTTTCAGTTAGTATGGTACTTACCTCTAGATTTATATAAACAGGTATAAATAAACAGTTCTAAGCATTTCGATTTTGCTACTGTTTTTTTTGGGTTTTACCTATTTTAAAGTATAAAAATACTTAAACCACCCCTGAGACACCCCCAACAAAAAAAAAAATTATTATACTAACGAACAGCCATTGATTTTTATATATACATATATGGATGAAAGCTTTATGTGTAGTGTGTACGTGCAAGATGACACGTGTATGAGAATAACGATTGCATTTAGTTTCCCATCTAGTGATAAGATATAAGAATATACTTGTATTGTTTGTTGTATTTATATCTTTTATTAGAAGACGTTATTATAAATAATCATTAGTTTTAATTTTATTGAACATTAGCGGCTTACTCTTTACTGTAAAAGTATCCTAAAAAGCATTCTTATGGATAAACATTTTAAGAAGGCACAGAGCAAAAACATGGTTCGTATCTGTACTAGGCACATCATAGGAAGATTCTCTTTCACTAGAACTACCTACTAAAAATTATTTTAACAAAACTTAAGTGTTACCTATTATATTATGATTTTACTTATGTATGACGTTGTGCAACATTGCTATAACAAATAACAAAAAATCTCATCATAAGCAAAGCCACCGCAAAAAATAATAAGTAAATAATTTAAAAAAATAATAATTTTATAACTTTATCGTACTGAAAATATTTTTATTATTGTTATAATATAACAATAATAAAAATATTTGTAGTATTTTAAAACAAAAAAGCAGAGAAAGTATATTATTCCTTGTTAGAAAGAAATCAATCGTAGAACGAATTTCCACAGGGAGCCTTGCACAAACAATGATTAATCTGTACCAATAATAATTGATATAACAAAGCGTACGTACGTAGTGCCCAGGAGATTTTTACGGAACAGAATTTGAAGTTCTCTTTAGAAAACCAAAAGAATATTAAAACTACACATTTTATAAAACCTATATATACATTATTATATCCTGAATACCCTCTTACTTCTATATAAATGCGAAAGTTTGTATGGATGGATGTTTGTCACTCAATCACGCCAGAACGGCTGAACGGATCTGGATGAAATTTAGTACAGAGATAGGCTATAGTCTGGGATAGCACATAGGTTAATTTTTATCCCGAAAATACACGCTTCCCGTGGGATAGATTTGTTTTTGTATTCCACTAGGGACGTACCCGAGCGAAGTGAGAGTGAGCCGCTAGTATATTATAATATAATTTAAAATATCAAAATAAGTTCTTACAGAGTAGATAATATCTTTTTTCGCATTCCAATTTAAAATCCAACAATATCATATTTATTATTTGTTATTAGAATTCTAATTTAAATTGTCACCATAATCGTGTTTCATTTTAGTATGAATAAACAAACGTGTACCAATGAGCCTGCGAGGCATTCAAATAACATAATCATGTAGTAACCTATATAAATAAAATATTTATTAATTACCTATTATGTCATAATTTCTGATGTTTGCTGGCAACATGTATTTTATTTAAATTATTTAAACTTATTCTTTAAACTCAAAATATATTATTCTAAAACGCTTTTGCAAGAACTTGACTCATTTTAAATTAATTAGCTAACTCTTTTTGATTTCTTTGGTTTATATTTTAAAGCAAAGCATTCTTTACGAAAATTGATCTGATAAGGAAAAATTTTTTTCATTATAAAATGGCTAACCGAGATTGTCTTGAGATTTACTATATAATAAGTATATATTTATAATATGTATTTATTTAAAAGTTATATATGTGTAGTGTATCAACTATCTGGTATCCATAACACAAGCCTCATAGCTTACCATGGAACTAGATGGTGCTGTGTGTTAATGTCCTATAAAAAAAAGTTCTTTCTGCTATAACATAATATTAAGAGAACATTTATATTAATATATTTTTTATATTAATATGTGAACTATAAACATTAAAAGCTATTTGGAGGACAGTGTAACTTTTTAGATAAAAAATATTTATTGTAACCTGTTACTAAGAGTTAGTAAGGGGCGATATGCCCTCGCGGGTATGCCCTACTAGTATGAAATAAAATTGATAAATTATGTATTCTAAGCGTCAAGTTCGGGCTCACCGTCATCATCTCCTCGAGTTTCTGTATAGAGTTGCCATATAATGACCAATTTAAGTAAACCAACCCCTTCAAATTGTTTTAACAGCAGGTGAAAAACTAAGTCAAAGTAGAAAAATATGTAAAAAAAAAATTATATATAATACATATTACATAATAAAATATTAACATTGTAATAAATACAAAAACACATGCCAAATTCAATTTCGATATCAACTAACAATTACCCTCCAAGAAACGTTCAAAAGTAATATTTTTATTCAAGAAGTTTTGCAATAAAGTAAAAGTATTTAATCAATATCTAAGTTTGACAGCTGGCGTAATCTTTAAAATAGATTTACGTTGACTTGATTAGGCATTCCTTATTCAATTCGATATTTGTTACATTCGATGATTCAGATTTTTTAACGTCCCATTCTTGCACGGGCCTCCCTTTAATACGAGGGGGATCAGGCCATAGTCCACTACGCTGGCTATATGCGGGTTGGCGGACTTCACATGTCTTTCGAAAACTTGCTAGGTTCTCTCAGAGATGCAGGTTTCCTCACGATGTTTTTCTTCACCGTAAGGCACCACAACCATATACATGGACAAAATGTCCGTGATGCCTACAACACTAAAAAACTATCTATCCTTTATTTAAAGATAAGGTATTTTTAAATTTCTTCCATGGAGCTTACCTCAATTATTAAGGAACTCTTATACAAAGTTTGATGATTCTAGAACCACCGATTTTGGCTGTAATAATACGTACGTGTAATAACAATACGCTTGAACGAGAAATTCTCTTTTATTACTTAAATAGAAATAAATTTCAAATTATGTGGAGCTAAATCTATACATATAATAAAATTGTAACTAAGCCGAATCTGTACATTAAATATTTTTTGGAAAATCTTATTGAAATAGACATTATTATCGATACAGAGGCCGAGGTCTGTCTGTCTGTCTGTCTGTCTGTTACCGCATCACGAGAAAACCACTGGAGGGATTTTAATGAAATTTGGTATGGTGATAGCTGGTTATCCGGGTCAACATATAGTATACTTTTTATCGCGGGAAAATATCTCATTTCTGAGAAAAAATGCAAATACTGCAATGTAAGACTAATATGTAAAATCTAAGAATATGGTTTTTGGTCATCTGAACGCGGGCGGAGCCGCGGGCAATGCTAGTAATGAAATAAAATAACATTCTGCGTAGTTTAAAGAGTAAATCTATTTAAACGCTTAAAAAGACCGCGTGGAATGTACCCGCGTATTTCAATTATACAAGTAAGTTAAAGCTCTTAAAAGCTCAACAGGTGTTGTTTTCTATTTTTCGGCAAATTATTTTCCTTTTCATCGTTATTTTGTTCGGATTTTTATATTTATAACGAAAAAATAAGATATTTTTTTCTATTTAATAACGTATAAGATGAAAAACCCATAATCTTTGACATTAAAATAATCGTGGAAAAACAATTATAAAATTGAAATAAGAAAAAAGACCTTAAAAATTTTCATTTTTCGAAGTTTGACTATACTTTAAATACTTTAAAACTCAAATAAGTTAATTTTCAATAGGAAAAAATCCTTAAAGTAAAACTAAAACAAAAAGAACATATATATATATATATGCGATTATAGCTTTATAGACTTTGGAGTCGACCAATAGCTAGAATAAAGGAATAGTATTTTAGGACTTAATAGTGCTAGATCATAGCTAAAACGCTCTCTTGAGAAACCAAATAGTGAAGTTCTAGATAATGCTCTTATGTGCAAATAATTTTCAATGGTTAGTGTAGGGCCATCAAATTTCCAGCCTTTTGGGTTGTTACTGAATTGTTTTGAAAGAAATATTATAATTCTTTTCACTAAATAGCGGCAGTTAGATTTAGTACAATCATTACATATAATAAAATTGTAACAGCCGAATCTGTACATTAAATATTTTTTGGAAAATCTTATTGAAATAGGTATTATTATCGATACAGAGACCGAATCTAGTTTTTAAAAATTTTCTCTGTCTAACTGTCTATTACCGCATCACAAGAAAACCACTGGTCAGATTTTGATGAAATTTGGTATGATGATAGCTGGTTATCCGGGTCAACATAAAAAATACTTTTTACCGCGGGAAAATATCTCATTTCTGAGAAAAAATACAAAAACTGCAATGTAAGAGTATATTAGTATATAAAACCTAAGAATTTGGTTTTTGGTCACCTGAACGCGGGTGGAGCCGCGGGCAATGCTAGTACTATATAAATATAGTTATAAATTGTAGTTTTACATCACTATTTCTGGTATACGCTCGAAAGAGTTAGATTGAAATGGAAATATGAACAAAAACCCAACATTTTAAAATCATAAGATTAAAACGTTAACATTTTGTTGTTTTGTTTTTGCTAAGATATAGTTGAAGTGAGTCGGCGGTTTCCACTCCCGTTAATGAAATTCCCTGTAAATCTGGTAAAGAACGCGTCTTAAGCAGAAATACATTAAAATCTTTAATAGCTTCTGTTATCGAGTTACTCGGCTTTGTAGTTTTTGTAGAGATAAAATGAGTATTGATATATCTATGTTACTTGAACATTTTCGTGACACATGTCTGGTAAACAATAAATGTGATATGTTAGATAAATTAATCTAAAATTTAAACTAATATAAAATCTTGGCTTATATGCCCTTCCTGTCCTAGTGATGTACTTGGAAACTACAAATTCAGACAGCATTTTTGGAGAAAGAATTTTAGACGGTTAATACAATGATAGCAACTATAGAACCGGATATAGTCACAAACTTTTAACTAAATATAGAAAAAAATTAGTTAAGTAGAAAGTTATTTTAGTTATGTTAGCTAACAAAGTTTAAGCAAATTGTGAAACATGAAAATGTGCAAATAAATTAGTGATGTACTCGCAGAACCACTTAGACTTCTGCTGCTAACTTCATAAAGACAGTTTTCTGTTATTGTTTTCAAACATATTTTAGTACTACACATTAAGAGACTTGAACTGTCTACTGCACCGATGGTTACGTGTTCAATTCCAATTCCAAACTTGTATCAGCTATAGAGATGATTGTCAGGATAAAGTAGACAAATAGAAAAAAATATTGCACTATTCCTGTTGATGTAAAACAAATAAAGCATTTAAGCTATTATTTATAGTAAAAAGCTCTTTTAGAAGTTAGTGAAGTTGTTTTTATAATGCGAATTATATAACATAGCAATGGCCTTTGCTTCGGCTCACTAGACCAATTTAATATATTTTTTTTAAATACAACACCGCTAAAAAAATTAAACAAATATAATGTCTATCGAAGCTACAAACTATTTTAATAAACTACCACTTCGATCCGTTTCTGTACTGCTATATACGCTAACTAGAAGAGCTCGCGGCTTAAAAAAAATCTCTAAAAAGGTAGGTTTCATACAAACTTTCATCCCCTATGTTACCGCCTTATCGGATGAATTTCGAAAAATGCTAAAACACTAATTTATTTAATTGTATTGAAGAACATTAATACCAAGTTTCAAGTAATTCTGATGATAAATATTTTTTTGTGACATAGATTATAGAAATATTATGTAAAAGATGTGAAATTCAATTTCAAACAAGCATTTAATCTAACAGGTCAATACGAATATTTTCCTTGTAAGATAATCGAACTCGCGTCGACTGTCATAGAAGGCAGAGCCATTTTTTATTTAACTTTATGTTGAATAGTACTTATTTTGAACTGAAAATTTTAAACCGGGAAAGCTAAGAATTCCTTCATTACTCACTTAGTTTATTTAATAAGTACTGAAAGTATCCTTTTGAATATAAATGAGAAGCACAAAGACAATACCGTATTTATGAAAATGCCAATGTTTATAGTTCCTCAGTTAAAGTTATTTTGCTGGTTTTTAACTGTAAGAGTAGAGAAAACCACACGCGTAAAGCATGTGGGTTTCTCTTGAAGTGCAAATTTTACTTTCAACTGGAACTAGATATCCTGTTTTATTTACAAACTAGCATTGCCCGCGGCTCCGCCCGCTTTATAGTAGGTTATGTTTTAGCTCTTCAAATCAACTTGAATAAAAATAAATTGTATTTTTAAAATATGCTTTGCACTATCATTTGTTAGAAATTGTGTATCTATACATATAGTAAAATTGTAACTAAGCCGAATCTGTACATTAAATATTTTTTGGAAAATCTTATTGAAATAAACATTATTATCGATACAGAGGCCGAATCTATAGTTTTTAGAATTTTTTGTCTGTCTGTCTGTTACCGCATCACAGAAAAACCACTGGAGGGATTTCGATGAAATTTGGCATGGTGATAGCTGCTTATCCGGTTCAACATATAGGATACTTTTTACCGCGGGAAAATATCTCATTTCTGAGATAAAATACAAAAGCTGCAATGTAATATAAAAAAAGAGTATACTAATATGTAAAACCTAACAATTTGGTTTTTGGTCATCTAAACGCGGGCGGAGCCGCGGGCAATGCTAGTTTATTAATAAAGCTGTCATTCTTATGGTCGATCCTATTCCTATAGCTCTAAAATTAGTATTGACTAAGAAGTTTGATTAACTAACGAAAACTACACATCGAAGCATGTCTATTCACACCTTTATTTGATAGAATCAACAAGTGTTTTAATATTATAAAACAAAATTTGTTTTTTTTTTAAAAGAAAAAATAATTTATGCATACGTAATTAATAAATATGTAACTATTATAAATAAAAAAATTTGATAGAAAATCTCTAATTGTATGAAAAAAATGTGTTTATAAATACTTAAGAATCAATTTTTATGTATATATTAAGTGAAACTGTAGTGCAAGTACCGTCTGAGCTTGTACTTTAGTTAGAACCATCACTATATCGAGTGTACGTGATTTTTTTATTTGAAAAAAGTATATTTCCCTGGAGACCTTGAATAAACGTCCAGATTGAATGATGAACGTTAAAATGTTGTTAGAAAAAGAAAGTTTCTTATGATGAATATTTTATAAATATTTAAGTTTTAGTAACTTAATAGAAGAGTTAAAAGATTTTCTTTGAAGTAGTAAATATAGAAATTTTGACAGAATTTTTTTTATGCTTTTTTCTTTCGATTTTTAAAAAGTATTTTTGCTATATTAAAACTATTTAATTATAACTCTATCCTCAAAAAAGGTTTATTAGACGTTTTTAATATATGAAATGATTGAAAAATTTAAAAATTATAAATATATTTTAAATTTTACTATGAAATAAAATATTAAATTTAAAATCCGTACAAACTTTTAAGTTTAAAAACTCGGTTTAAAAAATAATTCTTTTACAGTATAAAGACTAAAAACCTAAAATAAACTTTTCCAAAGTAAACTTACCCGAAAGCCATTGCTACGAGGTTGCTACGAGTTTACGGTGCTACGAAGATCAGTGCTACGGCACAAGTGGCGATGTAAGTTCTACGCGCGCCTTATATTGGATGGCCGGGAACGCCCCACGCGCCGCCCAATGCATCGATGGGATGATTTTAATCATTTTTTTGTAGTTTTTTTCCTATGAACTACCAATTTACTTTGATTTTTCTTGCTATTGAAAATATTTTTGTTTAATTTTTGGGATTAATAAATATTCACAGACAGAATTTCTGTTAGAATTATTTGAAATAAATACTTTAGTATGGCATTAGTATAGAATTATAGGTAGTATATATGTACATATATTTGGTATAGTTACCTTTTTAAATAACAGTTATTCATACGGCTCATATATAGAAAACATTAGTTAATTTTGATTTTGTCCCTCTATCTGTTTGTTTAGGCTGTTTCTTTGAAAACGGTGAATTTTTACGGTTTCATAAGCAATTATGTTTAGATTAAAATACAATAAGTAATAATCCGTGGACCAAAGGAGGGTGTAGAATATTTTATTTTTTAATATAAATCTACTATCTAACTATATAATGTATACTAATAATATATTCTTTAATAATAGTAGAACTTAATTTCAATTTTCCCTTTGACTAAAAATAAAATTAAACTATCTTTTCGGATTTTTTGCGGATTTATTTAGATTTTTGGTTCCTGACGCTCCGAATGCTTTACAGCAATCACGGTCACGGAAGAGACCATGGTCCCGTCAAAAAATCCAAAAAGATAGTTTTAATTAAAATGTCAAATATTCGCGTAAATATAAGAAAGTCTCTTAAGTCCGTCAGAAATAGGTCTCTGGAAAAAAAATTTGAAATGGGAAATTTATATCTTGCACGTGTTAATATTATTATTTACGTATTTGTAATAAAATTTATATTAATATGTTGTTCGCAGAATTCGACAATCGCATGTGTAGTAAAATCAATCATTTCATTGGTCGTAAAGCAGTTTGACTCCATATAAAACTCATTCTCTTAATATTTTTGAGGTTCATTCTTCATTTAATAAATATGGGGCAGTAGATTAGTAATTAATCGATTTATGATATAAGCTTAGATGTTTAATTCCAGAATCTCCTTTTAACCTGTAAAATTTTGATTTAAAACAGGTGATACTAATTTTATCAAAGAGGTTCATGTTTGGGCCTAGTTTATACGAAAAAAAGTAATGACAGAAAAAAAAATATTTTACGTGAAACCAACATCACAATATAATTTATTTATAAAATCTAAAATTTTATCCTCGAATATGAAAAAATATTTCTTGAAGTATGTGTATGTATGTATGGATATATAAATGTATGTAATATGTGTGTATGTAAGTATCTATGTAAATATGTATGAATGTATATATGTACGTATGTATGTATGTTTGTATATGTGTATATTTATATTATAATTGATGTTTGTAGTTTGTACCTACACCGCACCGCATTATTATTTTATATTTTCTCACGCTTGAGGGTTTCTGGTAGAGATCTCTTAAAGAGATAAGTCATCCTTTGTACACATGGTATCTGTTTTCACTTGTATGGTTTATTTCTGGTACATAAATAAAAAAATGTCAAAACATGTTAACGTGTTGATGTTCTAAAAAATAAAACGGAAACTCACCAAAAATATTTTTTATCAGAATTGATTGATGATTGCAAGACATATTGTTAAAATATATTATTTCTAATAAAACCCTATCTATGTTCTTTCGGGCCAGTCTATTTTGTATAAATTTTTAAAACTAAAACTAAGGCAGCTTTAAAGTTAAAACTGATTTTTTATGTAATATATGACGCTTATTTTATTATATGTGTAGATATAATAAATATCTAATATATATACATATATTAAATTCTGCGACGAATCTGTACATTTTTTTTTTCTAATCTTACTTAAAAGGTCATCATTATCGATAGAGAGACTGAATCAATAGTTTTTAGAACTTTTGTCTGTTGTCTGTCTGTCTGTCTGGGAACGCATCACGAGAAACTCACTGAACAGATTTTGATGAAATTTGGTATGATGATAGCTGCTTGGTTATCCGGGTCAATATATAGGATACTTTTTACTGTAGGCAAATAGCTTATTTCTGAGAAAATTATACTAACCGTTCAAACGTACTAGGGACGAAGTGAGTCGCTAGTCTCGTAATATAAGGCGAAAAATGTGTTTAGCTACGTCGTATTTACTATACTCGTATATGATATTTCTATACTTTATTTTTCTATTGACAATCGTGTTTGTAGAAGAAAGAAGGAAAAAACCACATTATTTATAACTGGCTTACATTTATATATAAAATCAAACATTTTTACATATTTTTTTGTTTTTACTTTTCCATACTTTCATATGATTTGTTACTCAAAATGATGTAAAATACTTTTATTATATCCTTGATAAGATAATGTACGTATAAATTGATGCGAAGCTTTTTCATTGTAAATACCTCCAAAAGGCTTAATATACAAAAAAAGTAAGAGTAAGCTTATACTAAAAGTTGTCGAACATAAAAGCTTATTTAAATTCAATAACAATCTAGTTTTATTAATGCAATAATTATATGTTTCTTGAACGCTGAAACGGCTGGATGGATTTGGATCAATTTTTGTACACAGATAAACTATGAGCTGTATTAGTACATAGGCTACTATTAGTAATAGTAATATAAAATATAGTAATATTAAAAATACAAAATGTCTTGAGACATACCCGAAGAAAGCAAGGATAAGTCGTTAGATGTTAATATTTAAGACTAGCGACTCACCCTCGGGTTCGTCTCTACTTACGTTTTAACATTTAGTATAGATTTCTCAGCGATGAAATATGTTTGCAGTAAAAAGTATCCTATGTGTTGACCGAATAACCAGTTTTTATCATATCAAATTTCATCAAAATGACTCTATTGGTTTTTACGTGATGCAATCACAGACAGACAGACAAAAATTCTAAAAACTATAGTTTCGGCCTCTGTATCGATAATAATATATATTTCAATAAGATTTTCCAAAAAATATTTAATGTACAAATTAGGCTCAGTTAGAATTTTATTATATGTATAGATAATTAAATTAAATTATTAAAACAAATACAAATCACGGACCTCAAGCGAGCTATCCAATAAAGTGTAAATAATACGGCATGATTGCACGAAGTCAATTCTGTCTGCTCCTGACACCCATTTGTTCTCATTTGCACTCATTTTGAAGCAACCTTTGCTATTTGTAGGGATTCGTTGATTTCCCTAGCTATATTTACGTTACTGCTACTTACATTTATTCACTGCCTCGGTGGTGTAGTGGTTAGCATGTACGGCTGCACACTCGGAGGTCCTGGGTTCGAGTCCCGGGTCGGGCCAACTTTAGTTATTGAGTCTTTCTGTATAGTAAGTCTCAGTAACAGCCCGGAGTTGGGAAGTTGGCGGTGTTTCACCCCCGTGCCTCGGAGAGTATGTAAGGCCGTCAGTCCTGCGCCTTAACTCTCACTGGTCGTGTCGAGCAGTCGTCCCACCGGAGTATGAGAGTGACAGGAATAGAGAGTGCACGTTGTGTCTGCGCGTACACTTGTGCACTATAATATCTCCTGCGCAGTTGACTAGTCTCAATGAGATTGGCCGCCGTCGCCGGGATCGGCTAAGAGAACATCATCATCATCACTTATATTTACATGTGGCTTAGATAGCAGAAGACGTAGCCTGTTCTAATACGTTTTATAAGATAAATCGTCAGTGTATTTATTCTGTAGAGTCAGATTATAGAGAAATTAGATATATTTATATGGATAATTTTAAATAAATTTATTTTGAATTTTGGTTCCCAAATTCTCTATACATTGGGTATTTTTTGGAATCTTATTGAAATAAACATTTTTATCGACATATAGGCTGAATTTATAGTTTTTAGAGTTTTTGTCTATCTGTCTGTCTGTTACCGCATCACAGAAAAACGACTTGAGGGATTTTGATTAAATTTGGTATGGTGATAGCTGGCTATCCGTGTCAACATATAGGATACTTTTTACTGTGGGAAAATATTTCATTTCTGAGAAAAAATACAAAAACTGCATTGTAAGAGTATACTAATATCTAAAACCTAAGAATTTGGTTTTTGGTAATCTGAATAATGCTAGTATATTATATAATATTGAATAACCTTAAGTAATATATTTCTGATGGAATATGCTTTGTAATTTGGCTTTCTTTACATTTCTTATATGTATTCAAATAATCTGACATATTTCAGACAGGTAAAATAACGTTTACGATGAGAAAACGTGGGGTACAAAATAAAATCAATCTAGTTCGAGTCGCTTTCGAGCACCGAGGGTTCCGTATCAAGACAATTTAATTATGATATGAGTTTATCAAAAAATAGTCCCAGCTTATTTCCACTTGTCTAATTTATACATCCTAAGGTTTTTAGTGTGTTATTTAAAGCCTACGTTCCAAAATATAAAAGCTACAATATATATATATAATAAATGATGATGATATTTTATAATATTTTATTCATACGAGTATGTGAATGATATTCCTTTTATGCATAGCAATGTGAACTGTATATAATGTTGCCAAAGAAATAGAGTTAAAGTTAAAAAAATATAGGTATCCATACTTACTAATATTATAAATGTGAAAGTATGTTTGTTTGTTTGTCATTTTTCCGCGTCAAAACAGAGTGACGGATTGGCATGATTTTTTGTGTGGTGGTAGTTGGAGGGCTGGAGAGTGACATAGGTTACATTTTACCGAGGGAGATTATCTCATTCCTAAAATTTCTAATGCATACAATACAACCCAAAAAAATATTTGTGATTAGAATTATTTGAAAATTGGTATTATTAATCAATACAATTAAATAAATACATGTTTTATAATTTTTCAAAATTCATCCCATAACTGGGTAAAATGTGGATGAAATTTTGTATGAAACCAACATTTTTAGAGTTTCTTTTTGTAGGTAGTTTTAGCGCGAGCGAAGCCGCGGGTACAAAATTCATGTAAACGAAATCATATGCGAAAAGCCTTTAATAAATAATCCTACGTTTGCTTTTGAATATAAATTACAGAACGAGAATATCGGGCGGTACTCGTAGTGCAAACTCGAAAACTAATTAGTCTGTTTGCCCACCAAATAAGTGTGCGATATGAATAATTTTGTAATTTAATGCACTACAGCGGACCTAATGCATAGTAATCATGGCTTTTAAATTTTAAATTAACTCACTTTTTTATAATACAATAAGCTTTTACTTGAAATTTGTAATTTTATAAGCATTTCTGAACTTTTCATTATTGTTAAAGGTTATTTTATTATAGTGTTTTTATAGCTTCGTAGGTGGAAGAATGAAAAAAAAACGAATTTAAAATTTATTCTTATTATTATTGACCATAATTATATAGAAATATATATATAATAATTATAAGCTATAAAGAATTCAAAACGTCGAGAACTAAAAATCAAAATAAATCCACGAAAAAATCTCAAAAATATATTTAATTAAAGTGTTATTTAAAATGTCAAATATTCATGTAATTCTGAGTGTGTATATTTTTTTTATTAAATATAAAGAAAATTACAAATATACTTAATTATATATACAAAACAATTAATTATATATAAAAAAGTGTGTATTGTGTCAAATACACATAAAAAATACATTAAAATTATGAAATAGGTTAAGAATACTGCCCATTAGATGAAACGAAACCACAACTTGGGGCGTTCCATGCAATACTACAGTATCCGCTGAACCGATTTAGATGGTAAAAAAATTGTTCTCCTAAATGATTTCGGCCACGGCGGTCAATCTCTTTGAGACTAGCCAACTGCGCAGGAGATATTATAGTGCACAAGTGTACGCGCAGACACAACGTGCACTCTCTATTCCTATCACTCTCATACTCCGGTGGGACGACCACTCGACACGACCAGTGAGAGTTAAGGCGCAGGGCCGACGGCTTTACGTGCTCTCCGAAGCACGGGGGTGAAACACCGCCAACTTCCCAACTCCGGGCTGTTACTGAGGCTTACTATACAGAAAGACTCAATAACTAAACTTGGCCCGATCCAGGAAGCGAACCCAGGACCTCCAGGTGTGCAGCCGTACATGCTAGCCACTACACCACCGAGGCAGTTAATATTATACCATATTAAAGGCATAATGAGTACGTATATACATATATTTACTCATATATAGTATATATAGTCCTCAACTCATATGTAATATTTATTCCACACTAACCGGTAAAAAGTACCACCACAACAAACCATCAAAGTATGTACTTATCGTAGTCCATAACAAAATCTATTAACTATTTAATTATACGTAACATCATACTAATCCTGTTACAAAATGATACAACCACTCCACATGTCAAAAGCCATTAGAGCTGAAATGATTATCTTGACAACATTATCATGATTAGTATGACGCATATTACAATTTTCTTTAACTAACTGACTGCGGTACGCGACGTAGAGGCACACCTGTGGACTTAGATAAGATGATATTTTACAATCGCTAAGTAAAGTTCAAATGTATGAAAATAGCTACGTAAATGGAAACTTGTCAAACGGAGTTAAAGAGGGTTTTGGAGATTAAGTACTTTTATACCTTTTTTTAATGTTAGGATTGGAATGTTTACGCATGCCACCTGTATATACAGGTAGGTTATGAGGAGCTCACCGGCTATAAAAGCCAGTACTACCCACTGAAATAAAACAGAACTTCACCCGTCTCAATAGGGCGTCGTAGGATCGCTTACGCACTCAACCACGACGGCAGGCCTGCCGAAGAAGACCACACGACCAGGGGTTGCTCCAAGGTCCACTCTGCTATCAGAGAAGTACCAGGAGCAACCCGCATGGTCCACCGCCCTCCGAAGAGGGCCACCTCTCTGTGCGTTTCTTGGCTTCGCGCCCGGCTGGATTGCCGGGCACTACTGAGCCATAACAAGGTGAACGCACGTTGGGGTTGGGGTTGTACTTTTTATACCTACTTTTACACTGTACAAGTTTATAATAATTAAAAAAAATGAACAGTCTAGTAGATTTAGACAACACAGACTGTGACAAATAAACAGACCGACAGATAAACATGTATGGCCTCCTTATTTATATGGAGTCTTAAATTTCTTTCGTCTATTTTTCCCTAAAAAGACAGATTAAAGAAATAGCTGACGTAGCCATTGTAGTCTATTTTCGAAGTAGGTACCTAGTAGTGATGTCAACGACGTTCCACAAAAAAAAATTCTATAAACTATGTAATTTTAAATGTCCATTTTGTTTTATTCTCTTGGCATACTTTTTAGGTTTTACATCTTTATATATATAATTCTTCTGTGAGTGTGTATGTCACTGAACTTCTCTCAAACGACTGGACCGATTTTGATGAAATTTTTTGTGTGTGTTCAAGGGGATCTGGGAATGGTTTAGATTCACAATTTTGTCCGCTGGACAATGTTTTTTTAATTTATTAGTAGTTATTGATTTTGGAATGATTTACATTGGATTCGACAGACGGCGCTACCATCGCAGTGTCAAATTTTAAATAATATTCGAATTTTAATTTTACTCTGTCCCGACAGTTAGCGCTGCGATCAAATAAAAAAAAAGTTTTGTTATCATTGTAGACAGGACAACGTCTGTCGGGTCCGCTAGTATTAGTATAATCTTACAATGCTGTTTTTGTATTTTTTCTCAGAAATGAGACATTTTCCCGCGGTAAAAAGTATCCTATATGTTGATCTGGATAACCAGCTATAACCATACCAAATTTCATCAAAATCCATCCAGTAGTTTTTCTGTGATGCGGTAACAGACAGACACAGAAAAACTACAGATTCGGCCTTCATAGATATATTCGGCCTTCATAGATTTTCCAAAAAAATTTAATGTACAGATTCGGCTTAGTTAGAATTTTATTATATGTATAGATAGTATTGCTGAGAAGTCTGTTGTATAAACTAGTATGTAATATATTCGCATTCCAAGCATCGTACATGTTATTTTCACCGAGAATTGCAATAAAGTCAGTTAAACCTTCCAACGTAATATTCAATATGAAATGCGCTCTAGAAATATGTATCCAATATCGCACTTATTTGTAATAATATCTGTTTTTAAAACTTATTATTGGAACAAAACGTTATATGCTGGCTCTACCTAGTTGACAAAAGGTCGCGGGTTCGAACATTGCGTAGGAAATACTGTGTACACAGTTTAGATGTTTATTCTAGTTTTATTAAAGCTCCATTTTACAATTTTTTTTTTGTAACTGGATATAAATTTAGTTAGTTTTCTTAACAACTAAACAGGCACTAATTTATGCTAGTTTCCTTGGTCACAATAATGTTTCAGTGAATTTAAAACTTTACAATTTTTTTAAACATGCTTCATTAAGACAAATTGACTTTTTTTTTATGGGACTAAGGGGGCAAACGGGCAGGAGGCTCAACTGAAGAAGTGATCACCGCCGCCCATGGACATCTGCAACACCGCAGGGCTTGCAGATGCGCTGCCGGCCTTTAAGGAATGAATACGCTCTCTTCTTGAAGGTAGCCAGGTCGTAGCGGTTCGGAAAGACCGCCGGCGATAGCTGGTTCCACAGAGTGGTTGTGCGGGGCAGAAAATGCCTTAAAAATTTTGCAAGTAGCGATGATCTATAATGTATAAAACTTAAATTAAATTACTTATAAATAGATATTATAGATAGAAATAGAACTAAGTGTTGAAAATCTCTTTGTATACAATATTTTATTCCCACATACATACGTGAGTTGTCTAAAAGAGAATTCTTTTAGAGCAGGTCATCTTTGTCCACATCACTTTTTATGTTTTTGTTTTGTTTCAATTGTTTAGTGCAATAAATGATTAAAAATTTTTAGATAGATTGAAATCAATGCCTTTTATAACTAAAAAAAAAACAATTTAAATGCAAAGTTTGAATTTACTGCAATATTTTAATAACTAGCGATTCACCTTTGCTAAGCTCGAGTTCGTCTTGGTACGTTTTAACGGTTAATATAAATTCCTCAGAGATGAGATATATTCATATCACCATACCAAATTTCATCAAAATCTGTCCAGTGGTTTTCTCGTGATACGTTCCTAGACAGACACACAAACAAAAATTCAAAAAATTACAGTATCGGCCTCTTTATCGATAATAATGATTATTTCAATAAGATTTTCCAAAAAATATTTAATGTACAGATTCGACTCAGAATTATATTATATGTATAGATTGATATATATAATTGTATAGGTCCCTTCATTTTACACCAAAAGAAAATAAAATGTACAGAATAGTTGAAAAATGTACAAGATGGTGTATTTGCCACTGTTCGATGATATATAGGGACATGTACAATACAATATTTGAATTAATTAAAATTTAGCCGTGTTACAATTGAAACAATATATTATTATCTGTGCAAAAGAAATTATAAGTCTATGAAAAATCTATGAAGATTTCTTTTGAATGTTACGCCACTAATTTTGGTAGTAAACGATGAGTTGATACGGCTTCCATTACTACATCCCGAAATTTCTGAAACTTTTTCTTAAGCATTTAAAGGGTAACTTTGATTCTGTCACAGCTTTGTTACAACGTAACGTCTGTTTGTACGACGAACTGATGACTGAATAATATTTGTTCTTATATTTTACATAATATTATTATACTTTATATAATATTATTTACTTATTTATACATATCCATAATAATATTATAAATGTGAAAAAAGTGTGTTTGTATGTAACCTATATGTTGACCCGATTAACCAGCTATCATCATACTAAATTTCATCAAAATATGGCTAATGGTTTTTTCGTGGTGCGGTCACAGACAGACAGACAAAAATTCTAAAAACTATGGATTCGACCTCTGTATCGATAATATTTTTCAAAAATATTTAATGTACAGATTCGACTCAGAATTTTATTATATGTACCTATAGACTAGCGTTTTCCTGCGGCTCCGACCGTGTGGGTTACTCTTAATGGTTGTAGTAGATGCTAAATAGTAAATGGATAGGGCTACTTTTTAACCATCCTTCAGGCTGTAACCCTAAATAGACTTCTATTTTAAACTTGTGTTTATAAGGATATTGTTTTTATATCTTAAATTTCATAATAATAATATTTTATTACTGAAGTTTTAACTTATTTTGTAAGCTATCTTCTTATATTAAAAGTTTCGGTGTGATTTTATTGTTTTTTTTTTTAATTTTTTGTTTACCAGTTTGGGAAATTATAAGGGATATATTTTCTAGCTGTAAAATATATTCTAAATGTTAACCCAGATCACCATACCAAGTTCAATCAAAATCCGTTCAGTAGTTTTGTCGTGATGCGGTCACAGACAGACAGTCCAAAATTTTAAATACGACTAGATTTGTCCTTTGTACCGATAATGATGATTATAAGATTTTACAAAAAATATTCAATGCTTATTTACTTGCTTAGCTCGGGTGCGTCCCTAGATACGTTTTAAGTTACTCCTTATAACATCAGTTATCTGCCAGTGAAATTCCGTCAAAATCAGTCCAGCCGTTTCGGAGATTAGCCAGAACAAACACACAGACAAAAAAATTTCAAAATTGTATTTTTCCTTTAAGTAGGTACAATATTTTGACATTAGAAATAGATACTTCAATTTTATTTATTATTTTTATGAAATCTTGGTTATTTAATACCTACGACTCGAAGATAAATAACCAATTATTATTAATAATTTCTTTTTTACGATATTGTCAAAGCCAGAGGGTTTTTATTTGATTTGAATAGCGCGATAGGCAGACGAGCATGTCGAACTAACTTGTACAGGTAAAAGTCACTATTTAATCTATGTGGATATTTTTCAATTATAATATATTCAATCCTATAATGGATACTGCTTAAAAAGCATAGAACAAAGAGTCTGCATATGATAAAGTAATTAGAAAGCACCTGACTGATGTTAGTTTTGAAAACGGTCGCTAAGAAAATGTGGTCACCACAGAATCAGTCATTCATTTTTCAACAGATTTCGGCACAAAACTCTGGTATGTTTGGTTTGTCTTTACGTGTACTAAGAGATAAGAGAGGCAGTGTTTTATTTTAATTCTCTGAACGAACTGGACTTTCACTTGTAGGGTACAAAGAAAGAGAGAATTTTCTCAGAAAAATTCTTCGAGTTTAATCATGAAGTAGATAATATTTCTACATGTATATACTAGCGACTCGTCGTCCCTAGCGTACTTTTCAATACAAATTTTCATCCCCATTTTCAGCTCCTTGAGGGATGATTTCCGGGATAAAAAGTATCCTATATCCTTCCCAGGGTCTCAAACTATCTTCTTACCAAATTTTATCTAAATCGGTTCAGTAGATCTAGAGATTACCCCGTACAACGTCACAAACTCACAAACTTTATTTCTTTATAAATTTAGTACAGATTTTAAAAGAATATAAGGTTTTCAGAGAGCAGAACCCAAACTTATTAATTTCCATATAAACAATATTATTATAATACTTCATGGCACGCATTTTTAAACAAAAATATTCAGATCACGGCGAATAGTTTACTTAGAATGTGTATAACAATGAATGATGATGAGTGCTAAATATTTATGATGTTAGGTTAAACGGTGGATATAGTCCTTGAGCTATGTAAAGCTTTTATATCTCATTTTTTTATGATAAGTTTATGCCTCACTAGCGGAAAAAACTGCTAAAGCTAACCCAGCGGAACCACAGATCCTTTTTTTAAATATGCTTAATTAAAACTTGCCATTACTCTCCAGTTCATAAAGACGTTTAATATTCATTTCTCATCTCTAATAAATTTTAAAATATGCTCGTAGTTCACAGTTCAGACGATATTACTATAAAACATAGATGAGACTAAAATTATTAGTATTTGACATCCTTAATAATATTATAAAAACCTATGTGTTGTTTTTTCATGCAGCAACAAAGTAACGGATCGATGAAAAAAAAAATTATTTATCAAAAAGTTTCATATGGTATCAACCTACTTTAGTGATTTCCAAACGTCATACTTATTAGTATAAGGTACCTACTAGCGACAGAGGCAGTGGAAGCCCAGTTGTAACGCGATCACTCGGGAAACCGAGTGAAGCAAGTTCAAATCCCGGGTCTCGCACCTCTGACATTTTCATGTGCGAATCAATTCCAACATGATGACCACTTGTCTTACGGTAAAGGAAAACATCGTGAGGAAGCCTGCATGTCTGAGAGAATCTAGCAAGTTTTCAAAAGACATGTGAAGTCCGCCAACCCGCACTTGGCCAGCGTGGTGGACTATGGCCTGATCCCCCTCGTATTGAAGGGAGGCCCGTGCCCAGCAGTGGGACGTTAAAAAGGGCTGAATACAACTGAATATAACACTAGCGACTACGTTACATATTTTTTTTTTCAGTTTTTCTCCAACAGTAGGTATACTATTTAAAAGCTTTACGAAGACACTATTTTCTACCTAACAAGTACTTTTATATACGTATCTAATATAAAATGAAAATAAAGTAGGAAAAATATTGTCACTTACTTACACTTAATGAAATAAAAAATTTAATTGAAATTAATAAAATGGACGACACGTTTGGCTCAGTTTGTAGTGGCCCTACTTTCTGTGCCGGCGGTAGCGGGTTCGAGTCCCGCTGGGGGCATTCATTTGTGTGACGACGAAGGTTTGTACTCCAGTCATGGGTGTTTATATTTATAATATGTATGTATTTAAAGTTATATGTGTGTAGTGTATCAACTATCTGGTATCCATAACACAAGCCTCGTAGCTTACCATGGAACTAGATGGTGCTGTGTGTTAATGTCTAGGGATATTTATTTTAAAATAACAGATCCTCTTACTGAATATTTCTAGCTTATTTTCAATTTATCTCAAAGGATGAAGTCATTAAGTACTTTTAATCATGAATTGTAATTACATTGCATAGGTATTATATTCCAGACTAGTAGCCTTTCCCTGGGTTTTACTATGGACTATATACCTAATGGGATCGTATGTAATCTATACCTACATATAATAAAATTGTAACTAAGCCGAATCTGTACATTAAATATTTGTTGGAAAATCTTATTGAAATAAACATTATTATCGATACATAGGCCGAATCTATAGTTTTTAGAATTTTTGTCTGTGTGTCTGTTACCGCATCACAGAAAAACCACTGGAGGAATTTTGATGAAATTTGGTATGGTGATAGCTGGTTATCCGGGTCAACATATAGGATACTTTTTACCACGGGAAAATATCTCATTTCTGAGAAAAAATACAAAAACTGCAATTTATACTAATATGTAATACCTAAGAATTTGGTTTTTGGTCATCTGAACGCGGGCGGAGCCGCGGGCAATGCTTGTGTATAATATGCGTCCTGCAACCCAGCTGGGGGCTAAGTAGTTTATTTTTTATTTTATTGCTTCAGTGCTCCTTCAATTATATTATGACTAAGTAAAAAGATAAAATATACGTATACGTTGCGAGAAAGAATTTCTGAACTGTTCATAAATATATAAAAAACTAATACATTCTTTAAGTTTCGTTTTATAAGACTAAGTAAAAAGATAAAATATAGGTATACATTTCGAGCAACAATTTCTGAACTTTTTATAAAGATATTATAAGCAAATACTTTTTCGCTGATCTTTTCTCTATAATAATATATAGTTAAATAAAAAATATATGTTGGGACATTAACACACAGCACCGATCCAGCACCATCTAGTTCCATGGTACGCTACGAGGCTTGTGTTATGGATACCAGATAGTTGGTGCATTACACTTTAATTACATACATATTATAAATATAAACACCCATGACTGGAGTACAAGCATTCGTGCTCATCACACAAATTAATACCCCCAGCGGGATTCGAACCCGCGACCGCTGGCGCAGGATGTAGGGTCACTACAAACTGAGCCAAACGTGTCGTCAAATTATTTATATTTATTATTATAAAATGCAGTAGATAACCCATTGGTAATAGATACACCATATGGAAAACAAGTCTACCTCTGAGATTTTAATGTGTGTACCATTTTCCACAATACTGGTTCATCTGCCTGAAAAAAATCTAAAAGTCGGCCAACCTGCTTATGGTCGGTGTGGTAGTGATGGGAGGGAGAGAACTTGTACAATAATGTAATAAAAAACTACAAATATATTAAAAAAAATGGTATAATTACTATAAAATTGAAATAAAAAACATCATAAATTTCACACCGGTTCCTAGCAATCCAGTCGTGGTACTCCGAAACTCGAGTGTATAACGTGGTTAAATCAAAATTCTTTCCACTTACAACGCCAACTAACAAATCTCTATTTGGTTCTTCGGCAGGATCCAAAGTATTTTTACACGCTAATGGACCTCCAGAATCTCCTCTAGACACATCAGCCAGAGAAGAATCAGAACAAACGATTCATATTCATTTCCCATATAGTTGAACACCGCCATTTTGACAGTACGTTAATTCGCGCCATAAGAAGTATCGGAGAAATCCTAGACTCAAGGCTGTAACCTATTCTGCCAAAACCAGCTGTTATACATGATGTATAATCTGTACTTTTTCTCGCGGTTTTTATATAATCAACATTATTTGTAAATTTCCACTTGTCTTTAACGAAAACTAAGGCTATATCGTGTTTCGGGAAATGAAAATGTCTATGTAGGACAATTTGTTGTATTTGCCGCCATTGGTAAATAATATTGGTTTCATTGTCGCCAGAATGAGTTAAGTCAGTACGTAGGTTGCCAGCCACTACGCGTAGCAAGTTTGGATTATTTGCATAGTAGAAATTGTGGCTTTCGAAGCAGTGTGCTGCAGTTAAAACTTTCCACTCATTTATAATACTTCCCCCACACAAGTTTTTCCAGACTATTCTATTTTCACCAATTCTTTGAATTGGTTCCTTTATAGATACTAGATACGGTACTTGCCCAGATGCCGCCGGTTCTCCATTCACTACTGTTGGTTTTACATATAACTTAGAATATTTCAGTGTTGTTATCACACGTTTGTCTGGTTCGCAATAGCTACCTAATAACAGCGTGAAAGAAAACACCAAATTTAAAATCATTCAGAATAATATTCATTTTATAAAAACATGTCAATTACTATTCTTGACATTTTGCATGTTTTGATAGATTTTTTTTTCTTTCTTTATGGATAAGTTTTTTTTTCTTCGGTTTTAGCTTTACATTATTTTTAATATAATTAAACCTAGATAACTTTTAAGTAAATAATTACAATATTCTACTCATTACAAATGTTTTATTATATAACCCTTGTATCTACTTGTAAAATATTTTTAGTCTATTGTTATATGGATTTTTTTAAACAAATAATAACAAAATCAAAATTAGAATTTGTGTATCTATTAATTTTTTTTTTAAATTGCGTTAGAAAAGGATAAATAGGTCCCAAAACAATATTACTTAAATATTTTTTATTATGATAGGTATTTTTGGTTTTTGAACGATAAGCGTTGAATGTAAGTAATCTTTTATTTTCGTGTATGTAAAAATATTCTAATATAAATAGTATAGGCACCTATTTAATTAATAGGTACATATAAGTTGAGTTTGTTTGTTCCGGCTGGTGTCAGAAACTACTGTAAGGCTTACAACAACAGAAAGAGAAAATATCGATCGGGTGCGTCCCTAAGTGTAGCTACGCGGATTTTGTTCATAATTTCATTGGGTTTAAATTATTTGCGCGGAACTCTAATTCTTTTTAAAAATAAAAGTAGTCTAAGTTACTCCTTATAACATCAGCTATCTGCCAGTAAAAGTCCCGTTTAAATCGGTCAAGCCGTTTTTGAGATTAGCCGGAACAAGCAGACAAACAGAGAGACAGACAAAAATTTTAAAATTATTTTTCTTATAATTACCATATATACTTTCATATGTATTTAGTAAAAAGCTGTTATTTGGACATTACAAACAGACACTTCAATGTTATTTATTTATATATATTACTAAGAAACTAAAAGACGTAAACCACAAAATTATTTACATAAAACTAAATCAATCTATTTAAAAACTTATTTAGTTTATAATTAGCCCAAGAATATCGAGAAATCAAAGAGTAAAATGCCATCTTCAAAGGGAATGAGACGGGACAAACAACTCGTAATTAAAACATCTTGGCAATCCTTCCGGAGTAAAAGACATTAATTATTACATGAAAATGATTGAAGGAATAAAAGCGATGCCTAGATTTATGGGATGTTTTTTCTATATTTTTGAATATTTGAACTACATTTGCTTAAAAGAACAATTACATTTTTTTTCGATAAAAAGTTAAATGGCTATATTTAAAAAAAAAACGCCAAAACGATGTAAATATCTACGTATTAGTTCACGGAATTACTTTTGAAACATCGTCAACTATCATTAGCGGTGGATTTACACTCGGGGCTAGTGCCTACTGGGCGCAAAATTTTTAGGGGCGACAAAAAAAGATAAGGCAGAAAGAGAAGGCAAAAAAAATTTTTTACGTTATCGAAAATGTTTTTTTTCTGTTCCAAAAAATGAAAAATAAAAATAGATTAACTAGTAAATTTTTCGAAAAATTGATATCATTTATAAATTATTTTATTACATTTTTCAAAAAATTTATAATAAAAAAATGTAAACTTTATCGAAACTACCCAGTTTATGCAGAATTTCCATAATAGGGCGGCCTTTTTTTACTATGCCCAGGGGCGGGGCAAAGGTTAAATCCGGCCCAGACTATCAATCTGTCAATCAAATTCAGCTCTTTTTAACGTCCCACTGCTAAGCACTCAGTTACGTAGTAACTAATACTTAATCTGTGGCACTCAGGCCCATGATTGTTGCCAGCATTGATTGATTCAATGTGAGTCAATTCCTATAGATATTTATCTCATTCTATAATGTAGCTTTATTTTCCTCCCACTTTTGATATCAACATGTTTCATCGTGCGACTTGAGATTGCTGTTACAAATTGATTTGACGGATTCAATAACAAATTAAAATCAGTAGGCGTTTTTAAAGAAAATATTTTAAATAAATTTGACTTATCCTCTCTCCGTTTGCGTGCTTAAGGTGTATTATTTAAAAAGAACAAAAATATTAAATGTAAATTCGGGTTTTATCTTTTTTTTTCAATATATTTAAATTTACTTACCGACATTTTTATGCAATATACCTACCTATACTTAATCGTCATGGTTCTATACAAGAATCTTTTCAATTTGGGAGAACAAAAACAAAAACATTTTAAAATTTACAACATTTTATTAATTATATTATATAAAATGTTTAAAACATTAACTGTTTTAATAAAATATTTTGTTCGAATACTTATAATTAGGCAATACATTCATAATTCCATAGAATGAGGTTACACTTCATATGTCTCGTCAAATTCACGTTATTATTGTATTTAAATACTAATGTACAAAAATGCAAGAAATATGTCATAAAATATACAATTTCAATAAATTTAAAATTAATTTACACTTAATAAATCGCGGAAAAACACGATTGTAATAATTAAGTTTATAAAAAAAATCGATATCCTGTCGATATCCATAGAGCGGAAAAATAAAAATCATTACGTATCAAAAATGAACTTTTATCTTTGTTCTTATTTATTATAAGTTTTTATTCAATAATCTTGTTTTTTGTTCAAACCAAAAAATCTAAAAAGAAATGAAAAAATATACATAAAGAAAAATTAAATAGACGCAAAGCTTGTTCTCTTAACCAAGTAAAAAAAATACATTGTAAAGACACTTTTGGGTTTTTAAACGTGAAAATGAAATTAATTAAAAAAAAAACATTCCACTATAATACAATTCCATATCCGTACAATACTTCCATTACACTCGTAACTATGAAACACATTATATCGTATCATAAAATCCTTTAACGCTGTAAATATTATAAATAAACTACAAAATATAAGAATTCGTTGAATTCTGCCACTACCTATTTATTCTTCATGACATTGAGCTACGATATTATCAATTTAAAACTTTCTTAGATTTATGCGAAAATTTTACATTTTCAATGAAACTTTTCTCTTTAGGATTTGTTCCGGGTACATTTTGTCTAAGCTTTCAATCAAAATAAAAAAAAATCTTTAGTGCAAAAAAAAACTATTCTATGGAAACAAATTTAAAGTGCTTAGATGAAAGCTTATGTCACTCTACGGTCGATAAACTATCTTATATAGCTAAAATCTTTTTAATCTTTTTTTACTGTTCAAAAAGGAGTAACAAACAAATTATCGCATATTTATTATTAGCATTGTCCACGGATTTCGTCCACTCTCTATTCCTGTCAATCTCATACTCCGGTGGGATTACAATTCAATATGACCAGTGGAGATATCAGGTTGAGAATATCTTGATTAAAAGAAAACCAATATCTATTCTCAACTCAGTACTCGAATCTAGGACCTGTAAATCTACAACCGTACATGCTAGCCACTAGACCAAGGAGGCAGTTATATTTAAGAAAAACATTCTCATTTTTTATTGTTCAACGTTGACTTGTCCAAGGCGAATCATACTTTATGTCATAGAGAATATAGTTTATTTTGGATTGCACTCAACTATTATTTAGTTATAAAAGCATATTAGGCAGTACTTCATAACACTTATTTTATTAAATAATAAAATCTTTCGTACAATGAAATACAAGAGAGAGAAAAAAGAGAGAGAGAAACACTACAATTTACCTTTAAAAATTATTCTCAAACGATTTTTATATTTTATATGAATATATGAATTTCATTTCGCTTTAAGCATTGAAAAATAAATCAGCCTCAATATAACACAATTAATATTTCTTTAAAACAAATTGTATTTAAATATATATCAAAACTTGTTTAATTAGACTGTGCGTATGTCACAGAAATGCCTTACATAAAAGATACTATAGATAAATTCAAAATTAATAAAAAAAATATAGTTTTATTTAATATATTTTAAATATTTTAATTAATTTTATTCATTTTTTAATTAATTAAAATAATTAATGAAATTAATTTATTATAGCCTTTATTACTATTCAAAATCTTACATTCAATCTTGGAATGTCACTCGATTAAATTAAAAATTAAAAAAAAAAACTACTTGCTACCGCTAAAAGGGAGAGTAGTAAAATATTTTCCAGTATCTATTTGGAAATTTAGTCTATACTACACTAACTCGTACAATATCATTCATTTTTCATTCAATAAATTGAATGAATGCAATCCAAAACATTCAAATATATAAAAAGATTCATTCACAATTGCTTTGCGCTTATTTAAGTTTCAACTTTCAAGTATCAATTCATTTTTAAACATATCATATACATATAAATATATAAAAAAAATCTCTGTTTTAACATCAAGAGGGTAGATAGAAAAAAGTTAGTTTATACATATTTTTAGAAATTGTATTCTATTTTGAGCACTTCTTATGATAATCGTACCGAAATAAATATATATGTATATTAATAAATTAGTGCAGATATCCAATATGAATATATGCAATAATCATAGTTCGAGACGCTAGTAAGTCATATATTATATTACATTAAACAAAATTAAAAACAAAGCAGTACTTTTCAATATGATGACATAATACATTATTTTAATACTATACATTTACTCACAAAACTAACCTTTACATATTAGAATAAAACTGATACTTAAATAATTGAAAAAGCGCCATTTTACACATCGTGATGTTATCTCGTTTACAGATAAGCAAATATAAAAGTAATAAAGAAAATTATTTGTCTTGAAGTTGTACATAGTTTGCCGGGAACAGTCCGTATGCACCCTTACACAGTCCCTGCCACCAGCCCTCGTCGATCTGAAGAATATATTAAACAAAGATTACGTTCAGGTCCATCCTTAGGTTGTCATGTACATATAAGAGAAAAAATACATAAAAAGTGACGTGTACAAAGGTGGACTTTTTTTTGGAAGAGAAGAGTATATAAGTCTAACACATAAATAAAACTTAATATATATATATTATATGCAAAAACATATACATAAGAAAATTACATAAATATACATTTACATATAAATATACACATAAACAATAAACATACATATGTATAAAGTACATAAATGCTAAACGTGAAAATATATCGTTCAAAATTGAGCCAGAAATATTGTTTTTAAGCCGTAGAAGGGCTATCGTCGTCGGACTCACCATGACAATGTTGGTGATGACGTCGTCGGGGTCGAAGGAGATCTCGTCGGGCGCGTTGGCCTGGTAGTCGTAGAGCGCGCGCGCCGTGTAGCCGTCCTCGTCCTCCGCGTCCTCCGCGCCCTCCGCCGCGTCGCCGCCCCAGCCCACCGGCGACACCACGATCGTGGGCTGCCGGCTCATCTGCGAACACACTCCACGTATTACTTCAACGATCTTTTATTTATCTAATACTAGCGACCTCACCGTCGCTTCACCCGGATTCGCCTCTAGATACGTTTCATTTTTTTTGAACGGAACCCTAATTCTTATTCTGAAATAAAAGTAGCCTAAGTTACTCCTTATAACATCAGCTATCTGCCAGTAAGTCCTGTTATAATCAGTCCAGTCGTTTCGGAGATTAACCAGAACAAACAGACAGACAGATCGACAGACAAAAAAATTTAAAAAATTGTGTTTTTCTTATAAGTAGCGTATTGAATTTTATATATGTTTAGTAAAAAGCTGTTCTTTGACAAACAGACACTTTCATTTTATTTATTTGTAAATATTATAAAAAAAGCCTTTTATTCCATGATATTAAAATATTTTTTTACATCACAATATGCATGAACGTATATATCTGCTACATGTGGCGTATTTTAATTTATATTTCCTCTTTCAGTAAAAAAATAATATTTATTTTAATGCCATTAATTTTGTGCACACACACACTCACACACACATTCGTGCACACGCGCACACACACACACACACAACAACATAATAATACTCACTTCTTCTTTCTCTTCTTTAACATCTGGTTCTCCCACGAGAGTGACATCAGGTAGATTGACCTTCGCATCTTGAGGAGGCTGGGTCTCTGTGGACGGCACGATATCTACCTTCTCTTCTGCCTTAGCTGACACGTTTGTGTCTTTTGTGTTCGTTGTGTTCGTGCTTGTGTTTGTGCTTTCTGGTTCTTCTTTCGGTTGTTCAGGTTGATCTTTATCTTTCACTACACGTTCTTTTTCCTGCAAAAAAAGAAATAGATGAAGTAAATAGTATTAAATAGATTGTAAATATAGAATTAAAAAATTAAGATGTTATGATTGTCAGTAATGTCCTACAGATTAAATTTTGTCAAAAAGCTCTTCAAAATAATTACTAATCGAAAAGAATTCCAATGTTAAATTCGAAAATTTTGTAGTAGAAAATGGAACTGATAAAACAAAAAGAAACGGGAGCTTTAGGAGCGATTTTAATTATTTTTTTGCTAAAAGCACACAGTTGTAATAATTGAATTGAAATTAGAAAAATACTTCGCCATGCCGAACGCACACTCCTCCCTCGTCCACTGCATGGTAGTTACTGAACTAAGCGTTCAAAAAACGTCAGGCTGGGCCCTTTTTAACGCGGATATCCACACTCCGGAGGGAACTACCCCATGGAAGTGGCAGATTTACCAGCAGGCTGAGTAGGCTTGAGCCTAGTGCGACAAATTTTAGGGGCGACGAATTTGGGGACAGAACTTTTCTTTAGTCAATATATAACGTCTTTGAAACGTCTAAAACATTAGTAAATCCGCGAAATAATCCAAAAAGATAATTTTCTTTAAAATGTCAAATATTCACGTAAATCTAAGAAAGTATTACTACTCATCTTGCTTTAACTTGCCACAATATGTCACTATGAAATTTCAAACCAACCAAAAAAAATTCAGACAAACCATGCTGTAGACTAAATTTCTATTATGAACAAAAGCGATTGATTACATACTGTAGTGATTTAATACTGTGGTCATGCAAACTATTTTCATATATAAATAATCATTACCTTCTCTGATAAACTTTTGTCCAGTTGTTGTCTCTCTTGCCGTATCCTTTGTACAGATTGCAATGCTTCCTGCGAAAATTGAAACATTTTATAATAAAACATATGGTTTCTACTTTGTATAGTTGGTACTGTAGGTGGCTTACATATTTAATATATTTAATCTATTGTATTTATATATTTAACTACACATTTTATAATATTAATATTTTATTTAATATTTAATTTACGTATAAACATCATATTCACATTCACCTACATACATACTACACGTATATTTAATTATTTATATTTATTAATCACATTTATTCATATATATTATAATTGACAAGCATAGCCGCGCGAGACCTGCAGTATTAATTTATTTGTCTCCTACCGGCCACTTTTTATGTTTTCATCTATATTATAATATTACTTATAACAGTTAGTAGATGCCTTGCCAGCTGACACTAACCACTTACTTTGTAAAATTCTATCGTTTGCGCTAATTAATGTATGTGGACTTCTTGTGTTTGTGCTTGTATATTGTTACAACTTGTATGTTACTGTGTATACTCCTAAACTTTCTTCTTCTGTACATTATTACGTGAGTGTTAAATTATTTCAATATAATAATTTATTAAGTGACGACAATAAGACTTTTATTCGTGTTCTCTCGTCACGACTCAAGTCAGCTAAACTGGTGACCCCTATAGTACACGCTGAAGAGGATGAGTTGTGGAAGTGACTCAGCAACATCGCACGTTACCACAAGACCGCGTACCAAGATGGCGACGCCCGTGAAATGCGCTTCTCCACAACAGTTGCCGCCCCAGATCAGGACACAACCCTTTTGGCCAGAAAAACCTGCCATCTGGTTTGCGCAAATCGAAGGTCAGTTTAGATTGTATGGAATTACTGACGATGCCACCAAATTTTACCACGTACTGTCAACGTTGGACAGACAATATGCCACCGAAGTGGAAGACGTCATCACTGGCCCACCCGATTACAATCGCCTTAAATCAGAGCTGATAAAACGTTTGTCGGTATCGCGCGAGAACAAAGTGAAGCAATTGCTAATGCATGAACAGCTTGGAAATCGAAAGCCGTCGCAATTTCTGCGGCACCTGCAGCACCTGGCTGGACCTAACATACCAGCAGAATTTGTACAGACTATATGGACCAGCCGCTTACCAGTGGAAATGCAACCTATCATTGCCTCACAGCCAACTCTGCCCTTGGACGCGTTGGCAGAGCTCGCCGATAGAATACAGGATATAGCAGCTCCAGCACACCAAGTAGCCGCCACTTCGTCACCAGGAATGGACTTATTATCACAACAAGTCGCAGAGCTAGCGAAACAAGTTAGTGCACTCACCGCCAAGGTCAACCGGAGGTCATGACCACACGATAGACCACACGGTCATAGACGTTACCGAAGCCGGTCTGGATCAAGACGGTCCGCTTCCAGTCACCGACGGTACCCAACTTGTTGGTACCATAGTAAATTTGGTTCTAAGGCAAGAAGCTGCATCCAGCCCTGCGACTTCAAGTCGGGAAATGCCCCGAGCAATCAGTGATGGCGACCAATGATTGCAGGAGTTCTTCGGGTCGCCTCTTCATCACCGACCGCACTTCAAATATGCAGTTCCTGGTAGACACTGGCAGTGACCTATGTGTGTACCCTCATTCTGCGCTTCGTGAACGCCGTGCCAGGGCGGACTTCGAACTCACCGCAGCTAATGGTTCGGTAATTGAAACGTTTGGGTTTATAGAACTTAATCTAAATTTAGGCTTAAGGCGTAGTTTTTCTTGGAGATTTATAGTAGCTAATGTAACGAAACCGATAATAGGCGTTGACTTTCTTAGTTATTATAATTTAATTGTTGACTGTCGCAATCAGCGCCTACTAGATAATACTACTACATTGTCATCTAATGCTGTAATTGCTAATGCTGATGTATTTTCTGTTAAAATATTTACAGGCGACACGGTATTTCACGAAATACTAAGTAAGTACCCTGAAATTACTCGCCCATCAGGCACACCAGTTATACCAACACACAATACAGTACATCACATAAGGACTACACCTGGACCTCCTATATCATGTACTCCACGTAGACTAGCACCCGACAAACTTAAGATTGCAAAGCAAGAGTTTGAGCTTATGCTCAAAAATGGTACAGCCCGTCCTTCTGAGAGCCCCTGGTCTTCTCCTTTACACCTCGCGCCTAAGAAGGATAACAGCTGGCGACCTTGTGGTGATTATCGACTGCTTAATTCACGGACTATCCCAGACCGCTACCCTATTAGGCATATCCACGACTTCTCCCATTCAATTTCTGGTTGCACTGTCTTTTCTACTATTGATCTCATGAAAGCCTATAATCAGATTCCAGTCCATGGGGATGACATCGCAAAAACCGCCATCACTACTCCCTTTGGCTTGTACGAGTTTCCGTACATGACTTTCGGATTGAGAAACGCTGGTCAAACATTCCAGAGGTTCGTTGATGAGATGACGAGAGGACTCGACTTCTGCTATTGCTACCTTGATGATTTCCTCGTGTTTTCCAAGGACGAAGCCGTATATAAAGCTCACCTTCATCAGCTCTTCGGCCGCATGAAGGAGTATAACGTCCTCGTCAACACCTCTAAATGTGTCTTCGGTGCATCAGAAGTAACATTTTTAGGTTACAGAATCTCAGCATTCGGCACCAAGCCTCTAGAGTCCAAGGTCCAGGCCATTACAGAGTACCCAGTGCCTAAGACAGTTAGGGAACTTAGGAGATTCTTAGGAATGCTCAACTTTTATAGGCGATTCCTACCCAACTCTGCCGCCATCCAAGCACCTTTGAATGCCTTACTCACTGGCAACGTTAAGGCCTCACACCCAGTCACGTTTTCAGGTGACACTATGTTGGCCTTCACCAGGTGCAAGGAAAGCCTCGCAAATGCTGCTTTACTGGCACACCCGGATTGTCAGGCCGACCTCGCTCTTGTCACAGATGCGTCCGACCTGGCGATGGGTGCTGTTTTACAGCAGTTTAAAAACGATGCTTGGGAGCCTCTGGCATTCTTCTCGCGTAAGCTAAGTCCCGCTCAGCAGAAGTACTCACCGTATGACCGCGAGCTCCTAGCCATATACGAGAGCATCAAATACTTTCGTCATATGCTTGAGGCTAGACATTTCGTGGTTTACACTGACCACAAGCCGCTCAGTTACGCTTTCAGTGAACGTAAAGCTAACTGTTCTCCTCGGCAGCACCGCCACCTCGATTACATATCTCAGTTCACGACCGACATTAGGCACATTGCAGGGAAGGACAATGTTGTCGCTGATCCACTGTCTCGCGTCGAGGAGCTTCAAATATCGATCGACTTAGAGGCGCTGACTGCATCACAAACATCTGACACAGAGTTGGCTCAGCTTTTGCGAGAAGAATCTTCACTCCGCTTAAAGAAGTTGAGCATACCTAACTCTAGTGCAGAGCTTCATTGTGACGTCAGTACCCCCACTCCTAGACCTTTTGTCACGAAACATTTAAGGAAACAGCTCTTCGACAGTTTGCATGGTCTTAGCCACCCAGGCGCGAATGCAACAGCAAAATTAGTTGCCGATCGTTTTGTCTGGCCTGGAGTACGCAAAGACTGTCGAGAGTGGTCCCGCCAATGTTTGGCATGTCAACGTGCCAAGGTAAATCGCCATGTGTCATCTCCACTGGGCACTTTCGATTTACCGCGCACTCGATTCGCCTTTATTCACGTGGACATTATCGGCCCACTGCCTTATTCACAAGGCTATCGCTACTGCCTCACGGCGATCGACCGTTTTACCCGCTGGCCAGAGGTCACCCCCATGGTGGACATGACAGCCGAAACAGTCGGGAAGGCTCTGATATCGTGGATATCCAGATTTGGATGTCCAACCGATATCGTTACAGATCGCGGTCGGCAGTTCGAATCTACACTTTTCCAGTACTTAGGAAAAATGGTTGGATTCAAACACCGCAGAACAACCGCGTACCACCCAGCCTGTAACGGGTTAGTTGAACGGTTTCACCGCCAACTAAAGGCAGCCATAATGTGCCACGCTGATAGCAATTGGGTGGACACACTACCTTTAGTGCTATTAGGTATTAGGAGCGCTTTCAAAGATGACCTTAAATCATCATCTGCTGAATTGGTGTATGGAGAGCCGCTCCGGTTGCCCGGAGAATTCTTTCAAGCCTCAGCCCCAGATTCGACCGATATATCGGATTTCACCACCCGCCTACACCAATTCGCAGCCAAACTCCAACCGACACCAGCTGCACGTCACAATAAAAATAAAATCTTTGTTTACAAAGATTTGGCTACATCTAGCCATGTATTCTTAAGGGACGACTCATTACGTGGTGCTTTACAACCACCTTACACTGGCCCTTATCAAGTTATCGAAAGAGGAGAAAAGACCTTCAAAATACAGGTCAAAGGGAATAGTGTTAGAGTATCCATAGACCGTCTTAAACCAGCCTACATACTCGCTAACCCAACTCCCGAAACCACCCCCACTCCCACACCCAAATCCCATCCCGGTCCCATTTCTTATCCTGCTCCTACAGCGCAGAGTGTCCCACCTCAGGATGTCGTCAAACGAACTCGCTCAGGTCGAACAGTCCGATTCCCTGATTTTTATCGCCCGTGACGGTCTCTGGAGGGGAGTGATGTAGGTGGCTTACATATTTAATATATTTAATCTATTGTATTTATATATTTAACTACACATTTTATAATATTAATATTTTATTTAATATTTAATTTACGTATAAACATCATATTCACATTCACCTACATACATACTACACGTATATTTAATTATTTATATTTATTAATCACATTTATTCATATATATTATAATTGACAAGCATAGCCGCGCGAGACCTGCAGTATTAATTTATTTGTCTCCTACCGGCCACTTTTTATGTTTTCATCTATATTATAATATTACTTATAACAGTTAGTAGATGCCTTGCCAGCTGACACTAACCACTTACTTTGTAAAATTCTATCGTTTGCGCTAATTAATGTATGTGGACTTCTTGTGTTTGTGCTTGTATATTGTTACAACTTGTATGTTACTGTGTATACTCCTAAACTTTCTTCTTCTGTACATTATTACGTGAGTGTTAAATTATTTCAATATAATAATTTATTAAGTGACGACAATAAGACTTTTATTCGTGTTCTCTCGTCACGACTCAAGTCAGCTAAAGTACCAACCTTCTAAATCTCAACATATACATACACACATAAAAAAAATAATTAAATGTGGCACTCGGAGACTGCCGCGGTAAAGCTATTGCATAGCATTTTTATCAACTTATGCAATTATAATTATTTATTTTTATTAGTATTTCACGCCATCTAGTTCCATGGTAAGCTACGAGGCCTGTGTTATGGATACCAGGTAGTTGATACACTACACATATATAACTTTAAATACATACATATTATAAATATAAACACCAATGACTGGAGTACAAACATTCGACAACACACAAATGAATGCCCCCAGCGGGACTCGAACCCGCGACCGCTGGCACAGAAAATAGGGTCACTACAAACTGAGCCAAGCGTGTCGTCAAACGTGACTTAAAACATAAATATCAAACTACTATTTTGTTTTGTTGCGCCATCTAGTGACCATATTCTTATAGCTGTGAATAAAAGTAGCGTAAGACAGCTAGTTCGTAGTTTTTATACAAGATGGCACTAGCTCATAAAAAAATAAACTTTCTCACAAAAAGCTGATTACGGTAGTTTTACAATACAATCAATGCCACCTAAAGGCGGGTTGCTGAACTAAAGAGACAAGCGTGATATTTCAAAAAGTCATTAAAAGTTCTGGTATTTATCGATAGATGGAAAAACTAAAAAGTATCACCGCTGTGCCGGTCGGAGTGGGGGGTGTCAGGTTTTTTTTTCGTTACGGAATTTCTGGATTCGGTCCCCACGCTCAAGGCCCGAATGGATAGAAGGATAGAAGCTATGCAATAGCTTAAAAATAAACCACACCTGTTCCTTCTCCTTGGCCATGTTCTCGAACTTGGCTCTGATGGAGCTGGGCTTGGCGCCGCCAATGTCTGGCCTCTGCTTGGTGTAGTTGGTGCCAACTTTCTCAACCTCGTCGAACCTATGCGCGCACTTGTCCACTCTATCCGTCTCTATTCCGAATTTACCTCCGAAGCCCTGGAATTTAAAAATAAATAGTTATATAATTAATTATAAATTACTAGCAGACCCGGCTTCGTTCACGCTAGAACTACAAAAAAGACAGTTTTTGGCTTTATGCTTTATACATATATTTATACTAATATTATAAAGAGGCAGTTTGTTTGTTTAAACGCGCTGATCTGAGGAACTACTAATCCGATTTGAAAAATTCCTTTTGAGTATAGGCTATCATCATCCCGAAAAAACGTACGGTTCCCGTGGGATAGATTTGTTTTAGTCTAAGTACGAAGTAGTTTAGTCTAAGTATGAGTCGGTAGTGCACAACAATATCGTATGTAGCCGAGGTCCCGGTCCGGACACGGCCCACAAACGCACCTTCTTGTGGTCCAGCTGGCTGGCGTGCGGCGCCGCGCGCTCGCGGTGCTCCCAGCCCAGCGCCGCCGCGTCCTGCCGGTCCCGCTGCACGCCGAACTTGCCGCCGAAGCCGATCGCGTAATCTTCATACAAACAAAATTTATATATTAACACGTGAAGCAAAATCTATGTACCCCTTTTTGAAGAAAATTACGCGGACGGAGGAGTATAAAATTTCCCACACTTATCTATACTAATATAATATTATAAAGAGGTAAAGTTTCTGAGTCGGTGAGATTGTGAGTTTGTGACGTTGTAGGGGGTAATCTTTGGATCTACTGAACCGATTTAGATGAAATTTGGTAAGAAGATAGTTTGAGTACCTGGTGAGGATATAGAATACTTTTTATCCCGGAAATCACCGTATTATAATAACCGCAGTTCAACTAAGACTGAATTTATCTATGGAATCCTATGGCTATTTAATCTAATTGTACCACTGTGTGAAGTACAAGGGAGTATGGGAGTATGGGGAATTATGATAGGGTATACATACTACACTTTCATATAGTAAACCAATATATATAACAGTGCGTGTATGTGTGTTTTTGTTACTCTTTCACGTTGCAATGGTTAGACGAGTTTTGATAAAATTTACTAATAGGTAGATTATGACTTGAAGTAGCACATAGGCTACATTTAGTAATAAACTAACGACTCACTCTCGCTTCGCTCGGGTTCGTCCCTAGGTACGTTTTAACGGTTATTATGAAATACAAATCTTTGAATTTGTCGGCTTTTCTGTACTATAAAGAGTTTTTAATACAAAATTATTGACGTTTTCATGTCAATTTTATTTATTTATTATTGGTATCAAATACATATTTTCCTTTTAAAATTTTTATCTATTATAAATATTTATATTATGTATATAAATCTTAGAAATACAGCTTCGTTTTTAAAATAGAAGAAAAAAACTCGATACTGTAAAGTAAAAAAAATATTTTTCGTTCGAATAAATAAACACTTAGGCACATATGTTATTTTGCTACATCCGCGATACTTTTTCCAATTGTAGGACCAATTTAAATAACTATTTCAAATTACATCTCAAAAACAGTAAAATATATAAATAAGGAGGAAAATGCAACCCAAATATAGATATGTGTATGTTCAATATAAAATTACTTAACCAAATCATACCTTTCTGCGAATTATGTGTTTGTGCAGTCTCATGGTGGTCCCAGCCGGCGGCCGACGCGTCCTGTCTGTCTGTCTGAACACCGAATTTACCTCCGAAACCCACTGAATAGTCTTTTTGTGATGGATGTTTCTCAACTTGCTCCTTATGTTCCCAGCCGGCTGCGCTCTAAATGATTGATTTGGAGGATTTAATAGATTTATGCAATAGCATTTGCGATAATCCCATCGGTAATATATACGTAAGAATCAAATTTCATACTTGTAAGTTTAGAAATTACGAACTCCCGCACAAGTTATCCCTAATTTAATTAAGCTTTTTAGATAGGTAGTACTTTAAAAATCCTTCTGCTCACCCTTTTAAATTTTTTTGTAAAATTTAATGCTCATACCCTCAGATTTTTGTTTTATTTTTAGTTTACGTTGCCATTCAGTCAATGAATATAGAAAAAAAAAATACTATTTTATTAAAAAAAAACATTTTATCAAAAAAAATATTAAATCTGAAAAAAATTTATTACAAATCATATTCTCTTGCACGATTGTCCGTCACTAAATAACAATCCCGCCTCCCACATACATATTTTTACTAAAAGAGGTTTTAGAGATATTAAGTCCCTATTAGACTCCTTTTTCCTGTAATATATAGGTACACGTCTATTATTTCAAAGTGGAATAAATCACATATATAACATACCTTATCAACTCTGTCCGTCTGTACACCATATTTACCACCGAAACCCTTCGCATAGTCAGACTGGGAAGCGTGTTTCTCTACAGTGCCCACATAATCGTGTCCCACCGCACTTGCATCCATCCTGTCCTTCTGCACACCGAATTTACCCCCAAAACCTGATATGGAATGAGGATTATTTGTTATTTAATTACTTATTTACTTTCCAAAACTTGTAGCACACTTTGGAAACTTATGGACCGGAACAGATATGTATAGAGTTAATACGAAAAATACTTTGTAGAAAAAAAAAACTAGCTAAACATCAATTATACTGGTTGTAAATTGTAGTCTTTCCAAAGACAAAACAAAACATTATTACAAGTCTGTAATATGGTTGGTTGGTTATGTTCGCTAATCTCTGGAATGGATAGTTGGATTTTGACAGGATATTCACATAGGGATAGAACAATAGAGCGAGAGTGATATGGGCTACTTTTTATCCTGAAAAAGGGTAAAGGATGTCACAAGACAAAAGCTATATGGGATATATAAATCTATGAATTTTACAATCAATTTAATAATTAATTATTCTGAATCCGGAAGAGACAAAGACTTTAAAAACCAGGAAAATCGCACATAAAACATACACATACACACAAAAATATAACAATGTATACCATTTACCTTGTGCATAATCTTTCTGCGAGACGTGCTTCTCAGTTTTGCCGACGTAGTCGTGTCCGACGGCAGACTTATCCATTCTATCCGCCTGTACGCCAAACTTACCACCATAACTACGTAACAACAATATCTTTCATCATCATCATCATCATATATGTAAAACTCCATAAACATATGTTCTCTATGGACTTCAAAACGACTGAAGCGATTTTGATGAAATTCTCACTGCGGGTGATCCTGTGTAGTTTGGTAGCGATAGGAATTTTGAATGCTGTACTGTTATTCGATAGTTAGATATCATAAACTATTTAACACTTTTAAGTAGTGATCATACTTTGTACAAATGAAAAAGAAAGTTCTTAATTCGGCTTTTATTGTAGATTTATTTAGTTTTTTTTTACAACGTTTCAAATACTTTACAGCAAACACTGCCACGAAAAAGGCTCAGGAAAAAATAAATTTTATTTAAAATGTCAGATATCGAGTGAATCAATTTAATTATAAAGGCAACACCCATAGGATACATTTAAAAGAATAGACCAGAAACTCTTCTACAAAAAAATATGTTATTTATTATACGTGGAACATTTTATACCGAACAACATTCACTTACCCAAAAGACGACTTTGGCCCTTCTTCATATTGCTTTTGTTTTGCTTGTTTGTCTGCTTCGAACACTTCCTCTCTTAATTTAGCCATACTATAATATAAACAAAATATATACATAATAGATATTTAACATACATTTATGTAGTATCGTGATGAGAGGCGTTTAAAATATCTAACTTACTAACATTTGAAATTTCTTCATATGAGAAGAATCTGGTAGAATTAGTTAAAAAATACTATATGTTGTTATTGTTAAATATATATACTTAGATAATAATTTATGATAGCCACTTAGACTACCCTTGAATATAGTATACGTGACGGCTTCAGTCCCTATAAGTAAATGAGTTTAAATGCTTAATCGAATGTTAAATGTCCCTAACAAAAAGTATCAAATGAATATCTTGAGTGTGAAACCTTTTCAAAGGAAGGGGGCTGAGTAAATAATATCTATCCGAAAGATTCTAAAGATAGACAAAGCCATGCACGAAGTGTTTTGTACATTAAATATTTTTTGGAAAATCTTATTGAAATAGTCAGTATTATCGAAGCAGAGACCGGATATATATATATGGTTTTTATAATTTTTGTCTGTCTGTCTGTGACCGCATCACGGAAAAACCACTGGAGGAATTTTGATGAAATTTGGTATGATGATAGCTGGTTATCCGGGTCAACATATAGGATACTTTTTACTAAGGGAAAATATCTCATCTCTGAGAAATCTAGTATAAACGTTAAAACGTAAGTAGTGACAAACCCGAGCGGAGCGAGGGTAAGTCATTATAATGCGTGTTGTAAAAACATACATATACGGTTTTTTTATTGATAACACTAATGCTCGGCAATATCTACTAAGCAAAAAAGAACCGGTTGAGAAAGGTACTGACTTTTGTCTTTTCCCATTTATATATATGTAGATTACAAGATAAAAGGGCTGCTTTGATTTACGGTTTATCTAGTAGGTACATATAGGTAAATATTACGATTACGAAATATATTTAAATATGTATGTATACGCGCTGTATTACTAATTCATACACACAAAATGATTGTATTACAATTGAGTAAACAAATATTATTCTTTAAATGTCAACTACTTCAAAAGTTTCGAGTTTATCATCGGCTATTCTCATCAAAAGAGAATTACGCAACCGTTGTTAGCTTCCTCACCTACGAGTACAATTCTGACATTTTATTAAATGTTAAAAGGTGAAGCCTAACGATTTCAGAAAGCTCGTAAAATATTTATATATAATATGAATAAAATAATATTTTGGTCTGATAATTTGAGAAGAAACATCAACAATTTTTGAAAAACTAAATTAATTTTAAGCTTTCTTAAGCTTTTTCAGCGCAACTATCATTAATCCATCTCCACATCGCAAACTACTTCAGTAATTTAAATAAAAATATCGATATTTATTTTAATTAGAGTCTTATAGAGTATGCTCAACACTCATAATAAGAGACGAGGGCTTTTGTATTAAAAAAATTAAACCTCATGATTGGCTAGCACATGCACTTATCAGAAACCTTCATGAGAAATATATATAAAAGAAAGTCGGGTTACACTATTTATAACCCAAAAATGGCTGGACCAATTTTGACGATCTATGATTAGTTGGATTTATCCTCCGCCCCGAATAACAGAATATGTGTTTTTTTTTTAAATTTACATCTGTCTGTCTGTGACCGCATCACGAGAAAACCACTGGACACATTTTGATGAAATTTGGTGTGATGATAGCTGGTTATCCGGGTCAACGTATAGGATATTTTTTACTAAGGTAAAATATCTCATCTCTGAGATATCTAGTATAAACGTTAAAACGTAACTAGGGACGAACCCGAGCGGAGCAAGAGTGAGTCGCTAGTAAAATAATAAAAATGCAGTACGAATTCTTTTATATGAAAAAATAAAAATAGATGCATAAAAATAAGAGATAATCGTAGAATCATTAGGTGCATATTAAATCTTAATGAGTCCTATTACGCTGGAGTTAGCATATCTGTGGTATTTTTTTGATATACTAGTTTTTAGTCTCTAGCTGCAAAAAAAATCATTTTTTTATATTTAACCCGTGAAGTATCATATGGCAAAACCTTGAATATAATATTTTAACAGCACCATATTGTTTACTGGTGACTTAACCTCGATTCACACGAGTGCGTTCTTAACTACCTTTTTCCTCGAACCCGCGACCGCTGGCACAGCAAGTAGGGTCACTACACACTGAGCCAAACGTATCAAAGCCAGCCATTTTAACTTAGAGGAGTAACAAACATACATACAAAACATTCGTATTTACATATAACAGTAGCGTAATTATTGTCATATCGTTTAAATATTCAATGAGACTCGGATACACCTACACAATTTCCTTTCAATTTATTTCGAGCTCGGTTAATGCACTTGTATGATACATGCATTCAATAAGTGAAAATATGTAGTATGAAAAACAGATAATGAGGAACGATATCTTTGTATTAAACATACATATTATATATTACACTAGCGATCTGCTCGTAATTTGCTTGGCTGTTTTTTACTACAGAATTTTTTTCATAGTAGAAATACCAATGCTTAAGTTTGCTACATGAAAATAATAAGTAATAGCTAAAATGTACAGCTGTAGATCTGACGGTTCAGGGTTCGTAATATTAGTAAATTGTAAAACCTCATTAGGGATATCATAATTTACAAATGAATTCAATATTAGCAAAATCCGATGAGTTCGGTGTGTAACCACCCTTACGTCGAGAGAAAACTATCTTAATTAATACCACGCCTCGCGTGTAGAAACATCATGTACATTAGACATACAATACATTAAGATTTGAAAATGGCTACCAATTGTTAACAATTTATAATGATTGCAAGCAATTTTCCTCTGTAACATATGAAAAGGAGTCTATGACACATTTCAGCCATACAAATTTTGTGTATAAAGGTAACTTATCACCTAAATTACCATGTGAACTTTCTATTGTATTTTAATCACATTATTATTACAAATACAGAAATTTGTATGTATGTATATATGTATGTTTGTTTGTTTGTTGTTTCACACTAAAATGGCTGGGCAGATTTGGATAAAATTTACCATACAGATAGACTATGAACTGGAGTAATGCATAGGCCCTGTTAAGCAACTATGGACGCACTGGAGCAAAGCGAGGTGGACAAACTAGTATTGTCAAACAGAAAATAACAGTATATATTGCACTCACTCAATAGCCTCAACATGTCTTCCACCAGGACCCCATCTCTGCTCCTGTTCAGTCACATCGTTAACAAAGTCAGGGTCCGTCTCCCAGTCGTCAGCCTCCGCCGGCGCTGGAGCCGTCACGTCTGTCGCTGCTTTCCACATCTATATATTTTGTACAATTTAAAAACACTTTTTCACTTATCATGTTAAAATTATAAAAAAAACATATGTAATTTAATCTATAATAGGTATATAATAAGTAAGTTTTTAACAAAATTTGTTAGAAATGTTACATGATAATCTGATTTAAAATCTGCACATTATTAAAGAAAATGTTGGACAATTTCAATTATATTTTCCATTCAGAATTGGGCTGCTCTTGATCTTACAAAAAGAAGAATAAAGCTTCAGATATATTTTTATTATGAAGAAATCCTACACAACTTTTTTCATTAGTTGCTTTTTACAATTATGAAATTTTGGATGATATATCTTTAAACTGCTATTACTAAGCACTACCACTATGTTAGCATATTTTGGATGACAGTAAACATATTTTATTTCACATGCTTTTAATCAAAGCAAAGCAGGACTTTCAGGAAATAATTAGAATCACTTCACTTTAGTTTTATCATGAAATTGATTTGATAATTTGAATATTATATGTAAAACCTTTCAAATGCTATTGCATTGAATGATTTTTATATTATTTTAATTAATATTCTTTTCAAACTTTCATTTCTTTTTAGCTTAATTTTTTTTAAATTCACTTTTCATTATGAATTATTTAAGCAAAAATTTACTGTCCTTACTTTTATGTTTTAATGTTTAAACAAGTTCAATTTTCTATTCAGTGACATCAAAGTCTCTTTATATTCATAATACAAAATCTACATGTGTGATTTGGTAGAACTGTTTTATTTTTGAATCATCCTACTGAATATCCAACATTGTAGACATATGGTGTACATCTGTTAGTATTACAAAATACAAATTATATTTCTTAATAAAAAGAAAATAAGTATGAGTCATAGAGTATCTAGAAGCAATATTAATTTTCTAAATTTCTGTACAAGTATGTTTTTATCTTACCTATGATTATTATCCACTGTTATCTTAACTTGATAAATTTATGAATCTTTGTTTATGTAATTGTAAACTCTCGAATTTTTACAAACATTTATTTTTAATGTCTTGTTTCGTTTTTGTTCAAAACATAATCAAATAGTAAGCTACACTTTACAGGAAAGTGGAAACAAAAACCTACATACCTTATAGCCGGTTTTGATGTTTCAAAATTCCCAGGGAAGTTATGGGCGTGTTATTGATCGGTTACCAATAAACGAAACACAAAACTTGTAAATTTTATAAACATGAGTTTACATAAATCTAAATTCTAAATTTAGTTTCAAAATTACTAGAGGTAAAGACCAAAACAGGGAAAATAATTGCGAAAAATCGGGAAGTTGAACGATGCGTCATGTAACGTCATGATAACTGTGTTGACGTTGACGTTTTAAATTGTCTATGGATATGTTGTTTAAATGTCAATTAATGTATTTAAAAACTGCTTAGTCCAATTTTAGTATTTATTAAAAAATATAATATTTTTATATCATTTACAATAAAAACCTTAGATTAATCCTAGGTAGTAATTAAAATGTTGGTAAACAGTACGCGTGTCTAATTTTACCAAGTCTACTCGACGCTGAAATAAGCGCTAAATAACAATAATTATCTAACAGCGAAATAAATATTTTAATATAAATATATAATTGAAGCAAACAATATTTTATTTTAAAAGCATTTCATTAGATTTCTATTTTTTTATAAGCAATAGGTATTAATTATTATAAGCTAGCAACCTTGTTCTCAACAAATCGATGACAGCGACGGGATTTTTCAGTCGGGAGGAGTGACGACATTTTGTCAATAAATTGTTGATTTTAGTCAAGTGTTAAGTAAATTTTTGTTGCAATTGGTGTTAAAAGCCATAAAAATGGCAGATAATGAACAAAAAGCGATGCAGCTTATGGCAGAGGCGGAGAAAAAGTTGAGTTCGTCTAAATCATTCCTAGGATCACTGTTCGGGTGAGGACAATGACTACTCATTATTTTGTTGATTTTCGCCTAATTACCCTTTTAACTCCATCTTTCATGTTATCATGACACCTATAGCTTTCCATTTAATTTAATATACTACGGACTATCATGGTCAGTACCAAAAAAAAGTCGTCTAATTAATTTTGTATTGACAAGACCCGTTACTAGATGTGATTTGATAAAATTCAAGCGTAATAACTAATAAGTTTGCAAATGAATTTAAAATTTCACAAACCGTATTCCAATGATTAATAGTGAGTAATGAATCATTGGTAATTTCGCAATAACTATTGATTTGCTTTCTAAGCCGTTAGAATATACGGCAGTTGGTTTTTATAAAGAAAAACGATGTTTGACAAGGATTTACTTCTTTCAGTAATATTTCTAAACAAGTCACACTTTTGAATGCATCAAATATAAATGTATCTTATTCATAGAAAAATATATTTTAAAAATCATAAGGTATACAACACATTTTTAGTTAAATTTTGTTTTCAAATATACAAAATTTTAAACAGCGGATCAAGTAAAGTGGAAGAAGCCGTGGATTGCTACCTCCGAGCAGCCAATCTTTTTAAGATGGCCAAGAAGTGGCCTCAAGCTGGTCAAGCCTTCTGTAATGCTGCTCAACTGCATATTAAAGCTGGTGTCCGCCATGATGCCGCTACAAACTTTGTTGATGCTTCTAATTGTTATAAGAAGTGTGATCCTAATGGTTTGTATTGTAATTATTAATTTAAATTAACAGTCTTCTTTTAAAATAGCATTTTTATTATTTACAAAATAAAAACAGTATTCTATGAATAGTTCATCTTTACTAATATTATAAAGAGGTAAAGTTTGTGAGGTTGTAGGGAGTAATCTCTGGATCTACTGAACCAATTTAGATGAAATTTGGTAAGAAGATAGTTTGAGACCCTGGGAAGGACATGGATACTTTTTATGCCGGATATCATCCCATAAGGGGTTGAAAATGGGGATAAAATTTTGTATTGGGTAGCAAGTTAGGGACAAACCTGAGCGAAGCGAAGGTGAGTCGTTAGTCTAATCTATAAATGCAAACCTAGTAAAAATATTGTAGTTGATATCCAACTGGGTATTGTGTTTTTTGCTGATTACTGTGAAATCTGCTAACATTTTAGTAATCTGCAATATATTTTTTATATATTAATTATAAATGTGGATTAAAACATGACATTCTCCATTCAGTGAATGAAAAAACATATCCCTAAGATATTTTTTTTATTTATATAAACTGTAGAAAACAATTTAAATATATTATGTAATTATAGAAATTAGTGTAATAATTTAAGGCTTAACTAAATTATATCCATAATGTATACATTTGGCACTGTTACTGGGCATTCACTCAACTTTCAATTCAATACGTTATGAGGTCAATGACCTATTTTTACCATGGTTCGAAACGATAATTATCATTGATAATTATCACGATAAATATCGATTGATAATTATCTTTGATAAATATAATTGAAAATATTTAATTTGTAATTCTTCAAATTGTCGATCAGCTAACTGAAATCTCTCAATCAGCTCAACAAACTCAGTAAACTGAGTTAATGCAGTTGAGGAGGATGAGGATGATATTTCACTCATTAAGGAGTCTGCCCACTATACCGTCTCATACCATGACCGTGCTATGAACGTATCAGGCACGGAAACAAATGACACGGATTACTATGCCCACTAGAACGTATCATTCGCGTGTCATATCCGTATAGTTCCCGTTTTCTCATTCATAGTAGTTCACCTGTGTTTTCGCGTGAGGCAGCCGCGTCAGGAAGAGCAAGTGAATATTTTTGTTACGAAAATTATTTCCTATACCAATACGATGGCTATTAGAAACTATTCCGACAGAAAATTAACAATGATAGCCATTGTTTTAGACGAGGAAGAAAGAGAAGGATATCAGTCGATCACGACGTTTCTAGGTTCACGCCGTTTAAAAAAATATAATTTAAAAGAAAATATTATCACTAGAAGACAAGTGACAACACGTTTATAACGGTCTTAGAACGGACATCATACGCAGTAATAACCCGTGTGCTTACCGTTTCGCCGTCCGCGCGCACCGGTTCGGCAACGTCGCGTGTCAGCCACGGAGCGTATCGGCATCGGCGAAATATTCTTGCCGACAATTATTGTTACCTTTCCATGCACGGCACACGTCGGTGTTGGTTGGTGACGGAAAGTTCTTGGTCGGTGATGGAACGGTCTAGTGGGCATAGTCTCATACTTTTCAATACAAAGGATATTTTTTGTCTGACACGGCCCTAGCACGGTCATGGTGTAAGACGATATAGTGGGCAGGGACCTTTAATTTAATTTAATAGTGTCTATATAGTGAGTTAAATTTATTCTGTTTTTATTTCCAAGCTTGTATATGTCAAAATAATAATAATAAAAGATTACCTTGATTGTTAAAAGTGTATAATTTATTCTAACGTAAATTATGATAGGCAAGTAGTCAAATACCAATACCTACACAAGGATTGCTAAGTTTATATCTGTTTGATAATTATCTGATAATTATCGCGATAATTATCAAAAGATATATTTATCTTGATAATTTCATACCCTGATTTTTACTATTAGGCTATTACACGTTATATAATAATAATAATAATCTTTATTTCAGACGTAAGTACATGCATATATTGTTAATTGGTTAGTAAAAATAAAAGAGATAAAAGAGATTAGTTTCTCATGTTTTTTTTTCTTTATAGAAACAAAAGAGTATCATTATCAATGAGGTAATGATTGTGCTATAAAAAGCTCAGTTTCTAGAAACTTTTCTTTAATTTTATTCATATTAAATGTGGTTGTCAATTATTAACTTAATAATCATCAATTATTAAATATTTTAAATGATTACCTCTAAGTTTTTTTTTTTTAATTATAGTTCTGAGTTTTAGGTTCAGATAGAGGTGGGCAAAGTGTAAAACATCATATTGAATCCATTCACTATTTCTAATATTCTTCATTTATTTGTAGGGCTCCCATGTATTGGAGTGACTTTTAATAATATTATTCTTTTTTTTTTTTGGTAATGGCTTAGAATCGCGTATTATTCTTTCTATTAACTTAAACTAGAAATAATATAATCAATTTTTATTGTAGTGATTCAAGTCATTTTAAAGGTCCCATTTTTATAATTTGGAATACTACTACTAAACTTACTTTTTAAGGCTTTAAACTTTTGAAATTTTTATTTTACTTAAGCCTTTGATATTTTTAACCCATACTAGGCAACAGAGATGAGCTAATCTTGAAATTTAACAAACACCTTTAATGGCATGTTTGCATTTCGATAGATTCCGTTTAAAACATTTTTTTCTTTTAAATAATAAATAGAGATATCCTATCATTTAATAAATGGCATTTTTTTTTAACGTTGGGAAATGCATTTACGCACGACGTGTGGGACTCACCGGCGTAATACATCCAGTACTACCCACTAAAACCCAACAAAACCTTCCCCCGTCTTAATGGGGCGTCGCAGGATCGCTTACGCATTCAACTACGACGCCCCGACGGCAGGTCTGCCGAAGCAGACCACCACAACCATGGGGTTGCTCCACAGTCCACTCTGCTATCAGAGAAGTACCAGGAGCAACCCGCAAGGTACACCGCCCTCCGAAGAGGGCCACCTCCCACCGCCCACCGAAGTGGGCAACCTCCCTGTGCGTTTCTTAGCTTCGCGCCCGGTTGGATTGCCGGGCACTACTGAGCCCCCCCACCACGACAAGGTGAACGCGCGTTGGGGGGGAATAAATGGCATGCCTGGATTTAAAACTTGTCTCAAAATTGTAATGGGATTTTAGTTTTGAAGAAAATTTACTTCAAGGATTTTTGGATTTTTATAAAAATACTAGCAGAACCCGCGGCTTCGCTCGCGCTAAAATTACAAAGAAAAATCTCTAAAAAGGTAGTTTCATACAAAATTTCATCCTCTATTTTACCCCCTTATAGGATGAATTTGGAAAAATGTAAAAACACGTATTTATTTAATATTTTATTGCAGAGCATTAATACAAAGTTTCAAGTAATTCTATTTATGAATATATTTTTTTTGGATTGTATTATAACGTTTTTTCCCGTGGAAATTAGATAATCTCTCGCGGTAAAATGTATGCCTATGTCACTCTCCAGCCCTCCAACTATCTCCACACAAAAAATCACGCCAATCCGTCACTCCGTTTCGACGTGAAAGAAGGACAAACAAACAAACAAACACACTTTCACTTTTATAATTATATTAGCATGGATTAATAATCAATATTTTTACAATATTTGTTTACTGTTACTTCAATTATACTGGGGCTTTTCTTATTTTAAATTAGATTACTTCCGTATTTTTTGTCTAAATGAGAATTTTGAATTTTGAAGTGAATGACATTACTCATAATGATTATGTTAACATAAATATTGTTAGAGAACGATTTCATTAGCGCACACATTAGATAATTGTTCAGCACAAATTTTGATAGCGAACCGCCGATAAGCGTGATTCTTAATATCAAAAACTAACGCGTTCTCGTTTCGTTTCGGTCATGACCTAACTCTATTTAAATTTGTTTTTTTTTTTAAGTAAACCAAAACCAAAAAAATAACCGCGAAAAAAAATCCGAAAAGACAGTTTTAATTAGAATGTCAAATATTTGCGTAAATCTAAGAAATGTTTTTTTTTTTCTTGCGGGATATCTTCAGTTGTAAGTCAAAAGTTAAAGTTATATTCTATTTCTTTTAATTCTTTAATGGCCAGTGTAAATGTCGTTTAATTTTGTTAAGTCTTTAGTTTAACATTTTTTTTTAATTTCACAAAATTTGCTTAGCGTATATCTGGGTTTTGCTATCGTCCATAACAACATGAATATGACACTTCTATAGATTTTCACTACTCTACCAAATTCCTTTGAACTCGATATTTTCGCTGAACTACTTTCAACTCGCATATACATTATATGTTACAAATGTTAATTCATTACCCAGATAGTGTCAATCTAATGATATATGGCCGATGGATTTATATATAACTAGCATTGCCCGCGGCTACAATGCAGTTTTTGTATTTTTTCTCAGAAATGAGATATTTTCCCGCGTAAAAAATATTCTATATGTTGACTCGGATAAATAGTTATCATCATACCAAATTTCATCAAAATCTGTCCTGTGGTTTTCTCGTGATGCGGTAACAGACAGACAGACAGACAGACAAAAATTCTAAAAACTATAGATTCGGACTCTGTATCGATAAATAATGTCTGTTTCTATCAGTGATTCCAAAAAATATTTAATGTACAGATTCGACTTAGTTACAATTTTATTATATGTATAGCAGTTATATAATCTTTAAATACAGAAAAGAGAAGAAGATAGTCTTTCTTCTTCTTGTTCACAGCTTGTTTTCTTCTTCAACTTCTATCATGTCAGCGTACACGTCTTTCACATCCATATGTATATGCCTTTTTAACACAGTATCAATACTTTGCTTGGTTTATCTCTATTTATAACATTAACAAATCAAAAAAAAAAAAGAAAAAAATTGGAAATATTTTTTCTGATACAATAGTATAATAAATATATTATCTGTTTTATTTGAATGCATTATTGGTTTTTATGTTGATTAATTTAGATATTTTATTCATAAAAACATAAATATCTGTATTTTTAGAGGCCGTGTCCTGTCTGTTGAAGGCGATTGAAATCTACACCGACATGGGTCGGTTTACTGTAGCAGCTAAACAACATCAGGTATAATTAATAGCTCGTCCGTACGAAAAATTATATTAAAAAATATATAGGAAACTATCGTCATGATCATTTTTTTTACTTTAGTTTGTAGGGCTATGTACCCGAAGGGTGCCAACGGAACCCTATTACTATGCCTCCGCTGTTAGTCTGTCAGAGCCCTATCTCATGAACCGTAATAGGAAGAGAGTTGAATTTTTAGGTGTATGTATTTCTATTGCCGCTATAATAGCAAATAATAAATGAAGACACATTTTTTAATATTCGTAATAGATCAACGAAGTTAATAGAGTAAACTTTTATACTATTAGACAAAATCCGAAAAGACAGGTTCATTTAAAACGTTCATTTAAGAACGTAACGTACATACAACAGATAACTTTCTCGTCGCTCAAAATGTTTATAAAATCTAACTGAATAAAGTATACGATATTTCAGTTCATAAAAGTAAAAATTTGAAAAAAATAATATTCGTGAGCCCGTAACTTTGTTGTTATTGATGATATGAAAAAGTTGATATGGACTTTTTTATAGGATTTTAAACGTACTACAAATTTGCCATTTAACATTTTTCTGTAACTCTTACAGTTTAGCTAAAAAATGCAAAAAACCATAAATTTGAACTTTAAAGCTATATAACAAATAAAATATTGAAGATAGAAATTCGACTCAATGGAACTTTTTGTAGTAAATTTAATAGTAAAAACGGTCTATTCACTCATTTTTTTGAAAAATATTTTCGTCATAGTTTGCAGGACAAAAGAGTGTTAAAAATCATATTTTCCATACAATTTGTATGGGAAAACTTTAATTTCGATGGAGAACCTCTTAGAATTGGAATTTTGAGCTCCGCTTTTAACAGAAGCTTTGTTGGGACATTTTCTAAGATATTTTGGGGTGAGAGCGAAGAAAAAAAAAATCGTCATTTTTTGACACGCCCTAATGTACACATACATATAACAAATCGAACCCCCACACCTCCCAGAACATAGCGGAGCTATACGAGACCGAGTGCGTGGACCTGGCGCGTGCGATGCAGCACTACGAGCAGGCGGCCGACTACTTCCGCGGCGAGGAGTCCACCTCCTCCGCCAACAAGTGCATGCTGAAGCTCGCGCAGTACGCCGCCCAGCTGGAGCACTATGACAAGGCGATACAGATTTATGAGCAGGTGTGTGTGCACACATACAAACATACAAAAATAAAGACTAAATATAGACAAATTAGAATTCTGAAAAATGTATGTATAATTATTTGAGTCTGCTCTCGATTTCCACTGTTGTTTCAAAATAAATAAATAAATATATATATATTGGTACATTAACACTCAGCGCCATCTAGTTCCATCGTAAGCTACGAGGCTTGTGTTATGGATACCAGATAGTTGATACACTACACATATATAACTTTAAATATTACACTATTATAAATATAAACACCCATGACTGGAGTACAAACATTCGTCATTACACAAATGAATGCCCTCAGCGGGACTCGAACCCGCGACCGTTGGCAAAGCAAGTAAGATCACTACAAACTGAGCCAAACGTGTCGTCAAACATTGGAAATTTTAACAGGATTGTAGAGAAACTTCCCAAACTTCAGACTTGTAACTTGAAAGTCCAGAAGTGAATATGATGACATACAGACACGACACAAAAAGCCGAAAACAAATAAGAATTTGACATGAAATTTGTGGAAATGTAAAGAATATTTTTTAAGAATTTTTACATACATTGTACAGTGTATACTTACGAAGATCATAATTAAGTGTAATTCGTAAATCAAATTTTTAATATTAAAATTATTGTTAATATTTCAATTAATCAGTTAATTAGAGCTTAAATTTAGTCTGAAACACATCATTATACTATGCTGTGTAATGACGTCACAAGCTGTGACACATGCTCTTCGAGGCGCGGGGTTCAAACATCAACTTCCCACTGATTTCTACTGTCTACTGAGGAAAATCTTAACAGGATAACACAGTATTTAAACTTGGCCCCACCCGGAACTCGAATCGAGGACCTCCAGATCTAGTTAGTCACTATACTACCAAATGCAGTCTTGTGCAGTCTTTTATATTATATGATGTATTTTATAAAATATTTTAAGATATCAATATCTAATAGGTAAAAATGTATTTTACGTATCAAAATATATTAGATTTGCTTCGCATCGGCTGGCACCTACTTCGAAAATATCCGATCAGGTATCTATTCTAAATGAAAACCTCCGTTTAGTTAATTTTTTACATTTTAGTGCCTGGAAGTCGGTTTTTATTTTTTGTTAAAAAAAATTTATAGGTCGATTTACCATAATCCTATACAAGTTTTCATGAATATGTCGTGTACATACGAGCAGATAGCCAAGTCGTCGCTGGACAACAGCCTGCTGAAGTACAGCGCGAAGGAGTACATGTTCCGCGCGGCGCTGTGCCACCTGTGCGTGGACCTCCTCAACGCGCAGCACGCGCTCGAGAAGTACTGCGCGCTCTACCCCGCCTTCGCCGACACCCGGGAGTGCAAGCTCGTCAAGGTACGGAGATGTGTGCGGTACATAATCCATACATACATACTTAATATTCTAAATGTAAAAGTGTGTTTGTTTGTTTGTCCTTCTTTCACGCCCAAACAGATTGGCGTGATTTTTTTGTAATGATCAGCATTACTTGAAACTTCGTATTAATGCGCTTCAATAAAATAAAATTAATAAAATTAAATCATTTTTCGAAACTCATTCTATATGGGGGTAAATTAGGGGATGAAAGTTTGTATGAAACTACCTTTTTAAAGATTTTTTGGTAGTTTTAACGCGGGCGAAGCCACGGTTCTGCTAGTATCCTATAAATCTAATATATGTATAAATATCTCGTGTCACGGTGTTTGTGGTCGCTCTCCTTCGAAACGGCTCGACCGATTTTAATGATATTTTTTTTTGTATATTTGGTATGTATGAGAGTAGGTCGTAAAATATATCCCAGTGGGCACGGGTTTCTCTTCAATACATGAGGGAGCAGGCCATAGTTATGCCACATATACTAAAATCATAAAATTCCACATAATTCTAAAATTCCTAATCTGTATTTGATCTAATTCATAATAATTTTAATTTTCAGGAGCTAATCGAACACCTAGAGGAACAAAACATGGATGCGTTCACCGAATCAGTGAAAACATACGATAGTATATCTCGCCTCGACCAGTGGTACACCACCATGCTGGTCCGCATCAAGAAACAAATCAACGACAACCCTGATCTCCGCTAAATTGTCAATGCCCTCACCCGTCTCCTGTGAGTGTCTATAGTAATCTACATATTAGTTGTCTGTCTGTGTGGTGCACTTGTTTGATATGTCTGTGAAATTGCGCGTTAGTCTATGTAATTACGGTTAGGTTTTTAATCTGTGCATTTTTTTTTATTTCATTGTTATATGGTATTTCTTTTTTATGATATTTTCTTTACTGTATTTAAAATTTCACCGAAAGTTATTTTTCAATTTGTTTGTAAAGTAATTTAATTACTTTTTTATTTATTAAATAATAATAGATTTTGTACAGTCTGTATGTTTTGTTTTTCTGTTTGCTGTTTGCACCTACAAATTATTAAAAAAATACAGATAAAAAATTGTGCGCAATAATATGTAGATTAAATATGGCGGTTAGTATCGAAGGAGCTGAATAATTTTGAATCAATGCCTTTTAATATCCACTAGGAGCGACTTATTACATTAGTATAAGCTAAATACATGATTAAAGGAATTGTAAAAAAATAACGATTTTTAACCTTATCATACAGCGTTACGGTTGAAATTTCAATAAATTACTAGTTTAATAGTGATATAAAGTTATAATAATAGGTGCAGCACCTTAGACGACTTATTTTTCTACAGTCGATATCGATAATAGAGAACTACATATCTATCAAAATATATGAGCGATATTATATTTGGACAACGTCACATAAAGCTAAGATTTCTTATTTAACCAACTTCAAAATAGGCGGAAGTATAATTCGGATCTGTTTTTTATTAAATTTTTAAATATATGTTTTATTTCAAAGTTTTAGTACATTTTTTGTAAAAGAAATAGCTATCTAGGATTCTATTAGCGATAGCGATTGTAGAATATTGTCACGTCTAAGCTCGCAGGTTTAATTCTCGTTAGTTATTTGAAATTAAGGCATTGGGAACTTTTAGCTCAAAGTATAGAAGAGATGAAGAGACGGGGGCATTTTTTCTTAGCTATTGGTAGCATATTTATGCCTATTCATTACATTTGATTGTTTAGGTTAGGTTAGTATAACGTCATTAGTTAAAACATATGATATTAAAATTAATTAGATAACAAAAGAAAATATTTAATACAGGGCCGGCTTGTGAATTTGGGGGGCCTTGGGCTAACACTTCTGGGATTTGGGGGGCCCTGGTCTAAAGCTTCTGAGGGGCCTAAACTAATTGTCATTTTGTCTTTATAAAATCTATAATAATACAAGACTAAATCAAGATAACGCTGTTGTTTGGTTCTTAATTGATATCAGAGTTGTGTGTTTGAGTTGCCAAACTTTTATGGCATTAATTTTTTGAAGTGAAAACTTCTCTAGGCAGGTTTGGATGGGGAGTAAATTCATGTAAGTCGTCATCGACATGGTCACGTGACATGTTAACACTCAGAGTGCCGATAGATTTTGTTATATCTTAGCGGCGCTGGGCTGCAGCCCAAAAATCCTATGTATGGATCCGCCCCTGATTTAATATTACATAATTTTCCTTTTCTTAAAAGATATATTTGAATTAACTGTTAACTGAACATATTGTGATTATATTAAATTATAAATATATATTAATTACAATAGCTTTCAGTATATCAATTTGGCATCAATAAAGATTAATTATCGTTTTATATATAAAATAAGTATAATTATGTTACGTTTTGAATTTTAACTAATGGCGTAATACAAAAATGTTAGTTTGATTTAGTTATAATGTAGCGGTTAAGTCGATTTTCTAAGATTCGTATATACGATGCACCGCAAAATATTCCATACATATAAGTACACATGAACATGGCAATATTATCTGTTATATATAATAATTGCAACACTGATTTTAATATTGCAATAGTATTGCTATGGTATAATGGTTTTTGGTGTTGCTATATATATATGATAATAAAATGTTAGTTTAGTACAATTCTTACTTGTTTTTATTTATTGAATTGTCTGAACAATTTAATTAAGAAAAGCCTTGTTTATTATACATAATATGTAAAATTATTTTACTTTTGATTGGTGTTTGAATTTCTTGATTATTTCAACAAAGTTCCAAAAAAATTGGTTATTTATGTGAAATGAAGTGGAATTTTTACTTAATGGCGTCTCAAAATCATTGTATGATTCAATTTTGTGATTATATTTTGTTTGTAAATATGTATGTTAATTTTATTACGAGTTTCGTTGTAATAAATATATTTATTTTGTTTATTCCCGTTTTTTTTTGTTTTTTTTTCTATTGGTCCATATTGCTGGTGTCCAGTCCAGTAAATTATTCTAAAGTGGTCCATTTTTTTGAAATGATCGCAGTCGTTGTTTGAAATTAAGACTTTTTTGTTATTAGTTTTTATGACAAAATATAAATAAAGTTCTGAGAATAGCTATATATTCATTTATTATTTAAATTAATAAGATGGTATGCTTGTGTTTTAGTAAAATAATAATTTTAAATATATTCACGTTTGGAAATCGTTAGCCCTTTGTTGATTATTTATTTCCGAAATTCATCATGAATTTTCGTCGTCTCAGTGATTATTTGTCCAAACGACCAATTTATCGAAAAAAATTAATACAGAATTATTGATTTTTAAATATTATTTTTATTTGAATATTATTAGATACTAGCATTGCCCGCGGCTCCGCCCGTGTTCAGATGACCAAAAACCAAATTCTTAGGTTTTACAAATTAGTATACTCTTACATTACAGTTTTTGCATTTTTTCTCAGCTATCACCATACTAAATTTTATCATAATCCCTCCAGTGGTTTTTCTGTGATGCGGTAACAGACAGACACAAATTCTAAAAACTATAGATTCGGCCTCTGTATCGATAATAACGTTTATTTCAATAAGATTTTCCAAAAAATACTTAGTTAACGTACAGATTCGGCTCAGTTACAATTTTATTATATGTATAGATTATATTAGATTATTTCTTTTAAAAGGCCGAAATAAATATTTTATTTGCATGTACGTATGGATGTAAATCTTAGATATAGAGCTTTCTTTTTAAAATAGAGTTAAAGTAGAGATTGTAGAATACAAGTATTGATGGTTTGAACAAATAATCACTAATGGCGACGATTTGTATATTTAAACAATATTTTTAATTTTACAAACACCTTAATATTGTGTGACTCATTATGCTAATAATATATGTATGTATATATTAATTTAAATTCAAGGCTTATTTTCTCTGTATAAAAAGAAAAAAAATAAATTATAAAGTCACTGGCCTCATGTAAAATGATATGATCATAATATATTGATAATATTCGTTGGAAATTTGATAGTCTCATTTTAAATATCTTTGAATAAACTTCACGTTCAAAGTTTGTTCTCATTTAAATTGAGTGAATACAATTATATATGTATAAATTATCGTTACAATGTATATATTTCTTGGGGGTCAGGTGAGTATTGAAATTTTCTTTAAAAATTTAATGTTATTCAATTATTTTATTTAAACATAGAAAGGTAGTGGTAGCCAAGTGGTAACGCGCTTGCTCAAGAAACTGAGTGAAGCGGGCTCAAACACCGGGTCTCGCTCTGAGGTGTCCATGTGCGAATCATTTCCAAAATAATTATCTTACGGTAGTAATTACTTGTCTTACGGTGAAGGAAAGTATCGTGAGGAAACCTGCATGTCTGAGTTAACTAAGTACTAGCAAGTTTTCAAAAGACATGTGCGGTCCGCCAACACGCACTTGGCTAGCGTGGTGGGCTATGGCCTGATCTCCCTCGCATTTAAGGGAGTTACATTTTTACTGTAATTGAGATCAAAACCGCCACTCGCACTTAGCTCGTTTTCATTATTTGTTCTTCTAATAGCAAAAACAAAAATAATTTCTAATTTATTCTACCTTTATTCTACTAATATTATAAATTGAAGAGTTGAAAGTTTGTGAAGATAGATGAATGGATGTTTGTTACTCTTTACGCGAGAACGGCTGAACGGATCTGGATGAAATTTGACACATGGATAGTCTGGAATGGCATATAGATTACTTTTTATCCCGGAGAAATGTACAGTTCCCGTGGGATAGATTCGTTTTTGTCTAGGGATGAACCCGAAGTGAAGCGAGGTTGAGTCGCTAGTTACTCTTATACCTCATTTTCCAATTGTTAGCTGTATTATAATTTGTTAGAAAATCATACAAGACATCCATTAGTACGAAGATATGATAAAAGTTTAATACTCATATAAGACTTCTGTACGATACTCAGTTAAAAATTACATTTCATGATTGTTTGGTTTACAAGAGCTAAAAATGTAAAGCAGTGATAATATAATTTACAACAAATATAAGTAATAAAAGCGGTCAAGTTCGATTCGAACTTGCACATGAAGGGATCCGTACCATCGTAATTCGTGCGAGATATAGCACAATGTACTTACTAATCTGTTCGTTTTTGCATGGCAGCCATTTAAAAATTCTTGGTTTTTTATTATTTTTTGTTATAACGGCAATAACAATACACACTCTGTGAAAATTTCAACTCTCTACCTATTACCGTTCATGAGATATAGTCCGCTGATAGACAGACGGACGGACAGCGGAGGTAAAGGCAAACCTAAAAATAGTCATAAAATTCCTTCGATCTTAGCCTTCAAAAGAATTAAGTACAAACTAGAGAATATAATAGAACAAAAAAGAAATTTCGTGTTTATTATATTTTAAATAGGCAACATTGTACATACAATGCTGCAACATTACATTTTATTAATGAAGTGTGACCCCAAAGTTTAGGAATCAAATACAAAAACCACTTTATGCGCCGGGATAAAATCCAAAGTCCAACGATCAATCAATCTATTTTAAATTACATAACAATTATGTACATATTCAAAGTATTATAAATCTATACATATAAATAAAATTAAAGTGTTTGTTTGTAATGTCAAAATAACAGCTTTTTACAAAATACATGTGAGTTGTGAAAGTATATACGGTACTTATAAGGAAAAAAACATTTTTTTTTTATTTTTATCTGTCTGTCTTTCTGTCTGTTTGTTCTGTTCGACTGATTTTGATGGGACTCTCACTGGCAGATAGCTGATGTTATAAGGAGTAACTTAGGCTGCTTTTATTTATTTTTTGAATTAGGTTTCCGCGCAAAAAAATAAAACCCATGAAATTGTGAACGAAATCTGCGAAGAAGCGAGGGAAAGTCGCCAGTGTATTATAAAATGTTTTCTAATTTCGGACCAACATAGAGCACTACACGCTTCATTAAAATTTAAATATTTTTCAATTAGCAGTTAAATTCTGTAATGTTTGTGATTACGAAAACAATTATGAAGTTTTATGAAAACAAAACGATGCACCGCATAATATTTCATTCATATAAGTAGATTATATTTTCTTTGTAAATGCGTATGTTAATTTTATTACCAGTTTTGTTGTGTGAAAAACATTTTTTGTTTTTGTCTGTTTTTTTTGTTTTTTTTTTATTGGTCCATACTGCTAGTGATGGTCCAGTAAATTATTCTACAGCGGTCCATTTTTTAAAGTGATCGCAGGCTTTATTTGAAATTAAGACATTTTTGTTATTAGTTTTTTTTTTGACGAAATATAAATAAAGTTCTGAGAATAGCTATTATATATTCATTTATTATTTAAATTAATAAAATGCGATACGCTTGTATTTTTGTAAAATAATAATTTTAAATACTTTAATTTTAATTACTTATTAAATTAGCTATTAGCTAACGAGATATCACTTCCTAAATACTTAACTAGCATTGCCCGCGGCGCCGCCCGCGTTCAGATGAGTGAAAACCAAATTCTTAGGTTTTACATATTAGTATACTCTTACATTGCAGTTTTTCAATTTTTTCTCATAAATGAGACATTATCCCGCGGTAAAAAGTGTCCTATGTGTTGACCCGGATAACCGGCTATCACCATGCCAAATTTCATCAAAATCCCTCCAGTGGTTTTTCTGTGATACGGTAACAGACAGACAAAAATTCTAAAAACTATAGATTCGGCCTCTGTATCGCTAAAAATGTCTATTTCAATAAGATTTTCCAAAAGATATTTAATGTTCAGATACAATACGGCTACGTTACAATTTTATTATATGTATATATATAGGTATCTGATGCTCGAATATTCGAATAACCCCTTTTTTTTTTATCCCCTCCCCTCCGCCTTAATGGGACGCCGCAGGATGCATGCGCATAACTACTACGGCGCCCCGGCGGCAGGTCTGCCTAAGCGCTAGGCAGACCACCAAATTCGAATAATCCCTGCCCGATGCCTTTTTTTGTATTTACCTAAGCTTAATATAATTTTGTATTTTTATCACTAGTCGCTTTTTTAAATAATATGCTAGATTTAACTGGCACAGAGTAATTATTTTTAGATTCTAATATATTATTACTACATTTTGGAATGATATCTTTGACTGTTCTGTCTAGAACGTTCGCATAATTTTCAGCAATTTGGTTTTTAGTAAGACCCAGTAAATTATTATATAACGATATAAGCTATTGTATAAATAAAAAAAACACTCCCCTATTGCTTTTGTAGAAAGGAAATTTTTAAGCCCTATTCCTAGTAGGTAGGTATACTTAGTACCTATAGATATTTTTGTTGTTTTCATTTACAAAACAAAATACTAAAAATATGAACACAAGTTGAAGAAATAACAAACTTAGTATTATGCAGTAGGAGACATATAGATACATAACATGTACATATTACTTCCTGTAAGTCTTGCCAGTTGTTACATTTATCTCTTCGTATATATATTTTTAGTTTGTTTTTACGCTGTCGGTTTTTATATTTTTATATTTTATTTTTTATTTACAGTTTTTTAGTTTTGGCCAGTTAAGTATTTGGAGTTTTGTATAATAATTTTTATCGCAAATTATTTATATAAGCATATAAGTTATATATATTTTTATGATCATCTTTTAAAAACCTTCGAAAAAAGTTCGAGACACAAATCATCACTTGACCAGCGGTCGGTGGCCTATGTCCTGATCCCCCGATGATGTAGTAAAGGGAGGCCAAAGTCCAGCATTGTAAGCAGCAAGTGAAATGTTAAAAAAACGAACACATAATTAAATATATCTCTCCATTTGGCCAACATGGTGGAATATTATAATGATTAAATGATCCTCCTCGCACGGAGGAAAGGCCTTTGTTCTGATATTAACAAAAAGGAAGTTAAAATTCGGCGGTTTCTTGCTCATACAGTATTTTTATAGTAGTTATTTCTGTTGTTATTAAATATTAAACTTAGTACCTTTTGCATGTGACCAGCGCCATCTTGGTTCAACTTTTTGAAATGTAGTATATCTATCTAAGCATATTTAGGACAATTTACTCAGTGATAGTCATTGATATATGTACAAAAACTAAAGATACATAGTTAGTAAAAGTGTCCTCAAAAAGAAGTGCACCACAATTCGTAATTCATTATTAGGCCTAAATTTGACACAATATATCAATATGTTTAACATTATAAAAAAAACTATTGTAATCCCGTTATAAAGAATATAAAAGTAAAATAATATTATATTCTACTGCTGCTTCATGACGAACATATGAAGTTCGTTTCTGTGCTGTTTTCTTAGACATTGATCAATGGATGTGATAGAGAAAAAAAATATGGCACTCTTATTTGTTTATTTTATTAAAAATTATATCTCATTGTAATTTAAAGATACATATCTTTAAAAATATATATCTTTAAATTACAATGCGATATATTTTTAAAACTAATCAAAATTAGCGTTGAGAGTCCTGCAGGCTGCAACCTCGGACCCATGGGTCTTTTTAGAGAGATCCTGGACGTTATCCACATCGCCTACATTGCTCCTGATTTTGGTTACGTTTTTAAGTACAAATTTTGTTAAAAAAAATTTTTTTAGATAGGAAATAAAAAAAAACCTTTTAATATTTATTATATTAATGTCCATCTCTTCATGTTTGAAACATTGTATTTTTCATTAAAATAACTATGTTTCTGCTGAAATTTGTTCTATTAGATAGTACTTCCCGTTTGTAATGTATCCATATGACAGTAATGTATCAGCACACGAATATTTACGTTTACGTGAAAATAAAACGTTAATATTCATTTCTTTGTTTTATTTCCTGCTTCTTATTTACATTTATTTTAAAATCCACCTTTAGCCTTGTCTTCCTTTTTTGAATATAGTGTTAATAGTATTTAGAAATAGTACTTCTGTCCGTTATTCCTAAAGGTAACCTTTTTCCGGAATTTATAACAAATATCCTATAATCAGGGCTCGGAACCGATTTAAAAAAACGGTTTATTTCGGTAATGTAATGGTTAATTCATCGTTCGTTCTTGAACCGGTTAACGAAAACGAACGGTTTTGTAAACCGAAATAATAATGGTTAGCGGTTAATCTTAGAGAAAGGTTGAATTTCGGTTTTGATACCGAAATAAATCGGTTAATTAATTCATAAGCAAGAAACGTGCATGCATCATTCTACTAAGCCATTCACCATTAGCAAAGACGGGGCAAATATAAACACCGGTTTAACCGGGTTAATTTTAATCGTGGAACTTGTATTCGTCAAAAACTGTTCTTCCGGATTTAATCGGTTAAAGAACGTAACCGAAACCTAAACCGAAACGCCTCTCGGTTTGGGGTCAATGACCAAAACCGGTTTAAAAATTGAACGGGTTTCCGAGCTCTGCCTATAAGTAGTATCTTAGATAGCCACATACCCTCGGATTCGCTGGGGTGCGTTCCTAGGTACCTTATAAATAGATAAAAATAGTTATTATGAGGCCTTTTTAAGACCTACAATTTTCTAGTACATTTTTTGACGTACCTATCTCCAGGTTTATCTAGCTTTAGCCATGTAAGCGTACGGAAACAGTTTTTATTGACAAAACACCACCATAGTCATCATCTATATATATAATAAAATTGTAACTAAGCAGAATCTGTACATTAAATATTTTTTGGAAAATCTTAGTGAAATAGTCATTATTATCGATACAGAGGCCGAATCTATAGATTTAGAATTTTTGTCTGTCTGTCTGTCTGTTACCGCATCACGGAAAAACTACTGGAGAGATTTTGATGAAATTTGGTATGATGATAGCTGGTTATCTGGGTCAACATATAGGATACTTTTTACTGCGGGAAAATATCTCATCTCTGAAAATTCTATACTAAACGTTAAAACGTAAGTAGGGACATAATGTATCTTAATAGCTAATTAAAATAAAATTAGAAATTGATTAATGTTTTATTAATGCAAATACGTTTGAGATTCAAATTAACAATAAATGACAATGAAAATGCTGTATCTCATTTTCTTTTGTAAGTTTTTCATTTAAATCAATTTAATTATATAAACATTGTTTTTTGAACATAGTTAATAAAATAGTCATAACGTACTTTTGGTAGTGTATAATATTTTTTGAAGTTTTGACAAATCGTATACTAAGTGATAAATTAATAAATTATGCTATAATTCCCCTTATTGTTTAAAAATCCACAGATCTCGTGTCTGCCATAACCTTAGAGTACATTGAAAATGAATCTGCCAAATGAATAGAATAAAATTTTTAACATATGTATTAATTACTAGCAGAACAACCGATTTTGCCCGCGTTCAGACTATATACCTACATATAATAAAACTGTACTGTCTGTACATTGAAAAAATATGCTAAAAACCGAATCAGGGAGACCGAATAAGAGAAAGAGAACAAATCTAGAATTTTTTTCAATTTTTTTCTGTCTGTTTGTCTGTAATAAAACTGACAGTTAGTCTGACTGACAGTTACATTAATGACAATTAAACTTACTGACAGTTAAACTAATTAACAGTTAAAGTATCTGACGGTTAAGCTAACTGATAGTTAAACTTACTGACAGTTAAACTAACTGGAGGTTATACTAAATAACAGTTAAACTAACTGACAGTTCAATTAACTGACTGTTAATCTTACTAGCCGTTAATCAAACTGACAGTTAATCTAACTGACAGTTAACCTTACGGGTAGTTAAAATAACTGACAGTTAACCTTACGGGTAGTTAAAATAACTGACAGTTAAACGAATAGACAGTTAAACTAACTGACAGTACCAATAGTTAAACTAACTGACAGTTAAACTTACTAGCCGTTAATCAATCTGACAGTTAAGCAAATTCACAGTTAAACAAACAAACTGTTAACGAAACAGTTACACAAACAAACAAATAAATAAATATAAATATATAATATAAATGTTTGTTTGTGTTTTTGTGTGAGAAAAGGGCGAGGAGAAGAGAGGAGCGGAGAAGACAGGCGAAGAAGATTTGCGAAAAAGAACTGCAAAAGACAGGCCAAATCTCAACAACAGGCTCCTCTCTTCTCGCTCCTCCCTGCTCCGCTCCTCTCCTCTCCCTTTGCTTTTATTTTCCTGCAGTAAAAGATATCCTAAATACCCTAACCCGAGTAATAAGTTATCAGTACAAACAAAAATAGTTAAAATCGGCTTAGTACTTTTTTCGTGAAACACGCACACGCAAACAGACATACAGAAAACACACATACAGAATACGTTCAGTCATTGTTTTGAAAAAATATTTCACGTATAAATTTCGCTTAGTTACTGTTTTATTATACGTATAAATATTAGTTAGTTATTAGTTTAAATACATATTTATTTATTAACAAAGAATCACTTCGGTTCAAAAACAAAATCATGCTCCAAAACATTTATTCACTGACATTATCGCGCTCACGCACTCTCCTCGCGCAAACTCAGCGACACAAAGATACAACTTCTGAATAACCCATCAGTGATATGCACCTCCAATATATTTTTTTAAATGTAGCCCGAAGTCATATTTCTAGGGGTTTTTTTTATTTTTCGATATCTTATTTCATTTCGAGATATGTTTTTTTTTCTGACCGAAACCGAGCGAAAAGAGACCGCATTTTTCACATTTTTTCGATTTAAAAAAAGCCTTTGAGTGTTTTTTTTGCATTTTGTAGCATTCATTTAGACACATCTTTTAACATCCCAATCAACCACGTAGTCCCAAAATCCACGACACCAGGGCGATGTCGCACTTTCGCTGAAAATCGCGACAAAAAATATTTTCAATATTAAAAAGTAAACAATCTTTGTAGCTAAATTGAAAATCATGCTACTATCTTTGACTTAGACATTTATTTTGACGAACTCTATGCAATACTTTAGGTATTTAGACATGAATAAATATTTTACAGCGTCAGGTACGAATTGATAATATTAATATTATTCAAAATTTACAATAGATGGGCAATTTATGATATGCCGATACAAAGAAAATCTAATATATTTCGATACGTAAAACACATATTTACTTATCAGATATTCATATCTTAAAATATGCTGGCACCGACTTCGAAAATATCTTATTAGGTATCTATTCTAAATAAAAACGCCCGTTTAGTTATTTTTTACATTTTAGTGAGTGGAAGTCGGATTTTTTTTAAAAAAAGTTTTTATTTGTCCATTTTTAACGTAGACGTAATGAGCAGGTAATTTGTTAAAAGAAAGTTTTTTGATAACATTTTCGATTAAGCAATTTATTTAAATAAATAATTTATTTGTTGACTTTAAAAAAACCTACATACATAAAAAAAAGATCTTGACGAATTGAGAACCTCTCCTTTTTAGAAGTCGGTTAAAAATAACAGCTTATAAGAAAAACAGAATTTATAAAAAAAATTGTCTGTCTGTCTTTCTGTTAAATGCATATGAAATTATATACGGTACATATAAGAAAAATACAATTTATAAAATTTATGCCTGTCTGTCTATTTGGTCAGGCTAACCTCCGAAACGGCTGGACTGATTTTGACGGGACTTTCACTGACAGATAGCTGACGTTATAAGGAGTAACTTAGGCTACATTTACTGTAGAAAAAGTCATTACTGTCATTAGGGTTCCGCGCAAATAAATAAAACCCATGAAATTGCAAAATCCGCGTAAGCACCGTTGTCGAGCGAAACGAGGGTAAGTCACGAATATATATATATATATATATATATATATATATATATACTCGTATATATAATTATTTTATTTCTAATGTATATATTTTTCCCAGTGTTGCCTGGTATATTGAATGCGTTCGTTATAAAAGTACAAGGAAAAGTAGAAATGGGAGAGCGAGTATCCAATCTTTTAAAAACGCTCTGCGGCGAGTTTGCAAGTGAAGATGGTAATCCCGTGTTATTCCAAATGCAGATTCCTCGGAACTTGAAGCAGACAAAAAATCAAAATGTGCCAATGATTAAAGAAATTATGAAGAAAAATGAACTGACCCATCTATTTGGAAAGCATGATCCTAGAAATGATATATACAGTAAATATAATAATATAAAATTATAGGTTATTTCAGTTTTTTTTTTGCTTATAGATAAAGTATAAATTGTAAACTAAAAAATTTGAGCAGTAAAATATTTTTATTTGTATTCTTCAAATGATATTCGAAAAAATTATATTTGTTTTTAGGCGATTTTTAGTTATAGTCATATTGTTAATAAACATATTTTTTGTTGCGCTCAACCCTTTATTTATAGTCGGCTATACCTTTATTTACTTACGGTTTAAGCTTGTGGAAAAATATTGTAAGTCAAGTCTGATCTGAATATAATACAAAAAATTCTTTTGTTACCCGCTTTAAATAAAAATATTACATTGTAAAAATTGTAGTCCAACATAGACATTGCATTTCAGATGCCATAGCCATTACATGATTAGATAGGCAGTGGTAGCCTAGTGGTAACGTGCTCGCTTGGGGAACCGAGTGAAGCGGGTTCAAATCCCGGGTCTCGCACCTCTGATATTTTCTTGTGCCAATCATTTCTAACATAATTACCACTTGCCTTACTGTAAAGGAAAACATCGTGAGGAAACCAGCATGTCTGAGAGAACCTAGCAAGTTTTCAAAAGACATGTGAAGTCCGCCAACGCGCACTGAGTCAGCGTGGTGGACTATGGCCTGATCCCCCTCGTATTGAAGGGAGGCCCGTGCCCAGCAGTGGGACGTTAAAAAAGGCTGAATACAGCAATGATTATAAAAAAACACAACAAACAAACAAACAAACAAACAAACAAACAAACAAACACAAATATAATTTTCTCTCGTCCTTCTATCCGTTTCTCCGTATAACATTTCTTAGTACGAGTATTATATTGAGGAACTTTGGAAGGTTGGTGTCTATGTGTACAGCTATAAAGTAATTTAATAAAACTAAATCAAAATGTAAATTGTGTCGTATATGACTATTTTAACTTATAAATATGTAATGCTTTAAATTTAAATTATTTAAAAGAACTAAATCGAATTAAAAATTAAAACAAAATGAAACGAATAAACTGTACCGTCACTAGATTTTAAATTTTCGTCTATTTACAAAACTTATAATAATAATAAGCTTTTAAAGTCCAAGATAACATTACAATGAGTTTAAAATAATATTAACAGTTAAAATACATAAAAATCAGAAGTCAATAAATGTGTACAATGAAAATAATAATAATTTATGATTCATGATACAATTCATTTTTTATATTTTCGTTCTACCGGCGTATACGAATGAAAGGAATAGAGAGCACTGGTGTCTGCGTGTGTTGATGTATCTCGTAAGGTTTACCCAGAGTTAGCCATGAAAGCGTACAAAAACAGTTTTCTTAGACCAAACATTGCCATAGTTCAGCCATCTTGTACAAAATATTTACAAATAATTATAAATTAAAAATTTAAAAAACCCCCTACGCAAATTTATTGTTATTTGACGATTACACTGACACGCGTGAAGCACTTAATCGAGTAATCATACGCCAAAATGAATTACATCATGTCGGAAAAGAGCGCTTACACTGCTGGACCGATACTAACCAAACGTAGATAGCTAAGAACCACCGCAAGGCAACTGCCTTTCAAATGAAAAAACCGCATCGAAATCGGTCCATCCGTTTGAGAGCTACGATGCCACAGACAGACACACACACACGCAGGCAAACAGACATCGACGTCAAACTTATAACACCCCTCTTTTCGGGGGTTAATTATATACACAAACTTTCCTCGTTTTAGTTTAACAGTTATTAGTATCCGAATTCGTTGCTTGATTTAGAAGTCACTGGAGAAACAGTCAGCAACTTTGTTTTACACTACAAGTACATGATGTTCTCCTGACCGATTCCGGCCACGGCGGCCAATCTCATTGAGACTAGCCAACTGCGCAGGAGATATTATAGTGCACAAGTGTACGCGCAGACACAACGTGCACTCTCTATTCCTGTCACTCTCATACTCCGGTGGGACGACCACTCGACACGACCGGTGAGAGTGTCGGCGCAGGACCGACGGCTTTACGTGCTCTCCGAGGCACGGGGGTGAAAAACCGCCAACTTCCCAACTCCAGGCTGTTACTGAGGCTTACTTATACAGAAAGTCTCAATAACTAAACTTGGCCCGACCCGGGACTCGAACTCAGGACATCCGCGTGTGCAGCCGTACATGCTAGTCACTACACCACCGAGGCAGTTACAAGAACATACCTACCTATTGATATAGACGGGCGACGTGCACCTGAATTTTTGTATTTTCACATGAAAGTCAGAGATTTTACCCCACTAATAGTTTTAGTGTAGTTAATAAATTATTGAAATTTAATGTAATATGAATGAAAGATATCCTATCCTAATCGTTAACCCGAGTACTAATAAACATAGCACAAAATTTAGTAAAAATCCTTTCAGTACTTAATAGTTAATTAATATTATTACTCATAAAATACACACAGATGTACAGACAAACAGACAAAAATATCAACAACCATTGTTTTAGGATCTATATTCTATATAGAATAAGTAACATAATATATCTATAGATAATATGTACAGATAATATGAGTAAAAATCCTCCACTCTGTTGCAAAGTTTCCAAAATATTTATTTTTTTATTACATTTGTAATATTACCATATTTATTAAAATGTTTAATTTTGGAGTCGACAAGAATAAAAAAATAGGCAGGCATGAATAATTACAACCTTCAACAATTACGTGTGGTTTTTAAATATACTTAAAAATATTTATTTTAAGCATTATTTTTAATCATTTTAACGGAACAAACTTATTATTTGGTAGTTTCTTTAATTGAGTTTATCTGCGTATATTATGAATATGAAACAACATAGTCTTGCACTAGATAGTATTACAAAAAAAAAAACATTTTTTCTATTGCTAGTAACATTTATTACTATTACAGTGTGTTAGTTTAATACCTCAATAAAAGTCATTAAAAATATATAAAGCTTATTGGAAGTGGTCTCCATTGGCTGCAAAAAATGACAGATTCCAAATTCAAATGTAATATTTTGTTTATTTTTAATTGTAACAGTATTTATGGCCAGACTATAAATAATAATAATAAATAAATATGTTAAGACATTACCACACAGTACCATCTAGTTCCATTGTAAGCTACGAGGCTTGTGTTATGGATACCAGATAATTGATACACTACACATATATAACTTTAAATAAATACATATTATAAATATAGACACCCATGACTGGAGTACAAACATTCGTGCTCATCACACAAATGAATGCTACCAGCGGGGTTCGAACCCGCGTCCACTGGCACAGCAAGTAGGCTCACTACAAACTGAGCCAAACGTGTCGTCAAAACTATGTATATACATATAAACATAATAAGAGTGCGAAATTTGCAACCGTCTCCTGGCTAACAATAAGTAGTGTCATTAGGTACTGAAACTTCTTTCCGTAAAAAATAAGCATATATAATAATATTATATAAGCAAAATCGCAGAGTAAACACATTTTACAATGCTCGGTGCTCGCGTTTGCATATCGCCCCTACCATCTCTAACACAATAAGTAATATTTTTCAATTTTCTTTACACGTCATAATATTCTTTTCAGTTACAGTATAAATAATACAATAGTTCAAAGGTCCCTCATACATATACACGAATTCAAATGAATGTATAGCGATTCTTGTGCCACAAGCTCGCTCGCCACACAGTTAAGTCAGCCGTGCAATAGAGTATAACGATAGTGCATTTTCCATAAACCAACAAAGATGTATCAGGATAATGCAAATTTCAAACCTACGGATAAAAACAAATTCCAAGCATCTATAAGTGAACTGAGGAACAAAAGTTTTGTGACCGAAAATGATATGCTCAATTATGGTAAGTTGGCAGGGTGCTTAAAATTGACTTATTTGCATCTCTAGTAATTTCGACCCGATTTTGATCGTATTATTTTTTTGGATTACTTATTTTTATCTATTTACTAACATTGCTTGCGGCTCCGCCCGCGTTCAGATGACCGAAACCAAATTCTTAGGTTTACTATATACTTACATTGGAGTTTTTGTATTTTTCTTAGAAATGAGATATTTTCCCGCGGTAAAAAGTATCCTATATGTTGACCCGGATAACCAGCTATCACCATACCAAATTTCATCAAAATCCCTCCAGTGGTTTTTCCGTGATGCGGTAACAGACAGACAGACAGACAAACATTCTAAAAACTTTAGATTCGGCCTCTGTATCGATAATAATGTCTATTTCAATAAGATTTTTTGAAAAATATTTAATATACAGATTCAAATAAATCATCAAATTTTATTATATGTATAGACAACTAGCGACTTACCCTCGTTTCGCCTGGGTGTCCTCCGGGCTCCTTGCCTTTTGTGTTTATAATATTAGGTATTGCAGGCAGGTCCGCCTCGAATTTATGTTCACCTTGATGGTTGGGGAGGTGATCAGTAGCGTCTGGCGAAATTTTAGTCTGTATGTTTGTTTGGCCACTTGGCCACCATGGTGGACTATGGCCTGTCCCCCCTCGCATTGTAGGGCCAGTAGTGAGATGTTAAAAAGTGATGAACACATAATACCATCCAAATAACTATATCATACAGCCTCGGTGGTGTAGTGGCTAGCATGTACGGCTGCACACTCGGAGGTCCTGGGTTCGAGTCCAGGGTCGAGCCAAGTTTAGTTATTGAATCTTTCTTATAGTAAGTCTCAGTAACAGCCCGGAGTTGGGAAGTTGGCGGTGTTTCACCCCCGTGCCTCGGGGAGCACGTAAAGCCGTCGGTGCTGCGCCTTAACTCTCATCGGTCATGTCGAGTGGTCGTCCCACCGGAGTATAAGAGTGACAGGAGTAGAGAGTGCACGTTGTGTCTGCGCGTACACTTGTGCACTATAATATCTCCTGCGCAGTTGGCTAATCTCAATGAGATTGGCCGCCGTGGCCGGAATCGGTTAGGAAAACATCACATCATCATATTATATACTAAGTTATTTTGAAATGACGAGCAGCCATTTTTATTTATTCCATTTTCATATGTAATTAGATGTATTTGCGTTTGAATTAAATACTACAAGTTATTCATATATGTAGAATATTTTATTCATACTTTCAGTATTCGACTGTACAAATATCATTAGAATTTAATATAAGAATGATGTTTAACGAAAAATATAGTTTTATATTCGAAAGTGGCAAATTACCAGTCGATTTACCTGATGTTAGTTACGTGTGAAGTTAGACGTATAAAGATCAAACTAAATTGTTGGAAAATCGTGGAACAGCAAGCTTTATATAAGTTAGAATTGAACGGACGCCATATTGGGAAAAACGATGGTAGAAAATTACATAAAACAGGAGGAAAAAATAAAGAATTGTAATTAATAAATCAATTAAGTACATAAACAAAAAATCGAAATTCATAAAATCCGCTAAAAATGTTGCATGCTCGCACCGAGACTCCGAATACATACTATAATGTTTATTTTTAGTTCGCTTTTTACGCCATCAGGTTTTTTGGTCACTAAAACAATTTGAATTTCGTTAGAGTTTTTAGATTTAAGGTTATATGTACGTAGAATGTACATAATATGTATTTGCAATCGCCAAAAATTATTCATATTGATATCCTCATATTGATATCGTCCTTTAAGAGTTACAAAGAAACATAGTGTCTGACATACAATTTAGTTATATGAATACCTACATAGATACATACATACAGGTCAAACACATAACCCTTCTTCTTCTATATTGGTAAATATAAGTCGTTTAGGGTGCAAACAACAAGTAAAAATCTAACTGACATTTAACAAGTTACTTGTATTGGGTAAAACGATGTATCAGTAAATTTGACAATTTACTCCTAAGGTCGAATTGAGCCTTAAATTGTTGAGAGTAAAAAAGTGCGTTTAATTTAAATGATTTAATTTACACATTATATATGAACAAATTAAATTATCTACTTAGTAAATATAACATTTTGGTAAAATCAACAGAAATGATTGTAAATGATTTTTATTTTTTATTTTTTACATTTCATATATTATATATATATATATATATATATATATATATATATATATATTTCATATCATTGCCTAAAGTCATATGATTTATCGAATTGAAAATTTCTCGAAATTGACATAAAATCAAAGAAAACTACCTAAATGCCTGTGACGGCCGTAGTGATGATTATATGTGCTATAACTGCATCACTGTAGTGTTAGAAAAGAGTCACTCGACCTTCTGAATTCGTATTTAAACAATAGAATACAAAGGGTTGATGTAAATGGTATGAGATCTCCTGGGGCTCCATTAGATATGGGGGATATTAATATAGATATTCCACAAGGGTCTATTCTTGGCCCCTTTCTCTTCCTAATTTATATTAATAATTTTCCATTTTTTGTACAGGACAAACGTGAGATAGTATTGTTCGCTGATGGTATTTTACTAAAGGAAAATGCAGCTGCTATTAATACGATTTTTGTCCTGCAGAAAAGAGCTATTCAAGCAATTTATAGTAAAGGTCCTAGTGTCATTAAGAGATAAGTTTGAAGAAATAAAAATATTGACTGTTGCTTCTCAGTACGTGTACGAATATGTTATGTATGTTCGTAAAAATATACACGAATTTCCCAAGAAGTGTGGACATGCATGCTAACACTAGGAGCACACACAAACTTTTAATGCCTGTGAGAAGAGAGACAGGGTGTTTTAATATTTGCATTTCTGTTTTTTTTTAATTTTAGGATCGTATATCGTAGAGATAGTCCCTATTATTACTTAAAAATATGTTTCTTAAATTCCACCTACGTACATATTTCTTTATTAATTTTATTAATTATGCATGTTCATAAACTCAAATCAATGAATATGCATGAAAAACAAATAAAAGAAATGAATGATGAGCTAAGTAAACAATGTATTCCATTAACATAAAACCGATAATTAAAATAGCCCTGTTGGGCTCGATGTCCATGTTTTATTTTGTTAAAATAGTTTTCTAGTGAAACGGAAATGTGTTTTGTGTACGGTGAGGCTGTTACGCTACAATAACTACACTAACACAACTGCAATAACAGCCTCGGTGGTGTAGTGGCTAGCTTGTACGGCTGCAGATCCAGAAGATCTGGGTACGCGTCTCGAATGGGAAGAGGGGGGGGGGGGGAGGGGAGAGGGGAGTTTAAGGAGTTCAATTACTAACTTTTTCAGTTAATATATTCTCAGTACTAGCCCTGAGTTGGGAAGTTGGCGGTGTTTCACCTCGTGCCTCGGAGAGCACGTAAAGCCGTCAGTCCTGCGCCTTAACTCTCACCGGCCGTGTCGAAGTATCGTCCCATCGGACTTTGAGAGTAAAAGTTTATTTCATTTCATATCAACTGGCTACTCCAGATTTGCCGCCATAAATTTATTAAATTATTAAATTTATCGCACATAATTTAAAATGTTCCAATTTTTTTACTTTTTTTTATTTTTTTTTTATTATTGACAAGATATAAAAATGTGTTTATTCTATATTTGTAATAACTATGTCTTTCAATTTATATACTATTTATTATCGTAAAGGTTTAAAATTTATATTGAAAGGACAACTATATTATTCTGAGTACTTCGAGTGACTTTATGTACCTGGGTATGTATTACATTATGAATATATTACGTCTGTATTGACGATGTATCCCAAAGGTCGAGGTCCTGTGACGATTAAACCATACAAGATTCACACCCTTACTTACTTATCTGTTAAATAAATACTAGCTTTTGCTCGTGACTGCGCTCGCCTAATTTATATAAATTAACGAAATTTCTGCCTGTCTGTCTGTTATGTTCCGACTAATCTCCGAAACGGCTGGAGATTTTTAAGAAACTTTCACTGGCAGATAGCTGATGTTATAAGGATTAACTTAAGCTACTTTTATATTTGAAAAATAATTAGGATTCCACGCAAAAAAATTAAAACCTGTGAAATTCGGTTCGAGTCCCGCTGGGGGCATTCATTTGTGTGATGAGCACGAATGTTTGTACTCCAGTCATGGGCGTTTATATTTATAATATGTATGTATTTAAAAAGTTATATATGTGTAGTGTATCAACTATCTGGTATCCATAACACAAGCCTCGTAGCTTACCATGGAACTAGATGGCGCTGTGTGTTAATGTTCCAACATTTATTATTATTATTAATATAAGGTAAGCTAAGCGAGGGTGAATCGTTTTTAGGTAATGATAAAAAAATAAGGCAGTGGTAGCACAGTGGTAACGCGCTCGCTTGGGAAACGACAAGAGGGAGTGAAGCGGGTTATAATCCCGGGTCTACCTCTGATATTTTCATGTGCGAATCATTTCTAATAAGATTACCACTTGTCTTACGGTGAAAGAAAACATCATGAGGAAACCTGCATGTCTGAGAAAACCTAGCAAGTTTTCGAAAGATATGTGAAGTCCCCCAACCCGCACTTGGCCAGCGTGGTGAACGATGGCCTGATTCCCCTCGTAGTGAAGGAAGGCCCGTGCCCAGCAGTAGGACGCTAAAAAGGGCTGAATACATACATACTCATTGTCGCATTGTAGTAAGTAGTTTATAAAATTAAGGGATACTGTTTAATGTCTCAAATCAAATATATAATATAAAAATGAATCGCTGAATGTGTTGGTAAGCGCAAATCTCGAGAGCAGCTGAACCGATTTCGCTAATTCTTTTTTTTAAATATTCCTTGAAGTACGAGGATGGTTCTTACGGAAAGCAGAATTTAAAAAATTGCCTGAAAAAGTCTAAAAACAACACGTTTCTATACTGCCATACAAAATATTCGTGATAATACTTAAAAGTCAATTTGAACTTTAATACCATACATAAAGTTTGAGTGTTAGTGGAGAGGTTCCGGGAAGGCAAAACATTGATGGCAATTGAGTGACGTTAGAATCGTATCAATATTAATGTCAATATTTGTCAATATTTTTAACAAAAAAAATTTAATACTTTCTTAGATTTACGCGAATATTTGACATTTTAAATAAAACATTCGAAACGTCGGGAAACAGAAATGCAAATAAATCCGCGACAAAATCCGAAAAGATAGTTTTATTTAAAAAAAAATGTTTAATTGTCCCAAATTGAAATATTTCCTACATGATATGATTCCTCCTCAAATTCACCGCCCAGTTAACACCAAATGTTTATTGGCCCTTGTATTTAGCCCATTTATTAAAAAACTAGTTAAAATTATAGTAGATAACGAATTATAACGAATTATAGTTTTGACGACACGTTTGGCTCAGTTTGTAGTGACCCTACTTTCTGTGTCCGCGGTCGCGGGTTCGAGTCCCGCTGGGGGCATTCATTTGTGTGATGAGCATGAATGTTTGTACTTCAGTCATGGGTGTTTATATTTATAATATTTATGTATTTAACTGCTTCGGTGGTGTAGTGGCTAGCATGTACGGCTGCACACCCGGAGGTCCTGGGTTCGAGTCCCGGGTCGGGCCAAGTTTAGTTATTGAGTGTTTCTGTATATTAAGCGTCAGTAACAGCCCGGAGTTGGGAAGTTGGAGGTGTTTCACCCCCATGCCTCGGAGAGCACGTAAAGCCGTCGGTCCTGCGCCTTAACTCTCACTGGTCGTGTCGAGTGGTCGTCCCACCAGAGTATGAGAGTGACAGGAATAGAGAGTGCACGTTGTGTCTGCGCGTACACTTGTGCACTATAATATCTCCTGCGCAGTTGGCTAGTCTCAATGAGATTGGCCGCCGTGGCCGGAATCGGTCAGGAGAGAACATCATTTATGTATTTAAAGTTATATATGTGTAGTGTATCAACTATCTGGTATCCATAACACAAGCCTCGTAGCTTACCATGGAACTAGATGGTGTTGTGTGTTAATGTCCCAACATATAATAAAATTAAATTATAATACTCATTATGTAAATATTTTCATTCTCAATTAATGTGTCATTTTTGTATTACGTAATTATCTTACTATTGTTATAGGTTACTCTTGTAGACTGCTCATTAATTTATAGTTTTAATTCCACATTAAAGTTACCAAATTTCAAAATTACCGCTCAATCTCATTCGTGTCTTCCTCACAAAACGTGACACTGGCAGAATGGATTGCGTCTGTTAACGCAACTATAAGCCAATAAGGAAAAAAAAAAACAAAAAAAAATATATGGTTAACGCTGGCTAATACCGATTTATATCTATTTAAAACGTACCTAGCGACAAACCCGAGCGAAGCGAGGGTGTGCCGCTAGTATATAATATTTATTTCAATCACTTAATTTTAATTTTAGGTCTGAATTATTTATTTGACCCTCAGATGGTGGCGCAGTGACTGAAGAATATCGGAGACAGTACAGACGGTCTTTAGAGGACCCTGAAGGGTTTTGGGGTGAAGTTGGCATGGAACTGGAGTGGACCCGACCGTGGGACAAGGTTTTGGATGACAGCAACCCACCTTTCACTAAATGGTAAGCTTAAAGTGTTAATTATATTGTAAAAATAGTAATCTAAAGAGCTTTAAGCAATATAGTAACTATAAAATCTTTCCCTTAATCTATTCTAGCTTAAATCGCTTTTCTGGCAACCAGGAACTAGATTTTGTTTTAAATGGTTTTTTTTTGAAACTTAAAGCTTGAGTCACGTTTTATTCATACGTGTAAATCATTCAGTTCGAAAACTTACTAATAAAACTCCAATGATAATTACGTAAAAAGGAATTTTGTGTTATGTTTTAAAATTATGGTACTTGAAACTGTAGCGTTTATTTAAAGCAAGAACAAGATTTATAAATAACTTTTTCCTACAACCTCCCTCAATAAATATGTTATCAAATGGAAAAAGGCTATTATGAAACCAACTAGTAGAGCCAGAGATTAGCATGTACAAAATATAAACAAAAAACAAAAAAATTCTTCAATTTTATAATATAGATTCGTTTTTTAGCCTTTTTATAGATTTTTTTTAGAATACATTGATTCATTTTTTTGGTGTATATTCTCTTATAGGTGGGTAGGAGGGGAAATGTCTGTATGCTACAATGCAATCGACCGGCACGTCGAAAATGGTCGCGGCGACCAAGTCGCGCTGGTACATGACTCGCCTATAACTGATACAGTTAAGAGGATAACTTATGCCGAATTACAAGACCAGGTAAATTTTCTTGATATTGTCTTGATCTTGATAGTTTATTGAAGTAAAAACTTCTCTAGGCAGGTTTGGATGGGGAGTAAATTCATGTAAGTCGTCATCGACATGGTCACGTGACGTGTTAACGCTAACAGAGTGCCGATAGATGTCAAAACTAGATAAATGTAAACAATTTTAATTTATAAATTTAAGATCAACAATAAATTTGAATATCCATAAATAATAAGTGTTTGTTTATAGTTTTAAGTTTTCACTTCTGTCGGCAGTCCTCATGACTGCTTTTATTTTTATATCACTAGGTACGATTTTGCTTACAATTTCTTAGGTTTAAATTTTTTTGCGCGGAACCCTAATTCTAAAATAAAAGTAGCCTAATTTAATCTATATAACATTAGCTATCTGTCAGTGAAAGTCCCGGCAAAATCAGTCCTGCTGTTACGGAGATTAGCCAGAACAAACAAACAGATTAATCGACAGACTACGAATGTCTGTACATTGAAACTATGTTAAAAACCTATCCAATTTTTTAAATTTTTAAGGGTGTTTTTACAAGACGACCATACAATGTTTTTATATTTTCAAAAAGTAGAGTTCAAGACAAAAAGAATGAGCCCTATTTGAAAATTGAACAATTTTTTTTTTAAGTAAACGCCCACTTGAAGTTGGGGGTGATTTTCAGCCTCTCGACACTATAAACATACTTTTCTCGGAAATAGCTAAACATTTAGATTTGTTTTATTTTTCATTTATTATATGTATTTTGAAGATTACATTCCCTTAGTTTCATGGAAATCAAAAGATTATTCTAGAAATAAAAAATAAAAAATCAAGAAATATTTAAAAACCGAGTTTTTTTTAAATATCTCGAAAACTTTAAGGATATTGTAAAAAATGTTATTTATAAAAGTTGTAGATTTTTACTATACCTACAACTTTAGTATAAAACATTTTTCGATAGAACATCACAGTAAGCCGGAAATTGAAAAAATTTTTTTCCACACTTTCCGTCCCCCCATTTATCGGGGGTAGCTGGGCATAGAGGCCATTTTACGAATTTTAATTCCTTAATTTTTTTTTCTCTTACAAATATACGGATTCCGATTGGTCTTTATATAATGCCATCCATTTTCTATTTAAGCAAACAAAAAGAGTTCGAAAATATCCTAAATGATCGTATTTCTTTTCAAAGGATAGACTATTTGCACTTATATAGTATTGTGTGATCCGTGATTTTATTTTGTTTATTAGGTATCTAAGCTGGCCGGAAAGTTGGCAAGTCTGGGCGTGCGTCGCGGGTCCCGCGTCGTCATCTACATGCCGCTCATACCAGAGGCTGTGATCGCTATGTTGGCAACGAACAGGATTGGCGCGATACACTCCGTTGTTTTTGGAGGTACATATCCTACTAATCCTATTAATATTATAAATGTGAAAGTTTGTGAGGACGTATGGATGTATAGATGTACTACTGAATGGATTTTAATGAAACTTTACAATAATATAGCTCATACATCAGAATAATACAAAGGCTACTTTTTATCCTGATAAATGTACGGTTCTCCTACACTCGTAAATATACGCATGCATCAAAAGTTACATAATAAAATAACTTAATACATAACTCACTCCTTTCTGGAAGTTGGTTAAAAAACATACAGGAAGTAGTGATTGAAACCTTAAATAATAACAAGTTTTAAAAGAAAAATGTGTGGTACATGTATTATTTTTGTATAATATTATGTTTTTACAAGTTTTTTTATATTATTTTACTTAGGTTTCGCTGCGAGAGAGCTCAGGACGAGGATCGAGCACGCTAAGCCAACTGTTATTATAGCGGCAAGTTGCGGCGTCGAACCTAACAAAATTGTCAGGTTTGTGTAATCACATCTATCTACCTATAAATAGAAATAAAACGATGTTCGTTGGTAAGCGCATTACTGGAGAATGGCTGGCCGATTTGGCTTTTTGAGGAGGTACGGTAGTAGGTGCTAAGGTTTTTAGGGAACAAGCATGGGGAAAAATGTTCAGAAAATTGGAAAATTTGAGAACAATTAACAATGTTTTGAAGTGAAACTTCTTTAAACTGAAAATGCAACACTAAAAAGATACAAATACATAAATATATAGGATTCAGCGGTGAGAGAATGAGATACATTGCCATGTTGCCATGGTAACCGTTGTTACTGTCTGACAAATATATAATATTATATTCTTTCCGTATATAATATTCTATAAACATAGGATTGTAATATGTCTTGAAGTGAAAAATAATAAATTATAAAATTAATTAATCAAACTATACACCCATGCTATCAATGTATCTCTGCCAGCGCAGTGGTAGTTTTCCAATACCCTTCTTGAAGAAGCTAGATGCATTTTGTACTGCCTGTTGGGTATTGAATTTTTTCCCTTCCAAGATTTGTCCAAATTTTGGAACAAGTAGAATTCTGTCGGCGCAAGGTCTGGTGAGTACGGTGGATGACGCAAAACTTCCAAACCTAGCTCTTGTAGCTTTGAGACCGTCTGTTGTGCCGTATGAGGCTCGTAGGAACACCTACACGACAACACTCCTGTCACGGGGCGAGCGATTGGGCGAAAATTGTAACTAAGCCGAATCTGAACATTAAATATGTTTTGGAAAATCTTATTGAAATAGACATTATTATCAATACAGAGGCCGAATCTATAGGTTTTAGAATTTTTATCTGTCTGTTACCGCATCACGGAAAAACTACTGCAGGGATTTTGATGAAATTTGGTACGATGATAGCTGGTTATTCGGGTCAACATATAGGATACTTTTTACTGCAGGAAAATGTTCCATCTCTGAGAAATCTATACTAAACCTTAAAACGTAAGCAGGGACGAACCCGAGCGGAGCGAGCGTGATAATATCATATGTGATACGTATATTATGTCATCATTCTATCATTCTTGTCAACGTATACGTTCGTAAAAAAAAGGTCATAGACAAGCCACAGACATTAATGTAAATTTAACCCTGTATTGTGCGCTATACATATTAGAATCATTGTATGATAAATATTTTTAATTACATACCATTGTTGTTGTATATTTACATACCTACTTTTCCAATATATTTACATAGTTTTTTAAAAAATCTATTATATTTATTTAACTGCCTGGGTGGTCTAGTGGCTAGCACGTACGGTCGCAGCTCTGGAGGTCTTAGGTTCGAGTCTCGGGTCGGATCAAGGTCAGTTATTGAATATTTCTGTCAAAAAATTCTCAGTAACCAGCCCGAAGTTGGGAAGTTGTCGGTGTCTTACCCCGTGCCTCGGAGAGCTTGTAAAACCGTCGGTCCTGCGTCTTAACTCTCACCGGTCGTGTCGAAGTATCGTCCCATTGGACTTTGAGAGTGACAGGAATAGAGAGTGCACTTCTACCTGCACGCACATTTGTGCATTATAATATCTCCTGTGATAGATACATATATTATGTCATCATTGCGGCTAATAACACTAACACTGGCTAGATAGCCAGTGTTAGTGTGATTGGCCGCCGTGACCGAAATCGGTCAGGAGAAAATTATATTATTTATTTATTATTTATTTATTATTTGATAGTTTTTGTAAAATAGTTTTGCTTTTTCAGATACAAAGATATTTTGGATGAAGCTCTCAGTCAAAGTTCTCATAAGCCCAACAAATGCATAATTTATCAACGACGACGTGTTCTAGAATGTTCCTTAGAAAAAGATATGGATATTTGTTGGGAAGACGCTTTAAATGCAAGCCCTGTGCCTTGTGTTTCGACGGAAGCTAATGAGGCCCTCTACATACTGTACACTTCTGGTAAGAAGTCTTTCATGATTCCTTATTATTAAATAGATTATCCTCAAAAATGGCCCATAATTTTATGATTAGGTATTAATTATTCTTGTAATGGACCAACAAACAAGTCACACGTTTAAAATTATTCAAAATAAATAAAGCACCCCACTGTTAAGAGTAAAATTTTTAATCGTAAAACAATATAAAAATCTATATACAATTAGGGAAAATATTAAGTTCCCATAAAAATATTACAGAAGAATGCGGGAAAGGACGTGTCCTTCTTTTAAAAATCTTATTTTAAAAAGTGATTTTGAAATAAAGGCAGTGTGACAGTATTGAATTTCCATTATTATCTGTATTTAGGTACAACTGATGATCCCAAGGGCATTCAACGTCCTTGTGGTCACGCCGCAACGCTGTGCTGGTCCATGCATGCAGTGTATAATATGAAACGAGGCGTGTGGTGGGCGGCCTCAGACCTGGGGTGGGTTGTCGGACATTCATACATTTGCTACGGTCCACTGCTAGCCGGTCTGACATCTGTTCTATTTGAAGGAAAACCTGATAGGACTCCGGATCCTGGACAGTATTTCAGGTATTATGCCTGTATATCTATCTCTTTTTTTATTTATCTTAAAGGATTATAATTGTATTTTCTTTTTATTGGATTATAGATTTCAAATAAACGACCAATCTTTATGAATAAAGTAAAAATTTAGTTTAGTTTTTAAATCATTATTATTAAATATTTTCTACAATCAATGGTAATTTTATGTGTTTTAACATTTTTCTACAGAATTATAGAGCAACATCGTGTAAACGCCCTTTTCACGATTCCAACCGCGTTTCGTGTGCTGAAGAGATCAGACCCAGCAGGAAAATATGCTAGAAGATATTGCAATAAATCTCTGAAAAATATATATCTTGCAGGCGAACATTGCGACCAAGATACTAGGGTAAGTATCAATTTTAATATGCTTATTTTCCTTTTCTTCTTATATTCGCTTAACTTTATGAGACTGAATTACTTGTAAGCCCTTTTCAGGGTTCCGTACCTACCCTTAAAAAAATTGGACGGTCATATTTCAGGGTATTTGGTAAAATTGACAATAGATGACGTATTGTATTCAACCCTTTTTTTCAACGTCCCACTGCAGGGCTCTGGCTTCCTTCATTGCGAGGGGATCAGGTCATAGTCCACCACGCTGGCCAAGTCCGGGTTGGCGGACTTTACATGTCTTTCGAAAACTTGCTAGGTTCTTTCAGACATGCAGGTTACCTCACGATGTTTTCCTTCATCGTGACTTTGTTCTAACTAAATATAAGTAGTTCATGTTATAAATACCAAATAATATGTATATGTATGTTGTATTGAAAATATACAAATTTTAGTTTTAATAACGTAATATTTGGTTTCCCTCAACTAAGGGTATTATTTAAGACCAGCATAAATCTTTTTGGGTCTATTTTTTTTCTTTTACTAATGGAGAAGATTTCTTGAAAGGAGGGGGCTCTATACGTATGATCTATTTACATTCAGTCTGAGGCTAAGCAATTTATTGTGATATCTTTTTTATGCTTGGTTTTTTGCTTCTATTGTTTCCACATCTTACCTGTGCAATGTATTGTATTTTATTGATCTTGCGACACCCCATTAAGACGGGGGAAGTTCCGTTAGGTTTTAGTAGGTAGTACCTACTGCCTTTGCCCGTGTGTTCCACACCTCATGTCTAAATGCATTTCCCAACGTTAAAAAAATTGATACGAATAAAAGCAACATTATTGTAATCTTAAAACAAAACAGTCATAAAATAATTTTTTTTTAAAAAAATAGTGGTAAGGCACCTGTTTTGTTGTTGCATATACGAGTATATTGCTGCATACCCGGAGGTCCTGGGTTCGAGTCTCGAGTCGGGCCAAGTTTAGTTACTGAGTCT